>JAZGTN010000176.1:0-1200000 GCA_037783415.1 Leptasterias polaris | reverse complement strand
TGAACAAAGAAAAATTGACTAGAGCGGGATTTGAACCAACGACCTCCGGTTTAACGTGCCGGCGCTCTACCAACTGAGCTATCTAGCCCTATATTGGCGGTCTCCCTATTTTGTCAATATCTTTGTTCGGGGGTGCCAGTTAGAAGCCATTCAACCGCAAACTGCCGCCGTGTAGCCAGGGATCACACCCAAGTATACGATACAACCTGGGAAGCGGCAGCCAGGGGATCACCTTAAGGGGATGCGACTTTTTATATCAGATATCAAATAATAAACCACAAGGGAAACTGACTGGGTAAATGTTTAAATGATTTTAGGTTGAACAAAGAAAAATTGACTAGAGCGGGATTTGAACCAACGACCTCTGGTTTAACGTGCCGGCGCTCTACCAACTGAGCTATCTAGCCCTATGTTGGCGGTCTCCCTATTTTGTCAATATCTTTGTTCGGGGGTGCCAGTCAGAAGCCATTATATTTACACAGTTTTCAGCCAATTTAACAAGCCATCATTTTCATTATCATTGTATCATCATTGTTTTTTGTAATGAAACCAAGGGTGCCTTAAAGCCAATTGAAACTGGGGGAAATGGTAGGGTTAAACCTGTACTCCTATCTATAAGTGGTCCCAAGTTCTCTTCCATGTACTACCTATTCTAGTAAACATGACCTATGGCTTAAGGTCCAGGCTGAAGGGCAAAGAGAAGGGTTCAAATTTAACACGTGGATATTTTAGCATCGGGCCAGTAAACTCATGATTGAACAAGTCCAGTGGTCTTGTGTTCATGTTCTAATGTTGACTTATAGAATGATGAATATATACTTCTGTTGATTATTGAAGAATACTTACCCATAATACAAATAAGATCAATCTTCTCTCAGCACTTTTTCAAATTCAAACAGTTCAATTTCTATTCTGGTCTTGTTAACAAAACTCTGGTCAAGTCAATATTTAGAGCTACACGCCCGGCAGACTTGTGGGTTTTTCCCATAAATTCAAGCCCTGAACTGTAATGTTAATAAATATCGTTCAAGGATCATAGCTACCGGGCTCAGACCTTAATGCATGTACATGTAGCAGAGCTTAAATGCAGTGATCTAGACTGTATTATGACCACACCACCTCAACACAAAGTCTAAATTGAGTAACAACAACATCCATGTTTGAATCCTTACCTGCCTGAGGACAAATATAAAGTCATTATGAGTTTTAATTGATGAGTATGGAGAGTTAAGCTCATTTGACATTGCTGCGTAGGATGCTACGATTGGTGAGAAGAATTGAGTTGCTACGGAGATATCCAAATGATCCACATCAGCCACATCTTCCTGTTAGTGATAATCAGAGGAAGGCAAGAATTTAAATCATGTTGACCACAGTTTATAACCTAATGTCCTATTGTTATTTCTTCAAAAATGAAATGGTACATATTGCCTTTACAATACCATGCAAGTTGGACACAGATTGGCAGTGGTCTAGTGGTACAGTCCTACAAGTAGGTACTACCTTTTTAAACATGAATTTTACAAAGGAATGTTAGATAGGGCCTACCTAGAAACAGATATAAATGTTACCAATTACCAATAAGTGTCTTTCACTCGCTGCTTGGTTGATGTGATTAATGAATGCTTTATCTGCCTTTAGGAGCACAATATCCGGCATGCTAGGATTACGAAAAATCACAAGGCATTTCATGATGACTACTTCAACACCACACTATGACACTGCAAAGAGAAAAACATCCATACAAAATATCTCATATAGGCAAATTAGTTTTCATTAACCCTCCTACTGTTCGCAACATTTTCAAGTGAGTTGACCAACCATTTGAAACCATTCAACTGCCAAAGTTGTGTATGGTGGCACAACTGTGCACAGAACTAACTATGTACTGTGTACATGCATTCCCTCATGGTATCATATTGCAAGGCTGGCATAGCTTATCTATCATTCAAAACCACAGTGAATGGTATTGAATGGTCAGACAGCAAGAGGGTTAATTTCTGGTCAAGTCAACCAATCAGAAAGTTTATGAATATTAAGGGTTGTTCATTATTAATTTCATTTTGGTGTTTTGTTGTTGTTGGTTTTTTCCTACATTCTCACAGTGCATCTTTATCTATTAGGCCTATTGGGGGAGATCATAAAAAATGAACAACAGCCTTGAACTTCAAGGTAGCAATTAGAAATTTAATATAATCTACGCTGGTACTCAGCAAAGTCCACTTCTGGGTGTAAAGCCGAGGTGAAAACTAGGTGCATGGGAAACAGGTGGAAAGCCGTGCAGAGTAAATAAGTGTATAAGAAATAACTCCTCAGAGCTATTGAGTGTAGATGTGTGACCTGAATACGCCCACTGATGGAGTAGTGATGACGTCTGCACGAACTGAGTTCCAAATGACTGCTGTAGTCATGAAGGAGAACTTGTAGATGTCCTTAGACGAATGGGTTGTAAGGAGCTGTTGTTTTGCCGGGTGGTAGTTTCTCAGTCTAGTATCGGACATGGTGGTGAAGTACTGGTCTTTGTCAATTATGATAAAGTTGTGGGATATTTTGTACATATGCAGCTGCTTCCCTTCTGACTTTGACTGAAGCCCACTGCAGATTCTGCAACATTGCAGTTATGCTCTTGGTGCGGTGATAGATGTTCTGCACAAATCTGGCTGCACTCTTCTCTGCAAAGCTGGTTGATGGTGGTTTGGTGATCCGGTTGTAATGTTCACAAAAAACATTACCCAATTGCCCAAATGCATAAAATTACTTGACCAATATACCAATTTGCAAATTGAATAGATGTTAATTTTTAATTTGCAAATTGCAACACACTTTAGTTGAGACTATGGACTAAGGTTTTGAATCCAAATGTGGTGTGAAATTGTAGTCTTTGAGAGCAACTGTAACTGAACTTTTGTAATAACTGAATTGTTTTAAGATCATTCAAAGACATTCATACTTTATAATTAGTTGTAACGATTTCCTAAAAATAGAAAGAAATCCAAAACCAGCTATAACCTGTTCACTCATAGTTTTGGATACCTTTCTTCTTTAGGAATTTGTTAGAATTAATTATAAAGTATGAATGTCATTGATAGCGCGGTTCAAACGTGGAGCGTGTTGATTTATAAGCGGGGAGGCATTTCACTGACTGAGCTACATACGTAGTAAAAGAAACCTGAAATATAATGTTGTAAGTTGGCTACTCATGTGCACATCAAAAAGGGCACTATTATTAGTATTAATGAACTTACCAGCTTAGCCTTAAAATACAGCGTTTCAGTAAGACTGTAAACCATCCGAGCTGACCATAGCACTAAAGCAGGTCCAATCTGTATGGTAAAACTTCACCGGTACAGGCAAGATTCCAGCTATCAATTAACAACATGATAACAATTGAATAACATATTAACAAAAACTTAAATTTCAAGTTCAAGAAAGCCCCATAAAGTACTACTACTACTACTAGGCAATAAACACGCTGAATCCAGAAGCGGAGGAAGTCCACAGCTTAGTTAGGGCTAGCTTACATGTACTTCTAGAAACTATAAGGCTCCCCCGTGAGCCTTATGCACATATCAATTGTAGTCCCGGCCCTGGGGGACCCGGGACTTTGGCAGAGGTAGCCGGGACATAGACGGGGATGTGCAAAGAACTGTGCCCCGCTAGCCGGGACAATAGCGGGGTCTTTGCCGAGGTTGTACAAATTGTTTCCCCGCCCTACCGGGACAATAGCGGGGTCTTTGCCGAGGTTGTACAATTTGTTTCCCCGCCCTACCGGGAAAATAGCGGGGACTTTGCCGAGGTTGTACCGTTTGTTTCCCCGCCCTACCGGGACAATAGCGGATCGTGGAGTGTGTGACAAATGCCCTGCATGGCGGTCGGGGCCGGGATCGTGCGGGGGTTGTTATAAATGCCCCGCATGCCTGGGCCGGGATCATGCGGGGGATGTACAAAAACAAGTGCCCCGCCCCGGCCGGGCAGTAGCGGGGCATGGCAGGGACTATGACGCCAAGCCATTTTTACATCCCCGGCCAAGTCCCCGCTAGTCCCGGGTCCCCCAGGGCCGGGATTACAATTGATATGTGCATAAGGTTTATCGCGATTCAGAATCGCAATGGATCATGGGAGGGCAGAGGGGGCAAATGCTACAGTCGGTCGTCGTGCGCGAGTTCCCGGGTTGCCCCCTTTCACTACACCATCATGCGCGGCAAAACAGCGCCCTCTCTTGGTATTTTGCTATTCGCGATAAACCTTATTATAGGGGTCTAACATTTTGGACCTCCGTAACGCTATACGTTTTCAAAATGGTCGTTGATAGGTGAACATTTTACGGTGGTTTGCCATCAATATCTACAATTTCCTTAGAACTACACAACACAAATTTTCCCCATACACTTAATATACATTCATAATGAATGCATTTCCTTTTTGTTGAGTTATGTTCAAAAACATTTTCAAACAATGAATTTAAATTTACCATGCAATATCACGGTTGTTTTTCCCTCATCGCGGCACTCGCGCGGCGTTCGCGATTTGCGCAAGAAAATTAAAGACTGCGCGGTGTGCGCGGAGCCTAAAGACAGCGGAAGCCAATTGGAAGGCTCCGCGCACACCGCGCAGTCTTATTTTTTTTGAAAACGTATAGCGTTACGGAGGTCCAAAATGTTAGACCCCCTATGGCCGGCTCGGGGGAGCCTTACACTAGTTTCTAGAAGTAGGGCTAGCTAAACTTCAAAGTTCAAGTTCAAAGTTAGTTGCGATAATTGTAACCCTCCATCCTCCCGACGGTCGGAGACCGGAGGGTTACGAGACTATACTACCTAGTAGTAGTTGCGATCGTAACCCATCGACGGTCCGACTCGACTGTCGATGGATTGGATGGAGGGTTACGATTATCGCAACGAACTAGTTCAAAGTTTACTATAATTTAGTAAAAAGAAGGGAAATAACCATAAGTTAACATGATAATTAATTAACTTACGCAGTTAAATTCATTGCAACATTATCGTCTAGTGTATCATAATCAAGGTTGCTACAAAGCAAAGAAACAGTTGACTACTGACAAGTACTACTAGTACTCACTCTACAAGTACAAGTTCTACAATTCAGTCATCTGATGCCATAAATAAGTAGCCAGTCACGGTCGACGGACAAACTTTTGAGGTAAAAAGCGCCCCCACGAGCCCGAACGAAACCAGTTTGCACTGTGTTAATTTAGCATATCGTCATTCTTTTTCGTGACGCACAATCATCATTCAATTTAGCAAAGCTGGTTCGACTGGAGATTTTACTGGTTTAATTTTTTTCAATTTCATAAAGAGGCAATCAATTTCGCTAAATGAGAATTCAAATAAGTACGACTAAAGAAATACGAATAAACAGATAATCTGTATTAGGCAACTGTTTCGTATCTTCACTTTAATTCAGGCAAACCTTATTTTCTTTATTTATGGTTCCAGGAGACTTTACATGGGGCCCATGATGTTTTTTCTTCTTTGTTTTCTCATATATTCTTTTTGGGGGGGATCTTTATTGGTTAACTGGCCTAATTTTGTATTGTGTTTCAATGGGGTGTTTCTTTATGTTTATCCTGGTTTGTTGTTGTTTATGTTGTTTCTTCCTCAACCATCAATCTGTTGGCGTGCCAGACATCTTGGCGTATATGTTTAGGTATGGTTGTACCACAAGCTGCAAACTTATTGAAATATGCGTGTAAAACTGTAGCAAAAGCTCGTCTTCGAAGTACAAAGTGACTCAAGTGCAAATAAGTGAACCGTATTGCCTTATTAACAAAGCGTTTTTTAGATTGCACAAATTACAGAAATGACTGCCCAAAAATGAATTTGAATGACTAAACACACGCCTCAAAAAGCTCCGGCGAATTTGAATGCTGCTTTGATGAATCGTTAAATTGAATGATTATTTTGTTAAATCGAATGACGCAACAGTACATTTGACTAGTCATAAAACGAAATCGAATGACCCTTTTTAGTAGCATTCGATTTCGCGCGAAATAGAATAGCGTGGTGGTTAAATTGGCTGCTCATTTGCCGAAATTGACCGAGAAAACCTAATGGAGATCAATGGTCCTGCCACCCCAAAAATGTTCGCCAGCGATGAAAAGAAGAAAATCAATATCCGAAAAAGCATAAAAACGGAGTAAACAGCATTTGAATTAATCACAGTTGCTTGTTTCGACTTACGTAAATCCACGGAGCGGAAAATGAATTTATGATCCCCCCCCCCCCTCGCGGTATGGTAGGCCTACACAAAAAATACACACAAAATATAGGTTTTCTCGGTCAATTTCGGCAAATGAGCAGCCAATTTAACCACCACGCTATTCTATTTCGCGCGAAATCGAATGCTACTGAAAAGGGTCATTCGATTTCGTTTTATGACTAGTCAAATGTACTGTTGCGTCATTCGATTTAACAAAATAATCATTCAATTTAACGATTCATCAAAGCAGCATTATTATTATTATTATACGTTTTATTTAATCACGGTAGGACCCATTCAACCCAAGGGTTGGTTTTCAAGGGGCCGTGAGTATACAACTAAACATTAACACGTTAAAACACATCAATAAATTGTATAAACACATCAATATTTGTATTAAATAGAATGCGAAACATGAAATAATTATAAAATTTGTAAAAAGTAAAAAGGACATTCAACTATACACTCTGGTATTTTAAATAGAAAATTAAAAGGTAATTATTTAGACATAATAAAATAATAGGAAAACATATTACATAACAAAACAAAAAAAAACAAAAAAAAAAATATATATATATATATATATATATAATTACATTCTAGGGGTAGTGATTTTGCTTTTGAAATGCTTAATGATTTTTGCAGTTTGTGTTTCGATGGGCAGAGAGTTCCATGTTAGAGCACCCCTGTAAGTGAAGGTTCGTTTGTAAGATTCTGTTTTTGGTTGAGGTACTGATAATGACAGGTGACTTCGCCTCAGATTATAGCCCGTGTTTTTATACGAGTATTTGCCACTCAGGTATGGTGGCACACGGTCATTTAGAATTTTGTACATCATAACTGCATCGTGGATGCGTCTCTTCTCACTCAGAGTAATCCAGCTAAGCTCATTTAAATTGACACTACTTGGCACACTCCAGTGAGCATTCAAAACAGTACGTGCACATCTGTTTTGGAGTTTTTGGAGTTTAGTTTTTAGCGTCATGCCACAATTTCCCCATACCACATCACAGTAATCGAAGTGAGGGGAAACAATGGCATTGTGCAGAAGTTTGGTGGTCTTAGTTGGAATAACGTTTCTAGCTTTTTTTATCACATGCAGGCCTGTTAGTACTTTTTTCCGTACATGTTCGATGTGATTATTCCAAGACAGGTTTTCATCAACAATTACTCCAAGATGTTTACATGAACGCACACGTTTAAGTGGAATCCCATTTATGGTTACATTCATTTCAATGTTGGTGATGCTTCTTAGTCTCGACCGTGTACCCAGCACAATAAATTCTGTTTTCTCAACATTTAGACTCAGTCTATTTGTGTCGAGCCATTTTCTGACCTGAACCATGTCATCATTGATTTTAGAGACAAGGTCTGTCTCGTTTTTGCTGGCATAGTACAAGGCCGTATCATCAGCATACATGCTCACTTTACAGTGAGATACATGTGAAGGCAGGTCATTTATATAAATGATAAATAACAGTGGACCAATAATGGATCCTTGTGGGATTCCACATTTAACTGGGAGGGGGCTAGAGTTATTCCCGCCTACAGCAGTGAAATGGGAGCGACCTTTAAGGTAACTGGTAAACCATTTAATTCCTATTTCATTAACTCCATAACACTTTAGTTTTTTAATTAAGATATCAAGGTCGACCGTATCAAATGCTTTTTTCAGATCAAGCATGACCACTCCAACTAAATCACCATTATCAAAACTACTCAACCAGTCATCAGTGATGTTAATAAGAGCTGTAGAGGTGGAATGTAACGGTCGAAATCCGGATTGATTCGTGTGGAGAAGCTGATTTTCATTTAAATAACCATAGAACTGGTTGAAAACAGCTCTTTCGAGTATCTTAGAGAAAACTGGAAGTACTGAAATCGGTCTGAAATTACACGGCTCCTTTATATCACCCCCTTTATGAATTGGGATGACTCTTGCTGTTTTCCAGTTCCGTGGGAATTTACCCGTATCAAGCGACAGATTGACCAAATATGCCAGTGGACCAGCAATCACATGGGCAGCTAGTTTGATCAGCTTAGCGGGACAGTTATCACATCCAATAGCTTTAGCAGCCGATAATTCACGTATATACTTTAAAACAAAGCTAACGTTCACTTGCTTAAGGTGGAATTCACCACTGACTTTAGCATTCAGCTTACTCATTGGTGGATCATTGCTAGCAGGTATTTGAGTGGCAAGGTTTGAACCAACATTAGAAAAATAATCATTAATTACCTCAGCGATAATTGTGGGCTCTGAAATTTCTTCACCTGTGTTGGATCGAATGCTATCAATATTACAATGATTACATTTACTTGGAATGAGTTGCCTCAGATGTTTCCATATTTTACCACTGTCACTGTTGCTGGACTTGATGGCTTGATGAAAATGATTTTTCTTGTTGCGTTTGATTTGTGCATTAACCTGGTTTCGCTGAGTCTTATAGGACTTCCAGCATTCAGCATTCTTAGAAGTAATGGCAATCTTTTTCATATGATCCCTTTGGTGGATCAGTTTGACGATATCTGAATTTAACCAAGGTGAAAGGGCTTGCCTGACCCTTTGTTTTTTACAAGGAGCATGCTTGTTACAAACTTCTAGAAAGAGTTTTTCAAATGTTTCAAGCGCAGCATCAATGTCATTTATATTAGCAATACAATTCCAATCAACCTTGGACAGATCATACATGTACATCTCCTCATTCAGCTTCCCATAAGACCTAGAGGTCCTGTAAATGTGGCTTTTGGTATTTACATTATGTCTACCCCATATAACATAGATCATTGAGTGGTCACTGAGTCCAATGTGAATAACACCACTCTCTGTAACTTTTGACTTGTTTGTAGTAAAGATTACATCAATAAGGGTCGATGAATGTTCCACTATTCTGGTCGGCTCATTAATAACTTGTTCTAGATGAGCATTTTCACATAACTCAACAAGTCTTCTGGTATAACAGGATGGTTGTGGGCTGAGTAGGTCACAGTTAAAATCGCCCAAAAAGAAGACATCTTTATTCTCACCTTCAGTAATACCAAGAATATGTTCGATGCTATCAAATAAATCAATGGTAGAATTTGGGGGTCTATACCAAGTTAAGACAACAATAGGTTTAGATTTACCCTGAGTTAACTCGACTGCTATAAGTTCCAATTGATCAGTCATGAGATCATTCCTGATTTTGTGGTTAACCATAGCCTTGCTTACATACATTACCACCCCACCACCGTTCCTATTACGGTCATTCCTGTATATATGGAAGTTATCTACAGCCATTTCATTATCAGAAATGAGTTCATCAAGACGAGTTTCTGAGAACGCTATCACATCAAGTGGTTGTTTCTGTAACATCAATCTAACTTGCTCAATGTTACTCGGCAAACTTCTGATATTCAAATGTGCTAATTTGAGGCCTTGTTTATTGTTTAAATTAGACAATGAGTCATACGTTCTATTTGGTTCTAAACTGTTTCGGTTGTCGTTTAATACCTGTTGAAGTTCATTTGTTTCATTCGTTGGTGTCGTTGCCATTCTTCCTCCTGTGATGGTAGTGGTTTCTTTACAGGATGATGTTTGTTCCGACTCTTCTGGTGGTGATGGTGAAAACCCTGGTGGTTAGGTACACCAAGATTACTGTTGCCACTGTCGCCGGAGCTTTTTGAGGCGTGTGTTTAGTCATTCAAATTCATTTTTGGGCAGTCATTTCTGTAATTTGTGCAATCTAAAAAACGCTTTGTTAATAAGGCATATACGGTTCACTTATTTGCACTTGAGTCACTTTGTACTTCGAAGACGAGCTTTTGCTACAGTTTTACACGCATATTTCAATAAGTTTGCAGCTTGTGGTACAACCATACCTAAACATATACGCCAAGATGTCTGGCACGCCAACAGATTGATGGTTGAGGAAGAAACAACATAAACAACAAAAACCAAGAAAAACATAAAGAAACACCCCATTCAAACACAATACAAAATTAGGCCAGTTAACCAATAAAGATCCCCCCCCAAAAAAGAATATAGGAGAAAACAAAGAAGAAAAAACATCATGGGCCCCATGTAAAGTCTCCTGGAACCATAAAATAAAGAAAATAAGGTTTGCCTGAATTAAAGTGAAGATACGAAACAGTTGCCTAATACAGATTATCTGTTTATTCGTATTTCTTTAGTCGTACTTATTTGAATTCTCATTTAGCGAAATTGATTGCCTCTTTACGAAATTGAAAAAAATTAAACCAGTAAAATCTCCAGTCGAACCAGCTTTGCTAAATTGAATGATGATTGTGCGTCACGAAAAAGAATGACGATATGCTAAATTGAACACAGTGCAAAAGGATTTTGAATGCCTCAATACGAAATTGAATGCCCGAATTTTGAATTTGAAACGCAGTAACAACTGGAGAGGCAAAATAGCTTTAATTCGAACGCACGAAAATGAAATCGGCTGCTCATTTGCCGAAATTGACCGAGAAAACCTATAGCAAAATTAATAGTTTGTTCTTTGATTTTTTTTCCTAAGATAAAATGAACAAACAAGTCAAGAAGGAACACGGCGCGCGTGCATTTAATATATGACTTTTTAAGAGAAAGGGAAACAAAAGGCGAAAAACTAAGGCTTGCAGTTAAAACTCCTCCTCAAAATATAACTCGGGAGGGTTGAGAATGCACTGAATTCAGTTAACTGATCTTCAAAGTTTTTCGGGGCCTTAAAGCGGGCCCGGATCTCACGCCCTTATAGCGGGCCCGGATCTCACGCCGCGGTTACCCGAAGCTTTGTGATGGTCGCTTGCACGCCTTTCTACCAAGAACTAAAGCAGAAAGATCGAGAGAGAAAGACAAAACAAGTTAATACATCTGTTGCTCATGAACAGAAACACAGGAAGGCTCAAGGAGTAGGCTCACTCCCTATTATTATTTTTTATTAACTCCCGTGGGTACGCCTTTGCTTCAGGATATTTTGTTTATACGCGGTGACCATTAATTTTAGTAGGTCCCAGTCCTGGATCCACCCTTTCAAAACTAAAGTTGACAATGATGGAAGTGATTGATCTCTGTAGACAAATCATGAAATCATGTCCAGCTAGTCAACACGGATCTACGCCAGCAGCGTCTAGAACATTAAGGGATTTTTGTTCAAGGCACATTGAGTTTCGTGGAAATTTGCGGGTTAACATTTGTTCTTTTATTGAAAAATAAAAGTTTGATTTGGGTATTGTGCAAACTATTAGCAAATGTTCTCCTAAAAATAATTATCTTCTTCGGGGCGACATCCCGCGGTTCATACATGATTGCTCAGCTCACTGCCCTTGTGCACGAAATAAGGCCTAGGCAACAATTCACGCGCTAAACTAATTATCATTGTTTTAATAATTTCTGTGTGATCATGCAATTAATAGACAATCGTGCAAATTATGAAAAGTTACCACAACCTCGGGATTCTTTGCTTCACTTTGAGGAGACTACGGATAAATTTAGGCTACAAAGTTTGTCTTATTTTGGCAGCGTGAAGTTGAGAGATGCTTCATGAAACTGGCAGAAAGTCAGTTTGGAAAAAAGCACCTTTTCGGGGGTGTCACTTTCTGTGGTAATTAGCAAAAATGCCAAACGGCTGACCTGCCAAAAATTGAAAAGAAATCTGAAGTTTAGTTGTTTGCTATGGGAGTTTTTTGCACCCTACGGGTGCACCACACTAAATAGGCCAACATTCATGCGCCAAGCTGATTATCATAATTTGTAGGCCCTCAAAATTATAACGTTTGCGGGGGTCATGCTCATGCAATTCATAGATTGTATAATTATCAGAATCTATCACAACCTGGGGGTTCTGTGCTTCAACTTTTGAGGAGACTTGATAAATTTAGGCGTTAAAGTTGGCCCTATTTGACCTGGGAAGTGGAGAAGTCGGTGATTCACGAAAACTGGCAGCAAGTCGGTTTTGGAAAAAGCACATTTTCGTTTATTTTTTTTTCTGGGGTAGTTAGCAAAAATTCCAAACGGCTGACCTGCCAAAAATTGAAAAATAGTCTCAAGTTCAGTCGTCCTAAAATATGTTTGATTGGTCTCAGGAGGCTTAGAGACTTAAACGGTTTTTTGAGTATTTTTGAATATTTATCATTAGCATTGGTTCCTGTGGGAGTTTGTGCACGTACCCACCCCTACAACCACGAGCGAACATCCATTAGTGCAATAGCGCCCTCTATTCCGTAGGCCTTTCATCAACATTTGAAAACAACATTTCGGAAACTTTGTTGGAGGAGATCATTTGACCATTATTTCCTCCATGAAATAAACCATATCAAAACAGGTTTTTCTTATTTGTAAAAAAAAAATCAAACTCGGTAACTTTCCAAGTTTAGGCTCGGCTAGGACTTCCCTTGTACTCATACATATTCAGTAGTCTGGTTCCGCCGGCCAACCTTATTACTCAGTGTGTGAATGACTAGTAAGGGCAACCCAACTCTATTGGCCTCTGTACGTGTGTGTGTGTGTGTGTTTACATTATTTTCCTGTCACCTGCGAACAAGTCAAGCGTCCAACCGTGTAAACTCTGGCTACGCTAAGCGAACCCAATACCGCTCTGTGTGTGGCGTTTAACGGCAACTTTCTTGCTACCTACCGGAGGAGGATCGAGTGGTGAGATTTCATCCGTTAGAATCATCAACGTCATGCCAGCAGCTATGACTGAATCTCAGAGTGATCGACAGGGCGGTAAGTTTATTTTCAAAGATTGAGAAATGACCCAATATAGTTTAAATTTAATGTGTTTGTGGTGGGAGTGTGCGTATGTTTTTATCAACATGGAGGATCCATAAAAATACTTATTAGTTCGTTAGGTTCATTTTATTACTATATTGATTACTTCACCAGTTCACTTGCTGATTAGCAACCCCCCTGTGGTTTCCGCCCCATCCACACCTCAGTGCCTTCATCATAACTCCACTTGTTTTGTATCTCAGTTTACATTTACACCGTTAATTATTTATAGGATACAAGTTTTATTGTCTCAAACAAGTGGATGTAGAGTCAAGTACACGTGTACACGTTACTGCATTGATGAATTTTTAATGAAAGACCTTGACTAACGTTCTGGTCTAGTTTAGTTGTCTATTCCTACCTCCATGGTTCTACATTGTACAGTATGTCCATGCTTACCCCATCCACAGTGAAATGACCAGATGACTTCATGATCTAATGACTTAATTGCGTATTAAACTGTAGACGTTCAGAATGGTGAGATTTTGAGTTAAATGAAAAATTAATTAAAAACGTGATGCTTTAAGTTTGATTTTAATCCAAGTTTTTGGATGTAATTGTACGAGTTGGTGAGTGAATGAAATAAGGTTTTATTTATGACCTCCGTGGTGAGTGATAGTTGAATTTTTCCTATCCATTGCTAAATCAATTGTAAATAATTATTTAATGGAAAAGATTTACAAAGTGCAGTATGTTGTTCTTGTACAAATTTTGTTTTCAGCTTTAAAATCTTTTTTATAGTTTGGATAATGTTCAAAATATGCTATTTGTTAGAGTTGTAAATCAGCATGATTGGTTTATGCTCTGACTATACGATACAAAAAATTAATTATTTCATCATAGAACTTGAAGGTTTCTGCGCAGGATTACAGTTTGAAATAAGCTGATTGTGTGTTATATTTCTGTTTGACACTTAGACCTTTTGACTATTTACATATGCAGGCAGTGTATTCATTTTGTTTCCAATAGTTTTTAGCTTGATTGTTAATCTTTCTAAGTATGAGCTGTATGTAACCTTAGGCCTATGATTTTTTAAAGCCTGAATGAAAACATGCAAATAAATGAATGATTTGTTTTACTATACATAAAACAACCTTATTAATCAATTACAATGTCAGGTCTTGAGCTTAGCTCTCTAAGGGGCACAACAATTTTCATCTAGTAAGGGGCACTTCTACATGTATGAGGAAAATGTAAACTTGTATTGGAACTTTGCAAAGGGCATCAAAGCAAAGGCACAGGGCACCATGGCAATTGTTGTGGGTGCCGTGGGTTACATGTAGTTCAAGGCCTGCAATGTGGACACATTTCATGTTAATGATTCTATCAAATGTTGTTCTCATACTGCCACCATCTTTGTCTTTATGATTGTGCACTAGCCTAGCAATCATACAATTAAGTACTGCAAGCTGGGACCAGACTATTTTAAATCTAACCTCAGTTTGGTTGCATGGATTGTAAAGGGGAAAACATAGTTGATTCACTCTGTCCTTTCTCTATGACTCCTTGAACCATCAAAGGAGATTTGACAGAGAGCTATGTAGCCCTACTCTGTGATGTTATTATCATACCTCTTTTGTTTATAGGCAGACAAGTTGATACACAAAAACTACTGAATAAGGCCTACACCCTACAGACACTGTTTCTGCCTCTTTTGTTTACAAGCATTCACATTTAGTGTTGTACATGTACATGCTACATCACTTGTCATAGAGATCATATCACACCAGTCTTGCATTCTTTTCTTTGGCTCCCTGTTGTAGACTAGATTAAGTACAAATTGCCGTGGCTTGTTTTTCATACCTTATATGGTTTTCTTTCCAATGGTTTGATCTACATTTACTTCAATCTTTCAACTCAAATGTTTGCTTACTTTGTTGAGTGTGAAGTGGGGAGGTTCTGTGTTCAATTAAAAAATCTACTTCATAATGGATGCAGGTAGATCTACAAACTCTTCTTTAATGGTATTCAAACAATCTTTGAAGACTGTATGTAGCTGTTCTTGTAGAGATAAAAGAAAGAGGGGTTATTTTCAATTGAAAAGTGCTCTGATTATAAAAGTTATACAGCTACCAATCCATCGGAAAAATATTCTGCTGAATACTCTAAAAAAGAACAAGTTTATTTTGGTTGCCACAATCAAACTAAATCTAAAATATGGCCATATTCCCCTAAAATGTGACTGACTGATGTATGACAACTTGCTTTAGTTTGGTGCTGGAAAATATAATTTTGTCTAAATACTTCTCAAATAATTTGTTTTTACTAAGCTACACTTGAATCGGAGGTCCAAGGCTGAAGGAGTTACATGTACTCACTTGTTTAAAAAGAAGCTCTACAAAAATCCTTACTCAAAAGAAATCACATAAAAAGTTTGTTGAGAATCTTTCTTGATTTACTTTTCTACCTGCACTGGACTGGTCAGGCCAGAAACATTTGTTCTACTGGACTTGGTCTTGGACACATGTTTTAAGAAATGTGTCCCGATGGACAATCTGGAATGTAGATGCTGGTTATCTAGAGAAAAGTGGCAGCATATATGAATAACATTCTTGGGTTTGACATGCATAGATAGGAGTGACACTTAAAACTGTTTACTGGCCCCTATGGACTTCCAATGAACTCCTTCTAAATGATAGGGGCCTAAGCCATTTAGATAGATGTCTTATTGCCATGGTCAGATGCTCTAAATAAATCACTGGGTGTGATTGGAAGGTTGGCTCTTTCTTTTTTATAGTGCAGTACACAATACACCATACAATCTTCAAAAGAATCATTTGAAACATGTTTTTAAAAATGAAGTCAGACAGATAAAGGGAGGGACTTTTTTCATTGAAATTTGAAAATGTTCAGGATCTAAAAATACATTTCTATGGTGGTTATAATAATTCTCAGTACTTTTTGAAAAGAAAGAAAAACCTAGTCCCAGGTCTCCTGGTGGTGTGAACAAAACACAACAGTCTGGGCATGGCAGTAGGCTTTCTTCTTGCCTAGGGCTTTCAAATGTTGACCTTGAAACAACATTTGTTGTATTGCTCTTTTTTGTTATTCCTTTCCTATTTTGTGGGTGTTATACTACAGTCAAACATGTTCTATTGATATGATATGGTTTTTGGTTAGCTCCACAGTGTGAACCACTTATTTGAGCGTTGATTTGTGAATAAAAGAAAGCCATCTTATGATATGAAGAGCCTAATTTTACACAATAGGCCTACACACATGTACGCAGTAAGGTGACAGGATGTTGTTTGAAGAACAGTCTGGTTTATTTGCTAGTATCTAACTTATTGTTGAATTCAGAACAAGGACGCGCTATTTCTATGCAATGGAAGTCCTTTTTATACAAAGTGTACATGTACACAGAGGGGCACAGTTTGCTTAGCTATAGTATAATGTGCACAGTGTGTAATGCTGCTAGACCCAAGGCCTTTGCTTGATGTACATGTATACGTGTACCTCCATAGTACATTTGATGTGATACTGAAATCATGATGTTTGTCAAAAGCTTTTTTATGTCTTGAATACTAACCTCCTTCTGAATGTCATGATTTGTGTGACTTACAGAGCACTTGGCTTCACGATAGATTGTCTGCAAACTTTTTTAAGCCTATGAGTTGTTTAATGATGAATCCAATAATTTATAATTTGCTAACAACACGAATCAAGCATTTTCAGAAAAAGCTATTGCATGCAATAGCCCACTTGATGTCATTTTTAGGAGGATCACTTTTTAAAGTGTTGGTTTCACAAGACAATGGCATTAAACAAACTTGTCAAAGCTGTTTTAAGGAATGGTAAACAGTTGGGTAAACATTACTGAAAGTAAAACAATACTACTAATAAATATGTGTAATAAATTAAATAAAAGAAAATATGTGGCAGGTTTCTGGTTAAATCCTATAAACCTACATTGTATGCATAAAAAAGAAATGGCTACCTATTATCATATTACTTTTTTGCTGTTGCCCCTAAACTGTGGCAGTGCTAAGCACAGTGAAGATGTTTGAGGCATGGAGGAAGGCAAGTCAGGTAAGGGGTTCGCCCAGTGTTCCTGGTTTGATTGGCTGCATATTGCGCCACAGCACCTTGTAAACCATTACATGGTGCTATGTAAAGGAATAGGTCTCATACTTCAACCATAGAGCAAGGACCAGACCACGTAACTCCACATACCTTGTAGGAAAAATACTGAGCGCTTTGAGACACCCATCGGGAGTATAAAGCGCTATATAAGAACTGCGTATTATATAACAAATTATGAGAAGCAGTAAAACCATTTAGCAATAAGATTAGACTTGGAGGATGAAACCTGTATGGGCAGGTTTCTAGGTGTGGGTTTAATATGCTGGTTGTGGGCATTTTATGATCCAAATTCTGCTCTTACCAAGTACAATGCATTGATTCACCCAGTACCTACATGTACTACATGTGCGTAGCTGACATCCAATCAAGGGCCTGCGAAAAAAAAAAAAATTATTGTGTGAAATATTATGCGCAATTTGCTATGACCTTTGGACAATTCTGGGGATAACAATTTGGGCTGCCACCATTTTTGTCCTACTTAGACAAAACACAGATTGGGCCCAATTTTACAAATCCTCAGCTGTGAGCTAGAAAGAATTATAAACTGTTAACGCTATTTTCTTATGGACAAAATTTACCAGGCATGCAACTTTTCAGCTGTTCAGCTGAATTCCTTTTTATGTCTAATAATAGTGCCTTAAAAAACTGAAAAACATTGTACAAAGTTCAGTGTGGTTGGGCTTACCTATTTGTTTTTTTGTAGTTACAAAGCTTCAGGTCTGATTGAGATAACAAATCTGTGGCAAACTATTGTAAGCATTGCTCCTAGTCCTTATTTTTGAATTCATATCGTTGTAATTAATGCTCTCCAATGTTTACTGCCATAAAGACATTAGTGAAGAGATTTTAGATATTGGATCCTATTCTGTGTGATGAACATTGAGTACAAAATGAATCAAAAATAGGATGTATATATTTGTAGTACATGTAGGTTTTAAAAAACAAAAAAAGAACAATGAACATTCAAGGGCTTACATTTTTTGTGTAGAGCTCTATAAACCTTGGCGTACGTTGTGATAATTTTATTCTGAGTATTAAAATTAAATGCACATTTAACACGGTGGTCATACACATAACTGATTAATTTATGTACAGCAGTGCATTAGTTTTGTGTTTCTGACTATCATCATGGCATCAAGGCACAAACAGATGCCATTCCAGTTACCATGGTTACTGCCCTTATCAGTACACAGCATTAAGGAAAATGTTTTTGTAAATTCCCTGTGGCATTGAGAATTGTAAGTTGAGCTCATTTATATAAAAGCATAATATTAATGTTAAAATATTTTATGTGTAAATTGTTTTGTCAAAACCAGTTTGACCATGACATACAATTTATGTACATGTAAATTACACTCAAATTTTTCTGCAACAAATACATGTATCTCTCAGTTTGTTGTTTTGCCTTTCACTTATTGATGCTTTATTTTTTTAAAACCCAACCAAATCTGAAGGTACATGTACAGTGTTCAGTAGGCAGTGCATACTGCAATTTTGATGGATGAAAAGCCCTTCGGTTAAAATGTACACTTGGTATTAATGTACACACCATCTATTGCAGCATTTACACTAAGTACAGACTGTACAAACACAGACATATTACCATTCAAAACAAATTATTCTCAAAAGGTGGTTATGGTCTGCACTAAGTTGTGGACAGCTTCAGTGAGGGCTTAAATGTACAATAAATGCAAGGATTTTTTTATCCATCAAAATAATGTAGCATGTTAAGTTAGTGTGTGCTGCACACTGTACATGTACATGCTGTAGCTGTCTGTAGTTTGGGCATTATAATTAAAAATTTGATGAAAAACAAAGTATAGGGTATGTAACCAATCAAAATAACATTGCTTGGCTTCAATGTCAAAGGTCACTGATTGTAAAGGTACCTGTATTAAAACTTCCAGAGTTTTATATTACCATCTGAAATTATGTCAAAGTTTTAACATGGAGAACATTTGCTTATAAATTACATTACTTATTTTGTATTGCTGCAATGGGAGAATAATAATGTTCTCAAAATCCCTGACAAAAAACCAACCCTGTGGACTGTTACAGCCAACGAAATTGCAATTTTTGTTGAGGTTTGTTGAACTTGGTGGTAGGCCTCATGCTTTGAAAACCAGCAAACATTATAAGTGATTTGAACCTCTAACAAAACTTGTATGCAAATTTGTTTTATTCAAGTACACTGTACAACTGTAAGCATTAATCAACATACATACATGTACAACATACAGTGTTTATGGCCATCGTTTGTGATTTAAGAAGTCAAAGTCTGTGATAAAACTGAAGCAGAAGATATTCCTTTTTCCTATGATAATGAAGTGACTTCTTTCTAATTAGAGACCAATTTATTGGGCTGAAATTTTGGTTGATAACCTGATCTTTTTAAAAAGCATACTTTTATTCACGTAGCGTTTTTTGTGTGTACTTCTTCAGCTTCATGAAATCAGCCTCTGGCTTGGTTCTGTCTAATGGGTTGAACTATAGGCAGACTTTCCGTGCAACCAACCCCTGTGTCAATTTTGCCACTGAATTACCAAGACAATTGACATCAATTTTTAGCTGAAACTAGTCACAACTATTACTGCAGCTATCTCTTCAAGTTTTCATACAAAGTAAATAACAATTAAAATTTTGAAAAAACGGTAGCTTGAAGATTTTGTTTTGGAAAACATCTTTGCAACAATATTCTATTATAAGGGTAAAAATGAATTAACAATCACACCATCATTTTGTTTGCAGAAAAGTTTGATGTAAAGTATTCGATTCTATAATACCCTGAGGCAAAGTATAAAGTTGTAGTTGAAGATATGGTCGTTTTAAGAATGTTAATGTATTATGTCACAACTATCAGCTTGAGCTGTATCATCAATAGAGATAGTTTCCTGCTATTATCATGTGGATGACAATACATCCTCAGTGACTCAACCAAGCTGACAAATCCCAACATACTGGAAATAGCTTACTTCCATCCAGTCTTCAAGCTCTCTATACAAGGGCTGTGCATTCCAGGGACTGTCCAGAGTACTGACTGACATAATCCTGTAGTACCAGTTTTGTCTGCTACCTGCTGTAGCAATAATGAATTACATCCTTATTACAAAATAGAAAATGGGTTGGAATAAGCTTGTCTTTTTTTTTTCTCTCTTTAGTAATCAATTAATATAATAGATGCAAAAAGAAGAAGAAGAAATTACCGCACCATGATACAGCGATTTTAGGTAACACCCATAAAAGCAAAACATATGTTTTAAATTTAAGAATCCCAGTAGAATCATAGAATAAAACTTAGACAACAAATTCAGATGATAATAATTTTTTTGTATTCGGTTGTTATCATTAATTTTTGTTACATTTGTTGTAAACATGTAGGCCTAGAATGCCCGTACTGAATAACTTTTTGATTTGAGATTGAAAATTTCATTGAAAGGATTATATATAAAATGATCTGCTTGTTTATCTGAATGAAATGTTGAATAAGTCACTACCAACAGCATCTATCCTTTAAAAGAATGAACCAAATCTGTCATCAAATACAAATCACAATGTTTTGTGTATTTAGAGAACACTCAGGAGGGGCTACATTGAGGTCACAGGTCACTGTGAACCAAAACATTGGTTGTTGAATGATGGAATGGATGAAATATGAACAGTACATAAACTATATTTACTTCAATTTCAGAGCTCTGCATCCCCCCTGTGTCTAATACATACTGTGGAAAAAGAAACAATCATGAGCACTTTACTTGTACAATATGACCATAAGTTCCAACAACTACCATTGCCAATGAGCTTAACTGCTTTTTGTATTGTAGTATAGGATTATAGAACAAGGACCAGAAATAGTTGCAAACTCCTACTTCAAAGGTTCTGGGTGTGGTGTTACTGAGAACCACTTGCTCTAATGGTCATAATGGAGAAAACAACCTTCCAAGGAAAGTCAGCAAAAACAGGCTGGCCTCCAAGCAACAGATGGTATTTTATAATGATTTGTTGCATTACTAGCATTCTTTATTTGACTGAACTAGATGTCTGATTGATGGTTACATCATTCAACAGTAGTCTTGTTATAGGTGACAGTCTCCATTCAGGCAAGGTCAAGGTCAATTACCTTTTGGCCTGTGGATCTCATGGGGGTTCAGCCACACCACAAGGGCATGGTTTTTACATTATGATAGGCACAGAATTAGTTTTCCTTAAACTCTAGAATTTTACTCACTGTTGTCAGGACAGGAGTTTTGTGATTTTTCCTGGCCTGCCACCTCTTTGAACCATGGGGATATAAATGGACCAGGTGTACATTGATTAAATTCTAGCCCTGTTTTCCCATTTCACCGTGAATTTTCCCAACCAAAATCTGAACATTTCTTTATAGTAATCTTTCCACAGGTTTTTAGGCAAAAAAATGAGCATTGCTTGTAGTCATCTTTGCACAGGTTTTTCATGCAAATCAGAGGGTTGTTGGTTCAGGCCTCGAACTTCGTGATCAAAAGGGCACGGCAATAAATTGCCGTGCTTTTTCTAGAATTTGGAAGGGCATGAGCAATTTCATATGTTTAAAAAGGGCACCATGGCATTTTTGTTGAATTTGGGGGGTATCATGGCAAAAACAAAATTAAACAAAATTTAACAAGACGGGTGTAAATACTTAGGTTGAAAAAACGTTGACACAACCACGGATGTGATCCAAAACATTGTTTAATTTTAAACGACCTCTTACCTTTATTGTTGCACCCAAAGGAACGAGATCAAAGACTACGAACCTGAAAATTGGAAATGACGTGACTGCGTGCGTTGTGTAAATTGTGATCGCAATGCGGTCCGTGTTTTGAGGAACTTTTGAGTGAAGTTTTTTCGACGCTTATCGGAACCGTAAACATGTAAACTAATAAACGGATATTTAGTATGCATCTTACAATTTTATTAAGGGCACCGACGGCAGTTAGATTAAAAGGGCACGGCAATATATTGCTGTGAATTGTCGGTAATTTCGAGGCCTATTGGTTTTTCTTTAAAAACACTGTTGGCCTGTTGGGACAGGCACTTTTGCCATGGACAGTTGGACACACTACATGTAATTGTTAAGTTTATACGTGTACCTACAGTGTTTGAAGTGAACAGTTAGACAGCCTGTTTTTAGCTAAAGTTTTTTTGACACACCTGTTGCAATCTTTTTTAGACTGTACTTTATTTGTACAGGTTACTGTGTTAAGGCCATGCAATGTAATGCGCAGTGTAAAAGTAAAAGTATATTTTATCATAAATTTTATATAACTCATGCTTTTGTATGCAAGAACCCATACATACATGTAACAAGTAAAATCATTATTCAATGTGCAATGTCAGCTGTGCATGTGACAGGTGAACCTGTACATAAAAGACAATAAACTCCTTTGTTTGATGGTGGAATACCTACATGTATTGCCTTGCCTCACTGTCTGTATTGACCTCAAAGAGAAGGAAGAGATAATTGCATGTTTCATTAGATTTACAAGGACATTTTCCTGATGTCCTGGGCAGTGTATAATGCACTAGAGGATAATGGAGAACTTGTTTTGCACAGGGGATTGATCCTCTTTCAACAACAAATATTTGACATTTTAATTTGTCATGTATCATATCAGATAAATCCAAATTTTGTACACTGAAATTGTTAGACTACACATGACATTATTTGAAATGTTGATTATGAAATACACTAAGGTTTGCCAGTTCTACAGAAGTGTTAAAAGCTTGGGCAGTTCACTGGCAATGTTTGCAAAGTTAGCTCGTATACAGTAACAAATATTAAAACATTATGTTTATAATGTACTTGTTAATTGCAAGACAGACTACGTGACCCTGCGAATGGTGCACCATGCATCCAAACCAAGCCTTGGCCCATCATAAATCCAGTATGTTCCGTCACTGTCCCCAGAAAGAAAAATGTAGCCTACAGCTTTGTAAAACTGTATTTTGTAATTTGTGTTTCATGTGGACCATAATCATATACATGTAGGTATAAACTTTCAAGCGACCAATCAACCAATTAGTTAAAAATTAAAAATATAAATTATATAAAAACACTAAATATAAAATCCTAAATAAAACAAACAACATAGATGCACTCTGTTTTTGTACGTGGAAACCAGCGTTTGCTTTTCACATAACATTACATTTCTCATCAACATCTCTAACCACTACCACGCTGCTGTCTCAACATGTAATGTTCCACTAACGAATTTATAGGCCAAGGCTCTTTTCAAAACCATGGCTTGGACTTGCAATGGGCTCTCAAGCTGAGACTTCTTTCTGCATGCATACTAAAAGCGCACAAACTCAAAATAACTAATGGAGCCTAAGCCTGAGAACAAGTAGAAGTGGTGGTTTCGAAAAGAGCTCTCTCCTCCTTGTTCGATACAACAATACTTAAGAGAGTAGGGAAACACACAACTTGTATTTCCAGGGTTGGATGATGCGTGGGGGACTCTTAATCTCTAACCTCAGTCCAGTTATGTTTCTTGCAAAAGTATAACCTCGTACTCATGAGCACATCAATCTCGCCAAACTTTTTTTCTTGCCAGCCCTTATAATAAAGATAAATTAAGTTTAATTGAATTTTTTGCGAGAGGTTTATTGAAAGCATTCAAAAACGTCCTGGCCCACCGGCTGAATATTTTAAAAACATGTCATATTTGGCAGACAAGTAATATTGAAACAAAAGCAAATAAAGTATTTGATATCACATCTTGGGCTTCAAAATTCTCTAGTGTTCAATAACACAAAATACAGCCAACAAAGGAAATTTTCATCAAATATAACCCTGTTTTATACATGTACTTTTGAATATAAAGTGATGAATTTGGTGAAATTGCTTTCTTCCATTACAGCAATCAAAATACACAGTATGATATTTTTTTGGGGGGGTGTTCATTAAATGCTATTTTAAAATTTCAGAAATCAGAAGCATGTAACAATTTCTCCTGGTTTGGTAAATCATTTTATAACCAGACTTAAGCTTTCAGATTAGAACAAAGCAATTTTTGATTTGTTTGTAAAATTACTAATATTTTTATTCTGTACTTTGTTGTTTTCTTTAACTTACAAAAATAAATGTCCAAACGTTTGTCTAATTAGATTCTTATTTCACACAAGCATTGTTTCAATACCAAAGTGATTTTGAAATTGAGTATGGGTTGTGATAAGAATGTCATGGTGGCATCTCATTTGATAAGGTCAAATTACATTATATAGATGCAGCACTAGGAATAGTATGGCAAAATGCAAATGTAATTTAAGTCATAAATAAAAGCATCAAAGCATCTGAGTCCCTCAGATTATAAAACACCTGACACATGCAAATATTGGTTGGAAATGAAACCGAAGCCAGCAAAAAAACCCACTACCAATGATATTGGTTTATGTGTGAAAAAAATCATGCTACTGTGCACAGTGTACATGTACTTTATTGTATTGTAAAGCCATGTAACAGGTTACAAATAATTTTTAAACCACAAGGAAAACTGACTGGGTAAATTTGTAATAATTTAGGGTCATATGAAGAACTTTACCCCCGTTTTGAGCAGATAATGCAACACACACCTCCTGTGCGCTTGCCTTGTGCTGATAAACCAGAAATGGGTTACCCGGTACTCCATTTACATAATAGGGGATGAAACTGCTTTTCACACAATAAGTGGCACTAAACAAAACAAGTTTTTCTTTATAAAGAATGATAAAAATAATAGTATGTTTATGTGACAATATAGTTTGTAAAATAATGCCCAATAAATATAAAAAAGATTTATTTCATGACATAAAATAACTAACAACTAGTGAACACTGATACTTACACAACAAAAACATTAAAAACTTTTTTGTTTGTACATCATTCCACAAAAAAATACACATATCCCGTTTTACCAATAGTTTGTGTGAAAACTTAAAAGTCACGTTGTGTAAATAGCAAGCTGTTGTACAACAGCCAGAACCTCTGCACGAACCACCCCTGTCAACAAAATGAAGTGATCCAACCACAATGGTCCGAATAAAAACTTGAAAAATACCTTTTATCCGATACTCTTTGGGTTTTAATATTGACACATGGACCCAAAGGTTTAATAACTTCACAAATGATCTTCTGGGTAAAAAGAATTACGACTTGAAATGGCAAAAAAGCTTTGCAAACGACGAGTTCTACAACGGAATCTGATGATGCGGCGTTGGTTGTGATTCGCGCGGTTTAGAGTCGGTCTGGTTTACGTTCACACATACTGTACGTCATACGGATCGTAGTCCAGACTATGAAGAAACAGAAGGTCACGGTCTCCCACAACGAGCTTTGTGATTTGACACAAAAAGTGCCCCTCTTTCCAGTCCACCAATCAAAAAACATGTTACATGGATGGAAAGCTTAGTTTATCTAGTTTAATAAACAGTGCGACGTACATTTCTGCGAGCTTGCTAGCGAGTTTGCCATTCAATTTAGTGTGACAACCCCCTGGAAAAATGACCAAATGTGGCGTGACCTCCATACAAAAGTGATAATTTCAGAAGAAATTGACTTTTTTAAATCAAAAAGTGCCCCTCTTTGACGTCTCATATTTAACTGGAAATTATACTCTTTAGAAAGAGGAATACACATACTTTCAAATGCCGAGCGACGTAGCAAGTTTAACAAAAGCACTTTTCTGTAACGGAGGAAAAAGTCTCTCGAGTGCGTGAATTTGAAGGGATTTTCCCGTGTTAAACAGGTCGCTGTGAAAGGCGTTGAGCAGATGCACGCTAGTTCTTCATATATGTTGAACAAAGAAAAATTGACTAGAGTGGGATTCTAACCAACGACCTCTGGTTTAATGTGCCAGGGCTCTACCAACTGAGCTATCTACATGTAGCCCTTGGCTTGTGTTTTCTTCAGCTGATAGACAAAACTTTTTGAATTTTCTTAAGATTTACTAGAGGCATGTCATTTTTGTCCTGTATACCAGCTAGCCACATTGATATGATCTTGACTACACAAACACACTCGGTGCATTGTTCAGTTTAGAGTCACCCATGTTGTGTACCTGATTTGGATCAATAAATTACATGGTCTAGAACCCTTAGGAATGAACACAATGCCATGATTGATGTGTTCATGTGCTACACCCAGGAAGAAACAAGGTTAGGTACAGCCATAAAGGATAGCATTGAGTAAAGATGCAATCACCATGGAGAAGGAGCTGTTAACCCTTTAAACTCGACCCCTTTTTTGGAAATTTTGCATGTGCTCAGGTTTTTTATTAAAATGACTGGTTTACTTCTCAGAAACCCTCAGAAACCTGTTAACATTATACATATTTATAAAGCTTACATATAGGGCTACACTTTTACCAAGTTGTTGACCCCCCAGCAGGTTTTGAAAAAAAATTATGGCCATTTTAAAATTCATATTTTTATTTTGAAAACTCATATTTTTTCATATTTATGTAAATTTTGTAATTTCCAAATGTCTGAAATTGTTTTGGTGCCATTTTTTGAAATCTCCATCATCTGATCTCCCTATACAGATAAAGGAATATATTTTTTTCAAATCATTTTATGTGTTACAAATCATTTGCTAAAATAAAATTTACCAGCCGGCAGGGGTCTATGGTTGGATCAATGCCTTCGTTCAACATTTCTTCTTCGCCACTATCAAGATCGCCGTTCTCGTCGCTCTCATCAACAAAACCCAACAAATCAAAAAGTTCTTCCTCTATAAATTGTCTTCTGGAAGGTTGGATAACATTTGACTGCTTTTCAGGCTTCTTTTTAGTCATTTTGAAGCTGAAATATAGCGTTCTGTTCGAGATAGAGAGAACGGAATTTGCACAAAGTCGACATACACAACACGGGTGACGCGCGCATGGCCAGTTTTTTTGGCAAAGCAATAGTCTGGTTTCTTTTCGCTTCGTAACTTTATTTATAAAGGTCGCACACAGGGTACCATACCATCATTGGAAAGCTTATGTTTTCAGCTTTCTAATGATGCATGACTCGGCCAATAGAGGGGGCAGTTGGTGTTGGATGAGAAGTGATTTATTTTTCGGCCGCCGCCGGCCGATTTTACGAAGGATCGAGTTGAAAGGGTTAACTGGAGATGCAAACTTGGAGTTGGATAATAGAATTGTAAAGGGCTTGATCTGGAGCATTGTGCTGTATGCATCTCTGAGACAATAGGCTATGATATTGAGTAACAAGGAAATGGACCTATTGAGATGTGGGTCTGGAGAAGCAGCGTTCTCTCTCAGCAGTGGCCCGCTGGCCAAATGCTAGTTTAAAAACACCTGAAGACCAGTCAAAATTATCTCCAAAAGGTCCGGCTGGCTTGTTCAGTGTTTAATGCATCCCTATTTAATATGAAATATGGACTAGTGGAAAAGCTTGTGGACTAGTGAAATGACAAGGTGACTGGTCCTGCTAGTCACTGAAAAAGTAAAGGGCAAACCCTGAGAAGGAGGCTGATGATCAGCCTGATGGAGAAAGTTTCCCAGATTGTTGAGGTGCTTGGAAGACTCAGTGAAGAAAGTTGTTGAAGTTATTGAAGTTGAACTGGGAGGCAGAAGAAGTGGATCATTAGGACACTTATACTAAAAGGGGCAATAGTTTACTGAAGGATGTCTTTAAAGGAAGATTTGTCGGGAAAAGAGTGAAAGGAAAAAGAAGGAAAGTTCTTCTTTCTTGATTGATTTCAAAGAGGGAGTTATATGTTGAGTTGAAGCGGATTGTCCAGGACTGTGTAGCATGGAGAAGTCTGCCTATAAAAGGCAGATAAAGGAAGACGACACCCAGTGATGTTATTGAAACAAATAATTTAATTTATAACGTCCAATTTCATTAAAAAAAATCCATTGTTACAACAAGTTTTGCTCCAATTTCTAAGACATCACTTACATTACACGTGTATTATAAAACTTTTCAAAATCATCTACTTTAATGTGCAGGACTTCCATTCTATTTTCATGTGGTTCCTTACACAAAAGAAGCTTCGTTATTGTGGACAATAATTAGTTACAATGTACAACACACACAATGCTTTGCATTAAACAATAAAACCATAAACATTTTTAATTTCTTGTTTGAAATGTAATTGTTAAGGAATATGCAGTTTAAAATTCCCCAAAGTTTTATATCTTATTACAATGTGTACTAACAAATTGTTGACAATTATTGATGAGAAAATATAATTAGCTGTTGCAAACTGGTTACCAACCAAAGGGTCCTGTGGTATAAATGCAAAAATAGTTAATGGCCTGACGCTTTCGACCCTAGCAGAGTCTTTCCTGAATCTCCAGGGTTGAAACGTGATGCCATTAATTATTTTTTGCATTATGATTATCATGAAAACTTTTAATCACAGCCAGCCACCACCTCCTCCCCTAACCCTCCCCCCCCCCCCCGCCCCCTAATAAATGAAATGAACAATTCCAAAATCTAAAAACCATAAAACAAGCAAACAAGCAATATTAATGGGGGCGGGGGGGGGGGGGGGGCGGGGGCAGAGAATATGTC
Source organism: Leptasterias polaris (assembly GCA_037783415.1). Taxonomy (NCBI): domain Eukaryota; kingdom Metazoa; phylum Echinodermata; class Asteroidea; order Forcipulatida; family Asteriidae; genus Leptasterias; species Leptasterias polaris. Next base: position 1,171,427 of record JAZGTN010000176.1, on the reverse strand, counting down.
TACAGGCAGGTGATGTTTTTCTTCAATAATACATGGTGTTGGATTGTGACCATGGTTTGTTTGAATGTATGGCCTACTGTAGCTGCTGTGGATCCATGACTGTACGGTAGTCTGGTACATTTTACCTTGTCTGGCATTGCTACATGTTATGAGCAATCAACAGCTGGATGAGCTGCATGGAATACATAGCATACCAGACTGCTATTAGAATTATTCTGACCTTGGGAACCAATCTCCTCTGACATTACAACCAGCTTCCAGTTCAAACTTGCATACAGGATTGTGACAGAGATTCTTTCATCCAGGGTTTCCGTTTGGTAGTTTTGAGCTGGTAATGTTTTGCTTTTTGCAGAATTGACCTTTAGGTATTACATGGGTGCATCTCTAAATTACACAATCAAGAGAGATAAAGTACATCTTGGTCCTTGCTTTACGTAGTTTGGTAAACTCTTCGCTGAGTTGTTTTGACTAATAAAAGTATGCTAGTTTGAGTAAGATCTTATTTTTTCCCATAAGGTCTTTTAAAATCTACAGAATTTGTTTTTAAAATAAAGTAAGAAATCATTTTTACATAGTTTGTGAACAATTTTCTAAATATAGTTTGTGAACAATTTTCTAAATATTATAGGACACCAAGCTACTGACAATACATGTAGGTGCACCGATGGTTGGAATCATGCATTTTGTTAGTACACAAACATTTAATTTAAGGTAGAAAAGTTTGTGAGTACATGATGGAGAAAAAATTACAGTGTACCTATACTAATCTGATTGTATGCAAGCCTGCAATTTTTACCGTTAAATGCACATTTGAAACAATTTTGTTAATAATCTTGTTCAAATGAAGGATAAAAGACCAATGACAACCCTCAGAGCCTGGATTTCTTGCAGCTACAATTTATTTTACAGAGGTGGCAGCACTTCTACAATTTATATCAACTTTTGGTATAAAGAAAGGGGGCACATTTCACAGATTTTCATGTAACAATTTTTACAATTCTTCAGTTTTAAGTGGTACAACAAAATGTATACTTGATAAGATGAACTGTGTACATGTTGTTGTTTCTTGCCTGCCAGGAAATTCCATGTAATGTATAAAATCACTCTTTTATTTTACACAATGGTCTGTACACTATTTAAACTCAAAGCTTACTTTGAACACGATGAGTCCAGAGTAGTTAATCATGGCAAATTCCATAACGACATGGCCAGTACAATCACATACAGGTACAGGTTCATAGACCTTTTGTTCTGCTTTATTTAGTGGTCACCCTTGAAGGTAGAAAGCGTTTTCATTCCTGTCTTCTTTTTTCAAAAATATTTCTTCTTTTTTCAAAAATGAGCTTGCACTTTTCCAAAAGGGTGTGTTATTTTTTAAAGTTTTATTTAAATTCCACTTGCTTTTCAAAGAGTTAAGAGGGATGTACACTTTGTACGCAATTTTATTGTTTCTGATTGCTACATATCAGATTTACAATCAACTACTAAGAAATGCTTCCTTGGCCTGCGTTACATGTCGGCCTTCATGTTATACAGTACTTCTATAGTAGGATTCTAAACGGATAAGTGTGTTTTGATCCATGAATATTTTTAAACCAATAATTGCTTATAAAGGGATGCATAATAAAATTATTCAGCCTACAATTTGGTTATACATGTAGATTAATTCCACTTGCGGTTGTAGATCCATTTTCTTGGCTAATCTTCAAGCAGTATTTCAGAAGGTCATGAATTTTACCACTTAGAGGCAAACTGTCAAATGGGAATGTTGAAGAAAGGGCAGACCATATGAATAAAGCTAAGTAAAAACAAAAAAAGGAAGCGGGAGGGACTTTTTATATTTTTTTTTTCCAAGATGGCCACCATTATTTTTGACATTTTGAGTAACCATTGTTTTTTTTCACTGTTTATTGCACCTTAATGACAGAAACATGCTGGACAAGACATTGAACATGTGTACAGTGGTTTTATTTAATAGTTTAACTAAAAACCCTGTAGTTCACTTTCGCAAGAATAAAATAATAAAATGCTTTGAACTTGAGGTTCCATCTCGTGTTCTGTTTTGTTTCCATCGATGTTTTCTTAACTAATTTTGAATTAGCCACATGCCAACAAAACTAGTTTTGCCTGCTAGTGCTAGTAATGCAACCGAAAAACGATGCTAAACATGTACTTGTTTTACTTCGCCTCATGAAGATAGAAATAATTGGTTTTTTGGTGGAGTATAAATTGAACTCTGGTAATCATCTACCAGGAGCCTGAATTTTACAAAAACGTCATCAATGTAAACTTACAAAGGATGACCTTCGACCATTTCCAGACAAATTTGATTCATAAGAAAACTAATTTGAACAATAGGCTGAACGACTTAATGATTAAGTTTAGACCAAAGATTAGTTTGAAGTAACAAATAAAGGCTACCGGATTGGTAATAAAACTTAATCAGGACCCAAACTCATAGAGATGCTTTTAAGCACAATTAGTTAAGCACAAAATAATGGTTCTTACCAGAAAATGGTTACCAGCCAAAGTCTGTCTGTGACTGTCACTATGCATGTTTGTGCACATCATGAAGTTTGTTTAAAATGCTATATTATGGATCTTGGTGCACAAGACCCCAAAAAACAAAACTAACCGCTGCACGATCTAAAAACTACAGTCTCTTTTTTGTGAAAATGAGAAATAGCAAGTTGAATAGTTGATGACCATGCTGTCAGTTTCACGTCAGTTTCTTGTAATTCCTTCAGTCTTTACATCAGCACTCATTAATTTGTTTGATGTGGAGACCCATAATGGTACATCCACAGGATGTTTTGTATTGCTCCTTTCCATTAAAAAAATACTTCAGAGCCTGCAGCTTGGCAGGTCAGAGCCTTTATGCTGGATGAGTCCCCAGACCAAATGCTGTGACAGTACAGTAATATGCTAATGTCTTCAATCTTAAGTCATGCCCAGGGTAGTGCAGTTTCTAAAGGATTTATTTGTTAGGTTGGAATCTCTTTTTAGTGGGACAAGGATCAGTGCATAAGTATGTATATAGAAATGACTAAGATTTGTAGGTCAACCAGAAATGGATTAAGGTGGAGTGTACAAGAGTTGTTATTCAAAAATACCACAAGAATACAAAGCCCTTTGTGTCAAGATGTTGTCTCTCATTTTTTTCTTTTTCAAAAGTTTTGTGTGCAAAGCAGTTTCCCCTCAAAAGTTGCACACTGTTTCTGACTTACTGTATTAAAAATCAGTGATTTGCATTTTAACTATAATTGAATCATGTGCAATAACTACAAGTTCAGTGTTTCCATTGGATGCTTAAGTTGAGATGAGGAATATAACTGTACCATGGAGGTGGTTCTAACTTTGAGGTCAAGTGTCATTGGGACAGACTTATGATACCTGTGTTAAAGGGTGTGTACAACATTGGTAATTGCCAAAGACCTGTATCCAAACTTGATGTTACCCAACATATACATGAAATAACAAACCTGTGGAAGTTTAAGCTAAATCGGTCTTCAGAGTCATGAGAAAACAGTGAAAAACCCGCTTTATGTGTTTTAACTTCTTTTCAAACATCGGAATTTATCCTGCAGGATAAAGACTATTATTTTACTCATTTCCTAAAAACTATGGCATTTCAAGCAAAACTATTTCAAGAATCAAGGGAAGTTTTCCACCATGACCATCTTTATACCGTACATGTAAGTTATGTGCAAATCTGTGAGTATTTATATTTTCAATCTTACCAATGTTGTACAGACCCTTTAAGTGGTTTCGAGATTGAATTTGATAAATGGGAGCAAGTGTGAAAAGTGAAAGACTTACAACAAACTGGTGAACTGTTTCAGTCACTGCTGGAAGATGATGTAGCCTTGTGAGCCATACTTTTCAAATCAGGCCAAAGATGTTTACATACTCAGAAAAAGCATAGTACATAATGTTTTAGAATGTCAGAAGCTGTTTCAAACTAATAACAGTTTAATGATGATTTAAAGGGGGAAAAAGGCAATGGAAGTTTCTGGAAGGAGCTACTTAGTACAGTGCCATAGAGCAAGGACAGAATGAATCACTGAGTAACTATAAACCTACACATTCAAGGTTCTGGGCAACCAGCCAGCTGTGTGTTATAACAAAATAAAACAAAACAATTTGACTTTCTCCTTGTCAACAAATCTGAGTTGTTTTCTGTTTAATCCTGTGAATGGACACGCCAATCCCATTGTCAACACTCAACATTATGTAATGTATCAGTGTACTGGTATTATATTTTGTACATGATACTTTGAGAATATACTCTGATCAGAACCTTTTTTCCATTTTAAGTGTTGTATTCCAAATTTATGGCGTGTCGTGGCTGAGCGGATAAGTACACCAGACTCAAGTTCTGGTGTTTCTGATCAGCAGAGTGTGGGTTCGAGTCCTGGTTGTGACGCAAGTGTCCTTAAGCAAGACACTTGACCATTATTGTTGCATCCTTTGGATGAGAGTGGGACGTATAGTCGTTGATCCTGTGTGTTGTGTAATGCATGTACATGTACATGTACATGTACATGTACATGTACATGTAAAAGAACCCAGTGCACTGAAGAGAAAAGGGTTTGCCCCGGTGTTCCTGGTTTGATTGGCTGCACATTGCGCCACAGCACCTTGTAAACCATTACATGGTGCTATGTAAAGGAATAGGTCTCATGCTTAAAAATGTAGCTCTCCATTATACCTTGCAGGAAAAAAATACTCGGTGCTTTGAGACTCCCAGCCGCTGTGATAAAGCGCAGGGCTCGAATTTTACACTGGACCGCAGGCCCGAGGCCAGAGATTTTAGCGTCGGTCCAGTAAACTTTATACCCAACAAGTCCGGTGGTCTTGTGGTTTTTTTTTACGTAGTGATATTTTTATTAATCTGAAATGCATCTTTCATTAAATAAATGTATTTAAATCTTAGTTTGAAAAGTTTTTGTTTTACTTGTTGTCGTCAAATTATTTCCGAGCAAATTACATCCAACACGGCCAACTGTTCTTCGTGCTGCAACTTCCCTATCCTCCTCTTTTGCATGCATGATTCTTGTTGGTGCCCGACGGAACACGACAGTACAGCGCTAAGTTTGTTTACCACTGACTATGTACATGTCATGCTGTGGTGGATGCAACACATTGGATGTAGTCACTTTAAAGTCTGATACCTTACCAGCGAATTGTATAGTGTTGAAATCGTATTAATGTAGTCTAGGTTGTATTCTTTCAACACAGCACATCCCTGTGTTGCATGGATTAAAAGTAAGGTCTTGTTTCCAAACGTCTTGCTTTGCCGTATGTAAAATTTTTGCAACGTTGTTGATAATATTGTCCTGTCAAAACTGATTTCATTTTTTCTGTGGCAGAAAACGTACTGTAAAAAGAAGGTATGTGGAAATTTGTCAAGGCCCAAACTGCCTCCTACTAAGCGATCTGCAAGGGAAAAATTTGCACAGGTGCAGAAGTATGAAAAAACATGTTAACTTTTGGTACATTTTTGTTGTGTTTTTGATTTTTTTCTTCTCAGAAGACTTCGGTCTTGTAAAAAATGTTCCGGTCCAGTAAAAATTCTGAGCAACAAGCCCTGCGGTCTTGTGGATTTTTTCTCCAAATTCGAGCCCTGAAGCGCTATATAAGAACTTAGTATTACATGTATTATGATTCCATCCATGGTTGGAAATGATTGGTTCCCTATGGTGGGGCCTGAGCTCCCCCTAAACTGTTGCCCCCCCCCCCTTCCTAATGAGGTCAAAAGAAAACTTGAAAACTTAAATTAAATTTCATGCGCAGGCCTACATGTAGGATTTATTTGATTTTCACAAGTAAAACATCTTTTGTGATGACCTGTAAAATAATAATGACTCTCAGAAATGGTTTAGTACTTCAACTAAAAATAATCAACTAATATAATTCATTTTTATAATAGTAACTAATATATAATTAACTAATACAATTAACAGTTTATGTGTATGTAGGCCTTAATTTCTTGCACTTCTTGCAAATTATGGTTTCTCTTGGTAAAAGGCCCCCAAATTAGTTTCAAACAAGCTTCCTAATTTGTCAATCGGAGAGGGCTTGTTTGTCACTTACTAGGTAATGTATACATCCTTATTGCTTACTGTGTTGTTTCTTACTGATGGGAAGTCAACTACCTGTACCTGGATGTGTTTAGAGGCCCATGACTCTGATATTTTGCACTCTCAATGAGAAACTTCCTGAACTTATGTCACCTTTTTGTCAATTGTGAGTCACTTTACTGGATGTGTCATAGTGTTATTGTTGCCAAAATAATAGGACAAGAACTTGTTAAGAAATATGCATTCTGTACATTTAACATATTGTAACGGGCGCACAATTACCGGATCAAGTACCTAAATTGATTACGGCCCTAAGAGAGAACTTAGGCAGGAATTCTAACTTGAGAGACCATGTTGAGTTCTTCAAACGAGTGTAGTGACTCTTTTATTCCAAGGTTCAAACTGTTTAATACGTGCACAGACAATGTAAACTAAACACAGAGACAGAGCGCCAATGTGCATCAGCTGTCGAATACGCTGAGGCATTGCGGCACGCGCTCCTCAAACTAGCTGCTCCTCGGCAGCAAGAACAAATCACAAACTGAACCACGAACTCTCAAATGGCTCGTTTTTTATAGCTTTTGGCGTTTGTGAATATCTCAAGGAGCTAGCATCGCACAACAAGATGCCGATTGCTCTGTTCTGATTGGTCATTAACCACTAGAACAAATTTGTTATTCCTAATCATAATAATCATTTAGCCACTTTCGGCGCAGGTTAATTAAACGTGTATAAGTCCTTTCACTTTAGTTATTCTACAGTTATTTTAACATGTTGGCATTAATTCCTTTCATTAAAATACATGTTGATTCGGATACGAATGTCTCATCTTTCCCAAAGTCTTATAAATAAAGGGCGTGAATTAACCCAAGTGTTTTATTAAGATGAAGTGTGTTTACTAGAAATTAATCACAAGTTGTATTTTCGTTACATTATGTACTTTTTAACTTGAAATACTATTAAACTACATTCTGTACTGTACTTTTTCCACAAAATAGATGCAAAGTTCTTAAGATTATGTTGGTCATATTTCAGAATGTTCTTTCCACGTTAAAGCAGAATTCGCAAAACAGTGCTTTAATTAGTTTCTGTTTCATCAAAAAGAGAGCATAAAAAAATTCACAATGTGCTTGATCTTGACCTTAAGAGGGTACCATTTGGGGTCAAGTTTGGAATACAAAAGTTAATTAGAATGTTTACTGATGTTTACCATTTGATTATCTGCATTTGAAATTGTGCTAGAATAATAACATTTGCTAATCAAATGTTGTCTTTCTGCATATTGCCTACAATCCCGGCCAAAATGCTTGGGCCAGGTGTCACTAAACATACCCTCCCCCATTCCCCTGCTCAATGTTGTTGGGAGCGCAGATCGTGCAATGAGAGCCAACATTGGAATGGGGGGCCGGGGGGGGGGGGGGGGGGGGGCAAACGAGATATGGCCAGGATTGTAGTTTTGACCCATATCTTATGGTTAATGTTTTACAAAGGAATCTGCTGTTTGAGAACCTTGCCAATACATTGAAGTTTCTTTTGGTATAAACCAGTACTGAAGCATATGGTGGTAGAAGTACCTGTACTTGTTAATTTGATCAAACAGTATCAATTATGTCTAGACAGATTATGAGCTGTCTGAAGCTGTTATATGAAACTGACATTGAATACATGTATGCTGGCATTACAGCCTTCCTACATGTTGATAAACAGGGGTGCTTTGAATACATGTATGCTGGCATTACAGCCTTCCTACATGTTGATAAACAGGGGTGCTTTTTTGTGATCACTTTGGTGGTCCTCACATATGTAACCAGTAATTGTTTTGGTAAGGCCGTTCCAATTTTATTAGTTGGTTTACGGATTGTGGCGACGCGTTTTGTTGAAAAATCGAAAAAATATAAAAATTTGAAAATCCATTCATTTTTTTTATTATTTTTTTTTTTCCGGCATCGAATATTCAAACTTTGGTCAGATTATTAAAATAATTAGTCGACTTTTTATTGAGAAAAAGCTCGCGAAAACCCCCCAAAACATCGTGTTACGTTTCGATCACGCATTGCGCGGTCCGATCCGATGTCTGATAATACAGCGCTTCGCGGCCCGGCAGCGCACGGCACACAGTTTGTGTGGACAGTACGTAAGAGCGTGGAGCTATAACTCCATGGTAAGCTATAACTACATGTAACACTGTGCCTCCCTCATGTTTCGATATCAAATACACACAGCGCATGGGGCTGTGCTTAATAGAGAGAACAGCCCATGTGGACCGCATGGTAGATATCAGTGGGTATGCAAGACCAGCGGCCCTGGGGTTGGGTGTTAGACGGGAAGTGTAATACGCGATGTAAACGAAATAGTCTGATACTTTTAAATGATGTAAACAAAATGCTATGTCGACCGTGATTCAATCAAGTGCAAGATTCAGCTTATGTCAAAAAAGTATGATGGCAATTTAAGCAAGCGCAAGCAAAAAATACTTGTTCAGTGACTGTAAAAGAGGGAGGAAAGCTGGATAAACACCCTGTTGATTGCTGTCTCGCTGGATTAAATTATTGGTTCTTTGTCCAATGCAATGGGTATCAGTGAAAAGTCTCTTCAAAAGTTCAGGTACAATTTACTGCATGCAACAAGTGCCGTCGACTGACTACCTCCGGAACGACTATTTCGGGTGGAAAATAATCCAGTTGAGTGACAATTAGAACTGCTCCAAAATCCATCAAAGAACTCTATAAAATACTTTAAACTCACCTGAGGAACACAGGAGATGTTGCTGCTTAACATGGTGGTACGATTTTGTCAAGTACATTTCGCGAAAAGAGAAAAGAATTCGGCTAAAAATGTGAACCGATCTCCGAAGTGGATCGTGAAAATTTCTGTTACGAGTCTTAACTTGTTTAGCACAATCTTGAGATAGCGCACAATAATAAGATTGAACTGCTTAACCTTCACAGGGCAATCTTTAGATTGTGCAAATCCCAACAATGCGCTTCTCGAGGATGGGGGATAGACGCACAACAAAAATGTTCATAATAAATTTCTTTTTTTGGGATAAATGTATCTTACACAACGTACCACCATATTAAAGTATTTTATACAGGTCTTTCATGGATTTTGAAGCAGTTCTTTGCCACTCCCTGTTTGGGGGGTTGTGAATCTTGTGCGTAGGATAGGGCATCTGACAGTGACAGTGCAACAAACACCCCTACATTACACATACGCCATATTTAAAATGTCCAAAATGTTATTGTTAGGAAGCAATTTAAAATTAAGCAGCAGTTAAATCCTTTTCGTTCATAATATACAGTCCAGAACCATATATCTTCATTTTATAAGTTTGGGTGGGTAGTCCATCCAGAGTTTTTAAGTGTTCCAAATAAAATTTTCTCACAACACAAAACTTAAAAGCACCTTTTATATCCATTCATGTGTTCGGTGGCAGATTATTAAATAAATCTCACTAAGAGATAAAAAAAGACTAATTACTTATGGTATTAAACAGAAATTTAAAAGACGAAAATACTTTTAATAGGCTTATTGGAAATGACATGGAATAACGAGATGGATATGGAGGCACATCCCAGTATTAAGCAGATCTTTGCTTGTCGGCCAATGGATTTCGACACTTATCATTTATTTATTTTATTTTTTCCCCTGTCTGACACTTTTTTTCAACACCTAAAAAATCCGTAAACCAACTAATAAAATTGGAATGGCCTAACTGACAACCTGCTTTTGCATTTTACCTATGAATGGGTGGGCAAGAGATGGGAAGTCTGCAAAGTACAATATAAGGTCCAGTGTAGCTTTGAATGTGTCCATTTAAGAGGCTTCTTTTACATGTATGCAAATTATGGAAGACTACTAGGTTCCACTTTGATACATCCACAATAGTTTTAATGGCCATACAAACAACCATCTAAAATACTGTATTCAACCACCCATGCTAGTCGTTAAAATGTGCTCAAAACGTAAATAAGGCTTTTGTGTTACATGATGTAGGAATTTCTGGTCCGAGTTTGGGTTGTGACATCAATTTATGCCATAGCTTGGCAAGTGCTTTTAATGCAATTTTCCTGAAGCAGTGTATAATGTATCAAAAACAAATTAATAAACTGACAGTAATGTAGAGTTATGTAAGTTTAAAGGGACACGTTGCCTTGGATCGGGCGTGTTGGGCTATGAAAAGCATTTGAAACCGTTTGTTATAAAATGCATGTATGGTTAGAAAGATGTTTTAAAAGTAGACTACAATGATCCACACAAATATGCCTCGAAATTGCGTGGTTTTCCTTTTACTTTGTGAACTAACACGGTCCGCCATTTTGTGGAGTCAAAAATTTGGCTCTACAAAATGGCAGGCCGTGTTTAGTTCACGATGTAAAAGGAAAACCACACACTTTCGAGAAATGTTTGTGTGGATCATTGTATTCAACTTTTAAAACATCTTTCTAACCATAATGCATTTCATAACAAAAGGTTTCAAACGCTTTTCATAGCCCAACTCGCCCGATCCAAGGCAACATGTCCCTTTAAGCTTGTTACATTTTGCTGTGAGTGAACTATTATAACATGGAAATGTGATGCACTTCATTACTCATTACAATGACAATGATATTCATAATCTTCCAAGGGAATTTAAAAGCTTATGAGATTGCCTTCGAGCAATTTTAGTAGATGTATTACTGGAACTCCGTCTTCAACTTTGCACTTATAATAGTGTTACTCAAAACATGTACTGATATAACCGTGAGGTTTAAGGACACAGTGTCCACATGAAGGCATTGCCCATACAGGGTTCTCCTTATGCACAAGCTGGCATATCAGGGCAATGCGTGCAAATTGCAGGCTGATATGCAATTAAAAGAAAGTTTTCTATTATTTTTAAACAAGATTTTAGATCAAACTTACAAAAACCATTAAACAAAACCATTTAAAATGCTCTAGATGGCACAGAGAACTTTTAAAACCAAATCTAAACATATAAGGTAAAAATATTCAAGGAAACTTGAATTCTCAATTCTGATTGGTTGACACATAGCAACAATCACATGGCCCATATCACACTATCTGTATTGGACTGTTCTAACTCAGCATATTGCGCTATTTTAAGCTGAGTATGAGCATACGTACTGCTGTTCCAACACAGCGCAGTGCATTTATCTGTGCATCAAGTTTGCTTTAAAATATCTGTGTTATAACACGTTTAACAAATTTTTGTATAATAGTAGTATGTATGACATGTAGCTAGTCAGCATTCATCTCAAAATAAAAATGTCAAAGAAACTCCTGGGCGATAATTTATTTGTGGTAAATGTTCTTGGACATGGATAAAGATGCAAAACAGAAATACCAAGTACAAGTACATGTACATTGTAGTTGCTGATAATGAGAAGACCAGCGAGGTCGGGAGATCACAAGATAGTCAAGTACACACTGCAAATCAAGTTTCATTTCATCTGCATCTTACATACTCACTCACTCAGGATCAGACTGGAGGCATTTCAATGCATAGATGCCCTTACTGGCATGCAAACTATGTCAGTATTTAAAGCAGCAGTCTACAGATTTAAAATCACTTCTAAAGCACTTCAGATTTAAAATTGGCTGTCAAAAAGATCATAACAACCGATAATTGTCAAATTAAAATATTTTGTGTAAAAACTTGATAACATTAATAATGACCACAACTTTAACTGATTTTGAGTTTTGTTTCATTTCAAGCATTTTTACCAAAAGATGAACATTACAAATCTTCCTGAAGTTTGTCAATTTTGTTGTTGAACAAAATGTACATCACTTGTGTGCTTGTTGAAAAAGACCCAAGGATTCTTCATGACAATCTTGGAAATGTAGTGGTTTTAATCCAGTACGTCTGTTTTATAGTTCAAATGTCCTTATTAACAGTTTCTTCACCCCATCTCAGACATCTTCATTCAATACTTTCTATATTTATGAATCACTTCATTTCATTTCCAGTGAGCTGTGTAATTGATTTTGTGCAGGCAATACAGAGGCCGACTGCCAAGTTTGTCAGATCAATCATAGAGCAAATTTATGGTCAGATTGTGGCTTTAGTATTCTGAGCCCCCGAAAAGGTCAGAGGTTAGTATTGATACACCAAATAGTCATTGAAAGTGAATTAATACAGCACCTTTAAGTGTAATTTGCAAACACTGAGTTGAGCTTAGAAAGCAGAGTATTGTCATTATATCTATGCATATTCGTAAGAAACTTTGTATCCTGATAGAATGTGACAATATCAAAGATACAACAAACCAAGTTGTTCTTCTTTTGTGATTCATTCTTTTCCTTGAAGAAAATACCAAGGTTCTTTTTAAGGGTGACGCAATCTATGAACAGATACAATGTGCATGCAGACCAAGGACTAGCTACATGTACAGTGACAAGGCCACAAGTTGCAGATCATTGGATTTGTAGGATTCTAACACCATCAGGTTTTCATAATAATAACAAAATGTGGCTTAGAATAAACTATGATACACTCTCTAACCCCCCAAATCTACCCAAATGAGTTTCTGTAGCCCCCCAAATCTACCCAAATGAGTTTCTGTAGGACTCCCACTGCCTCAATCCTCCAAGGACTCAATTCCAGTTCCAGAAGTACAGTATGCAAGTTTGTATTATTAGTGTTTTAACAACATGCCCTTAGCATGTGGTGCAGTAAATTTGTCTCCACACCCAGGACAGCCTGAAAAATTGTCAGAATCCTCTTCTGTATGAGAATCTGCATATTGGTTGTTGTTGAAAAGAAAAGATCATGACTAAGATTGTGTGGGCATGACAAAGATCTATTGATGCAGATATCAATGGTCAATCACAAACTACTAATTAATAAGTACCTATGATTTGTTAATACATCATCCTTTGTATTCAGCAGAGACCATCCTTTATTATCAATGTTAACATGACAATGGCTACCACTGAGTCAGTAGTTATAAGAACAGATGGTGTGGTTATTTTAGGAATAACTGTCATTGAATTCAGCAGGTTAAGTGTTGTCTATTGTTGAATTGACACACCTTGAGTTTGGTCATTATCCAATCCTACAGCCAATCTACATTCCATTTTGCAATGTTCACTGCAATGGATGGATGAGAGAAATTTTAATGCTGTACTTTTTGCATTGAGAATGTGAATATTTGTGGATTGCAAGTGGCCTCTGTGTCAAAGCAGACTCCCCACCACTTCACTTTGTAAGCACTGACAGAGAGCACAGTTCTCTACACTGAGGAGAAGGGCAGCCACACACTTGTTTCCATTCAACTTTTTGTTCACAATTAGTGGAGAGCAAGGAAAGGTTCCCCTTCCCCTGTACATGTACATATTATTGATAACATTAATAGGCAGTCTAATAAGCTGAAGATAGGGGTTAAAAAGCTGTTAAAAAAGATTTCCTACGTGTATGAAAATCAATGGTTCATAGAATTTTTGTATACGGTCCAGTAAATTACAATTAAAAAAGAAATTTAATGCATAGTACATGTAGATGTTTATTTATCTGATAAGTACATTGTACAACACATGTACTGTACTGTACATTGTGGGTGACAACATATTAATGGGTCTGTCTGCACTCTGTGTCACAGTCTGGACTTTGGAGCTACATAAATAAAGATGCTCAGCAGGAATAAAAATGTCACAGATCTGACAAATTACATCCACATGTACTCTCTACATACATATATGTGCTTCCTGGTGAGTACATTAGAATCAAGAGTGTTTGACGACTTGGTCTCTGGTATGGCTCTCAAAGTCTCAACATGTCGAACTTTGTTCTCTGCTTGAATAAAGATGAGCAGAGTACGATATTCCAGTCTTAACGAAGTGAGTCCTACTTTCAGACAGGAGTTCAGCACCATCACTGTAAGATTTCTGGCCATGTCCATTATGGTGGTTGTGGCATTGCTAAGGGTACGTTGCTATGGACTGCCTAGGCTTCAGGCTGTACATGTAGCTGCAGCCATTTCTAAGGGTGTTGCTGTGGACTGCCTAGATGCTTCAGGCTGTGGCTGCCGCCATTGATTAGGGTACGTTGCTATGGACTGCCAGCCATTTCTTAGGGGGTGGCTATGGACTGCCTAGATGCTTCAGGCTGTGGCTGCAGCCATTTCTTAGGGTGTTGCTATGGACTGCCTAGGCTTCAGGCTGTGGCTGCAGCCATTTCTTAGGGTGTTGCTATGGACTGCCTAGGCTTCAGGCTGTGGCTGCAGCCATTTCTTAGGGTGTTGCTATGGACTGCCTAGGCTTCAGGCTGTAGCTGCGGCCATTTCTTAGGATGTTGCTATGGACTGCCTAGGCTTCAGGCTGTGGCTGCAGCCATTGCTAAGGGTACGTTGCTATGGACTGCGTATGCGTCATCCATAACTAGTTGCCTATTAAGTATGTGCATGTACATGTACCTGCTACACCATTTACAGGAAAAACTTTCTGTCAGCACTGAGAGACTCGGGCCTGATACTTCACGAAGGCAACGGAGGCGATTGCCTCGATGCCCCGATGCCCCCTGGTCATTGCCTTGGTGCCCTTGAAATGCTCCAATAGAAATTTACAATTTCCTCATAGGGTGCCCTTTACCGAGGAGAGAATGCCTTGGTGCCCTTTCCCTTTCTAGAACGAAGCATACAGGCCTGGAGACTACATGTACATGTATGTTCTACATGTACATGTAGGCCTATACACGTATGATGGACACATATAAAGTACACTACAGTTTTAACTATTTCTGTGAAGTTTTCTTTGGCTTGACTACATGTAGATATCTTCTATTCTAAGCAATGTTTTTTACAAGAACATGATAATGGTATACATGTAGTATTTTGGCTGGTAACCTGATTCTGTTATGTAAGTCTTGAAAATAGTCCCAGCCTGTGTAGTATTACACACGATTAGACCATGATGAGACTGTGTTGATATCCACATAATGCATTATAACAAGCCTGATACTTTATGGGGGCAATGCAGGAAATTGCTTCCATGCCCCTGGTCATTGCTTTGTGCCCTTTAAAGCGTTCCAGTAGAAAGAAAAACAATCCTCATTTATAGAGCAAAAATGCCTTGCAAACAAGGACAAGGTTAGTATCTGGTGGTGTACAGCCATGGTACAATGTGTATATGTGCAGTACATGTACATGTACATGTACATGTACACCAAGTGCATTTTGTGTTGCTAATCTCAGTTGTAAGCTTTTGATAACATGGGATATTTGATACAGCAGTGGTTTGCTGCCAGTGTGAATAACCTCAACTTAATCATGTCAGTGGAAGTGACTGTGAAAAGCAGAGCTCATTTACTGAAGAGATTACAACAATCCTGCTCTCACTGTTTGTAAAGAGTTTGGTTTCTGACCCAGCGTTACTATTTAAGGCTGGGAACTGCCAAGAGCACACAGTCAGAATATTAGGATGTACTTTACTGTATATAATACCAAGATTAGCTTCAGCCCAAGCTTTGGAAGTCAGTTTAGCTACAAAACATGAGTAGGCCTACGTGTTGTACAAGGTTCACTGTGAATGCTGTGTACTGTACGTACATGTTGTACTAGTGGGGAATAGGCACCATGGTTTAACATTACCGAAATGAAAATTATTTCTTTATTTTTCTCTCTCCTTTTATACTGTTGAATGAACATTTTATTTAACACTTCCATCTTCAATGCACTGTATTTCCCTTTAATATTCGCTGACATTTTTGGGGGGTCAGCCTCTGTACACAACAGCCTAGCCAGTGCAAGAGGAAATGACATTTTTCCCTTTTATAAATTAACAATGTTGTACAACCCAGCCTGGCTGCTAAATGAATGTAATCCTGGGGTTGTGACAATACCAAGGTT
Organism: Leptasterias polaris; assembly: GCA_037783415.1. Classification (NCBI taxonomy): domain Eukaryota; kingdom Metazoa; phylum Echinodermata; class Asteroidea; order Forcipulatida; family Asteriidae; genus Leptasterias; species Leptasterias polaris. The sequence goes on along the minus strand of JAZGTN010000176.1, from coordinate 1,155,496 downwards.
GGTATGATGCCTGGTACATTGCACTATTTCTTCTTATGTTGATATAATGTAGGCCATGTCAATAACCATGGTCAGTTATCAAAACATCAGCTATTGATGACTGAATTGATATGAAAACTGTGAGGTATGCCAGCCCCCAGGTGTGAGCTATAAGGGCACTAGACCTGCCTATAATTTGAGCACACTAGCAGGTGCAGAAGTCACACTGTGTGCACACACCAACCATGGTACAAAGGGTACAGGTAGACATAGATTTCACAGCATTTAATACCTGTGAAACAAAACTAGTAAATTACATGTAGAATATATATATACTTGAGACATGTAATAGATCTGTACTACATGTACTAAGTTGTTGGGTTCTATCAGAACTACGAATGACAATTGAGCTAATTTCAAGTAGTCAAGTACCAACATGAAATGAAGTTTTTGGAAATAATTTGTGTCAAAGTGTCACCAGAAGTGTGATATGATGTTGACCTAATCACCTATCAACTTAAAACTCCCCAAAAATTTACTTGCTCTCTCATGAAACTTAGGATTGTTATGTCTAGATTGTATAAACCCAAACAAATTTTGACTAATCATTTCTTAAGTATAGTCCTAGAAATTTCAACTCACTGAGGTAACTCACTTGTGGTGATATTTTAGACACTGTGTGCAGTGAATGACCTTACTTTTCAAAAAAGTAGATTGAGTCCTACTGAAACTAAAACCTGATATTGTCTGCTGCAGAAATATTTGACATTACATCTGATGATGATAGGTAGTGTCAATAATGTAATGTCTTTTCTGCATATGATGTACAACAGGTTTGAGTGAAGTAAATAAACAGTATTGCTTGATTCTGCTGTGGATGGATGATGTGATGTCTTTTAAGGATGTGTTCACCTTTTCTCATGTGTACATTGCAACAATCTGAAACTTATCATACATGTAGCGTGTCTTGGCCGAGCGGTTAAGTGCATCGGACTCAAGTTCTGGTGGCTGAGTCATCAGGGTATGGGTTCGAATCCTGGTCATGACACTTGTGTCCTTGAGCTAGACACTTAACTATAATTGCTTCTCTTCACCAAGGGGTAAAATGGGTAGCTGTGAGGGCAGAGATGGTTCTTGTGATTGATTTAGCTTACTGTAGTGCGCTTTGGCAGCACAGGCTGTATACTCCCAAGGGAGCTGAGATGGTTTCAGGAATGAAATAAATGGCCCAGTGACCAGGGGTAAATAGTGTGAAGCGCAATGATCATTCTTTGGAATTGCGCTATAAAAGCCAATATTATTATTACATATATTATTATCATGGAGGTATACACCAGGGGGTTTGGTAGAAATATTGTTGTGAGCATGTAGAGAACATGTTTTTGCTTTTAATAGTGTACTTTGTATACATATTTATGCATTTGGTTTTGGCCAGAGGGGCATGTACGCATTCTACATCATGTGTGTTGGTTTCTTTTGGATGACCTGTTACGGGTTAGGACACCCATTTTTATGTTTTATTATGTCAGATATTGCACAGGTTTAGGTGAGCTGTTTGGACCCTTGTTTTTCAGTTGCAAATTTGGACCCTACCCGTTTTCAAATTCTGGAGGAAAAATGCATTTAAAGGGTGTAAAGTCTAAACCAACAAAAAGACTCTACGTTTAATTTATGATATCAGTGTCCAGTACATGTAAACTGTAATGCAATTATATTTCAGATACCTGTAGATACAATTTATTTTTAAATTTTAATAATGTCTTTTAAAGTCACCTGGAAATAGAATTTGTTTTCTTTTAAATATAAGAGTATATGCATATTAACAATAAAACAATTTTTTGAGTAATTGTTTGTCAGTATTTATATGTTAAAAAAATAGATAAAGTTGTTTGGGGACGACTCCGCCCATCCCTTTTTGTGACGTCAATCGAGGAAGACTTCGCCTCGATTGAACATCGACCCCACTCGAACTTGCCTGCATTTACGTTGTATATACACGTGCAAGTAGTGAGATTGTACGTTTCGTTTGGTTATCCAAAAGGTTTTTTTTTTCTTGCATTTTTCCAGCGAAAATTGCTGCTGGATGCAGCAAAACGACTAAAGATGGGGTCAGCCAGCATTTTTTTCCTGCAGATCCCAAATATAGGCAGTTACGGGCATCGAAAGTTAGGCTAACGAGGGCAAGTGGTCCGGTCCGACGTCGTTTTCAGCGCTATGCACACACTTGGATAGCCCGGGGATTTTTTCGTTGGTAGTAGTGTGCAAGGGAAGTTGCAGTGAAGCTTAGGTTACCAGCGAAATGTTTCTGGTGGAAAAACAATACCTCGTATTATCCGTGTTCTCGTTATGACCATGCTCGTATCTTCCGTTTTTAAGAAACGCGCATGGGATAGTTCGGGACCGGTGAAAAACCTTGTATAAACTGGCGTCTCGTATTAGTCGACTGTACACTGTCCTAGGATTGCATTGGGTGGTGACGTCCGAATATGAAAACGCATCATACTGATCAGGTACCCAGACGTAATGTACGGGGCCAGACTACACATTTTCTCCTGCCTCGATTGACGTCACGAACAGCGCTATGTAAAGGGGGGGCCTATTTTTTTATTTGTAATTAAAAGAAAAATACGATTTTGTAACCTTAGTAAAATGTTTATTCACATTCCACTCATAAAAATGTATAATGACAAAAGCTTTATTTTGAAAAAATACCACTGCCAGGTGCCTTTAAATTCTCAAAAACAAATGTTGATAAATAATATTTTCGGGAGGGAGCTTGTTTTTAAAAGCAGTACTCTCTGTACAACCCCAAAATGTGGAGAACTTTGCACAGTCCTTAACATGTCTTATTCTGTAGAATTGGATCATGACAGTTTGGTAGTTTGGTTAGACATGAGCCCTTTTCACACTACTCTATTCCCCTGGGGCAACCCCTGATCTACCCTGCCAAGTGGGCATACCCTGGGGAATAACCACCCCTGCTCTGGAGTAGGGGTAAGTGGTAAAACTCTGGGGTATTCATGAAATGTGCAACTGGAACCCTGTGGAATAGGGACAGTGTGAAAAAGTGCGCTGGGGTAACCAACCGTGGGGTACATGTAAATCAAACTCCTGGGCCCTCCCCAGGGCTGTATTCCACAGGGATAAGAGATACAGTGTGAAAAGGGCTTTATAGAGGGTGCATGGTTATTTGGATTGTGTATGATTGAGCAACGGACAGTTTGGTTACATGCATGCCAGGCTATATGAATGCACACTGGATAAGTAACAACATTCCTTTTTTCATAGACCCATTACATTTGATGTATTTCCAGTCCAAGGACATAATATTCATAGTAAAGGTGTACATATGTCCATGGACTGTCTGACACAGTTCCATTTATGCTCATTTCTGTTTACCAGTATATGTTCATGGTAATTAAAAAGGTTTTGAAAGCAAACTGCAAGGTTCAACTGCATTGCCTTTTACACTCTCCAATGTTTGAGGGTTGAATTGATATAGTCAGGCACATTACTGTAATACACCTATCAATTGTATGACGCACTATCCGACCCCCGGGGATGGTGCGTCAAGTTTGCGTCTTTACTCTAAAAAAATTTGACGGTGGGTACGTCAAAAGCCAATAGTGGTTAGTCAACAAATCTTTAAGAGGTGCGTCGCGGTACGTCATGTTCCGTCATGTTCCGTCATGTTCCGTCGATGTCCATTTTCAACATGTAATTGCCATTTTGTGGAGAATAAAATAATGCACCTAACCCTCGCCGAATATGTAAAATGATGTTGGTATTTGTTAACATTTATGTACCTTGGGGTGGGAATTTACTGCCGGAACGATCATCACAGCTCCGACGTCCAGTTTATTTTCCAATAGCAGGCCACAGACCACAGTACAAAAAATTTGTGGCGCGGCGGTTTTGTCAACCTCGGCCCCGTGGTATATTCTATCTCTCACGATAGAGCGGAATCGCTCATCGAGTCATGGATACAAGAATGCGTTTTTAGTAAACTATATGGAGAACGGTAGCGAGTACGGATATGACGGTTTTTAGATTGGCCCTATTGGGTGAGCAGTAGTATACTCCCTTTTTTCAGTTCCTCACGAATAGATCGATCCATTAAGCCCCGCCTCCTTACGAGTTGACCAATCACAGCCGCGAAACCCGATCACCATTAGTGCAAAGATCACCAAACGGCTCAAATTTTGCGGTTGTGATTGGTCAATGAGAAATGGGCGTGGCTTAATGGATCGGTGTATATGAGCAGTAGTACTTCCCTTTTTCAGTTCCTCACGAATCACAACAACAAGAAACAACCAACTATTTCACTTTCCTTCTTAATAAATGTTATAGGCAAGAACGGAAGGAAGGACCGGGAACCAGTCTAGCGACTCATGCAGGCGAAATTCCATTGTAGAGATATACTGTACTGTACGTGCAGCAACCATCAGGGGCAACCTCGTCCCCATGGTGTGTCGAGCAGTACCAGGTTGACCGCATAGTAAACCATGGGGACGATGTTGCATCAGGGGTGATTCCATGAACGATGGGTTGGGGGCTATTTTAAGTGCATGTACTTTGAAAATTATTTGATAGCTCATCAGTTAGGCAGATTATTTTTTGGAAAAACTCTCAGGCCAGATTTTTACCTTGACTAAATCCTTTTTTGAGGAGAAACTACCTTCAATGCATTTTATTTTTATTTAAGACAATATTTTGTTTAAAGGAACTGGACACGTTTGTTAATTATCAGAGACCAGTATTGTCACTTGGTGCAAGAAGGGTGTTTTTTTCTTTTATTATTTTCCTGCATGGGATACATGCAAGAAAATAATGAAAGAAAAAACACCCTTCTTGCACAAATTTGTGTGCTTTCAGATGCCAATAAAAGGCACTGAACACGTTTGGTAGTTACTCAAAAAATATATTAGCTTAAAAATTACTTGGTAACCAGCAACGGAGAGCTGTTGATAGTGAGAAACCACTCCCCCTCAAGTAACGTAGTTTTTGAGAAAGAGGTAACTTATCACTAAAATAATAAAATACTTCATGCATGAAGCCTTTTATTTATTAGCATCTGAAAGCACACAAAATTGTGCAACAAGGGTGTTTTTTCTTGCAACTTCGATGACAGATTCAGCCCAAATTTTCACAGGTTTATTATTTTATGCATATGTTGGGATACACCGAGTGACAATACTGGTCTTTGATAATTACCAAACATGTTCAGTGCCTTTAAGTCTATTAATATTTTAGTGAGAAATACCCTTTTCTCAAAATCTACGTTACTTCAGAGGGAGTCGTTTCTCACAATGTTTTCAGCTCTCTGTTGCTCGCTTACCAAACATGTCCTGTACCTTTAAGCAAAAATATACTTAAATGTTGCCACTTTATTCACCATAATTGGAACCTTTTGGTATTTTATTACCCAAATTAGTTGATTTGCAGCTATACAAACCTTTCAAACAGCTATGAAATAAAAACAGCTATTAAAACAGTTTTAACTGTACGTCCGAAACTTTTCAAACCTTTATTAACGAAATAGCTAAATCTCTGCTCAGGCGGGGTGCCAGTCAGAAGCCATGAACCCTAAACTGCTGTATGGCCAGGTATCACACCGCATAATATGACTAAAAAAACAAGTTGTAAATCCAGTTACAGCAGTCAAGATTACTACTATTAACACAGATTGCTTTTAATTGATATCTTTGTTTGATTATTGAGCAAAATACCATAAGCCCATTTTGTTGTCCTGTTCTTAAAAAACAATTAAATAAGATCATTCCACTACATCTTCCAGTGTCACTCAGAGATCCTTTCTTGTGAATCGGGCATATGAAACTATTGTTATGGTCATTGTCAGTGTTTGCTTGTTACCTTTTTAAAAGGGCTATGGGGGCTACTTTGCAGGACTCCATTTTAAAACAGATTTTAACTGGGTGTATAGCATTAATAAATGGGTCAAAGTTAATCCTCGTCGTTAATCCTCGTCTTCCATTGTGTCTACCCTGATGCTTTTCTTATAGACTTCGATGCCATCCAGCAAGAAGGTCGCCAAGACGAGTGGTTTAGACATCTTAGCAAGCTGTACATGAAACAAAATAATTCAGTCCATTAACAGGGGTATAGAAACTGTATCATGTTAATAAAATGGTATCCCAGCACAAAAAGTTACAAAAATATATAACCATTTATCATTTGTTGGCGACACAAACACATGATGAAGGTTGCAGGCTTTGACCTAGGTTACACATTTAAAAAAATAAAACATGGAAAAAATAAAATCAAGAAATAGGCCCCCCGAAAATAGTAATAAAAAATAAAACAAAATATTAAAATCATATCTATTTGCTCTGCCCTCCAGGGTACACGACCAAAAACTCTTGGGTTGCCCTTTTTCTGTCATTCATATTATGAATTAAATGTACACATTGTCTGTGTATTTCTCCGAAATCCAGGAATTGTAGTGCCCAAGTAGTACCAAAATTATACTTCAAAATGTGAACATCATATCATTGATATATAGAAAGTCACCGACCGCTGCATCCTTTTTGTCATATGGGCAGACGGGGCATCACATATCACAGCACATTCCTACTGTTTTTTTTTTACTCAATTTGAACTTTTTTCCCTCCTTTTTGATCAACAACCAAATACAAAACATCTTTCCTCTACTCTATTAAAATACACACATTAATTGTTTAATACTCATAAAGGTCTAAAATCAACTGCAAAATGTCGACATTTTGTCGCCAAAGCGAAAACAAAATGGCTGCTGACTTGTTTTTGTTGAGAGGCAGCAAAGTGACAAATACAACGGCTGTTGAGTATGTCCATAAAATTATTTTCTCCTCATGCAAACACATGGGCTTAAAATTGTTAATATTAAAACGGCCGTTGACTTAGCAATAAACGGAAGAGGCTTTTTTACAGTAAAAATCTTTCAACAACTTTATTTACAGGCTATCATAGTTTATGGTAAAGTTATGGATTATTTGAAACAAGAAAAGTGATATTAGAATTCCCTCGAATTGGTACCAATATGTGAAATTTCAGCATCTGGCTCCATACTACTACCAAAAATAAACACATTATAAAATACGTTTTGTCTTGCGAAATTGTTGGATGATATTGATAACTTTTAATTTCTTTTTCTCCAGGCCAAAAATATTTTGTAACATAAAATACAACAATCAAAATGATCAATGATAAATAAAGACCAGTTATGTAGATAAATGGAAGTTCTGACTAAAAGGATGTCGCAGGATTGAAGTAGATTGTGGGGGGATCGTTTTTGTTTTTGCGTCGAAACAGACACACACTCGTCCGACTCTAATCAATCGAGTCACGAAAAAGCCACGATTCACAAAGCGGCATACGTTTCAAGTAAAAATACTAAAAAATGCATACATTATACAACAATACGTTCGTGAAAGCATGGTCGCTAATTATAAAGCGATTTGTGCATACAAAAAAACAAGCAAAAACAATATTCCTACCTGATTTTTTCTCACATCTGACATCTGACATCCAATTTTATCGTGCGGCGTTATATAATAGTTGTTGTCTTCGATCGTCGACTGGCTCTCTCCTCGGGCCCCTCTTTTTTCTGTGCGTTTTAATAGCTAGTGCGCTGGGAACCGCATGTCTCGAAAATAAAGCAGTACAACCTCGACCACCTCACCTCGTGCGGACACTTGCAATGTATTTTCACTATGTATGCCGGGAAACTCGTACGTAAAAGGTTGAATTATTTGGTATTCACTGCGCCTGCGTCGTTTGCAAGAGATTTTATGTGCGTCGTCGGTGTTCGTCCGTGGTGCGTCGTTTTCTGCGAATGGTAAGTCAAAAAATCGTTCGGAAGACAGTCCAAATCTGCAACAAGTGTGTCAATTTTTCGACTCAGGGTGGGTCTTTGGACACGCAAATCCGTCCCCACATATGAGCAGTGACGCACCAGCCCCGGGGGTCTGATAGTGCGTCATACAATTGATAGGTGTATAACGTGTCAATGGTTTGAATGATAAGTCAATAATGACAATTAGTTATTAATTATCGAACTACAGACCTGTTATTTCATCGAGGCCATGTACATTGAGGCCAATGTCTCCATTGGCCTGATTAGGGCCATGGTGCTTCAAAGTTTGCCCAATACAGTCTGAATTTCTAGTGTAAGTGACCTTTATCTCAGGGGTAATCCTTTTAATTCCTTTGTGTACATTTTCATTGGCAAAATATTGGACAGGATAAGTGTGTGTTAGTGTGCTGTGCATTGTGAAAGGGGTCAGTATGTACATGTATGTTCTCTTAAACATGTAGCTTTGTTACATTATATTGTTTATAAATTCTTCCTACCGGGTCTAAAGGGCAGCAGGTCTATAAGATTGGGCAGCAGTTCTATAGGGCAGCAGGTCTATAAGATTGGGCAGCAGTTCTATAGGGCAGCAGGTCTATAAGATTGGGCAGCAGTTCTATAGGGCAGCAGGTCTATAAGATTGGGCAGCAGTTCTATAGGGCAGCAGGTCTATAAGATTGGGCAGCAGTTCTATAGGGCAGCAGGTCTATAAGATTGGGCAGCAGTTCTATAGGGCAGCAGGTCTATAAGATTGGGCAGCAGGTCTATTGGGCAGCAGGTCTATAGGGCAGAAGGACTATGTATAGGGCAACAGGTCTAATAGGGCAGAAGGACTATAGGGCCAAAGGGCTATAGGGCAGAAGGGTTATAGGGCAGCAGGTCTTTGGGGCAGCAGGTCTATGGGGCAGCAGCCCTAAAAGGCAACAGGTCTATAGGGCAGCAGGTCTATGGGGAAGCAGGGCTAATGGGCAACATGTCTATGGAGCAGCATGTCTATGGGGCAGCATGTCTATGGGGCAGCATGTCTCTGGGGCAGCAGGTTTGTGGACCACAGTAATAAATTTGCTTTTGTGTTGCCCCTGTCTCATCTGGTGGTTTTGCCCTATTTCTTTTGTAATTTTAATAATAATGATAAAGTGGATTTACTTTTATAAGAGCGTCCAGGTCTTAAACTAGTAAAATTAGCCTTCACTTCAAAAGCAAAGCATCACATACAAAACTACAGTACAACCTCTGTTTGTGGAACATGATAGTAAATAGCACTTGATCCACTGTCCCTTCAAATGTCAGACAGCCTGCCTTACTAGTTACTATGTACTTTCAGAGGCTGCCTTGCTCATGTTTACAAGTATTATCGCCTTGTAGAAGCAAACTTTTTCCCCCAAAGACCTTCATGTTAAAATCAAAAGGAAAAAATTAAGATGGATTGAACACACTTGTTTTGCACCCAAGTGTGCAAAACCTGCATAATGATTGGTTCATATTGATCACCATTTATCATTTTGTTTTGACTTATTCCGGGGTTACTTTTTGTGTTTACACATGAAGTTGCTAGACATTTACTTGTGATAAAAAAAGGTATTCCCAGTCTGTCTACAATATTTATGTACTAAAAGCAAGCATGACATTGCCATTATAAAACTAGCATGGTGCCCTCTTTGGTTTTGTTTAGACATGACACAATTATCTGGCGAGTGAGGCAGTGAGCAACCTGAGCAGACTGACTCTGTCTGCTGCCCTCTGTCATTTAACATACATTATTCTGAAATACCTCAAAAGTGTACACGTAGGAAAACTCTGATTGGGTTAGTGGTTTGGACTATTGACCATGTCACCGTGTTGACAAAAGTCAGTGTTCTTGTGCATTCCACATCGTTTCTTGGCAGGTAAGATGCCACTGTGGTCATATGAGAAATTTGACATTTTGTATCATAATTACTACCATTTTTGAGATGGTTCCCCTTGATTTCATATCCAAAGTTGATTGAAATTGTGTGGTACATTGTCCTATAAAAGACTGTTTTCTGCCTTCCTGCTTTGTAAAAATTGCACCAGCTGGAACTCCAGCTGTTTTCTGCCTTCCTGCTTTGTAAAAATTGCACCAGCTGGAACTCCAGCTCTTTTATGAACCAGTGATGTCACAGGAATGTAACATGGTCCCACAGTTTATAAACCGTGAGACTCATCTTATTATAGTATGCTAATAACACCAGGGGAAGACTTCAAAGACAGATTTTCAAAAGAGCCATTGTCACTTCTCTCCTTTCACTTCCATCCTTTTAAATAAAAAGTAATTTAGCAATTGGTTGCAGCATGAAGACTGACTGACCATCTGTTTGGACACGACCTTTATTAACCACAGGTCGAATATTCACATGTATACATGTGGATGATACTCAACTGCATGTCTCTTTTGATTTAGATATTTCTGATGAGCAATGTGTCTGCAAATGTGTTGCCCAATGTGTCTGAGATATAAAGTTCTGGATGCCCAATAAATTGACAATCAACGATGTTGGAACGAAACTGCTTATTATAACATCAAAATACAGCCGAAACTTTGAACTATTATTATTATGAAAAGGATTATAAATAGCCCAGTCATTTTGTTTTTCTTTTGTTCACAGCAATATAACGAAATGTTCTCCCATATTTTGAGTCAAAGTGCAAGAAGTGGTACACTTTTCCTAAAATGTGCCCTTAATAGAGCAACACGCAGGGATTCAACCAAGATTTGTTGTGGATGATGATGTCAGAATTGGGTCAATACAAGGAAGATGACTACAGTGGCTGCTTGATCAATCTAAACTACTGAGGGATTTTAATTAACCGATGTCTTCATACATAATATATAGAAATGGGCTTATGGTTGGTTAATCACAGAGCTGATTGTGGAATCTAGATCAAGACACAGCACCAAGAGCTGATTGTGGAATCTAGATCAAGACACAGCACCAAGCAGCACCTTGCTTTATATCAGACCATGTATGTTATTACATAGAAATTCAGATGTGCCACATCCTGAGGGAAATTATAGCCAGCTTCCAATGCAGAATTTAAGACCATGTTGGTGCAGTGCCTGTGTAAATCAATTTTATGGATGCTATAATGCTCACAGTGGCTGTGTTATTGCCGCCCTGCACTGCGGATCAATTCTTGGGTTACCAGATGGATTTGCTGAACCTAAAGGCTTCTAAATATCAAAATGGAAAAGCTTTCATGGGGAAAAGAACAACTTACATGTATTCGGTGTTCACGAACCCTGAAGTATGTTTAATTTCTTATTTTGTGATTACCAATGGAAAGAAAGTACATAAACCGTTGTAAACTTTTGATAGAGTCAGTCGATGTCAGATATTTTTGATAATCGATATGTTGGAAATTCAATATCAAGTATATTAGATATATCAAAATCCGTCATGGCATATATAACAGTCTAAGAAAATGTCATTCATGACCCCTGCATGAAAGCATTGTATGTTATCGCGTAATGCACTATTATACTTCACCAATAGAGGACGTTTGCTCTAATTATATTGCTTTATTTTGAAAGCGCCTGCTAGCAATTGATGGTTCTTTTCTTACCGTATGCAAAGTAGCGAAATCTTCCTCTGTGTGAAGACTAACAGCCCATTTATTTTGAAACAATGTGGTGTGTGTGGGGGTGTGTGTTTGTCAGCATGTGAGTGTGAGTTGTGCTGTGTTGTTTACATCTTGATCACAAAATAACTGGTCTTTGAATTTCATTTTATAATAAAATTAACAAGTAACAAGGTACAAACAAAAAATTGAGATTAATTTCCTCAATAATTTACACATTTTCGATATCATTTATAAATATAAAAATTTCAATAGTGACATTGGCGATATCGATATTAAAATAGTAACAAGATTTTTTTTGTAATATCGATATTGATAGACCTCAACTGTTGATAAACCAATCTTGACTTAGCTTCTGATAAAGTTTTTGTAAACACTCATCTTTTTTTAAATAAAAGAAACAAGTTTCAATGAGAAGACGACTCATGCTGTCAAAATGATTGGACAACTGGCTACATTGGTTTCATCTTATACCTTGGGAGTCTTTTACTTACTACTACAGTGACATCCCGGATAATGACTGAGGTATTGCGTATTGGGCACAAATAAACATAACAATCAATGACCAAAATACTCACCTCTACCCTTTTGTGTCAGGGTTTAGACATATTATTGTAATTTTTTGGTGAAAGAATCCAGCAAACAACATTGAAAAAATACTTTCTGTTTATCATTTCAATGCCTGTCAAGTTTACACTAGCACTCATTTTGCATATTTTCACTATATTTCAAATTGAGTCTATATTGCATTACTTATGGGTTATCAGTGGCAGTGTAAAAAGGTGTGCAGACACACTCACATGGCCAAAGTACAAAACCATTTTAAATTTTTTTATTTTAGAAACATTGACTGATGGATTTAAAGAGACGCTCTTAACTCTAAACCCTGGTCCCCCAAAATGTGTTTGACAATGGAATGGTCATGAAGTGAAAATAGAAACTTACTGCTGGTAATTTTATGAGCTGACAATATTTTCCACTGCACATCAGACCATTTAGGTTTAGGACTGTGTGTGTGAGCGTGTCTATCCATTCAAACCGAGGACTTTAACAAAAGGGATCCGGGTGTTTGACAGAGCGAGGACGTCCTCGCTTTGTTTTCGTGTACAAACCCAATGGGGACGTCGCTAAAAAAAAAAGTCCAAACAATGGGAGAACAAAGAGAAGTCCTCGGTAAGTGGGATTTACAAAGGTGTGTGTGGGCGAGTAGGTATACACATTCAAACCGGGGACCTATAACAAAAGAGGACAATAGGTCCACGGTTCGGGAAAGGTCCACGGTTGGAAAACGTGTACAAAACCAATGGGAGCTGTTGCAAAAGAGTATAAACAAAAGAGGGACAATAGGAGGTCCATGATTGCAGGCGTATAAACACTTGGGTGTGTGTGTACAGAGGAAGAGTCCTACTGGTGTATTGTGACAAACATATTTTAAAAGTAAACAGATTACTGCGGAAGTGCCAAAGAGTAACAAAAAATAACAATGTGAAAATATTCAAGAATATCAAAACAAAGAATTTAAGAGCTATATGAAATTTGGCCCATCCAAAATGAACATTACTTCAGATTACCTATTAACACCCAGTCATCTTTAAAAGTGTTCATGTAAATTTATAAAGCATCTGCTAACAACCAGATTGGGGCATATTGAAACTAAGTATGGCTTTCAATGTACTTTCAATGTGCAGTGTTGTAGCAGTATACTATAAGTCAATTATAGATCATTCATTCTTGCAAATAGATGAGTTTCTTCCTCCTTGATCACACAGCTTTTGAGCTATTACAGCTTATGGCCCACCTGTGGTCAGATTCATTGTCACAAGTGTTATTATGATACTAATGAGATGATCACAGCTCAGTAGTATCATGTATTGAGGATTAACTCTGCCTTTCTGAGCTACAGAACTGCATGCTTCATCAGCTATGACACAGACAATAACAAGTTGACTGTCTGGGAGGTAATATATCATGATTGAATCAAGATTAATCTGACAAAACACTTTTGGATTTTAATTGGTTATCATTTAGATCAGAACTTCTTGGAATCATGACAGTTTACTTCTTGTGCCCAGAATGTAGACTCACAACTTTATCCAAGTGCAGCCACCTTGTATTCAATACACTCAACTCATCACAATATCCAAGCATAGGCCATAGCCAGTTAGTGGCTACGGCTGGATCCCCACCTCATCACATCAGTAGCAACACCCTTAGCAACGGCTGAAGCCATAGCCACCAATTCAGATGCGGCCTGAGGGTGGAAGGACAAATTAGTCTGCTCTCTTTAAAAAAAAAGGCAATTTTAAATTTCATGCTGTTTGAAAAAAAAAATGAAAAAAAATGGCCCTGATAAGGAAAAGGTCCATTATGATAATAATGATCTTATTGTGCAGGGAAGTTTGTGAAGTCATCACTTATTAACGTTTGAATTGAAAGTGGCCATGAGTTTTTCATTTAGCTCACAACACTGCTAAGTGTTATACAAGGCCTCCGGCTAATCATGTTGTCTCCTGGTTTTCATCTGGCCATGTATTAAGTACATTAGCTCCATTATTATTAACTTTTTGCCATACTTTAATAAATAAAATTGCACGTGATTGATTCATGTAGTCATACATGTACTTCTTTTTAGCCCAAATAGATTTATACTCTGGTATAGAGAATGGTACTTTTTGTAGAGAAATTATAGCATTTTTTGAGTCCAATATTTTGAGACTAAAGACATGTGGACAATGGAGGGCTTAACCATTGGAACTGATCAGTTAGCCTACATGCCTCCTTGCCTCATGAGAAACATCACATTTGCTTCTCTCATGAGCCATTGCTATTAATTGTGCAATAATGCTATGTTGATTTTCTATTTTGCTACTGCCTTGCTTTTATCAAGTTAGTGGAATGACAGATTTTGGACTCACATAGGTGCCTTAAATCCCACAATGCCTTTATATTAGAGTTGTACTCATTCGGAGTACAATGCCATGACCTACATGTTGGAGTGAAAGCAGCAAGTCTGTCATTTCTGCAGTATACACAGGCTGCCATATTGTAAATCAACTCATTCTTCACTCTGTCATGCATTCTCCAAAATACAGCATAAAATTACATAAAATTACATTCAATATACCAAACAGTGTGTATTCCCATACATGTCTGCCATACATTACATGTGGGCTGATGTTTAGTTTGTTATGTGTAAAACAACATTATATTAGCAATGATTATAAATGATTAGAAAATATGAAAGCCATAACAAATTTACACCTTCTTCAATGTCCCTAGAGGTGAACAATTCAGAATCGAAATTGAATAGTTTGAAACAATGTATTTTGTGTTTGCATAAAAAATTACAAAGTATCCCCAACCTCAAATATAGGCATGAAACATCTCTCCATACTTAACCATGCTCCTCACTTAAAACAATGCATAACATAAAAATAAGAGCTTTTGATGAAATTATTTCAGGTCCTTGGCCTTTCCTGGGTGTATTCACCTGACAGTATTTAATATGATTATAAGGATAAAGCCTTTGGCTGCACCCAAGGTGCCTAGTTTGGGGTTCCAGTCATGCATAATAGACCTTTATCATTCTGCCACCATCTCTGTCTTGTTCCCTATACTTAAAAGCAAGGAGTCGTTAACCACCGGTTCTTTTCAGAACCAACAGTACTCAAAAGAGATTTTAACATGGTGTTACCGCAAACCTCTCTTAGTTACATGTATACTCCCACCATGCAAAGCTTCAAATCCTACTTAAAAGCAATACTTAATAGGAATTCTCATTATGCAGCGAATGGGGTCAGACTGCTTTACCCTTCTAGCCTCTGTTTGGTTACATTGATTTCAATGTAAAGGAGAACAAAAAGGAAGATGGTTGATGCAGGTAAAGTACTCAGCTAATTTCATAACTGTGCCACAGTATTTCCCATTGGTATGAACTTGCTGCAGGCAAACTTAAAAAATTGGCCTAACTAAGTCTCCATTGCTCTTTTCCAGTAAATTGAAACTCACATTTCACGGTGATATAAGTTTTATGCATTCTCGTACTCAAATTGATTAAACCTCCTTCCTGTCACCAAAGTTGGATTCGTAGTAAATAGTACCCGGCCCTAAAATGAATAATTAATGAGCTGTCATCTGGGCATGGAATCAGTCCACGCATCAGATGAAACTAGTGTGTGTGGGAGAGGTGACCGTACCATTCATAGTGGCACGTAGTACTACTCTTGGTACTGCATTCAAACAGTCTAAGACAACCCACAGGCAGGGGATCATAACCACTCAGGATTCTAGAACTTATAGTGACACTTAATGGCTGCATTTTTGGTGATGACAAAAGCATCTATTATTTGGAATGAATTTTACATCAAGAGAGTTACGGTTAGTAAAGGTGAGTAGATGAACACTATTCTATAGTTACTGATGTTCCATGGACTACAGGTTTCAGTAACCTGATTTGAAAAGAAGAAGATTATTCTAGATTCAATATGTTGAGATTTGTTAGCTTTTGTGAATAACATATTTCAACATGTTAGTGTTACAAAATTATTCAGAAACTTGGAAGTTTAGATACATCAGTGTAATATGAATAACAGTGAAATTGCTCTTGTTGACACTGTTGTCAGATTTGTTAATACACATCACATGGTATGAGGGATTTAGTTTCAGTGCTGTTTTTTGGCCATAGTTTAAGACATTTTTTAGTTACATACTTTTCGTGGCTTATAAAAGTTTATGTTGGGTTGTCAGTGATGTCAATTATTTTGCAATATTACATCACATTACATTTAAGGAACTTATAGTGTACATTTATTATGACATTGATGTGTAACATAGATGTGTCATTGGTGGGTTCTTGTTGGTGTGCTTTTTTGTCTTACTCGGTGAAAAAGAGAAATGTAGTAGAAAAAGAGCTATTCATTGCTATGATATCCAACACTAGGGATGCAAATATTCCAACCTATGCTTGGGAAACTTAAATTGTAAGCCTTTAACTTTGTATTTGAAGGGGCAAACCGATGCCTCCTGATAATGCCTGCGTGATTGAAGAGAATGGAAGTGTTTTCTGCTTGAGAGAAGGAACCATGGTAGAGGGCATCTATGGAAACTGATTATTTTTCAGCATGAACCACTAATGTCTTGATTCTATTCTTCTGAGAAATAAATGGTTTACATGTACCTTCCAATTAAACAAGAAAGAATTAATAGTAGTTTGAATTAGACTTTGATTAACTTGACTAATATAAACAGAGATGTAATATCAGTGGTCTTTACACTACATTAAGTAATCTGTCGTCCATGATAATTGAGAGTGGCATATACAGTGTTATTTCATTATTCTGTAATATAGGCTACTTACAGCTGATGCTACACTCATCACAGTTTGCTTTTAAATTGGGGCTAAAATAATACAGATCGGCTATATTGCATGTTAGGTACCAACCTTGCCCAGTGATGCTTGTTCATTGCCAAAAGGCTGTTTTTTATTACACCACCCTCCCCCCTTTTTAAAGTGTGCAACCATGGAGCAGGTTCTTATTTTGTATTTAATTACTTTACATGACACTCACAACATTATGTTACTGTTTCTTCAACTTCTTTATGGAGTTTGGTACATTTAATTCCCTGAGTAAGGCATAAAATACCAATGCTTGAGAGAGTCTGTGAGAGTCTGCCCTCGTACAATGTACAAAACTGTTAGGATGTAGTACTCTTCAAGTAGAATGACAGTGAGAACATAAATCATGATACCTCTGTCGTTAAATATTAAGTTAAACAATCCAATCAGATGTCGTAAACTGTACAAAACTGTATTCCCAAACTGATTAAATCGTTAATTGCTGTGACAACCAACTGTTAACATTGTAAAGAAACTATTTGTTCTGAGCTGCAGTTTAATTGGTGGCGTGCAGTGTGATTAGACCAGACAGCTGACAATTATCAAGTCTGAAGTTCAGTCTTCTTTTACATGTGCTTACTCCCATTTTCATAATTTAAGCTCTGCAAAACTAATGACCTGAACTATCTTAGTTTCAATGCAGGTCTGCAAATCCTTACTCATGTTTTTTTTGCATTTTTGACAAATCTCCCTTTGCCTCAAAATGCTCTTGAAAGAATTTAAGAAAGCCGAAGACAGGCCTGGTTTTTCATAAAGGCATCAGAGGCAATCACATTAGTACACCTTAAAATGGTGAATAAATTGTACATTTCTCTCCTTAACCCTCTTGCTGTCTGACCATTCAATACCATTCACTGTGGTTTTGAATGATAGATAAGCTATGCCAGCCTTGCAATATGATACCATGAGGGAATGCATGTACACAGTACACAGTTAGTTCTGTGCACAGTTGTGCCACCATACACAACTTTGGCAGTTGAATGGTTTCAAATGGTTGGTCAACTCACTTGAAAATGTTGCGAACAGTAGGAGGGTTAAAACATAGTGAAAAACTGCCTTACCCTTAATATCAGAACAAAGTAAACCTGCAAAGAGAGAGAACAAAGTCTTTCATTTGTCGAAATTTTTTAGTATATTTCAGGAGAGTATGAAATACAGAAGGTTTTAGAGGTTTCAGTCTCCTAATGAAAGTGAAGTTTATGGATGCAACCCAAGTTCTTTATTTGTTATTGATGGTGTGGAAAGTCTACTAGATACATCCCTTCTCTTCTGAAATGCTGTAGATCAGTATTCAGATAAAGGAAAACCCCAAGTCAAGCTACCAAGATTATAAGGATTTTTTTTTTTTACTCAATCCACAAACTTGTTTATTAGCAGTTTACAAAATATTGGTATAATGTTTTCTCAGCAGACAAGCCAGTTTTGGGCTGGTCACAATACAAATACATGTAACAAATGGAAAACTACTTTTACTACTGGTTTGTAACTAAAGTGCCTATTGTATGTGGAGCTGATATTCCAAATGTTAGCTAATTTTTGTTTTTGTTTTTTCCCCTTGGAAGACAAACAAATTGTCCATCTTAAACTAAACAAATATATATTTTTTTAAAATTTCTTTGTTGTAGGTCAGAAGAAGAAAGTAACATGCCGTGGTTGTCGTAAGTCGTGTTCCGGTGAAGTTCTTCGTGTCCAAAATGAGTATTTTCACCTCAAGTGTTTCCGCTGTTGTCGTAAGTACATCTTGTTAATTAATTTGGCTCTTTTCAAATTTGAAACAGCCATCTTTATGTTTTGCTTCTTCTTTTACTGGATGGATGAAGTTCTTCTTTCTCTGGATGAAGTTATTGAGCTAGATCTAGCCTCTAGCCTCGGCTGACAAATACTGCAATATCTTGAAAGATTACAGATGTGTTTCCTACTTTACTATGGTCTGTTTCAGTTGGGGGATTATTGTGCTGATTATCATGGGCAGTCTCGCCGTGATGTCACTGGGGCTTTTAGGGATTATTAGGCATACCTTTACTTCATTTATACCCCAAGTAGATAAAAGCATCAAATAGCTTCTAAATTTATTTCATTTCCAAAAGTGACTCACCGTTAGATTTTGGGTTGACTTTTGGACCATCTTTTTTTTCACATTATGAAAATATTCCATGCAAATTTCCTGTGCTGGTGCTATCTGAAAAACAGCATTACATTATTTTCTTCATACATGTTTAATGCTCTGTTAAATTGCCTGACGTGTAAATGAGAATTGATTAAAAATCTTCTGGAAATGATATCATTTAAGACAGTAGTTGCTCCATTAATCCAAGTATGGTTTTCACATTAACATAACATTGATGTATTTTCTTCTAGGCTAACAGCTTATCTTGTTCATAAAAGAAGAAGATAAAATCACAATTTGGTGCAGGGATGCGATTCTTCCGCCATTTGGCGGAATTCCGACTTTCCGACTTTGAAAAACCGTCTTTTTTTTCCAGTTCCGACATTTAAAAATCTCCGACTTTGGCAAATTGACATTTGAACCTTTCACTTTCAAACATTTAGATATGAAGTTTTGAAGATTTTGAAATTAAATTACGTTTTTTGATTACTATTTTGCTTTGTTTCACGTCTTTCTTAAATTTGGTATATATGCCTTGCGTACGTGCACGCTGTCTCTTGCACGCGGCACGGCCACGTGCACGGCCACGTGCACGGCCGGGCGTCGATAGAGGGCCTTGCGTGCGATTGATGCGGGTCAAAGTTTATTTGGTTTTCCCAATGTGCGTCGTCGAACACCAATCGTTGAATCACGAAGATGTCAGTGAAAAAGAAGCTCCACAGAGCCTATCCTCAAATCATGAACCTGTGGACATTTGTTTTGACGAAATTGCCAATATTTAGGGCAGAAATTAGGCATTACAATTTTCAAAACATGCAATTTTTGCGAACTTCGCTTCTGTGTTTTAGTTAGTTTTTTCCCTCGACGTTTCAAAAATTGTGTGCATGCATACGTCCGTGCCGGCTAGTGCAAAAACTTGTCCGGTCGGCGAGTGATGTTCAAATTTCCGACTTTTTAACTTTTTCATAATCTCATCCCTGTTGGTGGCATAAACTTCCATAAATCAATAAACAGTGCAATTACAAGTCATGATGGGTAATCACCAACCAGCAAATTATCCACAATCTTATTAGTGACCTTCCAAATGCATATTAAGTCATTAAACTGTTAAGTCATACAATTTAAGTGGCCCAATAGGTAAGAAGCCAATGTTGATGGCACACTGCTAAGCATTAACAACTTAGCTGTATTGGTCGCAGCAGTGTGTAGTTTCTGGAACAAATCTAGTGTAGATATTGAGGGCTTAATCCTATAAGCAGAGAATGGTCATTAGTGGTCATTCTAATTACAGAATGCTTACTGTCATGTAATGCAATTGGCCAGTGCTGTATTTGCAGCTAGCAATCATTGGCAACCCATGGGAGTAAAAGATACACAATGTCTTGTTTGGACTACAGTGGGACAGAATGAAGGGTGATAATGTTGTGACTACTGCAGTTTACAAGTGTTAAATTATACACAGATAAATCATCTGGTGGAATAAACTCAACTTTTACTTGTTGGCCTATTAGTAGTTTGCCTTTATGTAAATTGCACAAAATTCTTCATTGTCAAACAACTATACATAATTATGACATCACACATTGCTAGAAACATTTTCATTCTGCTGTTATGATCTCAGTCAGAACCCCTGTATGGAACAATGGCCTAGACCATTCCCCCCCCCCCCCCCCCCCCCCCCCCCGTTTTAGCCCCTGTTAATTAACTTGTGTTGATTTCATATGCAAGATGGCTGCACCGTGGTGAAAAGTTCTGTTACTGATAGACAACGCAGAAAGGAAGTATTACTGTGGAGACTTCTTTTTGAATCTGCGCCGATGTAGAATTTGTCCATCATGTGCACACTTTAAATAGTCCATGCTGGCTCCATAGCTAGTCACATTATAGCCAGCTCTGTCATTGTGATATGATGAGTATTTCAGACTTTAATATTGTGCAGATGTGAAATGGTTTATTGGACAGTAAGGAGTTAGCAAATTCCCATTGGGATCGGTACAGGCTTTAAGCTTGATGAGATTGCTGCTAGATTCACTGTTCTGATGACAGATCTACAATTACATTTCTGTTCCAATTTAAGATGCCATCATTTATGATAAAGGACTAATAATGTTGGGGAAGCTTAAACCTTCATGGTAAAAGAGCCACAACATTGCAATGCACTTGCAGGTCATTTACAAACTTAACCCAAATATTGTGTGAGAATTCTGCTTCAGTTTGGTGTTGAGAAATATAACAGTGCATTGGCTTGGAGTTAACTATGGCTGATTGGCTGAATTATCATTATCATGGTCATTTTCTTAACAACATGTTGGGGGGGGGGGGGGGGGAGGGGGTAGTACCAAACAGAATGTTTTTTATTTTATAGAAACATTTCTTAAATGAAATATGAAATAAGCTGGCAATTCATGACTTGACCCTTTGTTGCTGAATGGGACTCTTATTTTTGTTCAATTTGAAGCCGCTGTGGTTATATTAAGGCAATCCTTTGGCAACTTCTCACTGTCTAATTTCAAGAAGCTGAACAGCAGACAACCAAGCTGAACATCTGTATTTGCTAAGCAAGTTTAACAGACAGCTAGTTAAAATGAATAATGCCAGTTTAACTGATTTCCTTGTTCTGCTTATTTTAACAAATTTCAGTGCTCAACAGCTTTATGCAATGTGGCCCTGGTTGCTAAACAAATATTGTAAGCTGCAGATATGTTTTGACACTTGATTCAAATTAATTCAGCAATTTCAATTTACAAAAAATATCAGAAAGTGAAGGAAATGCTTATTACGAATCCATTTACCTACCCATGTACTGTAGACAGAAGTTTTCACCCACACCGATTCACTGTTATTACATGCATAACTCATCTTCAATCAGTATATTCAAGAGAAACTCCAGCACACTCTTCGTTATTTGAGTACTGTTTGAGTTGAAATAACAATGATTAGTCGTCTGTTTATGAGATATGCCTAATTCAATTTCTTGGTTGAATAGGGATAAACATTTCCTTACAAAGCGCAGAAATTAATGATAATGAAGAATCATTTATAACCTTGTAGTATCATGGTAAATTAAGTAACTTGTCACTAATGAGCAGTCATGCGTGTATGTTAGGTGAAAGCCCAACATGTTGATGTTGGATGATACTATAAATCTTATGCTGCTGATGAGCAGCCATTGTCAAGACACTACCCTGAATCTCACCATTTCCTCTCAGATTACTTGCAATTTCCTGTTAAGGATTCTGAATTTTGCACAATTTTCATGGTTTGTTTGTTGATGCATTGCATTTGTCCATAGTCATCAATCCCTACCATTGTAGTGTTATATATAGAAGTTCTGTACACGTTCACTATCTTTGTTAGGTTCCCTATTCGCAATATAATAAGAAGTGATTATCATTTTATCCAAATGGGCCAGACTATTATTGCCCCTCCACCCTCAGTTTGGAGTTATTTATTTGATGCCTGAAACACATTACTATTAAAAATAATAAAATAATTATATGTTTTTTAGTGAAGTGTTTTGATTCTAAATAATTGTTTAAATCTAACTGATGAAAATAAATTAAAATCAATAACTAGTCCTATTTGCAAAATATGTAATTGCTTGTTGGTTTTGTGTAATGGCATCAGGCTTCAAAAGAAAGTATTTGAAGTGGTCAGCCGGTATCTTCTAGTTTTCTATTTTTCTGGCCTAACTTTATTGGAAGGTACAGCATTTACAGGAAATATAAGTCAGTAAGCTAGATAAGTGTTTACCTCCAGAGCAGCTGCCTCTTTGGAGGAGCTTGTAAACAACACCAAGCTGCATACATTATTTAGGATTGGATGTGCACTTCACACAGTATCTCAGGTGAAAGACACTTGCTCATGTAACTGATCATAACCCTTTAGAGGGACCTTGATTGTCTTTTTGTTATCTTGTCTCTAATTCACTGGGATCAGATGGGAATTTTTTTTATTAAGATCACCCAAAGTGTTGGTTAATTATGATGTTATGATGTTTCTTATGATATGTTTAAGTTTGAAATGTTGATAAATTTGTAGCATAACCCTAAGGATTCACTGAGTGATTCATTCAGGTATAAAACACAATGTGTAAGTTTTGCTGTTTGATCTTCCTGTGTATGAAGCTATGTATGTTAGGTTAATATGACAGCTTGGGTATGAGGAGAATCTGTATACTTTGATTAGTACAGTGCAAGTCGAGCAGTAAAGTACAACACATGTAGGTAGCATTGTGTGGTGGTTTTAATTTAGCCTGGGGATTCCTTGCAATCTTCATCTTATTGCAGACCTCAATATTGCTGGAAATAGGCCACTCATCAAGAAGAATATTGTAAAGTGCAGTGAGTACTGCTTTTAAATCTGCCTGGCTATGTGCCTGACAAGTTGTGCATACTACCTGGCCCTGCAGCAGGCATAGTGCTGTAGAGGCAAATACAATGCCCTAGCTGTATTTAGACAATATATTTAGGTAACTTAACTGAAATGCCCAGGTCTAAATGGGACAAAATCAATGGATCTTCCTGTGGCAAATATGGAGCTGCAAAGCCAGTGATACACAGGCACACACCACTCTCATTGTTTTTAGAATCCATTAACTTGAAATAAATCAAACTAAATTCAATAAGAACCTGTGTGCTACTGCATTTTTCTTTACATTCTGTGTAAAAATGGTTTACAATTTACTGGTAATTTAAGGGGGGCCTCAGAGAATGTTAGTTGTGTTTCCATCCTCCTTGGTTGTACTGTAACTGGCAAGTCATGATACCAATAACTAACTGAAATGGACAGCTCACTGGATGTGGTGCTGTTGAATCTTACTCATTGCTGGCAAATTGGAATATCTGATCCATCTCCTCAGTGATATTAAACTATGTGACCTTGAGGAGTAAGTTACTATGTAGATTTGCACTCTTGGCGGGGTAACTCACTCAATACAAGGTGATGGATGGATACTGATAGCTAACACAGCAACCACACCTCACAAAATGATTTTATCTGGAGGAAAAACAGGAACTGAGTTTTTGTGCTGTGCATCAAGATAGCACAGGCAAAGTGCACTTGGGCCTCCATACGTGTATTTGAACTATGCGCATAGTTGAGCTTATTCTGAGATTTGATAGAACAACATGCCGATTGCCTTCTACTTGAATATAAGAAGTGGGGTTGCTTTTGTGAGTTTCCTGCTGGGTTTGTCTTGATGGCCAGGGGTGTATCTTTGTGTGTTGCACCTTTACAGGTCATTTAATTAAATTGCACTCAATTATCCAGCTTCAAGTGCGGCAATTTTTCTCCATTGCAAGCCCTCTGGGTAATAAAATACAATTTGGCACAGGCACATATTGCGTGTGTCGTCCCACAAACTGCTCAGGCAGATGTTACCGTAGAATGTTGTTTTTTCACACATACATGTATAGTGTGATTTTGTCTCCTCTGATTCAGTAGAACTGTGTAAAATGAAGATATTGAAACTGCTCACATTTATGCTATGTGATGGCAATTTCCTTCAGTTGAAATTTTTTGACGATTAAATATCAAGTACAGGTAAACAAAATATCGCAGTATGTGTGAATTTTTTAGGAAGAAAAATTCTCAAGTATTTATTCATATCGAAATTGAAAATGGTAGCAATGTTAAAAACTAAAAAAGGAAAAACTTGATTGAAAATTGAGAGGAGTAAACCAAAGAGACACAACAATATTATTTGTAGACTCTCTCACCTACACAGGAAATAAGTCTTCATTATGGCTTGCTTTGGGGGGAAACAAGTGGGTGGGCATCACTGTCAAAACAAAATTGCTTGATGAAATGAAATGGGAGGAATTAGGAGGGAGGAAACTGCTGAAAATGAAAAATACAGAGGTCAGAGGACAGTCAGGAGTTTGTTAGTGCTCAGTAAATGCAGTCAGTGATGTAAGGAAGCACAAATAATACTACAACAACAGAGTATAGACTTTTAAGTTTTGATTATGGTCTGTCTTTAGTAGGATTTACAGGGCTTGCAAGTAATAATAAAATTTTAAAACAAATAAAAACTAGTTCTTATATAGTGCATTTTACAACAACGTTTCAACGTGCTTTACATTTGTGCCCTGGTCATTGGGCCAATAACCCAATCTTTCTCAGCTCCCTGGGGAGTATACAGCCCGAGCTGTTGTGGCGCTCCGAAGCTTTTTCATACACAATATCAACCTCTACCCGCACAGGTACCCATTTATACCCCTGGGTGAAGAGAAGCAATTATAGAAAAGCATCTTGCTCAAGGACATGACTGGGATTCGAACCCACACTCCGATGACATAACCACCAGAGCTTAAATCCGATGCTCTTAACCGCTCGGCCATGACACCCTCAAATGGGGTGCAGAAGGGCCAGATATCCCCAACAATATTGATGTAATGTCTGCTTTGTATTTGATGGCACACCTGATAAAAGTACATGATTCCCTGGTTCTGCCACTGAAGGCACTTTGTAGAGTATATCATTGATATTTGGAAATAAAGAGTTGTAACTGTACCTGTCTCAGAAGGTTCTCTCTGTTTTATTACCACATAAAACAGTTGTAAACAAAGTGGTATGTGCTTCACAGTTTTTTCTTTCCCACCATTAACAAAGTTACATTAAAAAAAATTAATATTCATTCATAATGGCTCAATCAGTAGAAATTCTCCATAGCAACAGTATGGTGGAATTGGTGAAAACATTTATTATTGATAAGATATAAGGTCACAAGGATTGTGTCTGTACAGGCAAAAAACAGTTCTCTCAAATTCTGGTGAGAAAGTGACAAAGGAAATAGATACATTTTTACCTGTGCGTGCTCAACACAAAGGAGGAATATGTCATGGTCATCTTTAACCTACACGCTTTGAGATGAAGAGAAGAGCTTAGCATTGGGCTCAATTTCATGGCCTCTTGTATGTGATAATTTGAGTATTGGATGAGATTTTTGTCGCTTTACAAACTAAGCTATCTAGCCCATCGATGGCAGGCTCTCTATATTACCAATATCTTTGTTCCTGGGTCCCAGTCAGAAGCCATTCAGAACTTAGAAGCTGTTTTATTTTGTCACATCAATCTTTATCTTCCATATAAAAAACAAACGTGAGACCAAAGAGTTGGAAGTTAAATTCTATATAGTCTGGTTTCTGTTTGTGTATGACAGACCCATATTTGAATCACAGTTTTGTTGCGAACTTTGAAAGATTGGCATTGCATGGACTGGAAGAGTTGGACCATTTGGCATTAAGGTTTCAAACATGTGTTGTTCATCTAAATGATTTGCTAAGAGAACCCTTATTTCTGCTTAGGAAGATATTTTTGTGATAAGCAAATTTTACATGTATACATGTATGTGATAAAGGCATGTGGCTGTAGATTGCTTCTAAGTAGAGATCCGTGATCATAATAATTGAATGCAGTGGTGAGCTGAGCCATAACATTGGTTCAAGAAGCACTCTTACTTCATGAATATATGAATCGGCAATAATGCATTTTACTCCTGTCTTTAACAGGCTGTTAATGCATTATACACTACAGTCACATTTTAAAAGTTACAACAACCCATTAGCATGATTGGCCTTGAGCCTTTTCAACTATGATTTGGCTGCAGTAAAGAGTGTCTCACCATCCTTTCATATCCCTCATTATAGAGCATGTGTTTTACTTGTACTACAAGCTCTACATCAAAATCATGACTTGTTAGCTATCCACTCTCTTGTGATTGGAAAAATAAAACAAATCAGATGTTAATGACATCCAGAGGGTGCCATTGTTTCCTCTGGACAATGTGCTAGTGTAAACCATGTTTTTTAGCTTGTAATGTAATGTGACATAGATTTTTTCCTCAATGAACTCTTGAATTTTATATTTTGAAACAAAGGAAAATTAAGACACGAGGGCTATAGGTGGGGGGGGGGGGGGGGGGGGTGGTGGTGGAGAAAACAGGATGACAAAGTGACAAAGCTTGGGTTATCCGATAATTTGAAATCTGGTTGTAGGAAATTCATGGCTTTGTGGAAAATAACTGTTTGAGACAGCTTTGCGCAGTCAATATACTTGAAATAGTTTTAAAATCACATGGTTTTAGAAATAAAAGTGGCTCATAAGTGTGTAACTTGCATCTCTGTTACTGGAGTAACTTCTACATTATGTAGGCCTATGTCAAATTTAGTTTTGGAACTAACAGCTGGTGTCACTATATTCTCTAATGAAACTGTAAATGGACTAACTTCTTGCAACACAGGTTTTGCATTTATTGGGCTTCAATTTTGTTCATTTAAAAAAATATAGAAAATTCTATGACATTTTATTTGAATTTTCATTTTATTAGAATTTTCATTTATGTGAACATTATAATTTTGGTTAAATATGTCGTCACCGTTTTCACGAAGAGGCAATTAAAAAAAAAATCATACATTTTGGCAAATCAATGTTTTACACATTTTAAATGTTATTATTGACATTGACATTTTCCCCAAGTTTCAAGCGATATAATGTTATACTTTTTTGATTACATTGATTAGCACAAGGACCATTATGCCAAACTCACAGTTTTGCGTTTTCATGAACAGACACGTTTAGCTTTGCCATTTGTTACATAGCGCTGGCATGGTGCCGAAAACATCTACTCTGCGTTTTGAGTTTTCACGAAGGGGCAATTTGATAAATTTTAGTTTTCACGAACAGACACTCATCATTTATGCATTGGTTTGTACAGGACGCACTGCAGTTTTCACAAAGAGACACTTGTGTTAAACAGTTAATTACTCATTAATTAAACTAACTATAATTAAAATAGCAACAGATTTGCATGATTTAGGATCTCCACTTTCATGCTTGGTAAAATGTCAACGTTTAAATGACAAACATTGCCCGAAACAATGATTTCAAAAATAGTTTAACTTCAAACACGGTTTTCTCAAAACATGAAAGTTTGGCTGCAGGGGCTAGATTGCCTCTTCTCTTCATGAAAACGATGACAATATGTGGAACAATGATTTAGAGAAAGATTTTGTCTTCCAAGATTTCTAGAAAGTATGATTTGATATTACAATGGGTCAGTATTTGAGTTGAGACTTGAAGCAGATTTAGATTGAGTCCTTTAGATTAAGTTGACAGTTGAGATCAATAAACCCTTCCCGCAATCAGTAGCATGCACCTCAGTATTGAATCAACAGTGTTGTGTATGAGTTGTCACCATGACAGTCAGGATTAAGCAGTAGCAAGAACTGGAAGAAGCTCCTTGGGGGACATCTCAACCCACCCCCATTACCTAATTGTGATTCAGGGGCCTGCAATGTACATTTTTCATCTTAAGACTTTTTGATAAATTGGAATGACAATATCCACAGTTAAGGCCCATGGTACTGTCATCTTGATTCCATTCCATTCAAAACACAGGGATGAGAAATTAAAGACTTTTATCTGAAATAGCCTTTTTTATGTCTGGTTGGTTACAAAAATTGCAGCTATTTTCTCAATTTATGAAGAAATGATGTTGTTTGGTCTACTTCTCTAGCGCTAAGGATATTTTTCCCAGAAGTCTATGATAGAACTCAAGGGTTTATCTAAAGGTAGAAATGCCATCATTCAAACAAACCTGCATCAATCTGCAGCATAGTTTCAGCCCTTATTGTCAGTGATGACTATCATCTTATAAATCAAGGAAACTGACTGGGGCTGGAATGGCAAATAGAATAGTCCTTTTGGGGACTGAGCATCAGTTGTCAAGCTGGATCATGGAGCATAGAAGAAACATTAGAAAGATGGTGGCAGCATGATATATATTTACTGTTGATGTTCACTTGTAGGTTGTGACCTGTAAGTAAGATGTACTACTGCCTGTAGCATTGATGAGCTTTAGGGCTTTTCTGCCAGTGATGACATGTTTCCACATGGAGACACCTGACATGACCAGAGTTGAACGGGTTGTTGTACATAAGCTCAGTGCAGTGATACTTTGTTGATTCAGACTCAAGTGGATGGAAAATACTTGATTGCCACAGTTCCTGAAAGATGAGCAAGTTGCATCTGGTTTGGATACATGGCATTGATGATGTTATCTGAAGTAGAATGAATAGTTAACATGCAGAATCGCACTGAAGGAGTGAAACTCAAATCCAATATAAGTTTAGAATGTTTTAAGTACATGCATCTAGAGAGCATTGGGGAGTTTTATTTATTTTGTAAAGTTAAGGCATTACGGGAATGCTCCATTAAAGCCTTTCCGAGTTTGAGGCCTCAAACTCGGAATTCCACATCCTTTTTAATGAGAGACGTGTTTACATTTGATCTACTTGTGCCAATATACTTATCAGGTGCTTATCGGATTAGTAAGTTAATCCTCCAGAAGCAATGGATTGCTAGCTGGCTGGGAGTTTGTAAATCATAAATATCATACAGAAGACTGTTTTCTTCTTCTCAAATTCTAAAAAATTGTTAATATGTACAAAAAGTTATCATAGTTTCGTTTTTCAATGATGAAAAAGGAGTAAGTACGACCTGAGAACCGGTCTTGTACGTCGCTTGCGCTGCCATCGAAAAGGCCACGGTGCGTGCGCATTGATATGTATTGAATGGAAAATGAACCCAATTCGTTTTGATTCGTGTCAAGTAATGATGATTGTAACTTTTATAAAGAAACTAAGTAAAGATATTTAGTTGATTTTTATGCCAATTTGTATTTGTTTATTTATTTATTTTTAACCGCATAAAGAAACAGGCATTCGATCGCGCAATGGTACACGGCACTATTTTTTCTCTGGCATAGTTCTATCATAGAGGTTCTATTTACACGCCGCGCACGACACATGTAAACCCATTGGCGGAAGGCACCGAACGTAAACTGCCTCGATGGTCGGGCTGGCTGTGTGCGAAAGCTTTTTACCACGTAGCCAACTGCATCTTCTGTGATCTCAAGAGGGTGCACAGGCCTGGAATTTCACGGTGGCCACGGCGGCCGTAGTTGCCCTTGAGTTTTGGAAGATAAATACATGAACTAACCTTGTTGGGCTGTTATGGCTCTCTTTTAAAAGATCTGTATAACGTTGAGGAAGCTTGGGTCCATGGTCTTTATATTCGCCATGACCCCACCAAAGTAAAAAACGCTTAGTTTTTCAAATCAAAGTGTGCAGTACGTACTTGTACGTTTTTCCCAAATTTCATACGGGTTTTCATTAAAAATACGGATGTCAAGTTTTTCCCCCAAAATACGTTTTTTAAAATTTAACAAAGTGTTAAATGTTCTACTTATATTTACCTGTAAATTTTACGTAATTCTTTGGTTAGTAAAGTTTGTTCAGTTTGTTTTATCATGAATAATCCACCGCTACGACGACCAGCGAAAATACCCGCATGCGTATTTTTCCCCCCATGATGAACGTAGGCAAGGTGTGAGTAACCTCGTTCATCCAGGGGAAAAAAGTCCTCTACCCACATTTTGCAATGGTTTCCAGTCGTGCTGATCATAGCTTTACGCTTGACAAAACATGATACCAGTTTTGCAATGGTTTCCAGTCATGCTGGTCATAGCTTTATGCTTGATATGACATGATACCAGTTTCATACCTGACACTGTCGCGTACCCTATTCTATACCGTTAACATACAATGGAAAAATGAAACGACAGACTAAAAATTATTCCATGTGTCTATTGTGTGTTGCGTTGGTAGTTCTTGTGTTTCGTTTTTGCGTTTGATACGACGGCAGCAGGGGCAGTAATAATTAAACTTGAAGACACACTTTTTTGATGAAAATGCAAGCAGGCACCCACGGCCTGCAACAGGCAATGAACGATGACAGCAAATGGTGGCCGATACGCGGAAAAAAGAAAAAAAAAAAAATAAGTTTGGTATGGGCAACAAATTGCTGGCTGGCACCGCACAAAGCCAAGGCAAAGCTATAGCGTGTCTGTTTCGCATGTTGGATGGGAACACTACAAAAATACAATGAATGGACTGCATGCTCCATCCCCATGCTTCACTGGTTAAAAGTAGTACCAGCTTCATACACCTCTAAGTCCAGTTAATGGGATTAAAAGTCCATGGTTGTCGAAGGGATTATAGAAGATAAGAGGTGGAAGTAGGTAAACATTGAAAAGGATGTGCTTTCTTTAATGGAGCTTTCCAGTAATGGGTATTTTGATTGATTTATTTTGTTAGCCTGTGTCAAGAAGAAATTGTACTGCCAGGTGTAGGTGTATCTGCTCCCCACTAGAGTGAGTGGATGCACTTATGGTGTCAATAAGACAGTTTGACACTTGAGATACTGTGGTGGCTGTTGTAGGATATTGAAAACTACAACTCTAGTTATACAAAATGGGATACAAAACCTCTTCCCCAGGTTTAGGTCAGACAGGTAATTTTATTTGTGGCTCTTGAAGAAATTAAATTTGAGAAGCGGGATGGGGCAAACACATCAGTGGAGACAGCATTCTTGGCTTATGGAAGTATTGAGTGTGTCATGTGGTTGCTGATAGAGACCAATTGCCCTTGTCCTAGCCTTGGTGCTCCCTTAAAAGGGTTCTCTCTAATAGACCCCTTGCACTGATGTCACACACGGCTACTGTCTGCCCATGATGGTCTGCCCATGATGGTCTGCCCATGATGGTCTGCCCATGATGGTCTGCCCATGATGGTCTGCCCATGATGGTCTGCCCAAGATGGTCTGCCCATGATGGTCTGCCCATGATGGTCTGCCCATGATGGTCTGCCCATGATGGTCTGCCCATGATGGTCTGCCCATGATGGTCTGCCCATGATGGTCAAAATGCCCTATATGCTGCAACCTAGATTTCTTGTCCATTACTATCCAGAAATAATGCATTATTTGAGGGATTAAGTTGGTACATTGATATCTTTTACAGCGTTTCACCTGCTATGGAATCTAGCATGAATTCCTTCTTGGCCTAGAAGAGCTTTGGTTTATGGTTTATCATTTATGGTTTAGCCTCAATTCGGAGAAACACAAAGGCTATACACAATTGTGTAAGTTCTTGGTTGACATCGTTGCAGGCTGGAAAATCATCTTTGAAGAGACAAGGTCATTTCTTATTTTGCAGAGGACACCAAGGCTAAGACAACTAGTGATATCAAAGTCCATTTCCACGTAATTCCAGAACAGAAGTGGAGTTGATTCCATCCAACCTGGAGTGAAACTTGGAACGTTTTGACTGTCGTTGGTTCAAATCCCACTCTAGTTAATTTTTCTTTGTTCAACCTCAAATTTGTTTTGCTTAGCAATATACATGCAGAACACCAGTCACAAAGTTGTAATTATCATGAAATTTTGGCTGTTAAACCTATCTGCTATGAGACCAATACTGTTTTTATAAAAATGATATCCAGTAAATCACACTCGGGGATAGGAGAGATTACTTACAGACCACATGCAGACTACATGCGATTCCCCACCATGCGAGCCTGAAATCTTAGACAAGATATTTCAAATTCTGTGCTGAATAACTGGCAATATGCTAATGGGCCTCGAATTGGTTTTATGCACTTTTCTCACCAGGCTTCAAAATATGCAAACAACCAGTAAATCATTCCATGCCTGGGCGTACCATTATAGGGAATCATGATCTGCAAAGGGCTAAGTATAGATTTAGTGCATTGCTGGTCAAAGATCTGGTTGATAGCCTGTGATCAGGAGTTAAGGCACTTAGAAAACCTTGTTAATATGTATCAGTTGAGAGATACTGATTTAGTTATGCTGCGTGGCTGCACATATCCAAGTATAACATGCGGCAGTCTCAGCTTAAACAATATACCGCAGGCTGTTCAAGCAGAAATCAATACATCCTTTTAATGCTTCTAATTTGAAGCTCTGAAGTTCCCTCCCAGAATTCACTGAGAGGTCTGATGAAATTTGCTGACTTCTTTGCTTGAGATAAACATTCCCTGTGTTTGTTGACTCGGCATTTGATTTTCATGCATAGTCTATCATTGTTGCTTTGGTTGGTATGATCAGCAGTCATTATTTTGATATGAATTTGTACCTTAGACTATTTATTTGACAGTTATGGTTAAAACATCATGTAATAATTTGTCAGGCATCCAAGGTATGTGTTAGTCTGTGTAAAGAGCATTATCATTCTGGCACCATCTTTGTCATATTGCATTTGTGCAATGTGCAGTACAGTTTATGTAACATTAGACCCCTTGTATTGGCTGCCATCGCTGAGGTCTAACAATGGAAACGTCCACGCAAGTATGCGCATCGCACAACTCTCAGCCAATCATAAGTCTTCCCTTGACCACAGTGAGGGTGCGGTTTTGGTTTGTGATGTCATATTCCCCCTTGCATTGGCTGCCATCGCTGAGGCTAACAATGGAAACGTCCACGCAAGTATGCGCATCGCACAACTCTCAGCCAATCATAAGTCTTCCCTTGACCACAGTGAGGGTGCGGTTTTGGTTTGTGATGTCATATTCCCCCTTGCATTGGCTGCCATCGCTGAGGCTAACAATGGAAACGTCCACGCAAGTATGCGCATCGCACAACTCTCAGCCAATCATAAGTCTTCCCTTGACCACAGTGAGGGTGCGGTTTTGGTTTGTGATGTCATATTCCCCCTTGCATTGGCTGCCATCGCTGAGGCTAACAATGGAAACGTCCACGCAAGTATGCGCATCGCACAACTCTCAGCCAATCATAAGTCTTCCCTTGACCACAGTGAGGGTGCGGTTTTGGTTTGTGATGTCATATTCCCCCTTGCATTGGCTGCCATCGCTGAGGCCTAACAATGGAAACGTCCACGCAAGTATGCACCGCGCACAACTCTCAGCCAATCATAGGTCTTCATTTACTTCAGTGAGGGTGCGGTTTTGGTTTGTGACGTCATTATAAAGGCTTAGGGGTCCTTTTCATTATGTCTTAGGGCTAGGCTGATTGGCACTCTTCCATCCTCAGTCCAGTTATTGGTTTAAATGGGAGAAAAACAAGATGTCTGTACCATGATGAAGACTGTCAATTACTCCCCAAAACACTTGATAGATTTCAAGAGATCAGGATAGTCATTGTAATATCATGTTTGTCGAACTCTCATGATCCATGTAACATTCATGCCTTGTAACTTAACACATCACATCAATATTGTCTGTTTTCCCATATCTTTCCCATATCTTGATACACTCGTCGCTGATAGCCGCTGATAGCCGCTGATAGCCGCTGATAGCCGCTGATAGCCGCTGATAGCCGCTGATAGCCGCTGATAGCCGCTGATAGCCGCTGATAGCCGCTGATACCAATAAGTCAGCCTGGATGTCCTGAATCTGAATCCAGGAGTACATGTATGTGTTAAAGACACTTAACAGTGTGGTGAAATTTGTAGGTTGGTAATGTAAGATTGAAGACATGATACCATAAGGCGCAACCTCATTGAATCTGTCAACAAGGGTTGGAATAACTCTTATTTGTATCATTACACTTTCTGGCAATAGATTTGTAATTACCTATATCGTTAGCTGTATCATTTTTCTTACTGGAAATCAACTGACAATCATCCATCATCATAGGGTCATTTGGCATGACAAACAAACTCACACTATGGTTTGGTTTCATTCCTTACCTAAGTAGTTCAATAATAGTGTTTGTTCACATATTGGCCCTATAGGGGCCTAGCTATAGTACTTGGACATTCTGCTATCAGGGTT
The DNA here is from genome assembly GCA_037783415.1 of Leptasterias polaris. NCBI lineage: Eukaryota > Metazoa > Echinodermata > Asteroidea > Forcipulatida > Asteriidae > Leptasterias > Leptasterias polaris. The sequence continues at coordinate 1,120,907 of JAZGTN010000176.1, read as the reverse complement.
CTCCCCAGGATTTTTCAAAACTGTGGGGCATTCGTGACCTAAAGTTTGGAAATTTAGGCCTAAGCACGCTGAATTGAAACAAATTGCTTGGAATGAGTTTAGTTGGTTTTTATGTGTGGTTTTAAAAGCCTTACTCTGCAATCTTGGGCATTTTAAGTGTTGTAGATTGTATTCAACGATAGAAGATTACATTTTATTCAACATTGTATTTCTGTTGAAGATTTGAAAAAACCTATAATTCACGAATAAATGCTGGAAAATGTTGGTGTGGTACATTTGTAAAACACTTTTGTCAGACCATAGAGCAAGGACCAGACTAGTCCTTGCTCTATGGTCAGACGTAGTTTATAGTGAAAATATTCAAAATCAGAAACACACCAAAGTCTACAGATGATGATGCCATGTGTGAAGATTAAACTGGATACTAATTTGGAGAACTATTTTGGTAGTCACAGTTTGAGTTTGCTGAAAGTGTACAAGAGATGGATATGATATGAGGTACTTAGTTGATAGTGCCTTGTGTGAGGATCAGCTGCAAATTGTAGCCAGTGGGTTTCCACTAGTTTGACTAGAGGCAGTTCTTCTTAAGTGCAAACATTTGCTACATATAGGTTAAGTCGTTGGATTAACCAAGGAATCACGCAGCCTACTAAGTATCATCTGAGCTATCTTAGCAACAGTCACCTCATTATTGATTCTTGTTATGAAATGAGTGAAGTACTCCCTGTTGTAACATTAATGAAGAGTTCTTATGCCATGCTCCTCCTATTGAAAAACTGACTTAAACAAACATTTAATAACTCACTGAGTACAACTACAACCATTGCATGTTGCCCTTAGTTGCTGATGACTTAAAATAAGAAAGTGTAAACAATTGCCACTTTTGTTTGTGAAATTAAGAATTGAATACTATTTCTACTTTATTTGTGTTTAGATGACTGTATGAGTTATAGCTGTGTCAAATTTGTAGTCTTTTACAGCACAATAACAATAACATAGCACATTAATCGAAGTAAACTAATGAAGAGAAATAAGTCTTGCTTGTTAGTTATTAAAGGCAAACTAATCATGCTTTGATTAGGCTGCAGTACACCTTTCATAGTTGTAGGAAGCACATGTTGGATTGGGGGGGGGGGGGAGGACCCCACATGTTGGATTGGGGGAGTGGGGGTTAAAGGGCCTATGAAATAGAATTTGTTAATGCTGTAAACAATAAAGTATGCCTATTACAACATATTATTTGATTAATTTTTTTGTTCACAAGCCATTTTACACCATTAAAAAAATAATTTCGAAATTTAGGGGGGCCGCCGCGCCCCACCCATACCTCCTCATTAACATAAAATCCGTGACGTAAACAAAGGCACTCACCAGAACGACTTGTCATACGTCGTGCGTGGGGCCATGCAAACACTGCACAGAAGGAACAAGTTCGAAGAAGTTTGTCTCTCTCTTTTGGGGTCTTTTTACGTTAATTTTAACAAATGCCATCAAGGTGTGTTGCTGCTGGGTGTAGCAACACCACTAAAGATGCAGTTAGTGTCCATAAATTTCCATCGGACCCAAAATTCAGACGGATATGGACGGCGAATGTGAAGCTGACTAGAGCCAAATGGTCTGGACAGAGCGAGCAGCCTATGCTCTGCAGTGCCCACTCATAACGGAACATTGTGCATGAGAAGCGCTCAAATAATGATGCGCTGTGTTCGTGCACACAGTATGTGCACACACACACACCGCGTATTCTGATCTGACCTCTAACGTATAACGTACAATGCTTTGAACCAATTTGGCATGAAGTATAAGGCCATGCTGTTGCCAGATGCCGTTCCAACAATAGAGGTGCTTTTTGGAAGCGGGAAAAACTCAGGGTAAATAATTTTGGCTGTTTGTAAAGTTCGTACCCGTCCGTGCACACAATTCACAATACCCCCAAGCACCGCAGTCCAGTCCCCCGTTCATGTTATACAAACATATATTTTTCGCATTATTGTTGACGACATCATATCTGATATTATATTCTAATATATACATGTAATTTTATAGAATGTATCAATAGTCCACTGACTGAACACGTACTTCTGAAGATTTATATTCCACCCCCAAAATATGGTTGCGTTATTATCCATCGGTATGGTGTGTGTGTGCGTGCGTCCAATCCGACATGTTCGGTGGACGCCTGGGCACCAGACCATGGCTTATCTCGATTTGGGACCCGCTGCCTTTGTGTACGTCACGAACAGCGCCCTCTTGTGGCGTCCAAAATACGGAAGTTTCGGGGGGTATTTTTTTGTTATTGAAATAAAATAAAAAAATTCACTCCAGACACAAAACAGTTATGAAAAATAATTTCTTTTCATATAAACTGATTTAATAAAACAAAAAACTAAAACACAAAAAAACACCACTTCATAGGCCCTTTAAAGGACAGAGCTGCAAGTACGAATATCATGGCCTTCAAATTTTCTTTGAACAAATTTTGTTTAAGTTTGATTTTCTTCATTAGGAAAACCCTGATAGAGGAGTTCACATTGTGCCGCCTGTTTAGAAAATTTAGTGTTGAAATAGCCCATTTCCAGATAATCACTTAGAATGAGTATCAATTTGTTATTAAAAGACCTGTAGCTATAGCTAGACTTAACTACAAATAGTTTTCTTCCCATAAGGTATATTTGCAGACAGGATTGTAATCTTGGCTCAAGTCTGGCCACAGTGTTTACTATGATAAGAACTGTCTCTTTTTGTAGGTCATAATTTGATGGAATATCTATCAGAATACTTGCCTTGAAGGAGAGGATGTTATTCTGGAGCCAATATGCCAATATGCCAGAGTGACAAATAATCATTCCTAGTCTGCTGGTACAAACCACCTGCAGTGTTTGGCCCAATATTTGACATGAACAAGAAACTATTGCTATCCATCACACTGAATGATTTGGATCCTCAGGTGTGGGTTGTACTTTCTCCAGGCACAATGAAATATCAACATTGTTTCCCTGTGCTTGTCAACATCAGCTATTTTGACAGCTTATTAGTTTGCTTAGGTGCTTAGTACATAAGCAAAGAATGGACTGACCCTGGGTTTGACTCTTCATCACAATTTTCTTTTTGAGCCCCGGATTTCTTTTAGTTGATTTGTAAACGTTTTATTCATAGATAGCTGTATGAAATAACCACAAGTGGTTTTGCATAAACAGTCTAAAGTAGTAGAACATGCTATATGTCTCACATTGAATTAGTCATGATGCTTCACTCAACCTTGTTAACAATCACTGGTAGAAGATTGATTTTTATTTTTATATGAGATATGAGAAGCAGTTTTCATCATAGTTGTTGACCACATAACATGGCCAAGATAGAAATACTCAGGAAGTCAGTCTACATGTCTAAAGCATACTAACACAAGTTCTTTTCCATTAACTTATTTTTCTTTTAGGTTGACAATTTTGCTTTGTGGAAGTGGCTTTTTGGAATGTGACATTCTCTCATGACCAGGTCAAGAGCAATATATTGACCTCCATTTGTGATAATGTACATGGAGTAGGAATATCATTTATCCTGAAGCAAGCCTGTCTCAAGTGTTTAAAACATAGGAAGTGATAGTTGTGTCTTGAATTTTACATCACCGAGCAAGTTTGATCACTGATCCAACATGTATAGGCCCTATGATGGAAAGTTGAGTCTAGTTGACTAGCTGGAACCAACCCTTGGGCCTTGGTTACTTCAGTGGTTTTCATTTCCCATCTCACCATGGAACCAGTGTAAGTAATCAATAGTATGGTTTGGTTAAAGTTAGGAGTGTGTTGGTAGATTTCAGGACAACTACTAGTGTTTTGGTTGATTTCAAGATGATAATGCACTCTCAGTAAGGCACTAAACTTATTTAGTTGTTAATATGTAAAAGTAGTGGAGCTCAGTGATTCGAATAACAGCAAAATTTGACACCCTATTTTTACAAAGGCCTACTACCCTGGTAAGTGACTACCGGCTGTCAGATACAGTGTTACGTATTAGAATCGTAGAATGGAGTTAAAACTTCACACACACAAATATTTGTCTTCTGATAAATCATTTATACCTTGAATTTAGACTGTTTAGGAATACCTTAGTACACTCAATGTCTTTCCATGTGATATTGTGATTACTGATGTTGGATAATAACACATGGAGTAAGATGCACAATGCGCATTGATTCCACTTAAGGCTAACCATGCTCTATTTAGCACATACTGGAGACTAGGGTAATTGGAAAATGTCAGACATCATTTATGATCTGAGGACCAAACCACAATGGGATTGGCTGTTGGACTACCTCAATGCATTCTCATCACGTCTAGCAGTTGCAATTGATCTAAGATGATAGATCTTATAGACCATTTAGACAGTCTGGGATAAATTCAATGATGTTGCTTACAATTAAAACCAAGAATCTGTGTACAGTAGAAACTTCCAACAAACAATATGCATGATTAAAACCCTAACCTTCCTCACCCCTTCAAAGTCCAACTGAATGTTTTGTTTGATTCGGTTGGATTGAGGACTGCACTAGTAAACTAATCATGCTTAACATGGCATCAACCATATGGTGTTGAATTTGGTTGTTAGAGTGAGTAAGTGTTTGAAAAGCAAGGTGGGCGTGTACAATCAGCAGATTGCACAAATTCTTCAATACTCCACTTGCACAGAAATTCAGTACTTACTGTACATTTTAAGCAGAGGATGCATTAAAGCAATGTTGGCTTAGGTTACCTGTTACAATGTTGTTAATGTAATAAACCAGAAATATGGTAAGCCCATAAATGAGATGGGAACAAGAATAGCATGATAGACAGAAAGAAAGATGGTTTGTACATCAAACAAGGGACATTTATTTTAGTACTATTGTTTTGTATGGGGATGGTCTTTTACTTTGTTTGACATTTTTGTATGGTGTGAGATGTCAGCTTTAATAATCCCCCTTCCCCATAGGACTCTCACTCATCCATCCACCAACTAACCATAACCAGATATGGTGTGCCTTTCACTAGATGTGCAATATTTGTCTTGAATGTGAACATTACCAAGATGTGAACAAGTAAATAGTCAGCATGGCTGGCAGGTCATCTTTGAAGTGGTTGTTGAGTGATTGAAGCCCTCCTTGTGCTGATTTGAAAAAGCAACACTTCACAAGGACTTGTTAACATGGTCGGCTTTTGCAGCTACAATTGTTCACATCTTGCCCTACTAACAATTGAATTAGTCTCAGGACTGTGCTTATTGACCAGCAGTCAGCATTTCCCTGATTGCATTGTAACTAAACTAACCTTGGTGTGCGCAGGTTTGCTCTTGACCCATTTAAACATGTTGTGTTGAATATTATCTCTACATGGCCTTCCTGAAGTACATCACTCATGGCTCAAGATAATCTGCCGCAATCATCTTCATCTTTGCAACAATATCCATTTGTCTACATGCCATTTGAAAAGATACCCTTATTGTATTCACTCTTAGTTAGCATCGAGTGTCAAATGCCTTAAGAAAAACAAATCAGTGAACGGCAGTATTATTAGTAGTGAGGAGAAACGAAGTTGATATTTGAAATGCTCTTCATCTATCATCCTGACTTTCTGTTTACCTCAGAGAGTTAACACAGCAGAATGTGAGATTCAGGTAATCATGAAATTTAATTCAAATGTAAATATGTGACGGGCTCTACGAAAATGAGTCGCTTGTCGCACAACCCACTTTCAATTACGGGGCAGTTGAGTGTTGGTAGGGTGAAACAAAAATTGAAATAAAATTTTGTGATAAAACGGTTTCTTGCCTCTTAAGGGTCTATCTTTTCATAATTCTTAAATAGAAACTTTTGTTGTTGTTGATAAACATGAATAAAAACAGTTTTTAATGACCCTTTTGTTCCTATTTTGTACTTTACAAGGCATTGTAAATGTCTCCCTTTAATTTATTTCAGATATGCAAATAAGGTCATTTGTAATTAGTTTTGAAAATATTAAAATTGCATCGTCATGTGAATACACTAATAAAACTTCCCCCAAAATTTCAAGTCTGTAGCAATTGAGGAACATTGTGGTATCTATGAACTCTAAACAAAATAATAGTATTTCTCTTTTGACATCAATATTTGATTTTTTTTTTTTTTAACGGGCCGTTTAGGGGTTATTTTCAGATATCGACATAATTTGTTTTTCAAAAGGTCATAACTTTTGAACCAAAAATGACACAAGTGTGTAAGAGATGTCAAAATTAAGCTTGTTGTGTGCTCTTTATACAGCCATGTATAAAACTCAAAAGTGAATTGTCCCCCCAAGTGACTCATTTTCACAGAGCCCGTCACATATATCACCAACACAAGATTGGAAAGGTAGAGATTTAAAACAACCTAAAACAATGACACTGATCAGGATACCAAATAAATTCAATTGAACAGTTAATGCCACAATTTGTTTTGGTTTATTTATTTTTCTTTTCATTCAAAAAACAAGGCCTGCATTGCAGAAACTAGGCACGGTTCCCATGGCCCAATTTCATAGAGCTTTTTTATTAGCAAATATTGCGTAACAAATTTGTGCCACTGAAAATGAATGGGGAACCAGTCACAAGCATCACACAATGGCATGCTATTTTGGCTAGTAAACCTTTTTGTTGTAAGCAGAATTGTGTTGTGCTTAGCTATGTTTGTGCCAAAGCAGCTCCATAAAATTTGCCCAAGTACACATTTCCTGTAAACTGCTTTATGAAATAAACATACCCAAACATCTCTTAAAAGAAGAGACTTGGAGAATGGGAAAATACAAACAAGTTAAATTTGAGTTCTGAACTTTATTCAGATTTTTGGGGAAGAAGTGGTCATAAATATTGTTGCAAAAACAACAACCTGATACTTGACAAGAAGTGCTGGGTTCAAGTCAAAGTATTAGGGCAATTGATGCACGTAGAATGATCTTCATTGATGAATTTGTCCTGACATCCATTGTGCTGGTTTTATGAGTACATGCAGTCGTATAAATCCTTCTTTGGCTTGTACAGTTAGATTATCATCAAGCTTTGAAAAATAAACCAATCAGTGGACTTAAAGGTGCAATATCACCTCTTTGTGCCCAAACATTTGCTGTTACCTTGAACTCATTTGTATCTCATAATGGGCATGTGTGATAATTTCATATCTAGTTCTAGACTGGATCAAAGGTTGCAATTTTTAAATGCACTTTATGGCAGGCAAAACCAGATCAATCTTAGTGTATTGATGCATAGACTCTATAGTTGATTAAACCCACTTATATTCTCAAAATGTCGTCTTAAATGTTTGTGATTTTATGTTACAAAAATGTTGATATTAAGCATGAATCTGAAGTACACAAACATATAGATTTCGTTCCTGTTTTCTCAGATTTGAAGAAAAACAAAAGCCTTTGTTTAAACCACCAGAGGGCGCAATTTGACACTAAGTGTATGAACTGATAGTTGCAGGCTTCTAGAAATCAGTAAATGAAATGTTATGAATGAATGCTCTTGAAGCTCTGGACAAATTTAACAGTTTGCCTGAACCTAAACTAATTCAGGGTTTGTCATTTTTGTTATTTTTCCAGAATCTAGCTCTGGCTGCTTAATGTTTTGCAATCAATAATTTTTAAGTGTGCTACCATAATTACATCATTTATCTAAGATTTAAAAAAACTAGTACATGTGCCAGAATTTCAATAAATTGTTCTTTAGTGACAAAAATAAAGGTCAACTATTTATTTGTTGTACATTTTGAGGTGAAATCTTGTTTTTAGTTGTTGATATCAGCTTTCTTTGGGACATGTTTTGTTGCCTTAGGGATTGACACTGAAGTACCTGGAAGTTATAATTCAATCAAATATGTAGTGGACACCTGTTGCTTTTGGTATGTGGTCTATTGGGAAAAAATAGTTTATCAGATTTGTATGTGAAGTAAAATTTGTACATGTTTGTATTTATGTGACCAAGTTGCCTGATTTGAAGTTTAAGAACATAAATTGCCTGCTTAAAGAAGATTGATAAGGGTTGACTTTGGAACCAGACCACAGGCTGATATACCAAGATGTCTCAGAACCATGTTCCTCCATGGTTATGTTAAGAATCTGGACCATCTGGCCTTATTTCCAATTGGAGACTTTTGAGACGATAGCGGGCATCCTACTCACTGATCTTTTTCCATTGTTCTCAGTGATAAAAAACAAAAGAAAATGAACAGTTATTAAGAAGCTATCGTCTCAAAAAAATATCGTCATAGAAAAATATTGCATAGCAAAATCAGACGACCAGTGGAATGTCATGTGGAGGACATTGGTTGTGACTGGTTCCATGTAGATGTATGCTTGATAAGTTTATTTGACAAGAAATACTTTCTGCTACAAACTGCTTTAGAAATTGAGCCCCTGTGTTTAACAGCAGAGGATGGAGGTAGCTATTGAATTGCCCTTTATATTAAAGAGGAAACTTTGTTATCTAAGGTTTCCCTGTGGTTTTGATTTGACTCAATAGAGGATCCATGCTTTAATGCCATCTCTCATAAGTCAAAGGTGAAGTAAGGAACCAATCAGCATCATGCAGCATGGCTGGAGGTTTATTGGTGGAAGGATCAAGTTTTTTAGTATCATAAAGTATGAATGCAGAGAGAGCATACACTGCAGTCCAGTAGTGCTGGCTCATAGATCAACCTTATCCAATGTACTTGATTTGTTCTAAAAGGGTTTTATTAATTGATTTACCAAATTAATTATTAATGAAATAAGTTGAAGCCTAGAATGTTTGATGTGAATGAAAATCATCTGTTATTTATTATAATAAATGGGTACGCACTTTCTCTGAGATTGAGTACATGGGGTTAATAGGAGTGGCACCCCTGTATACTTCGGTCCTGAGGTATGGTGAATATGCGCTTAACTTGATGTTATCAATGAAACTCTAAGCTGATTATCATTGGTTAGTTCCATGAGCAGTTGACCAACTATTCACACTGACAGCTCCAGCAGTGTATTACAAACATTGATGTGTAAAAGACCCCCAATGTGTACATGCCCAGACACCATCACAAATAGGATATATTTACAGCCTTGTAAACATTGTTGAAATGGTTTACTTTTGTGGTAAGTCAGTTAAAAGTATTCTTATAAATATTTTGTTTAAATTTATGTTCTTTTTTGGTGATTCTCCTTGGAATTCCAATTTGGAACTTTTTGGCAACTTTGTTGAAAGTGCAGTTAATCCACGTGACCTCCAACTTCTTTTGTTCATCTCAGAAGTTTCCTCCTTTTCTGCTGTTGATTTTGGATTACCCTTATACAATGCACCAAGTGTGTTTGCCCAGACCAAGTAGTGTGGTAGATGTTATATTGATCATCCATGTCAAAATAGAATTAAACCAAGGGGTTTAAATGCTTGAATCATGCTAGTCTAGACCCAAGTTTGGCAAGTAGAAGCAGTCAATCGTCCAATTTATCAAGTGATGATTGGTTCAGCAATTTTTGTCTTTTCCTTAAAACAAACAATAAAATATCAGATCTTATTTGTTAAAAACTCAGATTTTTTTTCTCAAGTAAACCAACTCTACATGACAGACTTGACTAGAGTATAGAGGTACATATGGCTGATCATTACATGTCATGCCATTACCAAACCAAAAATTACAAGGGAGATATTGCACACGAAGTATTTGTCAATTCTCACCGCTTTAGAATTTAGGAGCGTGATTTCTTCTCATAAAGCCTTAGTGTAGTGTCACTTGTGGGCCAAGCTGGGTTTGAGCTGTAAGCTACACAACTACACATGGGAATACCTTGTGACTACTGATCTGTCACGTATACCTATTGATCCATTCACTGACATCAATCAAGGATTCTCCGCATCAATGCAACAATCAGACTACAAGTGGTTTTTTAGAGGAAATTTGTGGCATTGTGAACTGGTCAAACATGGTCAAACACAGCATGCATTTATTTCATCTAGATGTACATGCACACAAACTAAATAAAGAGAAGTAAGAAATAGCAGACCAGCATATGCAGTAGTTAAAAAGATACATGTAGGCCTATAGATGAAAGGTCTAACACATATTGAATGATGAAAACACTGAAATGAAGTGAGAATCCAGGACATTGTTTTTACAGTGAACTACTATCTCTGGTTTTTGTTGGAGGTTTGAACTACTATACTATCCCTGGTTTTTGTTGGAGGTTATGTACATTTTTATGGAGAGTGGTGAGGGGTTCCAGATACATACAGGCTTTCCACAGTACATGTATAGTGCACACAATCAGTTGAATATTTACCATGAAAGAGTTTCTTTCTGTCTCATTTTCTTTTGCTGCCCTCAATCTTTAAATATTTTCAGCATAAAGTTAACAAAAACATTGTCAAATTAACTTGAACAAAATATAAGTGAACTGCAGCCAGTGTACATAGAATATATAAATGCATCCACATCACTTTGTCCAAATTTCATACAGCTCCTTTAAGGAGAAAACATTTTAAAACAAATTTGCGCTAAAAAAACAAAAATCTAAATATGAAGAAGGGAGCCAGTCAGAAAAGAAACATAATCTTTAAATATTTTCAGCATAAAGTTAACAAAAACATTGTCAAATTAACTTGAACAAAATATAAGTGAACTGCAGCCAGTGTACATAGAATATATAAATGCATCCACATCACTTTGTCCAAATTTCATACAGCTCCTTTAAGGAGAAAACATTTTAAAACAAATTTGCGCTAAAAAAACAAAAATCAAAATATGAAGAAGGGAGCCAGTCAGAAAAGAAACATAATAATGGTACATCGGCTGATAATCATTTCTGGTTGGCAAAAATTGCCTAGATGTGAAAATTCTGTCCATGTATAAATACTGTGTAGTTAGAGGTTTGATTGTCATCATCATGCTTACTGCCTGATTGATGAGTAAACACTCTACCATGTAGCCATGACACATTGATTGATTGAGTGATAAGATATGGTATCATCATCACACCACTAGCTTAGATTAAATACTTACTATGCATTCCTTACATTGTTTATTTGATGGTATGATACCATTTGTCAGTGTTTGTTTTATTTTGAGAAACAATTCTTGCAAACACTTGATGATAGAAATATTGACCTATACTGCACCATCAGTGTATAGACCTCTAAGATTTAATCATAAAAATACTACAATGTTTTGCATAGCCATAAAGGAATTTAAACCAATGTTACAGAAACAGTGATGAACTTTGTAAAATGGTCATTTCAGGACAGTTGACGTCATTATACTGTTGACCATTTGCTGGCACTGTGTGTGTATTGATACAAGCCACTGTCTTCTCATGAGTTCAATGACAAATTTATCAGTTGAAGATTGAGCAACAGGGGTTTTAAGATGCCTTTTACTTCAATCATAGAGGAAGGAAATGTGTGCCTAAACTTTCACCATTTGTGCAGCCTACCATTGTTTGGTAATGTCATTTTTATCCATCTTTATACTGTGCATGTAGCAGTTTAATAAACACCAACCAATAGTGGTAACATCATTTACTTCTCACCATTTGTGTGACAAAAATGATTGTGTCATCGCATTGTTTGCTTGCATTTAATGCAGAGTGTTAATGAGAGGTTGGAACCAATCAATACACACTACTTTCCTTGTTTTTTTATTTTCCTCAAATAAAAACCAATCATTTAATTTGTTAAATAACCAGGATTGTACTTTGTCTGGAAGCTGAAAGAAAATAAACTGTAACAAAAGTTTATCAGTGAGTTTGTTTGTAATGAAGTTCAGAGAACACTAATTTTGATACTTTGACCTCCAGGACTATTTTAGTAACCTTGATTTGTGTAGATTCAGCCTTTTTATCTGCAAATCTAGGTCTTGTCAAGTTCATACTACAGTAAACAGTAGGTTACAAAGTTTTCCAATGCATAATCTCAATAGCTCTTAGTTTTAATGACTGCTTTTCATTGTCGAATACAAAGACAAGTACATGTATGGCTACATATAGCTGTATGGTTGGCAAGTAAAACATGGCCCAGTTGAGGAGCACTACCTTACTCTGGTGTACATAATGTTTAATATGTAGTCATACACTGCTTTGCCTAAAATCAAAATATTACCATGTTAGGACTGAATACAGCAATTAGTTCTCTGAAGCACATTCGACCCATTTGATTGCCTACACATAAAGTATTTTGTCGCAGGATTCTCATTTTGCTCAATTCAATGCATTCAGGATCTGTGTCAATATTTTTTATCAATAAGTTTCAATGAGAAAATGTTAAACCAATATGTGTTGCTATTGTAGCTTCTCATATGTAGGCTATTTGGGTTTTTTCTACTCATCTTTTGACGGAGTAACTTATTAAATGATTTGTTCCCTCAGAAGTTAAGCAAATAGATTATCAGCATAACGTGTGTGTTGTTTAACCATTTAACTGTCATTCTACAAACTTGTTCGATATGAGGAAAAGGAGAATGCAAAAAAAGGAAAGAAAGAGATTTGAATGAGTACATGTACATGAAGTGGGGACAAATGTGGCATCAAATAAGAAAAACATTAATGCTTATCAAAAGTACTAGGGTTATCTTAACATTAGGAAATACAGACTGAAAAACCCTTAAGTATATTTATACAAATTTTTACTTTAAAAAACAAACATAAAATTGGTTTGTGATAAGGTTAAGAAATTCAGAAAGTTTTAAATGTATATATTAAATGTGTAACATGTACAAGCTCTCTTATCTTCTTTTAAGTTTGTGGTTTAATATTGCAAACTCATTACAAAAACCCAAATGCAGTACAACATTCTTTGCTAGCTTTGTCTTCAACACTTAGATCTCAAAGGCAGATAAAAGGTGGAATTAGTACCACTTAGAGACAACACCTTTAGGGTTTTGGGGTTAATTTATTACTTGAATTTTTGTATGTTTATGTACATACCTCAAACTCAGTCAGTCTTAGACCGCGTTTACACTTGATCCGGCAAGGGCGATCAAAGGAGGATCAGATCTCGCAAGGGCGATCAAACTGATCGCTGACGCATTTACACTTGAGTCTGATCTCGCATTGATCCACTTTGCCTGGCGCCTGTTGAACGGAAGTTCAACACTGCTCGTGTGACCCTGTACAACAGCCTCAGTCCAAGAAACAACGTAAAAACCACCAACAAGACTATATATAACCTTAAATACACTAATACTGCGACAAGAAAATACAAAATATGGAATATACAAAATGATTTTCAAATGCTTTTCAAAGGCTAATGTAGGGCCAATGTTTTTCCGCGATCGCGGAAAACGGACGGAATTCCCAGATTCTGCCCCTTGAAAAATTCTCACCCAAATTGCATTTTCTCCCTCCCTTTAATCAACAGCCACACACAAACTAGCTTACCCCTGCTCTATATGAACACACAAATTGATTGTTCTCTCATAAAGGTCTAAAATCAACCGTAAATTTTAAACATTTTGTCGCCAAAGCGAAAACAAAATGGCTGCTGGTCTGTTTTTGTCTTGAGAATGTGATGTGCAATATTTGACACCACAGCAGCTGTTACATGCTTCAAACTTATTTTTGTTGCAGCGATCAGTGCAATACCTCCATGTACATACATTTTAGAAATAGCCAACTCCGGAACTGAATCGGCCGTTGATTTATTGAGAGTTTTTGAACATGAAACAGAAATTTGTTCATGTTTTCTTCAAACGGAATTTACACTTTTCTGAAACGGAAAATCATTGGCCTTACATTATTAGTAATGAAAACTATAATAAAGAGAAATGATCAGAAAAACGAACGAGTAGGAAACAGGTCAAAGCATGTGGTTCGTCACGTTTGTTTCAGAACAGGAATGCAAATGGCAAGTACCATTTAATTCGTGTAATGTTCTTTTGTGCACATAAATGCTGTTTTTACGTGTTGGAACCAGTGTACGGGGACGCTTGCATTGCACTGGTTGTTCCTACATGCTTTCGCGGTTTCTTTTTTTCAACTCGGCACCCCAGTCTGTTCGACGAGACCGGAAGTCGGTGGGTCAAATTGCGGGGTCTGATCCTGCGTTGCGTTTACACTATGTTTTTGATCTACCTTGCAGGATCAGATCCTCCTTTGATCCCGCAAAATAGGGGGATAAAAAAGGAGGATCAGATCCTGATCGCTCTTGCGTTTACACTAGCTGTTGATCACCCCTTTGATCGCCCTTGTGGGATCTGATCCTCCTTTGATCGCCCTTGCCGGATCAAGTGTAAACGCGGTCTTATAATCATTTGTAGATACTCTTTGAAAAGAATTAAGTTGTTGTAAACTGCTTACCATCCTAAACAAAAACCTGTTAACTGAAAAAGGAAGAGAAAGGCAGAGAAAATTAAAAACTGTTTATTACGACATTGAATAAATTCCTGTGTTTTTCTTGTTCATTTAACAGTTTGTGCCAGTGCCCTTTCACAAGGAGGGTTCTTCACCAAAGACGGCAAGTACTACTGTGGTGCAGACTACCAGGAGCAGTTTGGTACTAAGTGTAAAGCATGTGGGGATTATTTAGAAGGAGAGGTCGTCACTGCTCTCGGAGACACCTACCATAAATTCTGCTTTGTTTGTGCCAGATGCGGGTAAGCAATATTGTGATATAACCTCAATGTGATGGCTATGGGCAGTCACAAGATTCTACACACTGTAAGAATGAATGTTTGTTTGTCATTCTAAAAGGAGACTCCATGTATATCCAAAGGGCAACCGGCATGGTGGATGTGGTCCTTCTTTGAAAGTTTCAAATTTTGTCCATTCATTGACTAGACACTTATTAGTACTTAAAGGCACTGAACACGTTGTGTAATTGTCAAAGACCAGTATTCTCACTTGGTGTATCCCAACATATGCATAAAATAACAAACCTGTGAAAATTTGGGCTGAATTGGTCATCGAAGTTGCAAGAAAATAATGAAAGAAAAAACACCCTTCTTGCACAAATTTGTGTGCTTTCAGATGCCAATAATAAAAGGCTTCGCTGAAGTCTTTTATTATTTGAGTGAGAAATTACCTTTTTCTCAAAAACTACTTTACTTCAGAGGGAGTGGTTTCTCACAATGTTTTATACTATCAACAGCTCTCCATTGCTCGTTATCAAGTAAGTTTTTATGCTAACAATTATTTTGAGTAATTACCAATAGTGTTCAGTGCCTTTAAAGGCCCTATACACTATTGGGTAAGATCGAAAAACACAAATGTTCACAGATTCACACATAACTTACATGATTTAAAGTAAGTAATGGTAGAAAGGGTTCCTTAAAATATTTCTGCCTAAAATGCTATCGTTTCTGAGAAATGAGTAAAACAATAGTTGTTATCGCGCGCGATAATAAACTCGATGTTTGAAAAACAGAAAACACATAAGGTCTCTTTTCACTATTTTCTCGTGACCTCGATGACCAATTGAGCTCAAATTTTCACAGGTTTGTTATTTCATGTATGTGGTTGATTACACAAAACATGAACACTGTCTGTGATTATTTTGTCAGCTCTGCCAATCCTGTATAATACCTTTAAAAGCAGAAATTTAGAAAGTACTTATTTCAAGAGAGGAAAGGGAGCATGCACAGTAGTGCCCCTCACTAGCTTACTAGTTACTTCCTTCAAGTGTTTACAATACTAGGTAACCTCGGTACATCAGATATGGGTGAATTTATTACATTTGCCCATGACGAAACTCACTTTTATGGAGTATCGATTATGTCAATGTCATAAATGTGTTTCATGACATCATAGAGGTTTATACTGTACTTTGGTCATATGAAGCCATGTAATAATAATAATAATAATAATAATAATACATTTAGGGATGTAGCGCCAAATCTATTTTTGTAAAATGCTCTAAGGCGCTTCACAAAAAGGCATAAAAGGTACATAAAGCACAAAGATGATTTACATTAAGCATTTAAAAGGTACAAATTAAGAATAATGTGTAGTCTGATTGTTGGCAAAAAACAATTGATGATGCATTTGAAAGGAAGCACATGTCTTATCATGGATTAACACTTCATAAGAAAAGACAATAAGAGTCATTATTTGTATTCCATTTATGAATGTCATTTTAGCTCATGTTTTTACATGTAATAAGTGGGACTTTATCCTAGTGATTACTGATAGTTGATTACATTTTGTTAAGATCTCACACTTTTTCAAAGTTTTCAAAATCATTCAACTTTTTAGTCCATACTTGAATTACACAGAGGATATGCCTTTTGACTGAGAGCTCTCTTGCCCCAAACAAACAAAATTCAAAATTGCTTCATTTTTACATAATAATATTTAATTGAATTAAAAAGATCGCACACCAATGAACCAAGTCATTTGCATTCCATGTCTCCAGATGCACAAAATGAACAATAATCACCAAATGCCCAGAAAAGTTCAGCCCAACAATTTGTCCTTATTGGGAAAAAATTGTACGATGAAATAAGCATTTTTTTGATTTGGATTTTGATAGATCACTGTATTTGCAATTGTTTTATTTACAGATGGTCCTTCCAACAAAGATATCAACTAAATCTAAACATTCTTATTTTAGTAGACACAAACTATTGTCTTAATAGGGGATTAAATGAACAAAGTTAAATCCTGAATTACCACTTTAATCCTTGTCTGATCCAAACCATAGAAATGACCCAAAGTATTGTGTGCGAATACAATGTTCATTATGATGTTGTCTTCCAACTTGAAAGAAAGCATCCATCACATGGGACTGTAATCGCATGCAACATCCTTTTGATAAGATTGAATCTTGCAGTGGAGTTAGACATGAGCTGGTAGCCAAATGAGGCTGATCAGACTCTGGGGATTAACTTTATTAAGGAATGTGCAACATTCCTTGAAGAAATTGTTAACACATGAGTGATCAAGCAGTCTGAAAGTACCTATTAGCAAGTTATTTCCCAGTAGAGGTTTGTGTTATAAACTACTTAAATGTATTGGGGGGGGGGGGGTAGGGAAGGGGTGTGTGACATTGCTAAGGCATCTTCATCATCTTCATGGTGCATTTAGTGTGGTGCAGGCACAGTATGAATCATGAGCCCTACCTTTACTTTGATTTGACCTCCAAAATGGCAGACAGACTATCTGGTGATGGCTGTTAGTGTTAGTGTGTCTGGGATTTTATGTATGAAAGTGGATCATAGCATGATGATGCCCCTGGCTTGCTGTGTGTTCATACTGTCATGATGTGATTATTAACCACATTACTATATTTGATCTTCTATTGAGTTATATGCAGACTTCTATTCTATGTAGAATGAAGTGACTTGCAATTTGTATTGGAGTGGTCAGATCTCAAATCCTGTTGGTTGAGTGTCTCTCATCAAATAAGCTACTCAGTCAATGCAGACTCCTGTCAGCAACATGAATGTCTTTTTCCTGAAAAAAATGTTAAAATTAAGAAGGAAAGAAAAACCTCTTTTGAAGTTGTTTTCCTGTGTCTTTTTTTATACTTTATTAGAGAAAGTTCGAACAAGCATTGTGTCAGCTGTTACCTGACTTGTAATTTCCCCCACTAAAATTCAGTCTTTCTATATTTTAGACTTTTGTTTGCAGTGAGGTTATCAGCTATCATTTGAAGGAATAAACTGAGGAGAATTATCACTCGTTTCAATTTAAATGCTTATTGTACTTGTTGAAACAAATAAATGTTTCTTCAGTGAATCGCAGTGCATGGTATACTGCAGATGTATGCTGTTCAGCAAAAAGTACAAGCTTTGCATGCAGTGCATTGTAAACTTGCATAGTTTCTTATGTCTTTTTAATGATCTTCTATTTTGTTGTCTATTTGTATGTTGTCATTCAGTTCCATGTTTGGGTGTATGTCCAGTTGTGGTGAATGCTTGGTTCATTCATGATTGTGGTGTAATCTAGCTTGCCATAAGGTATAGACATCCATATAAAGCTAGCCTGCAGCTGATCATGATGTGTTGGTTTATTGTGCATCCTCCAGGGGTGCGTTTTGGTAATCGCAACCAAGAATTGTTTCAGTCATTGGCCAGTAATTAACCAATGGCCAATGACTAAAACAGTTATTGGATACAACTGCCAAAACATACCCCATCCATGTATCTGTGGCTTTATTCAAAATGTCTGGCTCCTTAAATGCCTGTTTTTTCAACATCAGGATATGTTGCATGACAGTCAACAATTTCCCACATAAAATAAATGTGGCACTGAAAATGCTATGCAGATTTAGAATGTGTTTTTGGCTGAAAAGACAGAGTGTTGAAGTCATTTACTATTTAAAGCGTTACAAGTAAACAAGATGCTTTGAACTGTCCTGCTAGAGCTGGATTGTAGATTGCAGTGTTTTGAATAAGACAGAGTGTTGAAGTCATTTACTATTTAAAGCGTTACAAGTAAACAAGATACTTTGAACTGTCCTGCTAGAGCTGGATTGTAGATTGCAGTGTTTTGAATAAGGTTGTAGTGCACATGTCTTTTGTAATTTGATTTGTCTGATATATATATTTTTTTATTTCAGTTCATTTTGTTTCCTCTTTCTCTTCTGTCATTTCTTGGTGTGTGTCTTGTGTATGTGTTTGTGGTTGTTTCCTCCAGGCATGCCTTCAATAGCGGTGATGAAGTTTCGCTTGACAAGAGACTTGGCTGCTGTTTCTGTCTTCACTGTCACCTTCAGTGCAGCCTCTGTAGGTTTGTAAAGGATCCCTCACTGTTCACTTCAAGGGAGATCTACCCCCCAATCATCAGTGCAGCATTCCATACAGTAATGGTCAAATATTATCACTGGCTGAAAGTTAATGACAGGATTGTACCATTTAATAAGCAGGGGTGTACTTAGTTTCATGGATCATGGCTGCTGAGCTCAAGGCTAACTAACCATTTACTTTTAATTTCTTCCGCTACTAACAACTTTCCTAAACAGCGTTCTTTAAAACAATTGCAGCTTTTAAAATGTTAATGATAGCGATGACTAATTTTCATATTAATTTAGACCTTGTTCTCACTACTATAAAAAGCAAACAAATTGTTCTGAGTGCATGGCAGAAGCTAAAAACCCAATGGCAAGAAAAAGCATCTTTCATTCCAATAAGAAGAAAATGTTTTAACAAATTCTTGCCTCTCTCTGTTTGTCATAAAGATAATATACAGCATTGGTGATTGATGGTTTTAGAATTGTCTATAGTTGCTTATTTTAAAGTGTGTTTTTTTCCTTTCTAATTCAGGAGACATCAAACAATCAATACTTATCATTTTCCACAGGACATAAATTATACAAAATTCCTCCTCATTTTGTTACACCCCTCATACGAATTTTCCAAACATACACATAAAAATAAAATAAAAACACTGACGAAGTAGTAACTGATGCAACAATAGTACTTGCTTGTAGAACATAAGTCCAAAAACAAGTCAGTTGCAAGCAAGGGTTCTCATTTGAACTGATGTTTTGGAGTAATAATAGAAATAAATAATTGCAACCCTTTTGTTTATAACTATTAAATCAATCATATTAGTTCTTTCAAAGATTAGTTCAATTTTAATGATAATGGATATCAAGTTTCTTTGGTTGTTTTGCTTTCTATTTTGTTTTAACAATGGTCAGTACTTTTATTTGTTGTTTGAAAAAGACTTTTGTTTCAAATGCTGTCTTTCTTGAGGATGTTGTATTTGAACCCAGTCTATGTGAAACCCTAACCAAATAAAGTTCACAAGCTAGTCAAAATAAACACCCATTACACACTACTTAAAACAAAACACCCCCAAACCAAACAAACAAACAAACAAACAAACAAGCTAGTCAAAATAAACACCCATTACACACTACTTAAAACAAAACACACCCAAACCAAACAAACAAACAAACAAACAAACAAACAAGCTAGTCAAAATAAACACCCATTACACACTACTTAAAACAAAACACCCCCAAACCAAACAAACAAACAAACAAACAAACAAGCTAGTCAAAATAAACACCCATTACACACTACTTAAAACAAAACACCCCCAAACCAAACAAACAAACAAACAAACAAACAAACAAGCTAGTCAAAATAAACACCCATTACACACTACTTAAAACAAAACACCCCCAAACCAAACAAACAAACAAACAAACAAACAAACAAACAAGCTAGTCAAAATAAACACCCATTACGCACTACTTAAAACAAAACACACCCAAACCAAACAAACAAACAAACAAACAAACAAGCTAGTCAAAATAAACACCCATTACACACTACTTAAAACAAAACACACCCAAACCAAACAAACAAACAAACAAACAAACAAGCTAGTCAAAATAAACACCCATTACACACTACTTAAAACAAAACACCCCCAAACCAAACAAACAAACAAACAAACAAACAAGCTAGTCAAAATAAACACCCATTACACACTACTTAAAACAAAACACCCCCAAACCAAACAAACAAACATTTATGCATTTTAGTTGTGATACTTCTTGAGCATTACAGGAATAGAACGTACAATTTTTTAAAATAATAATTCTTTTAAAGAATCATCTTGTACCATCCGGTCAACATTTGTTCAACTACCAATGCTGTGCATTATCTTTCAAATGTTCATGTTGAAGATAATTCCATTACTTATATTAATTCTGATTATAGCAGACAGTTACTCTGGGAATATGTTTCCTGATCATTTCGTACATTATATCATATCAAGTGGTATGAAATGCATGTCATATTTGATAATTAATGTATGTGATGGCGTCATACTGTTAGGTATTGTGGTGATTAGAGGAGATGGAGTTACCTGAAATGCACACATGAGTATGGCACCTTGACTTATCAACAGCATACATGCTCAGCTGGTAGTGCACATTATTTAGTCTAGAGAAATGCATGATCTACCCATACATTGTATTTGATGGCTCATTTTGTCAGCAGACTGGGTGGATCAAGTTCATTGTATTTTTCAGGAAGCAATATGATTCTCATTGGCTCTTACAAATCTTTCCTTCTCAGCACTAACATCACAGCATTGTTTACAACACGGTATACTAACTCTGCTGAGTCTTACAACTTTGCTTTAACATGGCTGCAGTCTTCAATACATTAATAAAGATTGAAAGTCTCTCCATCTGAAACAGGTTCTGAACTCCAAACTGGTTGCTAACATGACCCCAGTATGGATTCCCATGACATTTGTCAGTAATTGAGGAAGTTGGAACTTGCTCAGGACATGTTTTAAATCAGCCATGTCCAATCTTGTTAATCTAACAGTATTTCCCCTCTAGATTTCAAGTCGGCATGACTGGTTTTGTATGATTTAGGAGCGAGGGACAGTACAGTCGTAATATGGCCCTCTTTCTGAAATGTGTAGAAACAGATGAATGGAAACAATCACCATAGCAACAGTAGATATACAGTGACATACATATGTCAGAGCAAGTCAACTCAATAAAGAATTGGCCCTTATATCTACCCTCAGAGGCTCATGGAGTTGTATTTCTAAATGAATGTTTTGATAATTGAAAATAGCATCCATCCAAAGTGGCATTCCAACTCGATATGATCAATGTTTATTTGAGATGTGTGCTAAGAATACTACCAAAATCATAATATTATTATTTAACCCATTAGAGACTATAGCGGGTACAAGCGGCTTGTACCGAATGCCCATATCGGCTGCAAACGACCACAACATTTGACCTTCTTCCATGCACAG
Source organism: Leptasterias polaris (assembly GCA_037783415.1). NCBI lineage: Eukaryota > Metazoa > Echinodermata > Asteroidea > Forcipulatida > Asteriidae > Leptasterias > Leptasterias polaris. The sequence continues at coordinate 1,099,227 of JAZGTN010000176.1, read as the reverse complement.
AATGAGGTCATAAAAAAGTCATGTCCAGAAGAGACGTTTTCCATGTTGACACACTTTTTACATATGGAAAACAAACCAGAATTCCTGTTTCGTTTTGGGGGAAAATTTTTAGTGAAAAAATAGAGTACAAAAATTAACAAGACTAGCCATGTCTGGGCGTTTGGTGATGATTATACAAAAATGAATGGTCTTTAAAAGGTTAATGCATGTTATATTCCATTGAACTGCAACTTAGACTAGGTTTTTCATTTAGCTATGAAATGTTTAAGACGGGAAACACTATAGCGGCTGCCACTTTGCATCCGTCACGTAGACAGTTTTTCCAGCCAGAATTTTTTAAGAACCACCCAAAAGTGTTTCAACATGTGTATTGACATGCAGGCTTATACTGAAAATAGTTGGAGTTGATTCATTTGTTTGTTTGTTGTGGGTTTTTTCTTTGTCTTGTTATGTTTTTCCATCAAAATTGACAGAAAATCTGTTTTTTCCGTCCATTGTTTGATTGAAAGTTGTAAAAATGTGAGTATTAAAAAAATTAATAATACTGATCTACTCGTGTTTTTTTTTAAATTATAAGCTTGTATGTTCATTCACATGTTTAAACACTTTGGGGTGTTTTCAGGTGTTCCAACCATTGGAAAAACTGCAAACATGTGGTAGAAGAGTGGTACACTTTGTGTTTCTTGTCATAAATTAGTTTGAATGATGTAGTGCCAGCTAGACTACTTGGTTTGCCTATAATCCCTGCAATACTAATGAATCATGACTGTACATGTACATGGTCATGAACTAACCAAGTGATCTTTATATCCTCTTTCCATGATAGTTTGGTATTCCCAGTCACATAGACTTCTATCATTTTACAGCCTTCCATCATCCTTCACTCAAAATAGTCTGACCCCCTGCTCGGTGTAATGTGAATCAGTACTTATTTCAATAGGCATTATTTAATATTGATGCAGTTACTAGGACAAGTGGGAGCTTAATAAAGTTCTGACAATGTCATTTGTAAATTTGTAGTTGTTTTTAAATGTAACTTCCGTTACCTCAAAAATGTAGAACTAAAAAAGACCAAGAGCAAATACTTTCCACTTTCTAGAGCAGATGATTTCAAAAAGTGAATTGTTCATTAAATACCCCACATTAAATTACTCCACAATGTAGCAGTTCAAGTTAACAGTGAGACTAGACTAGTGTTGAGTTTGCAGTGTAGTGTTGCAGGCGTATGTTTCCACTGTTATCAAGCTGTGGAGTCACCTGACATTTGCTGTAGTTAATTTCTAATTTAATCCGTTAATTGTCAGAGGTTGACAAAGATTAATACAACTGATATGTGCACTTAATATGATATTGTTTTAATCCATGACTAGTCATTGATCCGAATTAGGTTTAACTCTACTAAGGTACTAACTAGAATTCAAGTTCAAAGTGCTATCTCATTGCCCTTATGTTGAACAATTCAGAGTATCAAATTCAAAGTTGTTGCCTTTTCTAGAGCTACAATTAATGAGCTCTACAAATGAACATGCTTGCATCAAATTGTTCACTGAAAGTGCAACAAGAGAGCATCTTGAATCAAATAATGAATAATTAATTAGTTTGTGTTGAATGATTAATCATTAATATCAAGCACAGAAACTAAATACTTTCTAAATTACTTGAGGTGATTTCATTTCTACTTAATGTTAACATTTGTCTCAAATGCCATAGTTCCAGTTTTTTGGTACTACTATTCAAAACAAAAATGTGGTCCTGTATAAAATGAAACATAACAACCCCCCCACCAAAAAAGGAAGATACAAAGTATCTCATTGACATATTTAAGAAGTATCTCATTGACATATTTAAGAAGTATCTCATTGACATTTAAATATTTTAAACTTGACAATCAGATTTCCAACTTTGATTGTCCAATGTTACATCTCTGCACGGCAATATATGATCTTTAGTCTTCCAGTATAGTATGACATCAGATAAATATGAAAAGTGTAGTCCCTGTGCACTTGACACATCCATCTTTGTGAAATCATTTTGGTGACCATTTGCATGTCACATGAATAGTCATTTGAATCAGGTTATTGTATGTGCACATCTGATGTTACATGACAAGCAGAATTAACTATGTGCACAATTAGAAATAAAATCTTTAATTTTAAAACATCCCCAATGTCTCCCCCCAAAAAAAAAATTAAATATTAAAAGACCCCCCCCCCCCCGCAAAAAAGGAAGATACGAAAAAGGGAAATTCTTGATACAAGAATTTGTTATTAAGGGAAGTGAAATGAAGAACTTTTCAGAACAGATGTTACAGTTACTGCACCCGACTTGTGAATGTTCAAACAAAGTTAATGGATATTTTTGTGCTTATCCTATGATGAGGTGATTTTTCAAATTTTTAAAAAGCAAGTTGGTGGTTTGTGATGATGTTGTGCTGCGGATTCTCAGCTTCAATAGGATTGTCTATCCGGTCATGGTATCAGTACCATAGATAGTGCTACTACACCTTATTGATAACCTCATACTCACAATGTCATGCTGCAATATTATTGCTAATGATGTTGTTTCTGTAACTGTTTACAGGCTGACTATATCCCCTGGTGAGAAGGTGACTTATAATGGCAATGATGTCCTATGTACCAAATGTAGTCCAGCTGCTAAAGAGGGACCTCCTAATGGCACTCTCCCTACCAAGGACAAGAAAAGCTCCAAGTCTAAGTCATCCAACAAACCTAAGCAAGCTGTTACTGCCACCATACGTAAGAGTAACAAATTCACAGCAAAACTTTCTCAAAATTTACTCCAAATTGAAAGCAATTAGTTTCCTGAATTACTTCTGTAATACACCTGTACATATAAATGACAGATCATTAGTGAAACAGGGTATTTCAGCTGTGGCATTAAATTAAGCCACTTATTTTTTGCTTTTGACAGTATTTTTTTGATTGACATTTATTTCTGGGGATAGACACTGGCATAAACTTTATAATCATTGAGGTATTAGATTGAAACTAATGGTTCACAATCCAATTATTTGACTTTAATGATGATGTATAAATCCATACTGAAAAGGTATTCCTTTTGACATTCTTGTTTTTAAATTAAGCAGGTTGTATTTTGAATCTTGCAACAAAAGTTTTGAAGAACCTACACAAAACCTAGTGACAATGTTAATTATTTCACAAATCAGTTAGGTCTGTGCATAGAAATTTGTATTGTATGGGTCTGTTTTCCTGGGGAACAGGGCACTTGTTTTAAAAAAAACCCAGGATTGTTATGGGAATGTACTTGAAGGGCCCCTAGGCCAGCAATGACCTCCTTGTAATTTCAGCCCTGTATGTAATTGGTTTGATCCATTTTTACTGTGCTGAGATTTGCAGTTCGTTGAATTGTATGGATTGTTGTTAATGCCCAGGTTGTGCCCATTGTAGTCATGAGATAGTGAATGGACAGGCTCTGATTGCCCTGGAGAAACACTGGCATGTTAGTTGCTTCAAGTGTACCGTCTGTAGCAAGCCTCTCAGTGCTGAATACATGGGAAGGTATGTGTAAACAACACCATCAAAATAATGAAGCTTGCTAAACTCTAAACTTGTAGCATAGAAATTACTTGCTTAGCAGAAATTGGTTTCCTGCCAAAAATACCATTATTGTTTTGCTGGACTAACTTGCTAAGCAGCAATATACTAGTTTAGCACGTAGAATTGCATATGCCAAGTATAATACATTGCATAAAATAGATATGAATTATGTTTGTATGGTGTGCATAATCACAAACACACCAGCAGTACTACTGCAGATTTAGTTTTCCTCACCCTTTACATTTATCCTGATGCCTGTCAACATCATGCTTTCTAACCAAATAGAGTCTGAAAGGGAGAAAATGGTCTGGCAACCCTTTGGAGTGACAAATATCTGTATTCATTTTATGCTTTTTCATACGGGGAACATGTCAAAGAAGGCTGCTGCCTGATTATAGGATTGTATAAAGATACAAAACTATGTAAAGTGGTTTGACATGAATTACATGTGGTCACTGAGAACTTCTAACCCATCATTAAATGGATGATACTTCAGTTTACTTGGCTTAAATTTTCTAAATGGACATTGGTATTGGTGCCCATGGTGGGACAGTGAGGCTCTGTGCATGAATACATGAAGCAAGTGCTCTCTGATCTATTTTATAACTCAATGCGTGATCTGACATTTATTTTGGTTAGGGAGTGCATGAACAATATGCTCCTGGTGTAGAACAAAATGCAACTTATTAAAATGAGTACCTACAAAAAAACTTGTACAATACAAGCAATGTTTTATTATTTAAAACACTACGGTTGTCTTATGTGCTTGTATTTTACTTGAAATACAGACATGACACAGCAGCAGTGGAACAACAGTAGCTAAAATTATTAAAACTTATGACTGTAAAATCTCTGTTCTGAGGACAAAACAAATTATAAGTTGAAATTGCTGGCGGTTCACGCATGATATAAGAGTTGAAGTCCATGCTTTGTGACTAACTTAATTACTTTGCTGATCCTTGTGAAATAGCAACTTCAAAGTAGAATTGAATTTTCAAGGTAAAATGTGCCATGATCATTGAATATGCATCAATTTACATCAGCTTACTGTAAATTCATTATCTAATTCAAAGTAGAAAATTTATTTTATTTTTGCAGAATACAGAGCCTCTTATCATGATATTGGAAATGTATTTATGGAGATTATTTTTAAACCATTATATGAATCAATGAATTTTGATTTTGATGTTTTCTTGTTTCAGGGAAGGGAAGCCTTACTGTGAGAAGCATTATCAGCAGAGCTTTGGAGTGAAATGTTCCCACTGTGAGCAGTACATTACAGGCCGAGTGCTGGAGGTATGTAACAATCTACGCTCCACAATACACTCTTCCAGGACAAGGACAAGAGTAATTGAATTTATGTTCTATTTGTAGAAAGGTGCCTGCAATCCTCAGCTTCATGGACTAGATTTGTCGTGGAATTCACTGATGAAGTTTATATAAATAGAGCTGATGCCATCTTTATCAGCTTCACTGTGTGTTATAGCAACTAAGAGAACTCGTTCTCTCACTACTCAATGGGCTAGACCAGTTTCCCTTTTAACCTCAGTTTGATAACGTTGATTTGAATCCGGAAAGAAACGATGGCTGCACCATACGCAATGTCTACAACAAGCAATACTAGATTAGAAAAGAACAAATGTCTTGTAGTAAAAAGTAAGAAGAACAATTCAATGATTAGTTATTCAACATTGGTCACAGGTTTCAGAAATACAGTTGTGTGAATGATCTTTGTGACTTAATGTGTTGAAATTTGATATTGATGGTAATAAAGTTAAACACATCAAGGCATGAAAATCATTCAAACACCAGATATTTGACACTTGTGTGTAATGTAGAGTAAGTACAGTGCAGATTTATCCTGGATCAGTTTCTTGCTACTGACTGCTCATTAATACCAAACACTGCACAGGCCTAGTTTGTTGTAGGCCGTTGATATTTTCCCACACTTCCTACAATTAGATTTCAAAAGTCCACATTATCTGACATGAAATACTGTACAACAAGTATTGATGAGATTTATTGCTAGGTATTTGCCTGTAAGGTTTTAGCAGGTTGGTTTGAGAGGACTGGTCATTTTCTCTGGAGGGAAGTTGCTATGATGCTTGGGTTATTACAAGCTGTTGTAAACCCCACAGCTTAATGCCCTAGTTCCAGACTTATAATAGGACGGCAAAATTACCCGGAATTAATTTCTGGAAATGGAAACCACACAGCCTGTCTTTGGTTTCATTTCTTAAGGGACTCTTGCGTTCAAGAATGTTTTGAGGTGACAATAAAAATGCCATTCTGGGTCAGATTATAATAAGTGAGTTTTGACAGCAGGGGATACAATGCCGTTTGTGTTTGCACATATTTTGTTTATTATTATTGCCTACATGTAATGAGATACTGGACTCCAAGTATGATTGAGTTATAAATGCACTTGTGTGTCATATTTGCTCATGTCCCAACAGGGAAGGTCTATTGCCCCTGTAACTCTTAGCATTCTATGAAGGAGTGTAGCATAAACCAAGCAGCTTGAAGGTGAATCTTGAACAAGTTGATGTGTCAATATTTACCTTTGAACTGAGCTGAAATTATTGAAGCCAAAGCTAGCATATAGTATGCTTGACTCTGAAACGGATTTGCATAATGTTAATCCAAAAAGGGTGTCATGGCCGAGTGGTTAAGAGCATCGGATTCAAGTTCTGGTGGTTTAGTCATCGGGGTGTGGGTTCGAGTCCCGGTCATGACGCTTGTGTCCTTGAGCAAGACACTTTGCTATAATTGCTTCTCTTCACCCAGGGGTATAAATGGGTACCTGCAAGGGTAGAGGTTGATATTGTGTTTGAAAAAGCCTTCGGAGCGCCATCACGGCAGCCCGGGCTGTATACTCCCCAGGGAGCTGAGAAAGATTAAAGGAATGTTATTGGCCCAATGACCAGGGCACTAATGTAAAGCGCATTGATACATTATTGTAAAATGCACTATATAAGAACTAGTCATTATTATTATTATTATTAAAAGCTAAGTGATGAAAACAATATTAGTGATTGAACATGGCTTTGTGGACTCATGGACCTACATAGATGTAGATCATTCTTTGATTCCATCAACATAACATAAATACTTGGCTTTTATGTCCAATGAGTTGAATGAAAACCTCAATCATGATACAAATTGAGCAGTAAATTAAAACATTAGATCCCTCTATGGGGAATGCTCACTGTGTAGATTTATTGTTAGCAAACAAGTGGTAGGTGCTGAAACCATAGAGGCAAGTCACACTACTTTTCAATTGCTGGTGGAAACATTGGTTCAAAGTGCTTTATTGTAGTGCAGATGCTTTTGTACAATCATATCCAAAGTGTTGTTTAGCATCTCATAATCAGTCTCAATATTGATTGATTTTATCTGTGTTTATTTTGGTCATATATAGGCAGGTGATAAGAGGTATCATCCAACTTGTGCCAAGTGTGGTCGTTGTGGTAGTCACTTCACTGAAGGAGAAGATATGTACATACAGGGTTAGTATCAAATAAATGTACTGAACAAACTGATCAAAAAGAAAACATTTTCAAATAGTTGTTCAAAACAGGGAGCTAGGGATTACATGGCCCTAAAGGTTACAGGGAGCTACATGGCCATAGTAGTTACATGAACCTAGGATTACATGGTCCTGGTAGCTATAGGGACCTAGGAGTAGTTACAGGAACCTAGGATTACATGGTCCTGGTAGCTATAGGGACCTAGGAGTAGTTACAGGAACCTAGGATTACATGGTCCTGGTAGCTATAGGGACCTAGGAGTAGTTACAGGAACCTAGGATTACATGGTCCTGGTAGCTATAGGGACCTAGGAGTAGTTACAGGAACCTAGGATTACACGGTCCTGGTAGCTATAGGGACCTAGGAGTAGTTACAGGAACCTAGGATTACACGGTCCTGGTAGCTATAGGAACCTAGGAGTAGTTACATGAACCTAGGATTACATGGTCCTGGTAGCTATAGGGACCTAGGAGTAGTTACAGGAACCTAGGATTACACGGTCCTGGTAGCTATAGGGACCTAGGAGTAGTTACATGAACCTAGGATTACATGGTCCTGGTAGCTATAGGGACCTAGGAGTAGTTACAGGAACCTAGGATTACATGGTCCTGGTAGCTATAGGGACCTAGGAGTAGTTACAGGAACCTAGGATTACACGGTCCTGGTAGCTATAGGGACCTAGGAGTAGTTACATGAACCTAGGATTACATGGTCCTGGTAGCTATAGGGACCTAGGAGTAGTTACAGGAACCTAGGATTACATGGTCCTGGTAGCTATAGGGACCTAGGAGTAGTTACATGAACCTAGGATTACATGGTCCTGGTAGCTATAGGGACCTAGGAGTAGTTACAGGAACCTAGGATTACACGGTCCTGGTAGCTATAGGGACCTAGGAGTAGTTACAGGAACCTAGGATTACACGGTCCTGGTAGCTATAGGGACCTAGGAGTAGTTACATGAACCTAGGATTACATGGTCCTGGTAGCTATAGGGACCTAGGAGTAGTTACAGGAACCTAGGATTACATGGTCCTGGTAGCTATAGGGACCTAGGAGTAGTTACAGGAACCTAGGATTACACGGTCCTGGTAGCTATAGGGACCTAGGAGTAGTTACAGGAACCTAGGATTACATGGTCCTGGTAGCTATAGGGACCTAGGAGTAGTTACATGAACCTAGGATTACATGGTCCTGGTAGCTATAGGGACCTAGGAGTAGTTACAGGAACCTAGGATTACACGGTCCTGGTAGCTATAGGGACCTAGGAGTAGTTACAGGAACCTAGGATTACATGGTCCTGGTAGCTATAGGGACCTAGGAGTAGTTACAGGAACCTAGGATTACATGGTCCTGGTAGCTATAGGGACCTAGGAGTAGTTACAGGAACCTAGGATTACACGGTCCTGGTAGCTATAGGGACCTAGGAGTAGTTACAGGAACCTAGGATTACATGGTCCTGGTAGCTATAGGGACCTAGGAGTAGTTACATGAACCTAGGATTACATGGTCCTGGTAGCTATAGGGACCTAGGAGTAGTTACAGGAACCTAGGATTACACGGTCCTGGTAGCTATAGGGACCTAGGAGTAGTTACAGGAACCTAGGATTACATGGTCCTGGTAGCTATAGGGACCTAGGAGTAGTTACAGGGACCTAGGATTACATGGTCCTGGTAGCTATAGGGACCTAGGAGTAGTTACAGGAACCTAGGATTACATGGTCCTGGTAGCTATAGGGACCTAGGAGTAGTTACATGAACCTAGGATTACATGGTCCTGGTAGCTATAGGGACCTAGGAGTAGTTACATGAACCTAGGATTACACGGTCCTGGTAGCTATAGGGACCTAGGAGTAGTTACATGAACCTAGGATTACATGGTCCTGGTAGCTATAGGGACCTAGGAGTAGTTACAGGAACCTAGGATTACACGGTCCTGGTAGCTATAGGGACCTAGGAGTAGTTACAGGAACCTAGGATTACATGGTCCTGGTAGCTATAGGGACCTAGGAGTAGTTACATGAACCTAGGATTACATGGTCCTGGTAGCTATAGGGACCTAGGAGTAGTTACATGAACCTAGGATTACATGGTCCTGGTAGCTATAGGGACCTAGGAGTAGTTACATGAACCTAGGATTACATGGTCCTGGTAGCTATAGGGACCTAGGAGTAGTTACATGAACCTAGGATTACACGGTCCTGGTAGCTATAGGGACCTAGGAGTAGTTACATGAACCTAGGATTACATGGTCCTGGTAGCTATAGGGACCTAGGAGTAGTTACAGGAACCTAGGATTACATGGTCCTGGTAGCTATAGGGACCTAGGAGTAGTTACATGAACCTAGGATTACATGGTCCTGGTAGCTATAGGGACCTAGGAGTAGTTACATGAACCTAGGATTACATGGTCCTGGTAGCTATAGGGACCTAGGAGTAGTTACATGAACCTAGGATTACATGGTCCTGGTAGCTATAGGGACCTAGGAGTAGTTACATGAACCTAGGATTACATGGTCCTGGTAGCTATAGGGACCTAGGAGTAGTTACATGAACCTAGGATTACATGGTCCTGGTAGCTATAGGGACCTAGGAGTAGTTACATGAACCTAGGATTACATGGTCCTGGTAGCTATAGGGACCTAGGAGTAGTTACAGGAACCTAGGATTACATGGTCCTGGTAGCTATAGGGACCTAGGAGTAGTTACATGAACCTAGGATTACATGGTCCTGGTAGCTATAGGGACCTAGGAGTAGTTACAGGAACCTAGGATTACATGGTCCTGGTAGCTATAGGGACCTAGGAGTAGTTACATGAACCTAGGATTACATGGTCCTGGTAGCTATAGGGACCTAGGAGTAGTTACATGAACCTAGGATTACATGGTCCTGGTAGCTATAGGGACCTAGGAGTAGTTACAGGAACCTAGGATTACATGGTCCTGGTAGCTATAGGGACCTAGGAGTAGTTACATGAACCTAGGATTACACAGTCCTGGTAGCTATAGGGACCTAGGAGTAGTTACATGAACCTAGGATTACACAGTCCTGGTAGCTATAGGGACCTAGGAGTAGTTACATGAACCTAGGATTACACAGTCCTGGTAGCTATAGGGACCTAGGAGTAGTTACATGAACCTAGGATTACACGGTCCTGGTAGCTATAGGGACCTAGGAGTAGTTACATGAACCTAGGATTACACGGTCCTGGTAGCTATAGGGACCTAGGAGTAGTTACAGGAGCCTAGGATTACATGGCCCTAATGGTTACAAGGACCTAGAGTTTATAGGGCCATATGTTACAGGGTCGTATGGGTTACAGTGCCCTAAGGGTTACAGGAACCTGGGGCCCTAATGGCTATATGTACCTACATGTATGGGTTAAAGTGAGGGCCCTATGGGTTAAATGGCCCTATGGGTTACTGGGACCTAGGACTTACATGGCCCTATGGGTAACAGGAACCTAGGGCCTGGCCTAGATATTACAGGGCCTTGCCTAGATATTACAGGGCCTTTTGAGTTAAGGGACCTATGGGTCACAGGACCCTAAGGGTTACAGGAACCTAAGGGTTACAGGAACCTAAGGGTTACAGGGCCCTATGGGTTACTGGGAACGTGGACTTACATGGCTTACATGTTATGGGGCCTTAAGGGTCCTATGGCTTACTACATATTTGGGTTACAGCTAGGGTCCTATGGGTTACAGGGCCCTACATGTTCAGGTTACAGCTAGGTTCCTATGGGTTACAGAGCCCTACATATTTGGGTTACAGCTAGGGTCCTATGGGTTACAGAGCCCTACATATCGTCGCGCGTACCACGAACCGACCTAACTGACAAAAATCACACACATATTTTTTTTACAAATTATTAATATACTCATTACTGTTAACATTTTCAGCTAGTTTCAGAACTAAATACGTAGTAGTTTTGTAATTACACTAATTACTAAAAACGACGTATCACTAGATTTGCCGTTTTGTCTTTTCACAAAGTGACCTATCTAGATACGCCACTTTACCAATGATGTACTATGCGCTACAGCGCGCGCAGTTCGGGTGCGCGTGTAAAATTTGCGTACCACGAACTGACCTAACTCAAAGCGTGGTATTTTCACAAAGTGACCTAACTAGATACGTCTCTATTGTGCATTGGTTTGTACACGGCGCTCTGCGGGCAAAACTCGGATTTTAATTTTCACAAAGTGACCTATCTGTTTAGGTATTATTTACTAATTAAAATAGTTGCGGGGATTAAATGAAATTGACAGTTCTGTATTAATAAAGTAGTCGGCTTTATTTTTGTCTTAAAAAATTGTATACAAATAGTTAGCAGAACCCGAAACAGCAGTTTGAAAAATAGTGCAACTTCATTCGTGATTTTCTCCAAACATGTTTTTTTATACTGTGTACGAGTTAGGTCGGTTCGTGGTACGCGCGACGATATTTGGGTTACAGCTAGGGTCCTATGGGTTACAGGGCCCTACGTGTTCAGGTTACAGCTAGGGTCCTATGGGTTACAGGGCCCTATATTTGGGTTACAGCTAGGGTCCTATGGGTTACAGAGCCCTACATATTTGGGTTACAGCTAGGGTCCTATGGGTTACAGGGCCCTATATTTGGGTTACAGCTAGGGTCCTATGGGTTACAGGGCCCTATATTTGGGTTACAGCTAGGGTCCTATGGGTTACAGGGCCCTATATTTGGGTTACAGCTAGGGTCCTATGGGTTACAGAGCCCTACATATTTGGGTTACTGCTAGGGTCCTATGGGTTACAGGGCCCTACATATTTGGGTTGCAGCTAGGGTCCTATGGGTTATGGGCCCTATATTTGGGTTACAGCTAGGGTCCTATGGGTTACAGAGCCCTACATATTTGGGTTACAGCTAGGTTCCTATGGGTTACAGGGCCCTACATATTTGGGTTGCAGCTAGGGTCCTATGGGTTACAGATCCCTACATATTTGGGTTACAGCTAGGGTCCTATGGGTTACAGGGCCCTACATATTTGGTTTACAGCTAGGGTCCTATGGGTTACAGGGCCCTACATGTTCAGGTTACAGCTAGGGTCCTATGGGTTACAGAGCCCTACATATTTGGGTTACAGCTAGGTTCCTATGGGTTACAGGGCCCTAATATGGGTTACGGGGCCCAATTGGTCACTGGGCATAGATTTTAACGATTAATGATAATAGGTCATGTTATTTTGTACAACATTCAGAAAGATTACAAAAATAACAACACAAGTTCGTAATTGACACAACCACTCTAAACAAAAATAAATGTAATAACTTTACTGTCTGAGATGAAAAGTAATTAAGAAGAGGTTTGATGTATGGGAGATGTAGGGATTGTCATCATTCACCTTGACTGCTTGACTGAATCTCCTACCTGTCTGTCACATAGCTTCCTGCCACCATCTTGTTATCAATCATCATAGACACAATTACCGCAGTCAATGAAAGCAACTCGCCAATAGCTATTATATTTTACCTGTGCTATATTAATTTGGGAGTTACTCATGCGCGGTCATTTTTTTTTTAAACTGAAGGACAGCTAATGCAGATGGATATAACAGTTCACAATAAAAATGAACTATTTGTAAAAGCTAATGTGAAGCAATTTTGTTCCCATGGATGTATCAACCTTGCCATACAGCTCTCTAGAATTGTGTAATTTAAATGTGCACAAATGTAGCAACGTTAAAGTATTTGATCCATCCTACACACAACTGAAGTGCCATCAAGAGATAAAACAACTAGTTTTTCTCATTCTTCTATCAACTTGTGACATGTTGAGCTGTATGCATCTAAGGGTGACCGCTTAAAGCATTAATAAGGGGATGAGGTTTTCCTAGTGGATTTTCCCCCTGCCTGTCACCTCTATGGACCTCGGTTCAAATCCCACCTCAGACCAGAGCCTTGCATGTGGATTGGATTTTCAGTTCCTACCTTATTGGGTGGGTCTCCCATTTTGGAGTTTCCCTCCCACATCTAATACTAAACATATCGATATCTTTTATTTATTTTGTTATTGGCACTAGCACTGTTGGATATCTTTTTATCAATAAAAAAGTAAATAAATTATTTATCGTTAGGCGCGATAGCATCAAAATAATTACATGTTTGACCCTTCAAGCACTCTGAACAAGCTTGCGCTTCAAGCGGCCTTTTTATTCGAAAGCCATTTGGTTCGTTTGTCTGTGTCTCCCTTCCTGGGGTTAGTGACAAGAGGGATTGATTTAGTTCACGACCCATGGGAACGAGGCTGAATATGAAGAGCTACTATAAATAAATATGTTGTTTTCTTCCTATTTTTTCTTTAAAGGTACTGAAATCTGGCATCCTGACTGCAGTAAAAACCTAAGGGTAAGTGAGGAATATGAATGTGGGCATAAAATAGTATTGTTCTGAAAGGTAGGATACATCATTGGTTTAGAAAGTACATTCACTCTATCCTCTTGTTTTCATTAAACATCTACAACCAACCTATGGAAGTTGGTCAGCACATTTATTTGTAAATACCAGTCACAATGGCTTATGTCTTACATTTCCTTTCAGATTGTAGATTTGTCTCCTTTAAAACTAAAGGAGAATGCAATGCTGTATGATTACAACCGAAACCGATTGGTGAGTTTTTCCGTTCCTTTAACTTTTTATATAGGTCGAAATGTTACTAAATAACCTTGAAATACGTTATTGGATTTTGCTTAAAGGATTTTCTACGCTGATGTATAATTGGCCACTGTAAACTTTTCAGAGTGCTGTGGAAAAATCCAAATGCCCCTTAGATTAGAATTGCAATTGATTTAAGTTATGTATTTCTCACACTAAGGACAAAGAATAAGTGTTTCTTTTTTTTCCAGATTGAAGAACTATATCTTTTGAATATAATGATATATAATTTCCTACAGGTGATGTTTCTACATTTGTGTTTGTTGGGTTTATTGATTATTGCTAACTGTAAGTTGCAATGTTTGTTTCAGACATCACCTCGTGCTAGATCCCTATCGCCAAGCAGCAGTAGATTCCATTCCCCATCCTTAACTCCAACACGCTCATCAAACAGCCTTAGTCCACAGAGTCCAGACTTCTCACAGAGTTATCTCTCTCCTGATGCCCTTGATACCAAGAAACTCTACCCAAGGATCGTCTCCGCAGCTGCTGAACCTCCTACAAGTCCTAATTTTCATCGACCAGGTAAAGACAAGTTGACTAAACGAACCGGACTCATTTTCTTTTTTAGAAAGGCCAGGAATGTTTTAGGGAAATCAGAAAGTCCATGGGAACAATATAAGAAGGGTCACCAAGGCCAAGAGTTGTTTGTGTAAGGCCAGATTTACTGGATGTCCTCTCACAACTGTGTAGGAATTTGTTCTACATGGTGTTACCTTTGTGTTAGATTTGTAGATAAATGTGTTCAGTTGTCAATCCATTTCATTGGTGGTATGCTCATTGCATTGATGTTGCTTGTGCTTGCGTTTGGTATGTCTCAGATAATAATGGGGTCATCAGAAGAACAGAAACTTGTTAACTTGTTCACCTCAATGCTTGTTTTGTAAAGTTGATACCGATGTGATTTATTTCATACAATAGAAAGCAAGTTTGATCAAGGACCAATGGTTAACTGGAGCAAAAGTAACAAGCACAACAGACCTTTATCATGCTGCCACCATCTTGAATGTGTTCCTTAAATGAATACCAATTGTCCTTATGTGTGGGAGCAGCCATTTTGTTTTATTCCTAATAGTGTTGTATGTGCAGGTTAGCCACCTGCACATACAACACTATTAGGAATAAAACAAAATGGCTGCTCCCACACATAAGGACAATTGGTATTCATGTGCTTGTTCCACTTGAGTGTTTGTTTCCAAAATGAGTGTATTTGTGGTTTAAAATGTTGTGTATGAAACAATTGTAAATGTTTTCTGAATGTTAACCAAGTGTAGAAAGCCTGCATGAAAGGAAAGGTAAATGATCCAAACAAGAGCTGTGGCTGTTACTATGGTTACATCTCTGCCAATACTTGATACTTGAGACTAATGACTAGTGCTATTCAAGTCAGAGTCACTTCTAAAGACACAGTCTAAGAAGCATTGACTGACTGAAGCATTTATGGCAGTCATTTTTTCTCTTCCTCTCCTGCTTTGTATGTTCCCCTTTGGCTGCATTGGCTGGTTGTGAAAATCCATTCATCAGAATATGTCAACAAGGGTAAATACATTTGATCACTCCCATGGTTAAACATCTATCAACATTTAACTTCTGCATGCATCATTCATTACACTGACAATTCATTCTCTACATATTAGCTAATATTAAATGGTGGAGGGTTTCATAATGTGATAGAAGGGGAGTTCTTGTCCGCTTATTTACTATTTAGCTCAGTTGTAGACTCTCGCGTTATAGAGACGTCACATGGCTACATGTACTTTATCTTTTTTGGGGGGGGTCTGGATCTGTTTCATGTTTTGCAAATTTATTTGCTCAGCAACAAGTAGCAATTCAAGAGTGTCAGCAATGTCATTTTATTTCAGTACCAAGTGTGTGTTGTTAAATAATCTGGCATAATCCTTGGTTGCTGGTGGCTTACTTTGCTGTCTTGGTGTCTCCCAAACACAACTAATTGCAACACTTTTCCCTTCATGTAGTCCAAATTATTCTGCCTTTGTCTAATTTACTCCTTCTGCTTTTGATGATATTTTACACACATATTCCTTATTCACCAACAATAAGGAAAATGTGTAGTGACATGCATGGTTTGATAATATCAAAGACACCCAAATTAATACTATCAGTAAAAAGAGTTGGTGCATAGCTTTAGCTAGCAAGGTGCACTTACTTAGTGCATAGCTTCAGCTTGCAAGGTGCACTTACTAGGTGCATAGCTTCAGCTTGCAAGGTGCACTTACTTGGTGCATAGCTTCAGCTTGCAAGGTGCACATACTTAGTGCATAGCTTCAGCTTGCAAGGTGCACTTACTTGGTGCATAGCTTCAGCTTGCAAGGTGCACTTACTTAGTGCATAGCTTCAGCTTGCAAGGTGCACTTACTTAGTGCATAGCTTCAGCTTGCAAGGTGCACTTACTTGGTGCATAGCTTCAGCTTGCAAGGTGCACTTACTTAGTGCATAGCTTCAGCTTGCAAGGTGCACATACTTGGTGCATAGCTTCAGCTTGCAAGGTGCACATACTTAGTGCATAGCTTCAGCTTGCAAGGTGCACTTACTTGGTGCATAGCTTCAGCTTGCAAGGTGCACTTACTTAGTGCATAGCTTCAGCTTGCAAGGTGCACATACTTAGTGCATAGCTTCAGCTTGCAAGGTGCACATACTTGGTGCATAGCTTCAGCTTGCAAGGTGCACATACTTAGTGCATAGCTTCAGCTTGCAAGGTGCACTTACTTAGTGCATAGCTTCAGCTTGCAAGGTGCACATACTTAGTGCATAGCTTCAGCTTGCAAGGTGCACATACTTGGTGCATAGCTTCAGCTTGCAAGGTGCACATACTTTGTGCATAGCTTCAGCTTGCAAGGTGCACTTACTTGGTGCATAGCTTCAGCTTGCAAGGTTGTTACTTGGTGCATAGCTTCAGCTTGCAAGGTGCACTTACTTAGTGCATAGCTTCAGCTTGCAAGGTGCACTTACTTGGTGCATAGCTTCAGCTAGCAAGGTGCACTTACTTGGTGCATAGCTTCAGCTTGCAAGGTGCAGTGCACTTACTTGGTGCATAGCTTCAGCTTGCAAGGTGCACTTACTTGGTGCATAGCTTCAGCTAGCAAGGTGCACTTACTTGGTGCATAGCTTCAGCTTGCAAGGTTGTTACTTGGTGCATAGCTTCAGCTTGCAAGGTGCACTTACTTGGTGCATAGCTTCAGCTTGCAAGGTGCACTTACTTGGTGCATAGCTTCAGCTTGCAAGGTGCACTTACTTAGTGCATAGCTTCAGCTTGCAAGGTTGTTACTTGGTGCATAGCTTCAGCTTGCAAGGTGCACTTACTTGGTGCATAGCTTCAGCTTGCAAGGTGCACTTACTTGGTGCATAGCTTCAGCTTGCAAGGTGCACTTACTTGGTGCATAGCTTCAGCTTGCAAGGTGCACTTACTTGGTGCATAGCTTCAGCTTGCAAGGTTGTTACTTGGTGCATAGCTTCAGCTTGCAAGGTGCACTTACTTGGTGCATAGCTTCAGCTTGCAAGGTGCACTTACTTGGTGCATAGCTTCAGCTTGCAAGGTGCACTTACTTGGTGCATAGCTTCAGCTTGCAAGGTGCACTTACTTAGTGCATAGCTTCAGCTTGCAAGGTGCACATACTTAGTGCATAGCTTCAGCTTGCAAGGTGCACTTACTTGGTGCATAGCTTCAGCTTGCAAGGTGCACTTACTTAGTGCATAGCTTCAGCTTGCAAGGTGCACTTACTTAGTGCATAGCTTCAGCTTGCAAGGTGCACTTACTTGGTGCATAGCTTCAGCTTGCAAGGTGCACTTACTTGGTGCATAGCTTTAGCTAGCAAGGTGCACACACAAATTAGTGCATAGCTTCAGCTTGCAAGGTGCACTTACTAGGTCCACTGCCAACTAGTGTCCTAAAATATCCCATTGCTTACATGATAGATGTATGCAGTTTTAAGTTCACACTGCTATGATGCACTTTTGTTTGGTCTGCTTCTTGGTTTAGCTCAAAATCAATATTTTCCCCCATTTTTTTGGTCTTCTGCTATCTTCTTTGATGTTCATGTCTTTTACTCTGTCTGGTCCTTTTCTCTTGGGCTTTTTGGGTCTTGATTTGGAGAGTTTTGTTTGGGTTAGTTTTATTTTTGCATGTATGACGAATCACTCTTTCTTTCATCAGCGGAGGTTTTTAGATACAAAGGCCAGACTACTAGAGTGACCCCCCAGCAGGTGAAAAAATGGTCTCATGGTAAGAATCTATCCGGGCAGTAATTTTGATAACAGACAAAGTTCCTTGACTGACCTAAATAATCTCCCAATAATAATAATCTCACATTCATCAAAATCAATCATTCAAGCTAAACCAATTGGCATTGTTCAAAACCCATTTATGCATCGCTGTATCATACTGATCAATCCATCAAATCCATGAAAAGCCAGGGGAATGATTTTGGTAGACTTTGCTAGTAGGAAAACGCAAGGCTGCATCTGAACTGACTGCTGTGGCTGTAGCTATGGACTCATGGAGAGATCACTATACCATCTCTGTCATTGCCACTGAAAGCCAACAGTCTAATCAAATCGGAAACAACATAAATAAACCTTTTATTATTTATTATATTGCAAGATTTTGAAGGTTAATTGTTTTGAAATTGAGTGTTTATAAATATTTTGTTACCACTTCTTATAAAAATGCAACATTTAGTCAATGAAGAAACTTACTTGTGGTTTTTAAAATTGTAATCCATATACTAAGTTTAACATAACCCTTTTTTTAAACAAACGTTGCATAGAATGGCAATTTTTTTTATTTTTATACTAATTTGTTTACTGTCGGAGTAAATTCAGTTAGTGACTTTACCTACCCCCCAACACAGCAAGTGATTTTAATAACCTCAATACTTTATAAAAGATTCACAGTTATTTGATTGCATTTTTTGACAGATTTGATTGTGATATAAAGTTTAATTTCTCTGAACTGCTCTGTATTTTTGCAGGACGTTATGGTAGACCTAGACCTAAGAGTGCTTTTGAGAGCCTCATGCCTAAACCTAAACCAGTGAAGGATGAAGAACTATCCATAAACCTCATCAAAGAATCCAAGTTCCCTGCTGCCAAGAAGCCGCCACCCAATGAGCCTTTGAAAGTAGAGAGAGAAGACTGGCCTGGTCCCCCATTCCCACCTATTATTAAACGATGGTGGAGCAAATCTGTAGGTAAGGAAAAAACACCATTGGCTCTTCATCAAAATGCCATTTTTTGTTTTAGAGGTAAAAGTAATTTTTCTTTTTAAAAATTATTAATTAATACTTTCAAATGAAAACATATAAATGTAATGTTTCTTTTGTTAGCCCTTCATTTCATTTCAGCCAAAGTGGTTATCGTCATTACACAACTCATTATATTAATTCAAACTTAGGTCAGTTCCTAATCAGTGGCTATGGCTGTGGCTGGATCACCATAGCAACATGCGTTGAAGCATAGGCTGCTAAGAACACCCTTGGCAACAGCCACAGTTACCAATTCGGACATGACAGAAGAGCATGACAGAAGAGTCTGGTCCCTTTGTATGGAATTCAATTAAAACTTTCATTGATCACTTTTTACATTAAGACTTTTTATAGCTGTGTTTCAAAAATCTGCTTTTGGCAATAAAACATTTAAAACAAACCATTTGAAACAATCTCAGGAGACTTAGACCTCGATGCAAAAGAGAGAGAACAGGAGGATGAGATGAGAGATGAGGTTGATAAGATGCAATCAGCATTGGGTAAGGAGATACTGAAGGAAGAATTAACTAAGACTAAGGTGGATAATCTAGACCCTCGTAGCGCATCCAGGACTCCCTCAGCCAAGAAAGAACCACCAATCTCAACAAGATATGCATCATCTGCAAATGCAGGTATGTTAGTCTCTTCTTGCAATAAGATTCATGTGTATAGGTCATCAAGGATGTTTGACAACATCAAACCATTGCAGCAAAGTCATCCATTCAAAAACATGGCAGCTGTAATGATAACATGAAGCGTTGTTTGGAAACAGTTCATTACATATTCAGCTCTTTCATGAACTATAACTACCTACTTGGTGTCAAGAAGACATTTTAAAGTAACAATTATAGCAGAGCATTTATAAGCCAACCCATGACAAACTCATGCATTTTAAATCATTTGGTCTTTTATTTGTTTTATTTATTTCAAAGGCAAAAGCTGAATTAAGACATTAAGTGGTTTTCAGCATTGTTCCTTGTTTACAAGACATTCATCAATATCTACTAAATATGCAATTACTGGGAGAACTCTTTACTTGATGATGTTTCGGCTTGTTAGCTCTTCATCATCATTTGCGACTGTGGTCTAATTTCATAAAACCTTTTAGCCCAAATGTAAAACAAATTGCTTTCCTCAGCAAGTCTTGACAGGGAGCCAGTCACAAGCAATGTGTAATGAATGATAATTTAGCTGGTAGCCCATTTTTGCTAGCGAGGCAACTTTTTGCTCAGTATTATGTTGTGCTTAAAAGCTTTATTTGGAAAAAATATACAAATAAAAAATAGAAATTCTAAATTCTAAATTTCTCTGAAACTTTGAAAGTTATGTAGAGCCAATAAAAATTGACAGGTGATTTTTTCCCCCTTAAATGTAATGGAACGGAAAAATCTAAATTGAGAAGCATTTGTTAATTTTCAACCATGCTGCAAAATGATGTATTTTAGGATTAAAGTTGCTTTTCTTTCAATGTATGCTATCAATTGCCAAAGTTGAAACTGTTGAGTCTTGACAGGTAGTTTGAAGATTGATCCACTTAATGTAAATTTTGAACCATCTGTTATGTGTACAGCACCGCTTCGCTTACGAGAGCGAAGACGCCACAGACCTGCGTATTCAGGTGACTGGAGTAATCAGTTGTATCATCCAGGCATGCTCATTGAGTGCATTAGTTATTGCTACTGCTGCACTAGGACTGACTGAACCATCTTGGCAACAATTACACACTTTTAGTTATTCTATCAAAAATGGTGTTAGCCAGAGGGAAGTCTCCTGAGTTCCTTTTTGACACCCTCGTTATTGTAAAAACTATTCAAGAAAGCAATTTGAATGCCCCAATTTACCTTGCTGTTGTAAGATACACAGACAGTCAGGCAAATTGTCCCATGAACTCACTATGAATTGATTGACTTGTAATGCTTTATAGGTGTTGCTTATCAATATTGGTGATTATTACCTTTTTTCAGAACCGGCTATCGCTTGAATAATCAAGTCCTGAAAATGAAAACTTTGCATTTTTCCCCATTGTAAATAATTTATACGCTGTTGGACATCACTTCCCTATGGTTTCTTTTGTCCAAAAACAATCCAGCTAAACTTTAAATGAACATTTCCATGGTAACCCATCCATTCTTGAAGAATGAACTTGTGTGTGACTTTTGTAGCTGTATACTGCCAAGTGGTACAGGAGGTCTATCAGTTTGAGTTAACAGTAGTTTAACATTCTACATACAATGCATGTGAACTGCATATCGAGTAGAACAGAAGAAATTGAAGTGTAATAATCATGCCAGTAGATTCTGTTGTACATTCACATCATGAGTACTGAGAGATGATTGTTGTCGTAGTTGCAGAGATGTCACACACAGTCACAGTTGCTTTTGGGTTTAGGTTTAAGCATTCCCCCATATGAAAACACTTTTATGGTTTGGTACAAGGAAATACTTATGGCTTTGACAGCATTAGTTTTTAGAAGAGTAGATTCATTCCAGTCATCTAGAATTCAAGAAACACACCATACAACAAACTTCATCTCAAGTTAACTAGCTATTGCTATCTTCATGCCATTAGTCACCTGATGGTGTATACAGGATACTAGCCAACTATTGAGCCAGCTGGCTCTTTTCACAGCCACCACATCTACCTAAAAGAAATCATGACATGATGTACTCATGAGTTGAAACTTAATCTGTGAGTTGTGTGCATGTTATTTAAATGACTTTATGAAATTACATGGCCAGGCAATTTACAGCTCACATAAAACTTTAAACCTGTTTTCTTGGAAGTGAAAACATTTTAGCTTCTCTCTGAATAATTGTTCCAGAACCAACTTTTAACCAAGTATGAGCTTTCAAATCTAAAACCCACTGTTAGTTTACTGATAATTACAAATACTGTACTCTGTCTTTAGGATGTGACTGTATGATAGAAAGACACCAGTGCCAAACACCCTGAGAATTATTTCCTTCTAAACTGCTAGCATGTGTAAGAACTTTGTCCCTTAATACTTATCTATTGTTGACTTGCCAAATTTAAATAAAATGAACTTTCCCAAAAACCCATAAAAACTTTGATAAGATGCTGGTGTTGTGAGAGTGCATACCTTGGATTAGAGAAACACAATATTATGTAACAAACCGTTATTTAACGTTTTCTGCAAAACGTAACCGTTTAAATTTGATGAGATTATCACAGATTGGTTGTATGGTGTGTTTAGTAAAAACTAGACATTTCCCCAAAACACTGATGTGTCATACTTTTAGAGCTTCTTTGGAAAGTTGTTATTGTAACATTATGTATCACCCAATCACGGCCACATGTTTTTCCTTTTATGAACAACAAATTGAAAACTGATGATAGAATTTAATTTTAATTTTTTTGTATAAATCAATAGTCAAGCCCTTTAGCAAATAACAAAATGTGCTTAAACTTGTCAAATACAAGATCAGCAAAATAGTTGGGCAATATATTTCTGTTCATAATGGTGTGTCTGTAATGAAAGGTACCATGATACGAGCTATACTTATTATACCAGAGTCTCTCTCATCTCTGTACAGTCATTGTATAATCATACAGTCACAACACGTGTATTAATGTGAAACAGACATGTTTCATATCTTATTCTTTCTTTCTTGTAAGCCCAGAGCACCAATGCATACAATGCAGTGCTTATTTGTAGAGCTACCTTCATTGCTTGGACGTTGTGACCTCTGTTTACATTCAAACCGCCCTCTGTTGACAAGTCTGTTGTCCAAGTCATGTTCCGCCGGGCAAAAAGACGCGTAGTCATGGTAATATTGCGTGTACTTTCTAGCTGGCTGTCAAGTACACAAAGGTTTTGCCCGGCGACATGCGCGCGCATCATGTTATGATTTTCAAATGACGTCAGAGGTCACATCGTCTATACTTGCAATCATTAAGCCTATCCAGGTATTTGCTTCTTACTGAGACCTGGTAGTTTATAGCGCTGCTTATTGTAAGCAAGGGAGAAGGCACATTGGCTTCACAGCAGTCATTTATTGCTAGAAAAGTACACTCAGGTTTACTCTAATTAATCTGCAATATATAGTAAGCATCATTTGTTTGATGAGAAACTATTTTGACCTGACAGTACTGACTTCACTGCCTCTAGCTTTTAACCTTCTCTGTAGTAATAATTGATATCATTTTCAAACATCCTGGCAGCTTGTGTGTTTTTACTACTGTTATAGTCATCATCATTATTCTTCTTCTTTTTATTATTATTTTGTTATTATTATTTTATTGAACCAGACCAATAGCACTCAATGTGCAGTGAACTCAAGAGCAAAATATTCAGTACAAAGTGTTACAAGATAGAATCAAGTAAAAAAACTAGTTATAACGTGGAATGAAATACTTGCATTAAAGTAAAGCAAGAAAAAAGAACTTAAGCGAGAAACACCTTTCAAATGATTCAGTGCCAACTAGAGTCAACCTTCAGGAATAGATTTGTATTAGTAGTAGGCCTAGAATTAAGTCCAGTCTTTGGGCTGATTTCACAAAAGTCTTTTATTTGAACTCCATAGTGATTTATATTGTGAAACGGCATTTGCTTGGCAATTGATATAGGTTAATAAGTAGAATTGTAATAACTTTCATACAGCTGCTAAGCAGAAAAAGTGCATAGCAAGCTTATCTTTTAAGCAAAAGCTAACTGAGCACCAGTCACAAACTATACATCATGTGTTATTTTGGCTGGTATTCCGATCATACTCAATGCGAACACCAGTGTAAGGGATAATGTTGTCACAATCTTTGGGTGATACATGTAGGTTCCCACCATTTTAACTGTGCTCACATTTTACTCTGTTTTGACGTCAATGTTGCATCTTGTGGACATATGCATTTCATTATGAATATACAGTGTAAATGTATCTGAGCTCTTTCAACATTTATTTAGAGATTATTTATTATGGAAACTTGGAACAAGTTTGTATGCCTTGGAGAGTTGTTTTGTTTGTTGGACACATTATTGTATCCTAAATGATATTGATTTGTGAATTAAGGAATGCCTCGCTTGATTGACTTCAGTTTGATTGCATGAGTGGATAACAGCCTCTTGATCTAACATTGTGTTTCTCATTCTTCAGTTGTTTTATTTGTTCACGTTTGGGTAGTTATCTAAACATGAATGGGAAGACATGTGCATGCTTTATTTCCTTCTGTTAGAACCAAATCAGTTTCCATTTAAAATATCTTTGGGCCTTGGTTTACTTCATGAACCGACATGGCATCAAGATGAGCTGCATTGGTTATGCTATTGATATGAAGGCTGCAGTTCTTTGTGCTTGAGATAAGAGAAGCCATTGTTGATGTGTAGCAGGATATCATCCTAGTCAGTGTCAATGTGCTCATTAGCACAGACCACGCTTCTGCATTCACCATGATGTACATATCATATTTATTTACTACATAATGAATGTGAATCTTGTTTTGCATTCAGCACAGAGTAGATGGTATCATCAACTGCAATGTCATGATGATGTCTCATCCATTACTGTACTTGCCATGACACATTTTATTCATCCTTTGTGTTGTTATAGAAAGTGTGTGTATGTGATGTAATTCTTGCATCGCAGATTATATACAAGTAGTTTTAGTTTTACCTTTCCTAGACGTATGGTCACAACGCACGTAATGAAATGATCATCAGACATGCTCTAAAACACAGGAGCTCAATTTTTGAATTCCTTCTGGAGGTGTGGGACAATAATTTCTTGCAGGAATTGAACAAATATTGGTCATTTTCAGTGCTTTATAGTCATAAATTGGCATAGGTCAAAATTAGAATTAATGTACATGTAGTTATCCTCGACTCGATATGTATTAGTTTTCACTGAACAAAAAGACTGATGTTCTGCACACAGTTACCATCATAATGGGAAATACTTTAAAGCAACCCGTGTGGTTTGAGTAAGGGTGAATTTCCCTCCATTGCCATGGTAGGCACTCATTCATAGCCCTGTTTGGGCTGAGTGTGTCAGCTCTTTGGACCACTTGGTTGTGCTTTCCATTGGAGTCTATATCATACATGTTTGTCTGTCAATGAAACCCAAACTGGAAGACTTGAACAGACAGACAACACTGAATGGCCATTGGGTTGGCTTTGTATTGGATTTGTGTAAACGCTGTGAGAAAATTTATCAGGATGGTTGATTTCAAATAGACAAACATCACATGGCAGTGATAAAATTGGGCACACAAATAAATTGTGTGGTTTCCGAATCACTTCCAAGATGCAGGTAAAGATCCCCAAATCTAACTCCTTTTCAGTCCTGTAAGAAAGGAGAACAAAATCAATATCAGATGATGACAACTAAATTATTTGATAAACCATTGCTCCCAATAACATGTTACTTGTTAACAACAAACTAATGGATTTGTCTAACCTTGGATATTGTGCATTAGTAAACCTTATCATGATGCAGCCATCTTTGTCAAGTACCCTGTATGTAGAACAGTAATGAATACTAAAATTCATTCTACATGAAGGGATCAGACTTTTTTCGGCGTCCAGCCTTTGTTTGGTTACCAAGGCCCTTATTGAAACCACGGTCGGTCTCCAGCTCCAAGGCACCTTCTGCCTGTTCGAAGTCCGGTATATACACTTTCAAAATTACCCAAGGAGCCTAAGCCGTAGCTTAAGCCAAAGGCTCGTAAATTTTAATGGAGGAAAGACAAAATGGCTGCTCCATGAGTAGTGGTTTATTGCATGAAAATCTGTGTATTTTTAAGAATTTCATTCAACAAGTTCCCTCCTGAATATATAAACGGCTCCTCAAGGATACCCACAATGAATTTACTTAGATATTTAGTTAGAAAGAAAAACAAACTTGTGAAGGTGACCAAAGCAACAGTGTAACATTTATGTGTTATTACTTGACAGAGAGGAGTTCTACTTTGCCAGCCAATATGCGTAACATAAGCTTAGTGAGTATATAAACGCATGTTCAAGTTTTGTTCTTAATTGTTGATATGTAGATATTTGCTTTAACAATTCTCTATAAACATCCAGTATCTTTCCCAACATCAATCCAGTTGGCCCAGCAGATTATTGTCATGCATGAAAAAATGTCCTAAATCTTAAAGAACAGTCAATTGTACTTTTAACCGTTCATCATTGCTTACATTTTGTCATGGAATGTTTATAAGGCATTCAAGTTTTAAATGGTCAATGCATTTAGCAATCATTAATCTTGAAGAATGAATTGTTAATAATCCATACACCATACTAAAGCTGATCTGATCTGTTTGTGATGTAGGGTGATGCATACATGAAGTCTAGTTCCCTACCTCTTAGTTCAAGAAGTGGTCCTCCAAGCTGGTTTAATGATGGTAAGTTCCTTTACTGCAAGAAAACTACATGATTCTAGTGGTGTAATAAACTTTGCACGTAAATTACAATACTTGTCATGTTTAAGCCAAACACTGCTCAATAGTAAAGCAATGTGTTGTCAGTGCTTTCCAAATCCTGTTTGAAAACAAAATCCACAAGTGCCTTGGTTGTGACTCAAACACTTGACCTTTACCAAATTGGTTTGCCAGATGATGAGAAGTAAATTTGAATCCTAAAAGTATCAGTCAACCACAGATAAATAACCTTCTGCATTCTAGAGCAAGACATCCCAAAACATCTTCCTAATTCCAGAATGCTAAAGGTCTTGATTTTGAATCCCACTCTTAGGTGCCAATGGATAGGTACAGTGCAATAAATGAAATCATGTTTTGTTCTTTTGGTGATATCTGGAGTGTTCTATTTTCCCTCAGCTTTCCTCAGAAAAGAGCACTGGGGATCACCCAGAAAACCAGAAAGACTAGTTCTACTCAGAACTGTCGGTGTGTGTACAATAATATTTATTTTAAAGCAAACTGGAATCCTCAATTCTGATCGGTTGATCCATAGCAACAGGAATGTGATATAAACCTATATTAAACGGCCCATATCAAACCTTTCAAACACTCTTCTTAAAGCTATACCTCAAGTTTGCTAGAATATAAATTTATTATCATAGTATAATCTATTTGATTGCTGTCAGGTTTATCTGATGGATATCGAAGTCCAGGAGGTTGCCTGAGTCCCCCTGGTTATCTTAGTCCTGTTAGTATTGGATACCAGAGCCCTCCAGGATTCCAGAGCCCTAATGGCTACGCTAGTGATGTTGACTTCTCTAGGATGGGCTCATCAGAGGATGAACTACGTATGCTAAGAATTACCAGAGGACGCTCCTTGCCAAGCGTCGTTCAGCAAAAGGTAAAAGGACTTGGCCAGATGAGAAAAACTAGAGGGGTACAAGTAAGTTACAATCTGTTAGCAACCAGCACCAGGATGATGCATCATGGGAAAGTGTTACTTGCAAGCAGATAGTGCATTTTAAGATGCTTTTGAGACTTAAGTTTCAAGCTCTTGTTTAACTGGAAAAAATGAAAAAAGTAACTAATTCAGCAGTCTTTTAAGAACACAATTTTTTGAGGTTAAATTGTTTTGTAGGTAAATATTTTGGTTTCTCGACTTGAACCTGTAGTAAAAATTACTACAATTCACTACTTATTTCTTTAGATACTTAGTGCCCTTTATGTCGGCCTTTGGGCCTGTCCTTAATAGGTCTACTCATACCACAGAATAAACTTGTAGTTTCCCCGTGGTGAAGGAGCTGAAACAATGATAAATGTTATGCAAATTTCAAAAAGTTGCTATATTTTAGAAGCTGATGGTGTTTATTAAGCTCTTTGACATTCAATCCAATGAAGCCAAACTGAGGTAGGAAGGCAATTAGTCTGGTCCCTTTATATGAAATGAGAATAGGAGCTATCATTGTCACAGTGTAAACAGGGAGTCTGACAAAGAGAACCACACCATGATTAAGGTCTATGACAGACACAGTGCAGCTAGGTATGAGCCATGGTCTATAAAAATTACATAGTCACAATGGAGATTGAACTTAAGTGTTTTTGTCTTGATGTCCTAGTTTGTTCGTCTAACTTTTTGTTTCCACTTCCACTGGAACCGAGTGCCAGCCCAAATGTCACGTACACATTGTACAGCTGTTTAATCTATTTAATAATTATTGTAAATTGAACTGAACTAGGTAATAGCTGTCAACAATCAAACACTTTGGACAATAATCCTTTTGTAGAAATAATTGGACTGGTGTTTGTTGTCACGGTAACAAGTCATTATTAACCCAATCACATCTTGCACCACACTTTCTTGAAACATCGTAACAATTTCTTCCCAATTGATTTCTGGAGTCTATCTTTGCATGAAGGGAGTGGTTGAATCATTCTACTCTGGTACTCTGTCTTACACTAACATTCATCTTGCTCATTTTCCTACTAATGATATTTCCTTCTTGACTGACATGCCTTGCTTTATATCAGAGGAATCACTCTAAGGAAAAGATATCCCTGTCTTCTAAAGAGAAGGGCAAATCAATGTCCAACATTCCTGTGGTGAGTCATGCAGATAAACGTGTCACCCAATCTAGCCCTTCCCTCGCCCCAAAAAACTTGTTTCCATGCCAATAATTTAGCTCGTCTTTTGGGGTTTTCTTAACAATTTAAGCACGATGCAGTCACAAATAATTAAATATCAAAAAAGTCACAATATCTGACAGGTTTAAATGTTTGCATCAGGGAATAGAGTGGAATTGTTTCATTCAGCAAATACTAGGCCAAATTTTGTCAGTTAAAAAAACTTTTATTCTCACTTTAAAATTGTTTGTTTTCATCAGCCAAACCTGTTAAAGTTCACTTGTTGATACAAAGTTGTCTAATTTATTTAAAACCAGAAAGCCAGGCTGTGTGTCATGCTGACAAAATGCTTTATAATATTTTAATTCATTGATCATAACTTTCTAAAATCATATTTTAAAGCTTAGAGATCAAGTAATTGGTTTTTACAATTGGTTAAACATATTTTATTATTGTTAGTTATTTATTTTGGGGGGGGGGGGGGTGCTCTGAAAATTGTATATATTTAGTCATAATATGTGGATGTATTAATTGTTAATGAATATGGTGTATCAGGATTCTTTATTAGCCACTCTTTGACCTTAGGATAGGTGGTTATGTCACTATCACCTCAACCCTACAAATCTTACAGTTTTAAGGAAAGCTTTTTATGAAGGAACATATTCTAAAGACATTCAGATTTGATGATAACAACATTGACTGGAATCTGTGCATGTGATCGTAACTTGACATCTTTACATTCTTTCTGCTTACTCTTCATTGAATGATCACAGAAACCACAGAGAGAGGTTAGAATAGACCTTATGGCCAACCATTCCAGGGAATAGAGTGGGGGTAAAACAGTGATAAAAGTACTAATTGTTCTGGGGTCATTTCTGTCTGAAAATATATTCATGTGAGAGATCATTTTCCCTAAGGAATCAATGTATTTCACAGTGATAATTGAGCAACTTAAATAAGTACACCTTTCAGCGAAGTCTCTAATGAACAAATGAGACAATAAGATATAATTGACAAATCAAGATTTTGATCGCATAAATTGATGCACGTTTCACAAGTTTTCTATGATTGTTGGAAACTCTTTTTAAATTCTGTTACTGTATAACCCTTAAATTGTCAGGACTTCTACATCCCTCATGTGGTTGAGCTTTATGGCCTATTAGCATGCAGTGTGACTGATAGTAAGAAAGTGTGAATAAGAAAGTAATAATGAAAGTGCATTCTCTATATACTCATCACTGTTGATATAAGGTTATACTATGACCTTGTCAATACTGTCATACTGGTATCTTTCTGTTCATCATCATTCATTCTGTCACATAGCTGTAATTGTAATGTGAATGTAACAATGAAAGTGTTGATGTATGAGTGTGGATTCGCTGCTCTGTCACTGTGCCATGAAATGTCAATCATTATCATACCTACATGAACATGTATAAATCAACTCATCATTTGTAACTCAGTAAACTGTATTGTGGAATACAATGTGACAACTTTCTGTTCAATGCAACACAATACAACACAACGTTGTTTATTTAGCCCATTTTTCATATGGCTGCATTGAGCATTGAATTCCACACACAGTAATACGAAGAACAAAGCATTGGATTGATATTAAAATCAACCCACTGGTTGCAACCTTTAAAGGAAACTCAGAAGCAACTATCCCCAGATTTCATCTTAAAAAAACAAAAAAATGTACGACAGAATTGTTTGAAACATGAAAGGTTTAATTATAATTTAAAAAAATTATGCTTAGTAAACACTTTTTAAATATCTTTGTTTGAAATACTGCAATATGTGTGATAGTTGTCTTCCCCAAAGTCTTGCTTCTTATTTCAGTTTGCCGAGTCAGAATGAACACATACAGGGAGTGATTTCTCCATTTTTAACAGGAAATCCATATTTTGTTTGCCCTCCCAAAAAAGAAATTCAGGTTTTTAAACATATAATTTTTTTTATTTACTTAAGATCAAATTCATTTAAAAAAATCATACATAACGCCCCAGATTGCAGAGTAGTGCTTTTAAAACCAAAGATAAATGTTATTAGTGGGCTTCGTGGTCACAAGTTTTCGAGCTCAGAGTTCAGGTTTTTTTTTCAACAGCCTATCACATCCCTGCACATAACAATGCCTAGATTTCCCGATGTTTCACAATCATTTTATAGGGAGAATGTTTGGTGTAGTTATTAAAAACTAAAGGATTCGTGTAATTATGTTTTGTTTCTTAATAATGGTTCAGTCGTGACCAATGCAGTGCTTTCTGAGTCCACAAACAATGTTTTTGGACCACATAGGTATCTTGATTGGGATCAAACCAAAGCTCTCATGCAATGAATAGTTCCTGATAAACGCCATCTTTACAGGCAACTTGGGTTCTGGCTTTGAGCTGCGTCAAGTGGTTCACTGACCAATCATGCAGGGAATTTGATAAAACTCCTGCATGCTGCTCGGAGTATTTACAGAAAATGTATAGTTGTCGTAAAAAAATGACTTCCCCTAAAATAGGGGACTTTACACTGTGTGATGTCAAGTGGGAACAATCTATTTTGAGCAGATATTGTAACCATTACATCCTCAACAAACATTTGGGTATCGAGTTATTTTGATGCATGTTACAATGTTTTGGGTTTTGCGTGTTACAATGGTCATCATTCCATGCTTGCTGCATGAATGTGCACTTGTTTTGCCAATGAGTGATTCTAGGGTGTTTCATATTTATGCATGTGTTGCATACAATGCTCTCTTCTACCATTTTGATTTGTAATTTATGTACTTTGCAACAGTTTTTGAAACTTCTGTCAGTAAAATTGACCCAATTAACTTGATGTCATTATCACAATCATCTTGGTTGTGCTATTTTGAGAGTCAATGTTCCTCTGTGTGAGTGCAAATTACATGCTTACCAATTGACTCCCAAAATGGTGAGTGTGGCACAGTCACTGTGTATGACGTGCCTGCAAGGGTCACTATACAAAGTGTTCTTTGCTCATGTGACACATCTGTGACAATACATAAAGTGCATGGACTACTTTCATACCTGTAGCTATTATTCAAGGCACTCAGAGGCAACTTGGTATGTCAGCTGCCATTATGGTTGTACAACATTCACACAAACATTATGCGCGTTTTCAATCTTTTATTTTCAGCTTCTGAATCTTTATCATCATAAATCAAATATCAATACATGCATTCAAAAAGAGGAAAAAAACATGCAGTTGAGAGTACACACTACTGGTACTTGCATTACAGGAAAGTAGTGTATTGTAACCTGATCAGTGGTGATGTTGTAAATATGAACAATGTTGCATGCTCAGTGTTTTTCATTTGAAGGTTTTGCTAAACTTATTTTATACGCTTGAGATCTATTACACAGAATTTTTAATACAGTGGTGGAATTGCTAGAATTGATTGTCAAATTTGATTGACTTGTAATTGACTAAGGTATCAATTTGATAATAACCGGACCCGCCTACCAGGATTCTTTTTATCCCATCTCTAATTATTTACGTTTGTTGCAGATTTATCCCTTGGGAACCTTACATACAACAAACTACAGATTGCCAAAAGATGTTGACAGAAATAACCTAGAGGTAAGAGATTGTTGAAACTGGGCTTGGTAATTTAGATCTTTGTTTCCCTGGTTGCCTGACTTTCCCCAATAAGTCACCCACCATAGGAAACTCTTACAAAGTGTATGCTGATTGCAATTCAAATATTTGACCTGGATGAATACATCACTGCTACATGGAAAACACTACCTGGAGGGTGTACACAGCCTCACATCACAGAAGCTGAACCCAACTTCAAACCCAAGGGTGTTGTGATTTCAATGTTATGTTTGTTGACATTCTTGTTGTTATTTTCTTGTCTTTGAAGCTTCATCTGTCACCTGAAGACTTCTACCGAGCATTTCAGATGCCTTATGAAGATTACTTTATGCTACCAAGATGGCGGCAAGTAGAGCTGAAAAAGATTAGCTTGCTTTTTTGACACCTGACAATTGTGTTTATACCCTGGTGAGTTACACACAAAGGAAAGAACAAAAGATGAATATTTGTGAGTAATGTGTTCATACCTGTGTGTGCTGACATCATGACTAGGGTACTCAATGGTTTGAAAATATGCTTGACAATGATGACTTTGTCTTTAATGTTGAAACATTTCTACATTGCTAACTTTTCTCATAATTCACCCATTCAAAGTAGTGCATCTTCCAACTGGATATAATTATTTTAAAATAAACTTTAAGAAAAATATGAAGATGTTGTGCATGTTCTTTGGATATACCTTGTTCTATTTAACTCCTGCTGGTCTTGTCACACAGGGTAAAGGTCTTGTCACACAGGGAGTTGTGTACAGGTAACTTGGAGGCAATCAACCACACTCCATGCACAAGGAACACTTCAGCAGCCCAACAGACATTCTAGCTTAACTCGCTATCCCAAAGAAATTAATCAGAAAACTGAAATCAAATAAATTGCCTTGAACTTGTTTACTGTAAATAGCCCGGTGTGACGTGGCCTTGAAACAGATCATGTGACACTCCTCACCCTCCTTTCAATTTGAGAGGATGCTTTATCTATTTAGTGAATTTTAACTAAACAGTGTTGACTTTAGAAATGTTAATCTCTATTCATTTTTCTTCTTCTGTTCAATGTAGCTATGCTGCCACAAGTTTGCCTTTAGTCTACAATATGCAACTTGCTTGAATAAATCCTTTGGATGGCTCTTTTTCCTGTGCAGCCTGTTTCATACATAGTTGCTTCCTTGAGAGTGGTTAGTCTGGTATACTGGACTACTGTGCCATTTATCACCATCAGTGCCAGCGTGTTTCATTCAATATAGCACCATGCAGGTTTGTTACTAGCATCCAAGACATGTAATGGATAGAGGAAGGCATATGCAGACATGTTATTAACATGAGTAAAGTGTGTTGGACATTGTTGGTCAGTGCAACTAGGTTGATACTTGGTGGTATTACTGCTAACATGCAGTTGGTTCTGTCATAGAGCAAGCAAGGGTACGTGTCATTTTATTGGCTTTGATCATACAATAGGTCTATGGTGATTCAGTTACACACACATGTACTGTGATTGCATTCAGGTAGTATATAATGAGGTACAACATTTCGATTGATTTACTTTTAACTGCGGTGAGGTTTTATCCTTCTTCAAACAAGGCTATATTGCGTTATCAACCTTCTTGCACTGGTATGACAACATGCTCACCTATTGCCCCAGACCGAAGGGGAAAAAAACATTTTCTCTGGGTCATTAATATTGCTGTACATTTGAATTATGTTTTGATGTATTTCAGAGAGTATTGCTTATGTATGAGGACGGCCTTTAGGAAGTTGCCTCTAACTTATTTGATTTCTTGCTGTCCAACATTTTAAAAGAGGAATTCCATATGTGGAAGTCTTTATTATATTCTATAGTTTGGAAACTCTAAACCTTCCTGGAATGAATTATTTAGTTAAATATTATTTTAAACTGCATTATGAAGATTCATTTTGCTTCCCTTGTATGAATCTATTTTTAAGGTGATTTCTGCATTGTCTGGGCCTAATCTAATGGCAATAGTTATGGAAAAGGAGGAATTGGTGGTTTGGGTTACAATAGTGGTTTGTCAGCTCATTTCACTGGTTGGTGTAAGACAGACTTGTTGGTGAATCCTTTCTTGTGAATGCCGAGGTAAACTAAGCCATGATTTTGGGCCCTATCAGTGTACAGTTATTATATCCTCTTCCATGCTTTACAGGGTATTGAACAGCAAAGATCAGGACCCAGTTGTATTGAATGTGCTAAGCATGCAAATTTTCTAAGTACATAAATATCATGGTAAGCAAGAACAGGTTGCCAGCCAAACACTACATTGCTAGTGACTGGTTATTTAATCTCACAGCTATATGAGACCAGACCCATCAACCAATTTCAGATAAGTTTGCTTAAATGTAGGTAGGGTCATACTTTGGTAATGACTCTAGGAACAAAATGTGTAATGTGTATCTGAAAGCCTCCTTGTCATAAAGATGGTAATGTTAGTAAGCATCCTGCGAAATCATTTTGTCTGAATTGTCCCCATTGATTAGAAATCAATCAAAGTACGTTGACAAATTGTACGTCCAAAACTCACCACCAGGTGAGTTTTTGAGATTCAAATTTCCATGGTATCCGCCTGTGAATGCTGCGGCCAGAGATGCGGTTGGTACCCGCTGTCACCTTGCTAAACATGCATGGATGGATTCAACGTTCTTGGTGAAAATACAGTTCAAGTTTTTCTCAACGAGTAGTCACTGTATTCAGCTGAAATTTTCACAGATGACTTTTATTGTATCTTTCTAGATAATTTTGCATATAAATTAGCATAACATTGACAAAAACCAATCTATGACCCTACCTGTAACAAACTTATAAAATGGTTGAACATGAGTCAAACAGAATGATGTTTCTCACTGGTAACCTGCTTCTGCTCATACAGATTGTTCCTTAGCAATTTTGTGTGTTTAGAAACTGTATGAAGTCGGGCATAGAACTATTGATGCAAATGCAATATTTGAACATATCATGGGAAGACATTTTGAATATATTTGTAAATGATAAAAATTGTGAGTGTAGGATGCTTTGTATATTGTTAAGCTGTTAAATCTTCTCACTTAATCAAATATAATTTGATTTAGTTCTATCTATAGAGTTTAATGTGTGCTGTACATTATTGTAATATGCTGTAATATCTGGAATCATAAAGCAGATAAAACTAGATTTTAATTTTAGTTTAAACTTCACAAGACAGATGAATTATGGAAACTAATTTTTTGAATTTGAAACTTTGCAGCATGGACTGAGTTAAACCATTATGAGATACTGTAAAGTTCCACACTAGCAATCCTTGAGTAGACTTGGTCAGTTTATAAGATAAAGATACCCTTTGCATATTGATGTTACAGGGTTAAACAGCCCCCTCACTGAAGTCAAGAAAGGTCTTATCACTGACTAGTGTACACTTTTGCTCTTTACCTTGATCTTGGCCAGGGAGTAACTCAAGAGGTGCTTGAATGACAGACATGTTGTTTATTTGTTATTTCCAATATTGTATGAAGTTAGGAATTGGGTTCAAGTTGGTGTCATTATTATTTTTTTAATTCAATACAATCAATCAAGTTTTACATGTTCATTACATAGACTAATACATTTACCATTGATTATATTCTGTCATTATATAGATGGCAACATGCTATCATTGACATTCAGGTTTTTTTGCACTATTGAACCTGATGAGTGTGTTAATATTGGAACCATAATGGCAGACAACAATGGTGGGCAGATTAGTCTATAAATGACAAGTTATGAAAATCTTCCTTGTTGTTTTAAACCACATCAGTCATCCTTTACACTCATATTATATGCAGCTTATTTTGAAATCTGTCATCATTATGTTGAGTAGTGTTTGTTTTAATCATCAATCTTAATTGATTTTTAATTTAAAGGAATTGTTTTGGTATATATCCCTTGCATGTTCAGTGTGCTGGAGAAACTCTAATTTATTCGGCATTAATTGTAAGATCAAAAATAAATTAATGAAATGTATTCTGATTGTTATAACAATTAATTTTATCATTTATAATTATTTAAACATGTTTGTAAATATTATTATATTTACTACAATCACATTGGGAAAAAAACCCACACAATCATGATTACAATTTAACAACAAATTACATATTTTTAAACGTCAATTGAATGAAATGAAACAGTAAATTTTGATCATGCTGTACCATTATGTTTCCTGTATGCAAGTAATGAATTCAGATGAAAGTCATAGCCCAAGGTTGGGTGCAATGACATGTATGGAAAGCTGCACCAACCATACACAACAAGATGAAATACACTTTTGGGTGCAGTTTTCATCATGAAAAGATACCTGAGAAGTTCTGCCTAACTGTGATAAATCAATAGTACACAATACCCGAAAGCAGGTTGTAGCGTGGTGTGACCTTGATAACGTATTATGTTGTCATTTGCTGCTAGCTATCAACAACAAAATTCAACACATCAAGTTCAACATCTCAATTTAATAATAAGTTACTTGAAGCACTAGTTATTCATGGTAATGGTATATGTTACTGTTGTCTCCCAAATTCAATTGAAAATTTGATAATCTCATGTACCGAATGTTGGAGAGTTTATTTTTTAGGTGTGTTTTTTGATTGAAAGACAATTGAGCTATATGCAGCTGAATATATTGGCTTCACGCTTCATAAACATCTAATTTTAAATTCACAACACATAATTTATTATGCCAATACTGAATTCCTTATAGGTTTTATACAAGTACAAGTTTAATTTACATACATTTTTCTTTTAACAAAAACTGGTAATTAACAGTTTATCTTCCATATGACTTGTGAAGGTCGTGTGAATAGTGTTGCATGAAGTTTTTAATTTGAAGTAACTCTTTTTTTGTTTTTACATAAATCTATTCGCATAATGTTAAGTAATTCACCACTCCCGGTCAGAAAGGTAACTAGTTTTGGTGGTTAATATTTATTTAATGAAATATCTCTTGCTTGATTGAAAAACGATGACAATTGAAGATAGTCTTACAAGGTTGATCAGTTTAACTTGATGAAAGGAAGTTAAATAACACTGTTATGGTTTTATTCTTTACATTTTTGCAAACTATACACAGTAATAAGGCGATTCCATTTAACTAGGAAGTATTTGGTACAAGTGTTGCTTTGACAACGTATTAAACTGTGTCCTCTTTTTCGTACATAATTTATTGAAGACAAAAGAGTTCAATGCACTTCCTATGGGCTGCTGGCGATTGATGGAGCCAGTTTTAAAGTGGGCGTGATTTACAGTGGAATTACATCACGCCCAACAACAGTACAGTGCAGCCAACTCAAAACTAAAACCAAGGCGTGGAGGCAAATAATCTAGTTTCTATTCTTCATGGCTTAAACATTCTTGGTTTGATTAAACGTTGAGATTTCAATGTTTAATCAAACCAAGAATGCTTAAGCCATGAAGAGTATGTATAGGTGCGATTAACAGCACATAGGGAATATGACAAAGAAACTGGCCGCATACAATAACTGTTATGCAATGGTGACAGTGCCTCAATTTGTAAGCATTGACATTGATAGATATTTTTAAAAACTCTATGTGTCATT
Source organism: Leptasterias polaris (assembly GCA_037783415.1). Classification (NCBI taxonomy): domain Eukaryota; kingdom Metazoa; phylum Echinodermata; class Asteroidea; order Forcipulatida; family Asteriidae; genus Leptasterias; species Leptasterias polaris. The sequence continues at coordinate 1,061,519 of JAZGTN010000176.1, read as the reverse complement.
TCCCTGAGACACAACAATATGCCACGAATGATGAAATCATGCAATTTTAAGGACCTTAGCTTTGATGTTTTGTATTGTTTAAATCTTGGTGGAGGTGCTGTATGTTTGAATGGACTATTCATGCATTGTAGGATTCACCGTTGTTTTACGAAATTACCAACTTCTTTGACACAAGTGTTTTTGTTTTCATTCAGTGATGTGTATTTATAATTGATAGAGTTTTGTTCATATCTTGTTATTAACTTTTGATTTTCGGTTGAATTTCTTAAAGAGTAAGAAAACAATGAAGAGCTATTCTGATAATGGCATTGCATGCGCTATTTGTCATGTTTTCTGAATAAAACAATTGCTTTTGACATCGAAAGTTTGAATTCTTTTGTAGAGGACTGCTATTATCGTTTTGTCTATGGAGTGCAAACATTAATTAGAATAAGGTAGTTTTGGGTTCAAAAGTATTGCTTTGATAGGGGCTTAATATCCACTTTTTTGTCCAAATATCAGTGCCGTTACGGGTCCGCACCCTTGGGTAACGCATGACCTCAAACTTTTCAGATTTTGCGCTAAAAAGGGTTTTAGAGATTAAACTTTACATAGCCTTGTTATTCGTATGTAATCTGAACATTAACTGGAGTGTTTCTTTAATAAGAACAATGCCAAGCAAATTGGACACGCCTATTCTCAACTGCGTGGCCGCAGGTGATTGTTACCGTGTTCTATTTAGCAAGGCTTTAGAGGACAAAGACATGCTGGAAAGTATAGCTTGATGAGCCGTGACTGTCGTCTGCTGATGTCAAAGAACCAATAAAAAGGTCAAAGAAACAAGTTTGCTTTGTCTTCTTCAACAACAATGCCATGGAGAATTACGTCTCCTCTCAAGCCTCTTAAGGAACGGGAAAACCCATCAAGAATACAGCAAGTATGACAATAGAGGCAAATGATCACCCATCAGGTAGGCCTATACAGGGTGTTCTATACTTTCTCTGTGGTTTGACATGAGCTCCTCAGTGGTATGTTTTTATTAGCTGGTTTCAAACAATGGGATGCACGTGACCTTACTGAAGATGGATCGACTGAATTGAAACAATACAGGAGACGTAAAGGAACTCTGTTTGACCCTTGATCCAAGGTTTAATTTAAACTATAAAATATTAACCGTGCATCTAGTTGCTCCCTTGCAGCTAATAAATAAATTCCGTTGTGATCTTTGATTTATTAGCAAGAAAATTACTAAAAACACTAACTTGCACTATACATGCAAATGTACAGTACTTCGTCCATCCTGCAATTCAACAACTTTTTTCCCTGCATTTCCAATGCATAATTCTATTAACATGACTGCTGAGAAATTTGTTTATTTCTCTATTTTCACATGAAGATTGTGTTGCTCACTGATGACTCCAAGTAAAACTGAGTCATAACAGATAATATACCGACAGTTCGGTATCGAGACATTCGCCATTATGTAAGATGTGAGGGTCCCACCCATTCTATCTAAATACGTGTCCATACGCACAGAAACGACAGATAAATATATTAATGCAGTCCTTAGGCAACCCAGTAAACCAAACTGCAGGACATTATTGTAATTATCATTGTATTTCCAATTTCTTGCACGTTTGGCTCATTTTAGAAAATTCAAATGCATGTGAGGAATAAGATGATTTGGCAGAAGTCACTGCAGAAATAGTTATTCTTGGACAACCTCCCCTGATGCGATTCAACAAACAAAATTAACATAAAAGCAAAGAGTACACATACATTGATCGAAACTAAAATATTAACAAACCTACTCTTGATTTAAAATATTGACGTCTAGATTTACGAAGGTAACGTCATCACTATATTCATTTACAAAACAGTTTGGATCATAACAAAAACTTAAAAACTAAAACAAAAATAGTAGATCAGTAAACAAGCTACCATTTTAGGATTTAAATTTAAGAGTGAAATTTTTCCAAATGGTGACTTAATATGAACAAAAATCAAGGGTAAAACTACATGTACAGGCTGGCTTACAATTTATAAAAACTCATGTTTCAGTCGTATTCAGTGAACACCTAGTGAACATCACTCTATAATTATTGAACCTTTAAAAGTAATCACATTTTTTCTGCCAACTCAGTTGTTACAACAATTACTGACTTGTTTGATATATATTTCTGGGGTGAGGCCTAACCTAGGCCTGTTTAAAAAACAATGATCTGAGACGATGAACAAAAGGATGCATATTTAATTGGTAGGGGCTTGTATTAATATATTAATATACAGGCTCTGCGTTTATTTTTGTTTGAAGATAATATGATGTAATCTTAATGACCAATTTCTTAGTTCACAAAACATCCGATATAGTGAAAAGCATGCGCCAATTGCAAAGAAAAGGAAATTGTCACGAACAGCTTCAATGAACGAGGCACTGTGGAAAGTGTGACCATCCCACAAACCATTATTACAAAATTGATTCGTAAAAGAGATCGTACTCCATATAAGTAGGCTACTATCCCAGATAATTTTGTGCAGAATGTCATCAAAATATTTATTTGTTATAACACAATATTGTAAAAAATATAAAATTACAAAACATTTTAAACAGGCCTGAAACCCAAATTGATTCTGGTTTTGGTTCTGGTAAGGCCCTGGATGATTTTTTCTTCTTCTTGGTACTCCTTAATTAGAATTGACCCAAAGAAGGGTCTGTATGGGTCATACACAATTCCGGGTCATATTCTGAGCCCCCAAAGCACATTACTGACCCACATTCCTGGGCAGCGTGACCCGGTGAACAAGTCGGGTATGGCCCATTTTCTTCCTTGATGGACTGTTCTAGTTGGGATAAAGTGACAATTATTGGACATTGTTGCATGATGTGTACAGTCCTCCCGTCGTACTCATTGATGATGGTAGTTACCAGGGACTCGTCGGTGACTGCGTGATTTCCCTGCTACCACCACGTGAACCTGGTCTCGGCGTCCGCGATGGGCTGTCGGGACCTAATACGTAGTCCTCACTGCTTAAACTTCTTCTTGGGGAGAGCAACAATGATTTCAAGAAACTTCTAGTGTCCCATTTGACCCAGGGTATTTTCTCCGGTAACTCTGGACTCACCAAGTACGGCTGGTACCCAGTAGTGAGTGGAATAAAGTGAAAGACTGGATCCGAGGCGGGAACGCACTTGGCATGCTGGACAAATATGTGACTGTAACACTGGGCACAAACTACCGCTATTTTATGTGTAGTGTTGGTGGTGTTGTTGTTAATCATCTCCGGTGAAAACCTGTTGGAAAAATATACACAACAACTTAAAATTCTGGTCCAATATTAACACGCAGGTTCAACGGAGCAACCTGACGTGGTGTACCGTGTTGTGTTCCACTTTGTCTGCTATTTCGTAGCAATGCATTAATAACTGAATTAGCATTAATAACTGAATTAGCAGTGTTGTAGTAAAGTATTTTTCAATCGAGTATCAAGAAGGCCTACTGCCAAAGACTAGGGTGGTTCGAGTTACTTGGGCCACCGAGTACGAGTAGGCCTATTTCAAGAACAAGTGTCCGAGTACCGAGAACTCTGACGTTCGTTAGGGAAAAATGACGTTTTTTGGCATTCCGACCATAGCCACTCTGAAGCCATTAATTCGGACAGGGCCTTTACCAAACTGGTGGTGAAAGGGACATTAAAGAGCCTGGTCGTATTTGAGAAACTGAGAATCAGTATTCACTGTTGCTTTGGTAAAGAACATGACACAGATTGTGGCAATGCTGAATTTTAGTGTCCGAATTGGTGGTTTCGGCACAGTGGCTGCAGTCGTGTAGCGAGGAAAAGGCGTATTCTTCAACGTTGTCGCTGAAGCCAAAGTCACTTGATTAAAAACCACGGCTTAGCTTTCGTCTTCGACTCAGTCAATTATTTTAAGACGTACACCTTCGGAAGGGGTTTCAAACAGAACGGTGCTCTAAGCCGGATCACAAGCCAGATCCCAAGCCAGAGCCGAAGCCCAATTTCAAACGTTTCATCAATATCATCCAGTTCTCTATACGGTAGCCTCAACGGAGGTTTCGGTGGCATTTACATGAAGGCCTATATATATACATTGTACAACCTGACATTTTTATTTACCGAATCCAACCAGTAGGCAGTCAACCATGTCATCCTTTCACTCTGGTATGGAAAATTCACTTTTGTATAAACACAATACTGACTTCTTGGATTTGCACAATGGATCTTGTTGGCACACAAATGTAAATTCCCAGATATAACTAGCGAGGAAATAACTTATAAGCCTTTATGCGCCTGTGTTCAGTAGAGCACGACTGCTGCAGGCATTTAAAGGTGTGGAAGTGCATTTTATTCCCATGCACTGGGTTGAATTCATAATGCCATTTTGAAATATGGTGGAATATTAAATCTTTCAGCAGAATGAACTTGCAGTTGGTCTATATGTTGGTGCTAAATGGTAGCACTGTCACTGTTCATCAGCGAGTTCGACTCATAGCTCACACTTCCACTATTTGTGCTGTACTTAATGTTGTACTGTACAAGCGAATGCCACCAGCCGACCATATCCCAATCGCTTCAAGCCAAACATTCCATTGCAATTTGAACGCACAAAGGACATTTTTTGAAGTACAACGAAAAGACCTTCAGAATAACAATGGGCTGTGATGAATGACAGTCAAATTGGGTCGGTCCTATACCGTCACGCGCGAAAGTAATCATTGTATCTTTATATTTATGCCTTCATGATACAAAAAATAATTAAGCAGAGTGAAAACAGCCATGCCGATCTTTGGCAAGTCAGACACACCAAAGCTTATGTAAAATAAACATATGTTATAGACCTTCGTTTCATGACTTGTTTTGATAACATCTGTCAATGTTTTTGAAACCAAAATCTAACAGATCAAAATACAAAACATTCTGGCCCTATAGGCCTAATTCCCGAGGTAATTACTTGACATTATTGGCAATTCAATTTGTAAATTCAATGTTGAAGTCTGGAATAATGTCATATGGTAGACAAGCATACCTGCATTTTTAAAAAATTCTTACGATTGGCACTAAAATCGCATTGTGTTCTGATGACTGCTACCTTTTCGTAGGCTTGAGCGCTTACAATTATATATAATTATTAAGAGTTCCATATTAAGTTGTACGAAATCTTCACCGTACTCAAATGTTCTGAATATCCATGCAATTATTGTTCCGTAACTGTGAGCATTATCAAAGGCCTTTATTGTAACCGAAACAATTGACATTAGCTCGTTTGGTTCAGTATCGAGTCTGTAAACTGGAATTCCGAAATTCTCACCAGCTGGTTGGTGACCACGTGCACCCGTACTGCATTTTGAATGCATTAAGCGAACATCCTTTCATCATGTGTGAATTTCAACCAAGTGTGCATCGTTCAATTTGCATTTAATACCAGCAACAAGAAACCGTTACAAGAGTTCAAAACGCTCCGAGCTATTTTGGAAAGATGCTGAATTTGACCTTTCATTTTGCATGTTGGTCATGTTGGTGAAATTTGTTTACCCAGCTAATGAATGTTTTGGCCTATGGTCGTATCTCACGCGTGAAAAGTGGACACCGGTTGCTCTTTCTGTAGTGTTAAAAATGTACAGTTCAATTCAATTCAATTAAACTCGGATGTCATTTATTTCCATACTTCGTTGAAAAATAATGACAAATAGGGGGCCTACATGTAATTTTTCCACAGTACAGAAAAGTAACAAGTAGGCCTAGCAATAAGCAGGAACTAACGATCAGCATGCATAAAAAAAAAACCCAAGTTCTTCATGCTGGGAAATGAGAGTCACGACAGACACTCATCAAATAATACATAATCTCTGTATCAAGTTGTAGGCCTGTACTCAAATTTGTGTATAGAAATAAATGTTGATGAATGAAAAATAAAATTGTAACCATTGAGTGTAGGATATTATATTTATAAGCAGAGTGGGCCAACTTCAATTCTGCCCCGCCCCATCGCAACTTGTTTCCTACCTGTGTACAAGTGAAAGTAGAATCAGTTTGAGGTAAGCTCCGGTAAATTCACTATCTCCGAAGCATCCAGTGTTGATCTGCCCATAGCCGTTAATAATAATCATCTGTAATCTTTTGAAGTCCTCTTTGGTGATCTCGTTCCAGAACAAGGACATCATATCATCAAATACAGACTTTCCCTCCACCGTCTTTGTGCGGAGTTCAAACTGTGGATAGCTACTGGCAGCTGATGTGTTTTTGTAAACGCTCTGTCGTGTGTCTTGCTGTGTGTCGGTTGTACTCACATGAATATATAAAACTAAGGGTTGATTACCATCACACCCAACATCGTTGTTTCGAACAGACATTATTGCTAATAAGAAGAAGCAAACTGATAACTTATAGATTATTATCTACAAACGCTGGTGTATAAAGCAAACTGGCACGCACCAATATGAGAACCCAGCCTTCTACCAAGGTATGGCAAACAATTGTACGTGTACGATGGCTTAGTCAGATAGCATTGTATTTGTAGGACGGGCGTCATGCTCGACCAGGTCTTTGCCGTCAGGATTGTCATGCAAGCTTAACAAACATACAGGGAATACTTGCACATCACCAAACTAACATCCCGTGGATCCCAATGGATGTAATAAACACAACTTGAAGAGCTTGAAAGTAGAGACGTTTTGTCACTGTAACAACCAACCCCATCATTCTATCTAAGATGCATTCCACAGTGACAATCCATAATGGTTCTCAATAACCCAAACATCACACCAATTGTTTACAACTTTGGGTTGGCCACCGACAGACATTGCTGACCCTTTTTATTCTTCTTTCTACTTCTTGAATAGGCTATTAGTATTTACAATTAATTTACCCATATATTTAGAAAAAGGGATCGTATATCATCCGAGTGTGTAACCATTACACAATTACTTCTTTGTAACGTTACCCCCCTCTGATGCCCTAGCCTGCGGAGTGAAAAACCAGAGATAAAAACTCTTTCGAGAACATACTCTGGGAAAACCCCGCCTAAATATACATTATACATCTTGAATTTTAAAAGTACTGCATTTTGTCCTATAAGGTTTAATAGATTACTCAACGTAACTATACAACGGAACTTCTTATAGTAACTGGTTCTTTCTGGGTTCCATCGGAACAAAGTATAAATTATCCATTATATTAATAATAATAATATAATAATCAATTTTAATCAATTGTGTTTACGAATCGAGCCTGCCCTGCCGGTGCGCAGATGGCCCGTGCTTCCCAAGCACCTCCTTTTATACTTCCCATTTTCTCCTATCTTCATCCGCGTACAGCGGAGTGATTTTACCTTATTGAGAACTAAATTTCGTTCTAATTCACCCGGTTCAACCGAACGAAATAACATTTCTCAATAACCCAAACATCACACCAATTGTTTACAACTTTGGGTTGGTCACCGACAGACATTGCAGCGGTAAAGAACGGGGCTGCGAAAATTGTAATAACCTATTTTAACTCTTGCGTCGTCTATCAGTCTATGAAATGACAGTATTTATATAAAAAATAAAAAAAACAACTATGAAGGTTATTTATTTGAATATTGGCAACTTAGTGGAAGTTAGTTTTATTATTTTAATTAAGGTATAATACATATTATTGTCTTTGGAAGTAACAACAATTGTTTGTTTAATTCACGTTGCTCTATCAATAAGACGAGGTAATTCATATTTTTAAACCTCACTAAAGACCCAATGATTTTGAACTCTGAACCTTTCTGCCATTGCCTCTTTAATGTAGGAATCTTTGGCAGAGTCTGACATCCAACTACCATGTTTCTTGAATAGTCTGTCTGGAATGCCTCAACTGCGAGGGTTGCTCCTCCAGAGCGCAGACTGTGTAACCCGTATCTACTTATATCTTATTAATTTCGTTCAACATTTCGAGAAATAGTTATCTAGCCCTAGTGAAAGAATTTTGTTTATTGTCTTTCCTTAGGGCCCAACAGCCTTTACGTTTAGTGATAGAGCGAAAAATGTACTCTTCTGAAGGGTCTGGAATCTGAGCTAATGCTATAGATAACGCTCCAAAGTTTAAACGGGACAGGTATTGCCCCCTGAACGGCTGATGATTACCCATGAACCTTCCCTATATTTGTCTGTTTTGCTCTTTTCAACGAAAATACTGACGTAAGTATTCGCAATTACTAGGCCTAAGTCAGATCTCTTGAGATGTGCAAGTTCGTTGAATCTGAAGAAGCCTGCAAACCCGACGACAATGATGGTAGGTGTCCTTAGATGGTACAGGTCGGACGTATTAAATGTAATTTGTGAAATATCTGCTGAATAGTTTCCAGTGACAGGGGTTCTTTCCAATGGTTAGCTCTGGTTTTAAGAGAGCGCTTTGCTGCCTCGTGTACTGATCTTGGTTATAACATGTGCTCCGTAGGGGGTTCAATAGATGCTAACCTGTGTGCCCATGCGATATTGTAGAATGCAGTAGTTACCGGGGAGACAGAGTTCGCTGTCTGCATAAATGCTAAGAAGATACAAGGCAACATCTAATGGCGACGCGGGGAGTGATCTTGCTGTTGCCCACGCTTTCCACCGTTGGAACCCGTTGGAGTACTGTTGTACTGTAGAGTCTGCTCTGTCCTCCATCACCACTTTAGGAAGTTAGTTGAACAGTTCCTTCATGACTGGGTCTGTGATTGATTTTGACAAATCCTTCCAGGGCACCTGGGAAAAAATATGTATACACTTTTTGTAGTTCTGTAAATCACTTTTTTGCCAACTCGGCATTATCATGACTCCAAGGTTCATGCAATATAAATACAAGTTATCTCCAGTATTGTAATGGCCCTGAAGTGCCCTAATTGTTATAAAAATCAACATACAAAAGGGAATATTGTCTTCAGTACTATCATAATAATAATAATAAAGACATTTATAACGCGCCAAAACATATCCACCCAAAGGGTGCTCAAGGCGCTCACAAGAAAAATAGTAATTAAATATGACGTGTCATCAGGTGGGATTTCAGTTTGCTTTTAAAATTATCAATAGTTGCACATGTCTTGACTGAGTTAGGGAGTTTGTTCCACAAGCGAGGAGCGGCGGAAGCAAATGCTCGGTCACCCCATGATCGTTTTGACATGGGGACGACTAGAGAAAGTTCAGTGGAAGACCGGAGACCAGAGCGAGATGACTTATGTATGTTGATTAGAGAAGCGATGTATTCATGGCTCTTCAGCCCCTCTCCAGTTTTATCATGGCTCTTCAGCCTCTTCATGCAATATACACACAGAAAAGTATATCCAGTATTCCTTTCTAATCTCCCGCAATTAGCAACAAACAAATATTATGTTTGGAGTGGCAGTTCCTGACAACACACTTGTCACTCGTTTTATTCATCTTGTTAAACATTTAACAATTCTTCAATACAGAAATCCGTAAGTCAGTCCAACAATTTTTCATTACGAATAAATATACAACATACGTACATAACTCGCTTGTAATTAAAAACAAACACGAGAAGGCATATTGCCTGAAATTCTGCCAAACGACACACGCAGATTACTCGTCAATGCGACGTACCAGACTAAAGCTGCAGCTCCGAGTCAATGGTCACCGAGCTAAAACCAAGCTCCAAGCCAATTACTCGTCAATGCGACGTACCAGACTAAAGCTACAGCTCCGAGTCAATGGTCACCAAGCTAATTACTTGTCAATGCGACAATCATGGGCACCAGACTAAAGCTCTCAGCTCCAAGTCGATGGTGATATCATGACTAATATGCTATCGGTCCAATATCGGACACATCTGCTGCCAATCCAGCATCGGCCTGTGCATCAAGTTCTAAAGAGTCAGCACACACGCAACCCCTACGCTTGCCTAGATAAAAACCCGTGGGCCAAAAAACTAGGAGAGAGGACGTGTCTGGGAGTAGGCATGACTCAAAGTACCCAGGTCACTTGAACTAATGCAATCCTACCACAATATGTAACCTGCAAAAAAAAAAAAAAAAAAAAAAAATTATGTAAAGTAAACTTGGCGTGTACGCCATATAAGTGTGTCAGAAAGCCGAATGACATACCACAAGAACACAATACTTATATAGCCCGCCTAAGCAACGCTTGATTGCCCAGGCAGGCCATACCCCCATTCTAATTGCTTACGAACCGAAAGGAAAGTGTTTCTCTTCTAACAAAAGACCGAAAAGAAACACATTTATCATGGCTCTGCAGCCTATAATGCAAAATACATACGAATGTTATCGCAATTTCATGGCTCTTCGGCCATTGTTTATGCAAAAAAGCATACATATTTTGCCCATACTATCTTGGCTCTGCAGCCCCATGCTATAATGCAAATTACATACGAATACGAATATTATATCCATTTATGGCTCTTCAGCCATTGTTATGCAATAAAGCGACCTATTTTCATCAGTATTGTCATGGCTCTGCAGCCCCTTGATATAAAAATGTCAATGGGATAGGAATGAAAGGCGTAAAGCAATCATGCTGAAAGACGGTTCTTTTTCCTTGAACAAAGGGTGATTACTCTGACCTAATATGAATGATTCTGATGATGCTGGAAAATATCTAGAATCTACAACCTGTGGTATGAATGAACCTAGATTAGGGCCGATAAGCAAGGGCCAAAAAGGCGCCGAGGGCCAGTTTGGAACTAAAAAGTGCCAAATGCCGTGTTAATTGCCTTAAGGTGTAAGATGTCTTACCTATGAGAGATATAGGAGGAACGAGCCAATTATTCTCATTTGCCCAGCAGCAAGTAAATGCATCTACTGCTTCTGAACCAGAGTTCCAATATCTTGAATTGAAACGTGGCAACTTGTTAATGAATTGGCAAACCCCAGAGCCTCTCGAACCTCTTAAACCAGAAATCTGCCAGAGCCCGGTCGTCGTAGTCGACTATCCTACTCAGGCTTTTTCATTCTGAGAACAAGGGACCCATTTTCAAATTGATACCATGCTCTATACAGTCATAATGAGAAGATGCCATTTCATGTAGCTCGCATTTGCCGCTACCAACTTCTATAATACGCACTACGTTCTTACTGTCGGTAAACCACTTAACACTATAGTGCCAGCCAGTAACGGCTTTGAGTTCCCTCCAAGTTGAACTTTTAGGTTGTTGATTGTCGTTCCAAGCACAGTGTGATAATGCTCCATTGATTACCACAATATACCCTCCTGCACCTACTCCACTTGCGTCAGAACACACAACCCTTTGGAAAGTGAAATCAGTTCTCATTGGAACTGGTTTGAGAGCGAGAATGTTTTGCTCCCAGAATTGCAACTCTCAGAGTTTCCGTTGTGAGTAATATAGAGTGTTGCCAAGAAGGTGCTGATTGTACATTCGTTAGCATTGACCTTGACATTGACCTCGACATTGACCTCGTTACGTTGCCTTGTGACAATGCTGTGACTTGACCAATTAGAATGGCAAGTGATTTGACATGTATAAACCTTGCTGTGGCTGGACCTAAATTGTGTGACTGTTTCTTTGAATTTTGATGCGTAACAACTCGATTGAACTGGGCTAATCAACCTTTGTTAATGTCTAGCAGTGCTCCTAACCATTGTTGTGGATCCCAATGGGATTTAGCACTATTTGCTGTAAACCCCGCTTCTATAAGCTCATTATGGATATCTTGAGAATGTGAACTAGCTTCATTGATTGAATTACCGAGGCCCAAACCATCATCCAGATATACCACTATTTCTTTGCCTTCCGAACGCCATAACTAGGACTCGCAAAATTTTGGTGAATATAGGGCGCTGAGCTTAGACGAAAAGGAAGCACAAGGAACTTGAAGTATTTTGTAGTAGCCCCGAAAGTCCACGAGAAACCAGAGTATGTTTGGGAAATATCTCGACATGGTACCCACTCTCAAGGTCAAAAGAGAATAAGAATTTTCCTTTGTCTAATAAAGGCGGGCCGTTTTCAGATCTTCATACTTACAGATTCTTTCCAGAGGTGCAAGTTTACTTTCCTCAAATCTAAACTAAGCCTCTTTTTACCACAAGGTTGAATGGCAACCGATAAAGGATTGACTACTTTTGGCCTAATGGAACATTCTTGAATACGTCCATCGTTAAGGAGCTGGGTTATTGCTTCTGATACAAAAGAATGTTGTGCATTGGCTGATCTGTTATTACGGGTAATAGAGGATTCAGGAAGAGAATAAAATGAAATTTTATAACTAGCTATAATCGTATCCAAGATAAATACGTTGGAACAATGTTTTAGCCAAAATGCTTTATGCTTTCTCAAACTACCCCTGAGAAGTTTCCCCGTGATACCTTGTTCGCACTCAAATCTAGTGTCATTTACTACATGCACTTATCTTTGATTGTGTCGTCTTTACGTGAAGGTTGACTTGCATTGCTTGATTTGTTGTGTAAGCATCTTTAGACTCCGACTGGTGTTGAAATATTTCATTCCGTAGTGAAGCACAGGAATCCTGGAAAGTGCGTTTCAATTCGGCTGTGGTTACTTGAAACGATTGAATTAGCTGCTCGGGTGTGGTTCTTGGCTGATCGCCAGAATGGCCTTCCATTGTATGAAAGAATGCTACTAATGTTACTAATGTTGTAGAGTAGGCCAATAAATTGTGTTTACGAATCTAACCTGCCGGTGCGCAGATGGCCCGTGCTTCCCAAGCACCTCCTTTTATACTTCCCATTTTCTCCTATCTTCATCCGCGTTTACAGCGGAGTGATTTTACCTTATTGAGAACTAAATTTCGTTCTAATTCACCCGGTTCAACCGAACGAAATAACATTTACTTGATACGAAATCAAAGTGCTGCAAATTGCCAACGTGTAGGCCTATTATACCGTACCTTCGAACTTGTATTACTTTCGAATAATTTGTGCAGAGGTAACAAAACAAAAATAAAAAGGAGAAGAAAAACAAAATAATAAGACGGAGGTGATTGACTTATCTCTTCCAACATGTAATCTGCACACTTCTTTTCTGACACCTTTTTAATGTGATCTAAACAAAATGGACCCCAGTAATTACTGGGCTATCAACGTGCATTTGTATTATGTATTTTGCAAGCAATCAGGAAAAAGACGCAGCACGCCCCTGATTGTTCGTAGCCAGATTATTATTATTTCCCCAGAACGAAAACATAAGTATGGAAGAACTGTTCAAATTTCTTGCCTCAAAAGAAAACCCCAAATGGCTAAACATGCGCCCAAGAGAGTCTAATCTCTAATTTTCATCAGTGGTTCAAAAGAAGACAGGAAAAAATCAAACAGATTACTGCAAGTGCAAGAGATAAACACAAAAAGGATTAGGATGCACCAGAGAGCATCTTCAGCGTGAGCGGGCTCGAGGCCCTACGCCGTAGGCTCTGCGATGCACGCTCGCAAACTCCCCTTATTTTCGCCAACTAACAGTTCAAACTCCGTTTTGCTCAAAATATAACGCCGAATGCATCGTCACTGCACCAGGGGCCGGTCCTCATGCTGTTCTACAGCTTTGTGCATGTGCGCTTGCAATGTTAATGAGTAGCCGCCCACCCCAATTTTATTATGGTAGATGTTATTTAACTGGTAATGTACACATACAATTATTTCAGTATTATCCCCTATTTTTCACACGGATCTACGCCAGTGTTGGTGATAATTTTCACACGGATCTACGCCAGTGTTGGTGATAATTTAATCTTCGAAATACAGTGGGTGTACTCTGCCCAGTAGAACTCAAGCCAGTGAAAGCAACTTTAACTGTAGTCATCAAGTCGATATAAAACTGCTATCCAACCTTATATACCGTTTTCCTATTTCCTACTAGACACTACTAATCCCGTGGAGTCCAGTTGTCAATTAGCATTTATCTATAAACTAAACTATATGATCATTCTTTAAAAAGACTCGGAGGCAAACGGCGATGGCTGATTGATAACGCGTTTGTTTCGTGTTTCTTTTATACAATAATGGCTACATATTTTGCCTTGGTAGATAATAGTAATAATATGGGAAGTTTTCAAAATGCCCCTGACGGACAGTGGTAATTATTTCCGTAATGCTTGATATAATTCAATATCTATTTGGTTTGCGGTTACACCATGTGTATGTCTACTGGGTAGATTATGTTCTTTAATTTAATAATACCATTTATCATTTTCATTCGTCTGAAAACGAAATACCAAGGTCTAATATACATTTTGTTTTATTCATTTATTAATATTTTTTTCTGATAACAATTTTGTTTTCTCTCACAGTTTATGTGTCTCTATAAATATAGTAAATTACACGAAAGGTTTGTACTTTTGCTGCAATGAACCTATTGCATTTAGATCAGGTACTCACCACATTATCACACATGTCTGTGAATCCCGCTAATCTAGGACTTCTTTTTGTTCTCCCATTGTTTGGACATAGTTTTTTGCGACGTCCTCGCTCTGTCAAACACCCGGATCCCTTTTGTTAAAGTCCTCGGTTTCAATGGATAGCCACGCTCATCATGGGAATTAATTAAAACTAAAACAATTGTTTGTGAAACAATAACTTGATTCGAGACAAAAAACCCTCTAAACATAACCATTGCTTGTTACAATATTACACAAGGCCGAGTGAAGACCACAATTTATGTTTGATATGTAAGTTTACATATTGAAAATAAATTCATAACTAAACGCTTTGAATAACAACTGCTGACCACTAGGCCACATTATAAAATTAAAATGAGAGAGGAGACCTTTAACAAATTCTGACCCCCCCACACACAAACACCCCCCCACAAACACCCCAACAAACACACAAACAAACAAACAAACAACCCAACAAACAACCAACCCAACACCCCAACAAACAAACAACCCAACAAACAAACAACCCAACAAACAACCAACCCAACAAACAAACAAACAACCCAACAAACAAACAAACAAACAAACAAACACCCCAACAACCCAACAAACAAACAAACAAAACAAAAACTGTCCAATCAGTGGGCTTTCGAATAATTATATCTTTATATAATAGAAACTCACTCATCACACACACACCCAAGTGTTTATACGCCTGCAATCGTGGACCTCCTATTGTCCCTCTTTTGTTTATACTCTAACTTTTTTGCAACAGCTCCCATTGGTTTTGTACACGTTTTCCAACCGTGGACCTTTCTCGAACCGTGGACCTATTGTCCTCTTTTGTTATAGGTCCCCGCTTACCGAGGACTTCTCTTTGTTCTCCCATTGTTTGGACATAGTTTTTTTTTTGCAACGTCCCCATTGGGTTTGTACACGAATACGAAGCGAGGACGTCCTCGCTCTGTCAAACACCCGGATCCCTTTTGTTAAAGTCCTCGGTTTGAATGGATAGACACGCTCACTCACTCACCCACACACACACACACACACACACACACATGTCAATTGATAAATCAAGGACTTCTCTTTGATCTCCTATTGTTTGGACTTGACCTTTATTTATAGCAACATCTTTATTGGTTTTGAACTTGACAGTGAAGCGAGGAGGTCCTTGCTCCATCAAAACACCAGGACCCCTTTTTGTTAAAGTTCTTGGTTTCAATGGGTAGACACCCCCTACAAACACGCAAAGCTATTGAACCTAATTACATAACATTGCATCTTATATATTGTCATTTTGTAATTAAAACAAATAATAAATTTAAATAAATGGCATTTATTATAATAATTAAAATATGGGCAGCATGAAATCTTCAATAACTTAAAACAGATAATATATTGCAACTGTTCAACAAAGAAAACACAATAATGAAACTTCCACCATAAAATAAATTGAGAACTAAATATTGGACCTCCTTGATCAACAGTTCTAGTCAGTGAAATATACATGAATAACATTTTTATAACATCAAAAATTGCATTTTCAATATTAACTTGAGTCTCTGCAAAACATAATTACGCAAAATCACAGTCCAAAGAACTCAAGTTTCTTTTACAAATCCTTGAATGAAAAGTAGCTCAATAGCTCAAATAATTTTTGGTTTTAACAAAGTGATGAACCCAACACACACCCACAATTCCATGCTTTCAGAAAATTGCATTTAAAATTAGACAATTTGTTCAAACCGCTTTTTCTGACACTGCTTATCATTTTATCCTTAATAATTTATTCCCAAAATAAAGCTGACTTCTTCGGTCATTTACCTGTCATTTCACTGTCAATATCTCTCATTCTTGCAACTTTTAATACTAGTATTCCTAAACTTGTTCAACACCTTCCTTAACTTATTTGACCTGCTTGCAAAGTACTGAATACAGAACATTGCCATATAGAGATTTGTCACTTATTGAAACCACAAGCCATACATGCATATTTGGCAGGGCGCCAATGCTGTGTAATTCAATGTGTAATTTGGTGAAAACTGTACATTTTACGTGATGAAACTTGGTGAGTATGTTAACAGCAGAGAATGTATCAAGATTGGGGAACAAATTTGGTGGGTTTGTCACTTAGTGAAAATGCTGATAAATTGTTGGAGGCACTTTGTGTCAAGTGAGAGTGGTCTACCAACAGAGTTAGTTGAGGTTGGATATAGGTCCAGGGTAGGAGAGGGTGGATTCATTGATGCATGTCATACCTTTTGTTTGATTTGAGCCCTAAAGAGGTTGGCAGGAAAGATGTGCAATGAATACACATGGGGAATAAATTGCACAATACATACAACAGGCAAGGTTGTCTGTGTATTGAATAATTGTTTACACACAGTGAGCTGTGGTGTCTAAATTTATCAAAGATGCAGTTTTATCTTTCATTGGTGCTTTTTGTTCTCTACAAAGTAACGGAGAACAAGGTCTTGGTGAGCCCTCTGGAGCTCCTTCTTTAACTGCTCTAGAGCCCACTGAGGAGTCTTGATAGCAACTTGAGAGCTTCTCAGAAACAGTCTCCAATAAATCTTCCACAGAGTTCAATTCATCCTGCATTTCAGTGTCAGGAAGAGTTGAAATGTCTAGACAAGATGGAATCATGACATCACTGTATGTATGTGGAGTATTGCCTTCTTCCTCAATGTATTCAGGCAAAGTCATAGACTCACATACTGGCTCCTCATCTTCGCCTGACGAGCTACAAACGTCCAGTTTGATGTGACTATCTGGATGAATGTCTTCTGATTTAGAGGTATTGTTAAGAAGGGGGAGTGATTCTGTATCATCAATAGAGTTATCTGGTGAGGAAAAGGTCAGAATCCTTGTTGGTTGAGCCACTATTCCTACTGAATCTCCTGAATCTCTGACTGCTGTATCCGATGATGTTATTGCTTCATTGTTGCTTAATTGAATACTCAATGAATCAGATTCCACACCACCAGCTGCAGGCATCAGATGGCTCAACTCATTCAACTGAAATGAGAATTCATGAAGTCAATTTCATCAAGTTGTTGAATTTACTTAAGTGTCTATCACAAATCAACAAAATTCACATCTACAGATCCAGCATGATGTTCTCTAAAGTTTTGTTTCATCTTAAGATTTGTTAAAGCTGAAATCTATACAAATGACACAAACGAAGCATCATTATTTTCTATGCTCATCAATGGCTGATTTTCTATGTTTGTTTAAAGCAAAGTCATGAAGGTTGCCCATCCGAATGGGCTTAAAAGACCACAGAAGGTTACAAAGGGAGGCAATGGGACAGTAAGAAAAAGAGAAAACAATCACAATACAGAAATGAGAGTTTTGGTTTTGCTGAAGTACTTCCTATTATATGTAGAAGGCTTCTATTTGAGATAACAGTTGGATAAGCACCTTATAGGAATTGTTTTGGGGACAGAATATTATTGCAGATCAATGGAGACTCACCTCTTCCTCGTCTTCTGCAAGCTCATCTTGTCTTAGGGTTTGCAAGCTGCTATTATCTGTATGTAAAGATCCCAGCTGATGACTTGGGGAACTTGTAGTACTTGAATTCAATGATGATGTTAAACTGGCCCCGCTTTCAGTTCCAACCAGATTTGTATCATCACTTGCATCTGATGCTTGGCGGGGTACCAGGGATGACTGACCAGCTTTCATGTTCTGAACTTCACTGGCAACAAAAGCAGCATTTCTACCTACACAAATGTCAGGTACAAAAATAATGGGACAACGTTTACGCAGGAACTTACAAATATAGCTCATAAGTACTGAAAACAGGCTATATTTTTACACTAAAACACAATATTTGACTGTGGTCAAAACGGCAGAAAATAAGCAATTATACAAAATCATAGATTACAGCAATAAAGATGTTTTGCTTACCAGGAGGCAGGTTCCACAGTCCAGATATCTCAAGTGTTTTCAATTTCTTTTCCAGTTCTGCCACTCGCTGACCAAGTATTCTAAAGAAAAACAAAATTACAGCATGTACCTCAAATATAACTTTAAGATTCTCACAAATAAATCAATCATCAATGAAAGGCAACCTGAAATTACAATCTACCGCTATCTGTTGCCATTCAGTTGCAGTCAAGATAAGAATCAGAGGCATGTATTACATGCTTTGAATCCAGGTATCAAAGTGCAGTACATTATTACTACACTCTTCATCAGAGACTAGATGCATTTCTGTAACCATCTCAACACCTTAGAAGTATGCAGAACCTGCAACAAAATTGGTGCTCATAAACCAACAAACAATCTGTACTCTTTTACCCCAGAGACAATAAATCATTGTTCAGTGTTGCAAGCACAAAGAGCTGTAAGAGGGATTCAAACCCATGTTTTTAACTTGAGTCTATTTCCCAACACCACTGTGTGGAGTCCTTGTTAACCTACTTACTTATTGGTATTTCTTTGGTGGTTGAGAGCCATATTCTTATCATGTATGGTATCCAGTAGTGCTGATGCCAATGACTGTAGATCAGCGACGGATGAAGGTGTCGCTGCTATACCTCCAGATTTCCCTTCAGCAAGAAGCTGCTCAACTAATCAATAAATCAAATAAATCACTTATCGTCATCATCACAATCATACAAAGTCATACCATAGAAATAGTACATTTATTATGCGGCAACGAATTATCAAATTTAGTGGAGCTTGTTAGGAAGGATTTCATGAGCCAGAGCAACTATAATACAACACCTTGAAAGGGATACAAGGTGAGGTTGCACAAATTGCTACCAGATTATGCCAGAAACACCGGGGCAAACCCCTTCTCTTTATGATAAGTGTACTAAGATATTTACATGCATCAAACAACACATTCAACTGACAAAACAAAAATGGTTAAGTGCCTTGCTTATGGACACAAGCGTCAGGACCAGGACTTGAACCCACACTGTGCTCATCAGAAACATCACAGCTTGAGTCTGGTGTAATTGACCGATCAGCCATGATAAGAAATCATATGAACATGGCGTCACCGGAATAAGCTTCTTAGTGTAGATGCTACTAAGCTAATCCTGTGTGCCATGCGTACATAGCTATGCACTTCAACTGTTCCATCATAAAAATTAAAATAAAAGATCTTTGACAGATGACCATATGATGTTCAATACTCAGTGAAAATTTAGAGTAGAGTTTGTTTACCTTGTTTTGGTGATACCAAGAGCCCTCCACTGGTTGTTGATCCAAGCTTGATGGTGTTTTTTCCTCTTCGTCTCTCAAGAGCAGTCTAAAAACAAAACCACCATGAGTATCAATGAGGACTCATATCGAAACCACAGTGGGTACCATGATACTCATGGTGGTACTCAATGTGGACTCATATCAAAACCACAGTGAGTATCACATTGAGTATCAATGTGGACTCATATCAAAACCACAGTGAGTATCACCATGAGTATCAATGTGGACTCATATCAAAACCACAGTGGGTATCACCATGAGTATCAATATGGACTCATATCAAAACCACAGTGGGTATCACCATGAGTATCAATGTGGACTCATATCAAAACCACAGTGAGTATCACCATGAGTATCAATGTGGACTCATATCAAAACCACAGTGGGTATCACCATGAGTATCAATGTGGACTCATATCAAAACCACAGTGGGTATCACCATGAGTATCAATGTGGACTCATATCAAAACCACAGTATCACCATGAGTATCAATGTGGACTCATATCAAAACCACAGTGAGTATCACCATGAGTATCAATGTGGACTCATATCAAAACCACAGTGAGTATCACCATGAGTATCAATGTGGACTCACATCAAAACCACAGTGGGTATCACCATGAGTATCAATGTGGACTCATATCAAAACCACAGTGGGTATCACCATGAGTATCAATGTGGACTCATATCAAAACCACAGTGGGAATCACATAGAGTATCAATGTGGACTCATATCAAAACCACAGTGAGTATCACCATGAGTATCAATGTGGACTCATATCAAAACCACAGTGGGTATCACAATGAGTATCAATGTGGACTCATATCAAAACCACAGTGGGTATCACCATGAGTATCAATGTGGACTCATATCAAAACCACAGTGGGAATCACATAGAGTATCAATGTGGACTCATATCAAAACCACAGTGAGTATCACCATGAGTATCAATGTGGACTCATATCAAAACCACAGTGGGTATCACAATGAGTATCAATGTGGACTCATCAAAACCACAGTGAGTATCACCATGAGTATCAATGTGGACTCATATCAAAACCACAGTGAGTATCACCATGAGTATCAATGTGGACTCATATCAAAACCACAGTGGGAATCACATAGAGTATCAATGTGGACTCATATCAAAACCACAGTGGGTATCACCATGAGTATCAATGTGGACTCATATCAAAACCACAGTGGGTATCACAATGAGTATCAATGTGGACTCATCAAAACCACAGTGAGTATCACCATGAGTATCAATGTGGACTCATATCAAAACCACAGTGAGTATCACCATGAGTATCAATGTGGACTCATATCAAAACCACAGTGAGTATCACCATGAGTATCAATGTGGACTCATATCAAAACCACAGTGAGTATCACCATGAGTATCAATGTGGACTCATATCAAAATACAGTGAGTATCACCATGAGTTGATACTCATGGTGATACTCACTGTATATCATAATGAGTATCAATGTGGACTATATCAAAACCACAGTATCACCATGAGTATCAATGTGGACTCATATCAAAACCAGTGAGTATCACAATGAGTATCAATGTGGACTATATCAAAACCACAGTATCACCATGAGTATCAATGTGGACTCATATCAAAACCACAGTGAGTATCACAATGAGTATCAATGTGGACTCATATCAAAATACAGTGAGTATCACAATGAGTATCAATGTGGACTATATCAAAACCACAGTATCACCATGAGTATCAATGTGGACTCATATCAAAACCACAGTGGGTATCACAATGAGTATCAATGTGGACTCATATCAAAACCACAGTATCACCATGAGTATCAATGTGGACTCATATCAAAATACAGTGAGTATCACAATGAGTATCAATGTGGACTCATATCAAAACCACAGTATCACCATGAGTATCAATGTGGACTCATATCAAAATACAGTGAGTATCACAATGAGTATCAATGTGGACTCATATCAAAATACAGTGAGTATCACAATGAGTATCAATGTGGACTCATATCAAAATACAGTGAGTATCACCATGAGTATCAATGTGGACTCATATAAAAACCACAGTATCACCATGAGTATCAATGTGGACTCATATAAAAATACAGTGAGTATCACAATGAGTATCAATGTGGACTCATATCAAAACCACAGTGAGTATCACAATGAGTATCAATGTGGACTCATATCAAAACCACAGTGGGTATCACCTTGAGTATCAATGTGGACTCATATCAAAATACAGTGAGTATCACCATGAGTATCAATGTGGACTCATATCAAAACCACAGTGAGTATCACATAGAGTATCAATGTGGACTCATATCAAAACCAGTGAGTATCACATAGAGTATCAATGTGGACTCATATCAAAACCACAGTATCACATTGAGTATCAATGTGGACTATATCAAAACCAAAGTATCACCATGAGTATCAATGTGGACTCATATCAAAACCAGTGAGTATCACAATGAGTATCAATGTGGACTCATATCAAAATACAGTGAGTATCATAATGAGTATCAATGTGGACTATATCAAAACCACAGTATCACCATGAGTATCAATGTGGACTCATATCAAAACCACAGTATCACCATGAGTATCAATGTGGACTCATATCAAAATACAGTGAGTATCACCATGAGTATCAATGTGGACACATATCAAAACCACAGTGAATATCACCATGAGTATCAATGTGGACTCACATCAAAACCACAGTATCACATTGAGTATCAATGTGGACTCATATCAAAATACAGTGAGTATCACAATGAGTATCAATGTGGACTCATCAAAATACAGTGAGTATCACCATGAGTATCAATGTGGACTCATATCAAAACCAGTGAGTATCACAATGAGTATCAATGTGGACTCATATCAAAACCAGTGGGTATCACCTTGAGTATCAATGTGGACTCATATCAAAATACAGTGAGTATCACCATGAGTATCAATGTGGACTCATATCAAAACCAGTGAGTATCACAATGAGTATCAATGTGGACTCATATCAAAACCACAGTGGGTATCACCTTGAGTATCAATGTGGACTCATATCAAAATACAGTGAGTATCACCATGAGTATCAATGTGGACTCATATCAAAACCAGTGAGTATCACAATGAGTATCAATGTGGACTCATAAAAATACAGTGAGTATCACAATGAGTATCAATGTGGACTCATATCAAAACCACAGTGAGTATCACCATGAGTATCAATGTGGACTCATATCAAAACCACAGTGAGTATCACAATGAGTATCAATGTGGACTCATATCAAAACCACAGTATCACAATGAGTATCAATGTGGACTCATATCAAAACCACAGAGTATCACCATGAGTATCAATGTGGACTCATATCAAAATACAGTGAGTATCACAATGAGTATCAATGTGGACTCATATCAAAACCACAGTATCACCATGAGTATCAATGTGGACTCATATCAAAATACAGTGAGTATCACCATGAGTATCAATGTGGACTCATATCAAAACCAGTGAGTATCACAATGAGTATCAATGTGGACTCATATCAAAACCACAGTGGGTATCACCTTGAGTATCAATGTGGACTCATATCAAAATACAGTGAGTATCACCATGAGTATCAATGTGGACTCATATCAAAACCAGTGAGTATCACAATGAGTATCAATGTGGACTCATAAAAATACAGTGAGTATCACAATGAGTATCAATGTGGACTCATATCAAAACCACAGTGAGTATCACCATGAGTATCAATGTGGACTCATATCAAAACCACAGTGAGTATCACAATGAGTATCAATGTGGACTCATATCAAAACCACAGTATCACAATGAGTATCAATGTGGACTCATATCAAAACCACAGAGAGTATCACCATGAGTATCAATGTGGACTCATATCAAAATACAGTGAGTATCACCATGAGTATCAATGTGGACTCATATCAAAATACAGTGAGTATCACAATGAGTATCAATGTGGACTCATATCAAAACCAGTGAGTATCACCATGAGTATCAATGTGGACTCATATCAAAATAGTGAGTATCACCATGAGTATCAATGTGGACTCATATCAAAATAGTGAGTATCACAATGAGTATCAATGTGGACTCATATCAAAATACAGTGAGTATCACAATGAGTATCAATGTGGACTCATATCAAAATACAGTGGGTATCACCATGAGTATCAATGTGGACTCATATCAAAACCACAGTGGGTATCACCATGAGTATCAATGTGGACTCATATCAAAACCACAGTGAGTATCACAATGAGTATCAATGTGGACTCATCAAAATACAGTGAGTATCACATAGAGTATCAATGTGGACTCATATCAAAACCAGTGAGTATCACATAGAGTATCAATGTGGACTCATATCAAAACCACAGTATCACATTGAGTATCAATGTGGACTATATCAAAACCACAGTATCACCATGAGTATCAATGTGGACTCATATCAAAACCAGTGAGTATCACAATGAGTATCAATGTGGACTCATATCAAAATACAGTGAGTATCATAATGAGTATCAATGTGGACTATATCAAAACCACAGTATCACCATGAGTATCAATGTGGACTCATATCAAAACCACAGTATCACCATGAGTATCAATGTGGACTCATATCAAAATACAGTGAGTATCACCATGAGTATCAATGTGGACACATATCAAAACCACAGTGAATATCACCATGAGTATCAATGTGGACTCACATCAAAACCACAGTATCACATTGAGTATCAATGTGGACTCATATCAAAATACAGTGAGTATCACAATGAGTATCAATGTGGACTCATCAAAACCACAGTGGGTATCACCATGAGTATCAATGTGGACTCATATCAAAACCACAGTGAGTATCACCATGAGTATCAATGTGGACTCATATCAAAACCACAGTGGGTATCACCATGAGTATCAATGTGGACTCATATCAAAACCACAGTGGGTATCACCATGAGTATCAATGTGGACTCATATCAAAACCACAGTATCACCATGAGTATCAATGTGGACTCATATCAAAACCACAGTGAGTATCACCATGAGTATCAATGTGGACTCATATCAAAACCACAGTGAGTATCACCATGAGTATCAATGTGGACTCACATCAAAACCACAGTGGGTATCACCATGAGTATCAATGTGGACTCATATCAAAACCACAGTGGGTATCACCATGAGTATCAATGTGGACTCATATCAAAACCACAGTGGGAATCACATAGAGTATCAATGTGGACTCATATCAAAACCACAGTGAGTATCACCATGAGTATCAATGTGGACTCATATCAAAACCACAGTGGGTATCACAATGAGTATCAATGTGGACTCATATCAAAACCACAGTGGGTATCACCATGAGTATCAATGTGGACTCATATCAAAACCACAGTGGGAATCACATAGAGTATCAATGTGGACTCATATCAAAACCACAGTGAGTATCACCATGAGTATCAATGTGGACTCATATCAAAACCACAGTGGGTATCACAATGAGTATCAATGTGGACTCATCAAAACCACAGTGAGTATCACCATGAGTATCAATGTGGACTCATATCAAAACCACAGTGAGTATCACCATGAGTATCAATGTGGACTCATATCAAAACCACAGTGGGAATCACATAGAGTATCAATGTGGACTCATATCAAAACCACAGTGGGTATCACCATGAGTATCAATGTGGACTCATATCAAAACCACAGTGGGTATCACAATGAGTATCAATGTGGACTCATCAAAACCACAGTGAGTATCACCATGAGTATCAATGTGGACTCATATCAAAACCACAGTGAGTATCACCATGAGTATCAATGTGGACTCATATCAAAACCACAGTGAGTATCACCATGAGTATCAATGTGGACTCATATCAAAACCACAGTGAGTATCACCATGAGTATCAATGTGGACTCATATCAAAATACAGTGAGTATCACCATGAGTTGATACTCATGGTGATACTCACTGTATATCATAATGAGTATCAATGTGGACTATATCAAAACCACAGTATCACCATGAGTATCAATGTGGACTCATATCAAAACCAGTGAGTATCACAATGAGTATCAATGTGGACTATATCAAAACCACAGTATCACCATGAGTATCAATGTGGACTCATATCAAAACCACAGTGAGTATCACAATGAGTATCAATGTGGACTCATATCAAAATACAGTGAGTATCACAATGAGTATCAATGTGGACTATATCAAAACCACAGTATCACCATGAGTATCAATGTGGACTCATATCAAAACCACAGTGGGTATCACAATGAGTATCAATGTGGACTCATATCAAAACCACAGTATCACCATGAGTATCAATGTGGACTCATATCAAAATACAGTGAGTATCACAATGAGTATCAATGTGGACTCATATCAAAACCACAGTATCACCATGAGTATCAATGTGGACTCATATCAAAATACAGTGAGTATCACAATGAGTATCAATGTGGACTCATATCAAAATACAGTGAGTATCACAATGAGTATCAATGTGGACTCATATCAAAATACAGTGAGTATCACCATGAGTATCAATGTGGACTCATATAAAAACCACAGTATCACCATGAGTATCAATGTGGACTCATATAAAAATACAGTGAGTATCACAATGAGTATCAATGTGGACTCATATCAAAACCACAGTGAGTATCACAATGAGTATCAATGTGGACTCATATCAAAACCACAGTGGGTATCACCTTGAGTATCAATGTGGACTCATATCAAAATACAGTGAGTATCACCATGAGTATCAATGTGGACTCATATCAAAACCACAGTGAGTATCACATAGAGTATCAATGTGGACTCATATCAAAACCAGTGAGTATCACATAGAGTATCAATGTGGACTCATATCAAAACCACAGTATCACATTGAGTATCAATGTGGACTATATCAAAACCACAGTATCACCATGAGTATCAATGTGGACTCATATCAAAACCAGTGAGTATCACAATGAGTATCAATGTGGACTCATATCAAAATACAGTGAGTATCATAATGAGTATCAATGTGGACTATATCAAAACCACAGTATCACCATGAGTATCAATGTGGACTCATATCAAAACCACAGTATCACCATGAGTATCAATGTGGACTCATATCAAAATACAGTGAGTATCACCATGAGTATCAATGTGGACACATATCAAAACCACAGTGAATATCACCATGAGTATCAATGTGGACTCATATCAAAACCACAGTGGGTATCACAATGAGTATCAATGTGGACTCATATCAAAACCACAGTGGGTATCACCATGAGTATCAATGTGGACTCATATCAAAACCACAGTGGGAATCACATAGAGTATCAATGTGGACTCATATCAAAACCACAGTGAGTATCACCATGAGTATCAATGTGGACTCATATCAAAACCACAGTGGGTATCACAATGAGTATCAATGTGGACTCATCAAAACCACAGTGAGTATCACCATGAGTATCAATGTGGACTCATATCAAAACCACAGTGAGTATCACCATGAGTATCAATGTGGACTCATATCAAAACCACAGTGGGAATCACATAGAGTATCAATGTGGACTCATATCAAAACCACAGTGGGTATCACCATGAGTATCAATGTGGACTCATATCAAAACCACAGTGGGTATCACAATGAGTATCAATGTGGACTCATCAAAACCACAGTGAGTATCACCATGAGTATCAATGTGGACTCATATCAAAACCACAGTGAGTATCACCATGAGTATCAATGTGGACTCATATCAAAACCACAGTGAGTATCACCATGAGTATCAATGTGGACTCATATCAAAACCACAGTGAGTATCACCATGAGTATCAATGTGGACTCATATCAAAATACAGTGAGTATCACCATGAGTTGATACTCATGGTGATACTCACTGTATATCATAATGAGTATCAATGTGGACTATATCAAAACCACAGTATCACCATGAGTATCAATGTGGACTCATATCAAAACCAGTGAGTATCACAATGAGTATCAATGTGGACTATATCAAAACCACAGTATCACCATGAGTATCAATGTGGACTCATATCAAAACCACAGTGAGTATCACAATGAGTATCAATGTGGACTCATATCAAAATACAGTGAGTATCACAATGAGTATCAATGTGGACTATATCAAAACCACAGTATCACCATGAGTATCAATGTGGACTCATATCAAAACCACAGTGGGTATCACAATGAGTATCAATGTGGACTCATATCAAAACCACAGTATCACCATGAGTATCAATGTGGACTCATATCAAAATACAGTGAGTATCACAATGAGTATCAATGTGGACTCATATCAAAACCACAGTATCACCATGAGTATCAATGTGGACTCATATCAAAATACAGTGAGTATCACAATGAGTATCAATGTGGACTCATATCAAAATACAGTGAGTATCACAATGAGTATCAATGTGGACTCATATCAAAATACAGTGAGTATCACCATGAGTATCAATGTGGACTCATATAAAAACCACAGTATCACCATGAGTATCAATGTGGACTCATATAAAAATACAGTGAGTATCACAATGAGTATCAATGTGGACTCATATCAAAACCACAGTGAGTATCACAATGAGTATCAATGTGGACTCATATCAAAACCACAGTGGGTATCACCTTGAGTATCAATGTGGACTCATATCAAAATACAGTGAGTATCACCATGAGTATCAATGTGGACTCATATCAAAACCACAGTGAGTATCACATAGAGTATCAATGTGGACTCATATCAAAACCAGTGAGTATCACATAGAGTATCAATGTGGACTCATATCAAAACCACAGTATCACATTGAGTATCAATGTGGACTATATCAAAACCACAGTATCACCATGAGTATCAATGTGGACTCATATCAAAACCAGTGAGTATCACAATGAGTATCAATGTGGACTCATATCAAAATACAGTGAGTATCATAATGAGTATCAATGTGGACTATATCAAAACCACAGTATCACCATGAGTATCAATGTGGACTCATATCAAAACCACAGTATCACCATGAGTATCAATGTGGACTCATATCAAAATACAGTGAGTATCACCATGAGTATCAATGTGGACACATATCAAAACCACAGTGAATATCACCATGAGTATCAATGTGGACTCACATCAAAACCACAGTATCACATTGAGTATCAATGTGGACTCATATCAAAATACAGTGAGTATCACAATGAGTATCAATGTGGACTCATCAAAATACAGTGAGTATCACCATGAGTATCAATGTGGACTCATATCAAAACCAGTGAGTATCACAATGAGTATCAATGTGGACTCATATCAAAACCAGTGGGTATCACCTTGAGTATCAATGTGGACTCATATCAAAATACAGTGAGTATCACCATGAGTATCAATGTGGACTCATATCAAAACCAGTGAGTATCACAATGAGTATCAATGTGGACTCATATCAAAACCACAGTGGGTATCACCTTGAGTATCAATGTGGACTCATATCAAAATACAGTGAGTATCACCATGAGTATCAATGTGGACTCATATCAAAACCAGTGAGTATCACAATGAGTATCAATGTGGACTCATAAAAATACAGTGAGTATCACAATGAGTATCAATGTGGACTCATATCAAAACCACAGTGAGTATCACCATGAGTATCAATGTGGACTCATATCAAAACCACAGTGAGTATCACAATGAGTATCAATGTGGACTCATATCAAAACCACAGTATCACAATGAGTATCAATGTGGACTCATATCAAAACCACAGAGTATCACCATGAGTATCAATGTGGACTCATATCAAAATACAGTGAGTATCACAATGAGTATCAATGTGGACTCATATCAAAACCACAGTATCACCATGAGTATCAATGTGGACTCATATCAAAATACAGTGAGTATCACCATGAGTATCAATGTGGACTCATATCAAAACCAGTGAGTATCACAATGAGTATCAATGTGGACTCATATCAAAACCACAGTGGGTATCACCTTGAGTATCAATGTGGACTCATATCAAAATACAGTGAGTATCACCATGAGTATCAATGTGGACTCATATCAAAACCAGTGAGTATCACAATGAGTATCAATGTGGACTCATAAAAATACAGTGAGTATCACAATGAGTATCAATGTGGACTCATATCAAAACCACAGTGAGTATCACCATGAGTATCAATGTGGACTCATATCAAAACCACAGTGAGTATCACAATGAGTATCAATGTGGACTCATATCAAAACCACAGTATCACAATGAGTATCAATGTGGACTCATATCAAAACCACAGAGAGTATCACCATGAGTATCAATGTGGACTCATATCAAAATACAGTGAGTATCACCATGAGTATCAATGTGGACTCATATCAAAATACAGTGAGTATCACAATGAGTATCAATGTGGACTCATATCAAAACCAGTGAGTATCACCATGAGTATCAATGTGGACTCATATCAAAATAGTGAGTATCACCATGAGTATCAATGTGGACTCATATCAAAATAGTGAGTATCACAATGAGTATCAATGTGGACTCATATCAAAATACAGTGAGTATCACAATGAGTATCAATGTGGACTCATATCAAAATACAGTGGGTATCACCATGAGTATCAATGTGGACTCATATCAAAACCACAGTGGGTATCACCATGAGTATCAATGTGGACTCATATCAAAACCACAGTGAGTATCACAATGAGTATCAATGTGGACTCATCAAAATACAGTGAGTATCACATAGAGTATCAATGTGGACTCATATCAAAACCAGTGAGTATCACATAGAGTATCAATGTGGACTCATATCAAAACCACAGTATCACATTGAGTATCAATGTGGACTATATCAAAACCACAGTATCACCATGAGTATCAATGTGGACTCATATCAAAACCAGTGAGTATCACAATGAGTATCAATGTGGACTCATATCAAAATACAGTGAGTATCATAATGAGTATCAATGTGGACTATATCAAAACCACAGTATCACCATGAGTATCAATGTGGACTCATATCAAAACCACAGTATCACCATGAGTATCAATGTGGACTCATATCAAAATACAGTGAGTATCACCATGAGTATCAATGTGGACACATATCAAAACCACAGTGAATATCACCATGAGTATCAATGTGGACTCACATCAAAACCACAGTATCACATTGAGTATCAATGTGGACTCATATCAAAATACAGTGAGTATCACAATGAGTATCAATGTGGACTCATCAAAACCACAGTGGGTATCACCATGAGTATCAATGTGGACTCATATCAAAACCACAGTGAGTATCACCATGAGTATCAATGTGGACTCATATCAAAACCACAGTGGGTATCACCATGAGTATCAATGTGGACTCATATCAAAACCACAGTGGGTATCACCATGAGTATCAATGTGGACTCATATCAAAACCACAGTATCACCATGAGTATCAATGTGGACTCATATCAAAACCACAGTGAGTATCACCATGAGTATCAATGTGGACTCATATCAAAACCACAGTGAGTATCACCATGAGTATCAATGTGGACTCACATCAAAACCACAGTGGGTATCACCATGAGTATCAATGTGGACTCATATCAAAACCACAGTGGGTATCACCATGAGTATCAATGTGGACTCATATCAAAACCACAGTGGGAATCACATAGAGTATCAATGTGGACTCATATCAAAACCACAGTGAGTATCACCATGAGTATCAATGTGGACTCATATCAAAACCACAGTGGGTATCACAATGAGTATCAATGTGGACTCATATCAAAACCACAGTGGGTATCACCATGAGTATCAATGTGGACTCATATCAAAACCACAGTGGGAATCACATAGAGTATCAATGTGGACTCATATCAAAACCACAGTGAGTATCACCATGAGTATCAATGTGGACTCATATCAAAACCACAGTGGGTATCACAATGAGTATCAATGTGGACTCATCAAAACCACAGTGAGTATCACCATGAGTATCAATGTGGACTCATATCAAAACCACAGTGAGTATCACCATGAGTATCAATGTGGACTCATATCAAAACCACAGTGGGAATCACATAGAGTATCAATGTGGACTCATATCAAAACCACAGTGGGTATCACCATGAGTATCAATGTGGACTCATATCAAAACCACAGTGGGTATCACAATGAGTATCAATGTGGACTCATCAAAACCACAGTGAGTATCACCATGAGTATCAATGTGGACTCATATCAAAACCACAGTGAGTATCACCATGAGTATCAATGTGGACTCATATCAAAACCACAGTGAGTATCACCATGAGTATCAATGTGGACTCATATCAAAACCACAGTGAGTATCACCATGAGTATCAATGTGGACTCATATCAAAATACAGTGAGTATCACCATGAGTTGATACTCATGGTGATACTCACTGTATATCATAATGAGTATCAATGTGGACTATATCAAAACCACAGTATCACCATGAGTATCAATGTGGACTCATATCAAAACCAGTGAGTATCACAATGAGTATCAATGTGGACTATATCAAAACCACAGTATCACCATGAGTATCAATGTGGACTCATATCAAAACCACAGTGAGTATCACAATGAGTATCAATGTGGACTCATATCAAAATACAGTGAGTATCACAATGAGTATCAATGTGGACTATATCAAAACCACAGTATCACCATGAGTATCAATGTGGACTCATATCAAAACCACAGTGGGTATCACAATGAGTATCAATGTGGACTCATATCAAAACCACAGTATCACCATGAGTATCAATGTGGACTCATATCAAAATACAGTGAGTATCACAATGAGTATCAATGTGGACTCATATCAAAACCACAGTATCACCATGAGTATCAATGTGGACTCATATCAAAATACAGTGAGTATCACAATGAGTATCAATGTGGACTCATATCAAAATACAGTGAGTATCACAATGAGTATCAATGTGGACTCATATCAAAATACAGTGAGTATCACCATGAGTATCAATGTGGACTCATATAAAAACCACAGTATCACCATGAGTATCAATGTGGACTCATATAAAAATACAGTGAGTATCACAATGAGTATCAATGTGGACTCATATCAAAACCACAGTGAGTATCACAATGAGTATCAATGTGGACTCATATCAAAACCACAGTGGGTATCACCTTGAGTATCAATGTGGACTCATATCAAAATACAGTGAGTATCACCATGAGTATCAATGTGGACTCATATCAAAACCACAGTGAGTATCACATAGAGTATCAATGTGGACTCATATCAAAACCAGTGAGTATCACATAGAGTATCAATGTGGACTCATATCAAAACCACAGTATCACATTGAGTATCAATGTGGACTATATCAAAACCACAGTATCACCATGAGTATCAATGTGGACTCATATCAAAACCAGTGAGTATCACAATGAGTATCAATGTGGACTCATATCAAAATACAGTGAGTATCATAATGAGTATCAATGTGGACTATATCAAAACCACAGTATCACCATGAGTATCAATGTGGACTCATATCAAAACCACAGTATCACCATGAGTATCAATGTGGACTCATATCAAAATACAGTGAGTATCACCATGAGTATCAATGTGGACACATATCAAAACCACAGTGAATATCACCATGAGTATCAATGTGGACTCATATCAAAACCACAGTGGGTATCACAATGAGTATCAATGTGGACTCATATCAAAACCACAGTGGGTATCACCATGAGTATCAATGTGGACTCATATCAAAACCACAGTGGGAATCACATAGAGTATCAATGTGGACTCATATCAAAACCACAGTGAGTATCACCATGAGTATCAATGTGGACTCATATCAAAACCACAGTGGGTATCACAATGAGTATCAATGTGGACTCATCAAAACCACAGTGAGTATCACCATGAGTATCAATGTGGACTCATATCAAAACCACAGTGAGTATCACCATGAGTATCAATGTGGACTCATATCAAAACCACAGTGGGAATCACATAGAGTATCAATGTGGACTCATATCAAAACCACAGTGGGTATCACCATGAGTATCAATGTGGACTCATATCAAAACCACAGTGGGTATCACAATGAGTATCAATGTGGACTCATCAAAACCACAGTGAGTATCACCATGAGTATCAATGTGGACTCATATCAAAACCACAGTGAGTATCACCATGAGTATCAATGTGGACTCATATCAAAACCACAGTGAGTATCACCATGAGTATCAATGTGGACTCATATCAAAACCACAGTGAGTATCACCATGAGTATCAATGTGGACTCATATCAAAATACAGTGAGTATCACCATGAGTTGATACTCATGGTGATACTCACTGTATATCATAATGAGTATCAATGTGGACTATATCAAAACCACAGTATCACCATGAGTATCAATGTGGACTCATATCAAAACCAGTGAGTATCACAATGAGTATCAATGTGGACTATATCAAAACCACAGTATCACCATGAGTATCAATGTGGACTCATATCAAAACCACAGTGAGTATCACAATGAGTATCAATGTGGACTCATATCAAAATACAGTGAGTATCACAATGAGTATCAATGTGGACTATATCAAAACCACAGTATCACCATGAGTATCAATGTGGACTCATATCAAAACCACAGTGGGTATCACAATGAGTATCAATGTGGACTCATATCAAAACCACAGTATCACCATGAGTATCAATGTGGACTCATATCAAAATACAGTGAGTATCACAATGAGTATCAATGTGGACTCATATCAAAACCACAGTATCACCATGAGTATCAATGTGGACTCATATCAAAATACAGTGAGTATCACAATGAGTATCAATGTGGACTCATATCAAAATACAGTGAGTATCACAATGAGTATCAATGTGGACTCATATCAAAATACAGTGAGTATCACCATGAGTATCAATGTGGACTCATATAAAAACCACAGTATCACCATGAGTATCAATGTGGACTCATATAAAAATACAGTGAGTATCACAATGAGTATCAATGTGGACTCATATCAAAACCACAGTGAGTATCACAATGAGTATCAATGTGGACTCATATCAAAATACAGTGAGTATCACAATGAGTATCAATGTGGACTCATATCAAAATACAGTGAGTATCACCATGAGTATCAATGTGGACTCATATCAAAACCACAGTGAGTATCACATAGAGTATCAATGTGGACTCATATCAAAACCAGTGAGTATCACATAGAGTATCAATGTGGACTCATATCAAAACCACAGTATCACATTGAGTATCAATGTGGACTATATCAAAACCACAGTATCACCATGAGTATCAATGTGGACTCATATCAAAACCAGTGAGTATCACAATGAGTATCAATGTGGACTCATATCAAAATACAGTGAGTATCATAATGAGTATCAATGTGGACTATATCAAAACCACAGTATCACCATGAGTATCAATGTGGACTCATATCAAAACCACAGTATCACCATGAGTATCAATGTGGACTCATATCAAAATACAGTGAGTATCACCATGAGTATCAATGTGGACACATATCAAAACCACAGTGAATATCACCATGAGTATCAATGTGGACTCACATCAAAACCACAGTATCACATTGAGTATCAATGTGGACTCATATCAAAATACAGTGAGTATCACAATGAGTATCAATGTGGACTCATCAAAATACAGTGAGTATCACCATGAGTATCAATGTGGACTCATATCAAAACCAGTGAGTATCACAATGAGTATCAATGTGGACTCATATCAAAACCAGTGGGTATCACCTTGAGTATCAATGTGGACTCATATCAAAATACAGTGAGTATCACCATGAGTATCAATGTGGACTCATATCAAAACCAGTGAGTATCACAATGAGTATCAATGTGGACTCATATCAAAACCACAGTGGGTATCACCTTGAGTATCAATGTGGACTCATATCAAAATACAGTGAGTATCACCATGAGTATCAATGTGGACTCATATCAAAACCAGTGAGTATCACAATGAGTATCAATGTGGACTCATAAAAATACAGTGAGTATCACAATGAGTATCAATGTGGACTCATATCAAAACCACAGTGAGTATCACCATGAGTATCAATGTGGACTCATATCAAAACCACAGTGAGTATCACAATGAGTATCAATGTGGACTCATATCAAAACCACAGTATCACAATGAGTATCAATGTGGACTCATATCAAAACCACAGAGAGTATCACCATGAGTATCAATGTGGACTCATATCAAAATACAGTGAGTATCACAATGAGTATCAATGTGGACTCATATCAAAACCACAGTATCACCATGAGTATCAATGTGGACTCATATCAAAATACAGTGAGTATCACCATGAGTATCAATGTGGACTCATATCAAAACCAGTGAGTATCACAATGAGTATCAATGTGGACTCATATCAAAACCACAGTGGGTATCACCTTGAGTATCAATGTGGACTCATATCAAAATACAGTGAGTATCACCATGAGTATCAATGTGGACTCATATCAAAACCAGTGAGTATCACAATGAGTATCAATGTGGACTCATAAAAATACAGTGAGTATCACAATGAGTATCAATGTGGACTCATATCAAAACCACAGTGAGTATCACCATGAGTATCAATGTGGACTCATATCAAAACCACAGTGAGTATCACAATGAGTATCAATGTGGACTCATATCAAAACCACAGTATCACAATGAGTATCAATGTGGACTCATATCAAAACCACAGAGAGTATCACCATGAGTATCAATGTGGACTCATATCAAAATACAGTGAGTATCACAATGAGTATCAATGTGGACTCATATCAAAACCACAGTATCACCATGAGTATCAATGTGGACTCATATCAAAACCAGTGAGTATCACCATGAGTATCAATGTGGACTCATATCAAAATAGTGAGTATCACAATGAGTATCAATGTGGACTCATATCAAAATACAGTATCACAATGAGTATCAATGTGGACTCATATCAAAATACAGTGAGTATCACCATGAGTATCAATTTGGACTCATATCAAAACCACAGTGGGTATCACCATGAGTATCAATGTGGACTCATATCAAAACCACAGTGAGTATCACAATGAGTATCAATGTGGACTCATCAAAATACAGTGAGTATCACATAGAGTATCAATGTGGACTCATATCAAAACCAGTGAGTATCACATAGAGTATCAATGTGGACTCATATCAAATCCACAGTATCACATTGAGTATCAATGTGGACTATATCAAAACCACAGTATCACCATGAGTATCAATGTGGACTCATATCAAAACCAGTGAGTATCACAATGAGTATCAATGTGGACTCATATCAAAATACAGTGAGTATCATAATGAGTATCAATGTGGACTATATCAAAACCACAGTATCACCATGAGTATCAATGTGGACTCATATCAAAACCACAGTATCACCATGAGTATCAATGTGGACTCATATCAAAATACAGTGAGTATCACCATGAGTATCAATGTGGACACATATCAAAACCACAGTGAATATCACCATGAGTATCAATGTGGACTCACATCAAAACCACAGTATCACATTGAGTATCAATGTGGACTCATATCAAAATACAGTGAGTATCACAATGAGTATCAATGTGGACTCATCAAAATACAGTGAGTATCACCATGAGTATCAATGTGGACTCATATCAAAACCAGTGAGTATCACAATGAGTATCAATGTGGACTCATATCAAAACCAGTGGGTATCACCTTGAGTATCAATGTGGACTCATATCAAAATACAGTGAGTATCACCATGAGTATCAATGTGGACTCATATCAAAACCAGTGAGTATCACAATGAGTATCAATGTGGACTCATATCAAAACCACAGTGGGTATCACCTTGAGTATCAATGTGGACTCATATCAAAATACAGTGAGTATCACCATGAGTATCAATGTGGACTCATATCAAAACCAGTGAGTATCACAATGAGTATCAATGTGGACTCATAAAAATACAGTGAGTATCACAATGAGTATCAATGTGGACTCATATCAAAACCACAGTGAGTATCACCATGAGTATCAATGTGGACTCATATCAAAACCACAGTGAGTATCACAATGAGTATCAATGTGGACTCATATCAAAACCACAGTATCACAATGAGTATCAATGTGGACTCATATCAAAACCACAGAGAGTATCACCATGAGTATCAATGTGGACTCATATCAAAATACAGTGAGTATCACAATGAGTATCAATGTGGACTCATATCAAAACCACAGTATCACCATGAGTATCAATGTGGACTCATATCAAAATACAGTGAGTATCACCATGAGTATCAATGTGGACTCATATCAAAACCAGTGAGTATCACAATGAGTATCAATGTGGACTCATATCAAAACCACAGTGGGTATCACCTTGAGTATCAATGTGGACTCATATCAAAATACAGTGAGTATCACCATGAGTATCAATGTGGACTCATATCAAAACCAGTGAGTATCACAATGAGTATCAATGTGGACTCATAAAAATACAGTGAGTATCACAATGAGTATCAATGTGGACTCATATCAAAACCACAGTGAGTATCACCATGAGTATCAATGTGGACTCATATCAAAACCACAGTGAGTATCACAATGAGTATCAATGTGGACTCATATCAAAACCACAGTATCACAATGAGTATCAATGTGGACTCATATCAAAACCACAGAGAGTATCACCATGAGTATCAATGTGGACTCATATCAAAATACAGTGAGTATCACAATGAGTATCAATGTGGACTCATATCAAAACCACAGTATCACCATGAGTATCAATGTGGACTCATATCAAAACCAGTGAGTATCACCATGAGTATCAATGTGGACTCATATCAAAATAGTGAGTATCACAATGAGTATCAATGTGGACTCATATCAAAATACAGTATCACAATGAGTATCAATGTGGACTCATATCAAAATACAGTGAGTATCACCATGAGTATCAATTTGGACTCATATCAAAACCACAGTGGGTATCACCATGAGTATCAATGTGGACTCATATCAAAACCACAGTGAGTATCACAATGAGTATCAATGTGGACTCATCAAAATACAGTGAGTATCACAATGAGTATCAATGTGGACTCATATCAAAATACAGTGAGTATCACCATGAGTATCAATGTGGACTCATATCAAAATACAGTGAGTATCACCATGAGTATCAATGTGGACTCATATCAAAACCACAGTGAGTATCACAATGAGTATCAATGTGGACTCATATCAAAACCACAGTGGGTATCACCTTGAGTATCAATGTGGACTCATATCAAAATACAGTGAGTATCACCATGAGTATCAATGTGGACTCATATCAAAACCAGTGAGTATCACAATGAGTATCAATGTGGACTCATATCAAAATACAGTGAGTATCACAATGAGTATCAATGTGGACTCATATCAAAACCACAGTGAGTATCACAATGAGTATGAATGTGGACTCATATCAAAACCACAGTGGGTATCACCTTGAGTATCAATGTGGACTCATATCAAAATACAGTGAGTATCACCATGAGTATCAATGTGGACTCATATCAAAACCACAGTGAGTATCACAATGAGTATCAATGTGGACTCATATCAAAACCACAGTGGGTATCACCTTGAGTATCAATGTGGACTCATATCAAAATACAGTGAGTATCACAATGAGTATCAATGTGGACTCATATCAAAATACAGTGAGTATCACAATGAGTATCAATGTGGACTCATATCAAAACCACAGTGAGTATCACCATGAGTATCAATGTGGACTCATATCAAAACCACAGTGGGTATCACCATGAGTATCAATGTGGACTCATATCAAAACCACAGTGGGAATCACCTTGAGTATCAATGTGGACTCATATCAAAACCACAGTGCGTATTACCATGAGTATCAATGTGGACTCATATCAAAACCACAGTGAGTATCACCATGAGTATCAATGTGGACTCATATCAAAATACAGTGAGTATCACAATGAGTATCAATGTGGACTCATATCAAAACCACAGTATCACCATGAGTATCAATGTGGACTCATATCAAAACCAGTGAGTATCACCATGAGTATCAATGTGGACTCATATCAAAATAGTGAGTATCACAATGAGTATCAATGTGGACTCATATCAAAATACAGTATCACAATGAGTATCAATGTGGACTCATATCAAAATACAGTGAGTATCACCATGAGTATCAATTTGGACTCATATCAAAACCACAGTGGGTATCACCATGAGTATCAATGTGGACTCATCAAAACCACAGTGAGTATCACAATGAGTATCAATGTGGACTCATCAAAATACAGTGAGTATCACAATGAGTATCAATGTGGACTCATATCAAAATACAGTGAGTATCACCATGAGTATCAATGTGGACTCATATCAAAATACAGTGAGTATCACCATGAGTATCAATGTGGACTCATATCAAAACCACAGTGAGTATCACAATGAGTATCAATGTGGACTCATCAAAACCACAGTGGGTATCACCTTGAGTATCAATGTGGACTCATATCAAAACCAGTGAGTATCACAATGAGTATCAATGTGGACTCATATCAAAATACAGTGAGTATCATAATGAGTATCAATGTGGACTATATCAAAACCACAGTATCACCATGAGTATCAATGTGGACTCATATCAAAATACAGTGAGTATCACCATGAGTATCAATGTGGACACATATCAAAACCACAGTGAATATCACCATGAGTATCAATGTGGACTCACATCAAAACCACAGTGAGTATCACCATGAGTATCAATGTGGACTCATATCAAAACCACAGTGAGTATCACCATGAGTATCAATGTGGACTCATATCAAAACCACAGTGAGTATCACCATAAGTATCAATGTGGACTCATATCAAAATACAGTATCATAATGAGTATCAATGTGGACTCATATCAAAACCACAGTATCACCATGAGTATCAATGTGGACTCATATCAAAATACAGTGAGTATCACAATGAGTATCAATGTGGACTCATATCAAAATACAGTGAGTATCACAATGAGTATCAATGTGGACTCATATCAAAACCACAGTATCACCATGAGTATCAATGTGGACTCATATCAAAATACAGTGAGTATCACCATGAGTATCAATGTGGACACATATCAAAACCACAGTGAATATCACCATGAGTATCAATGTGGACTCATATCAAAACCACAGTGGGTATCACAATGAGTATCAATGTGGACTCATATCAAAACCACAGTGGGTATCACCATGAGTATCAATGTGGACTCATATCAAAACCACAGTGGGAATCACATAGAGTATCAATGTGGACTCATATCAAAACCACAGTGAGTATCACCATGAGTATCAATGTGGACTCATATCAAAACCACAGTGGGTATCACAATGAGTATCAATGTGGACTCATCAAAACCACAGTGAGTATCACCATGAGTATCAATGTGGACTCATATCAAAACCACAGTGAGTATCACCATGAGTATCAATGTGGACTCATATCAAAACCACAGTGGGAATCACATAGAGTATCAATGTGGACTCATATCAAAACCACAGTGGGTATCACCATGAGTATCAATGTGGACTCATATCAAAACCACAGTGGGTATCACAATGAGTATCAATGTGGACTCATCAAAACCACAGTGAGTATCACCATGAGTATCAATGTGGACTCATATCAAAACCACAGTGAGTATCACCATGAGTATCAATGTGGACTCATATCAAAACCACAGTGAGTATCACCATGAGTATCAATGTGGACTCATATCAAAACCACAGTGAGTATCACCATGAGTATCAATGTGGACTCATATCAAAATACAGTGAGTATCACCATGAGTTGATACTCATGGTGATACTCACTGTATATCATAATGAGTATCAATGTGGACTATATCAAAACCACAGTATCACCATGAGTATCAATGTGGACTCATATCAAAACCAGTGAGTATCACAATGAGTATCAATGTGGACTATATCAAAACCACAGTATCACCATGAGTATCAATGTGGACTCATATCAAAACCACAGTGAGTATCACAATGAGTATCAATGTGGACTCATATCAAAATACAGTGAGTATCACAATGAGTATCAATGTGGACTATATCAAAACCACAGTATCACCATGAGTATCAATGTGGACTCATATCAAAACCACAGTGGGTATCACAATGAGTATCAATGTGGACTCATATCAAAACCACAGTATCACCATGAGTATCAATGTGGACTCATATCAAAATACAGTGAGTATCACAATGAGTATCAATGTGGACTCATATCAAAACCACAGTATCACCATGAGTATCAATGTGGACTCATATCAAAATACAGTGAGTATCACAATGAGTATCAATGTGGACTCATATCAAAATACAGTGAGTATCACAATGAGTATCAATGTGGACTCATATCAAAATACAGTGAGTATCACCATGAGTATCAATGTGGACTCATATAAAAACCACAGTATCACCATGAGTATCAATGTGGACTCATATAAAAATACAGTGAGTATCACAATGAGTATCAATGTGGACTCATATCAAAACCACAGTGAGTATCACAATGAGTATCAATGTGGACTCATATCAAAACCACAGTGGGTATCACCTTGAGTATCAATGTGGACTCATATCAAAATACAGTGAGTATCACCATGAGTATCAATGTGGACTCATATCAAAACCACAGTGAGTATCACATAGAGTATCAATGTGGACTCATATCAAAACCAGTGAGTATCACATAGAGTATCAATGTGGACTCATATCAAAACCACAGTATCACATTGAGTATCAATGTGGACTATATCAAAACCACAGTATCACCATGAGTATCAATGTGGACTCATATCAAAACCAGTGAGTATCACAATGAGTATCAATGTGGACTCATATCAAAATACAATGAGTATCATAATGAGTATCAATGTGGACTATATCAAAA
The DNA here is from genome assembly GCA_037783415.1 of Leptasterias polaris. NCBI lineage: Eukaryota > Metazoa > Echinodermata > Asteroidea > Forcipulatida > Asteriidae > Leptasterias > Leptasterias polaris. Next base: position 1,018,725 of record JAZGTN010000176.1, on the reverse strand, counting down.
CCACAGTATCACCATGAGTATCAATGTGGACTCATATCAAAACCACAGTATCACCATGAGTATCAATGTGGACTCATATCAAAATACAGTGAGTATCACCATGAGTATCAATGTGGACACATATCAAAACCACAGTGAATATCACCATGAGTATCAATGTGGACTCACATCAAAACCACAGTATCACATTGAGTATCAATGTGGACTCATATCAAAATACAGTGAGTATCACAATGAGTATCAATGTGGACTCATCAAAATACAGTGAGTATCACCATGAGTATCAATGTGGACTCATATCAAAACCAGTGAGTATCACAATGAGTATCAATGTGGACTCATATCAAAACCAGTGGGTATCACCTTGAGTATCAATGTGGACTCATATCAAAATACAGTGAGTATCACCATGAGTATCAATGTGGACTCATATCAAAACCAGTGAGTATCACAATGAGTATCAATGTGGACTCATATCAAAACCACAGTGGGTATCACCTTGAGTATCAATGTGGACTCATATCAAAATACAGTGAGTATCACCATGAGTATCAATGTGGACTCATATCAAAACCAGTGAGTATCACAATGAGTATCAATGTGGACTCATAAAAATACAGTGAGTATCACAATGAGTATCAATGTGGACTCATATCAAAACCACAGTGAGTATCACCATGAGTATCAATGTGGACTCATATCAAAACCACAGTGAGTATCACAATGAGTATCAATGTGGACTCATATCAAAACCACAGTATCACAATGAGTATCAATGTGGACTCATATCAAAACCACAGAGTATCACCATGAGTATCAATGTGGACTCATATCAAAATACAGTGAGTATCACAATGAGTATCAATGTGGACTCATATCAAAACCACAGTATCACCATGAGTATCAATGTGGACTCATATCAAAATACAGTGAGTATCACCATGAGTATCAATGTGGACTCATATCAAAACCAGTGAGTATCACAATGAGTATCAATGTGGACTCATATCAAAACCACAGTGGGTATCACCTTGAGTATCAATGTGGACTCATATCAAAATACAGTGAGTATCACCATGAGTATCAATGTGGACTCATATCAAAACCAGTGAGTATCACAATGAGTATCAATGTGGACTCATAAAAATACAGTGAGTATCACAATGAGTATCAATGTGGACTCATATCAAAACCACAGTGAGTATCACCATGAGTATCAATGTGGACTCATATCAAAACCACAGTATCACAATGAGTATCAATGTGGACTCATATCAAAACCACAGAGAGTATCACCATGAGTATCAATGTGGACTCATATCAAAATACAGTGAGTATCACCATGAGTATCAATGTGGACTCATATCAAAATACAGTGAGTATCACAATGAGTATCAATGTGGACTCATATCAAAACCAGTGAGTATCACCATGAGTATCAATGTGGACTCATATCAAAATAGTGAGTATCACCATGAGTATCAATGTGGACTCATATCAAAATAGTGAGTATCACAATGAGTATCAATGTGGACTCATATCAAAATACAGTGAGTATCACAATGAGTATCAATGTGGACTCATATCAAAATACAGTGGGTATCACAATGAGTATCAATGTGGACTCATATCAAAATACAGTGAGTATCACAATGAGTATCAATGTGGACTCATATCAAAATACAGTGGGTATCACCATGAGTATCAATGTGGACTCATATCAAAACCACAGTGGGTATCACCATGAGTATCAATGTGGACTCATATCAAAACCACAGTGAGTATCACAATGAGTATCAATGTGGACTCATCAAAATACAGTGAGTATCACATAGAGTATCAATGTGGACTCATATCAAAACCAGTGAGTATCACATAGAGTATCAATGTGGACTCATATCAAAACCACAGTATCACATTGAGTATCAATGTGGACTATATCAAAACCACAGTATCACCATGAGTATCAATGTGGACTCATATCAAAACCAGTGAGTATCACAATGAGTATCAATGTGGACTCATATCAAAATACAGTGAGTATCATAATGAGTATCAATGTGGACTATATCAAAACCACAGTATCACCATGAGTATCAATGTGGACTCATATCAAAACCACAGTATCACCATGAGTATCAATGTGGACTCATATCAAAATACAGTGAGTATCACCATGAGTATCAATGTGGACACATATCAAAACCACAGTGAATATCACCATGAGTATCAATGTGGACTCACATCAAAACCACAGTATCACATTGAGTATCAATGTGGACTCATATCAAAATACAGTGAGTATCACAATGAGTATCAATGTGGACTCATCAAAACCACAGTGGGTATCACCATGAGTATCAATGTGGACTCATATCAAAACCACAGTGAGTATCACCATGAGTATCAATGTGGACTCATATCAAAACCACAGTGGGTATCACCATGAGTATCAATGTGGACTCATATCAAAACCACAGTGGGTATCACCATGAGTATCAATGTGGACTCATATCAAAACCACAGTATCACCATGAGTATCAATGTGGACTCATATCAAAACCACAGTGAGTATCACCATGAGTATCAATGTGGACTCATATCAAAACCACAGTGAGTATCACCATGAGTATCAATGTGGACTCACATCAAAACCACAGTGGGTATCACCATGAGTATCAATGTGGACTCATATCAAAACCACAGTGGGTATCACCATGAGTATCAATGTGGACTCATATCAAAACCACAGTGGGAATCACATAGAGTATCAATGTGGACTCATATCAAAACCACAGTGAGTATCACCATGAGTATCAATGTGGACTCATATCAAAACCACAGTGGGTATCACAATGAGTATCAATGTGGACTCATATCAAAACCACAGTGGGTATCACCATGAGTATCAATGTGGACTCATATCAAAACCACAGTGGGAATCACATAGAGTATCAATGTGGACTCATATCAAAACCACAGTGAGTATCACCATGAGTATCAATGTGGACTCATATCAAAACCACAGTGGGTATCACAATGAGTATCAATGTGGACTCATCAAAACCACAGTGAGTATCACCATGAGTATCAATGTGGACTCATATCAAAACCACAGTGAGTATCACCATGAGTATCAATGTGGACTCATATCAAAACCACAGTGGGAATCACATAGAGTATCAATGTGGACTCATATCAAAACCACAGTGGGTATCACCATGAGTATCAATGTGGACTCATATCAAAACCACAGTGGGTATCACAATGAGTATCAATGTGGACTCATCAAAACCACAGTGAGTATCACCATGAGTATCAATGTGGACTCATATCAAAACCACAGTGAGTATCACCATGAGTATCAATGTGGACTCATATCAAAACCACAGTGAGTATCACCATGAGTATCAATGTGGACTCATATCAAAACCACAGTGAGTATCACCATGAGTATCAATGTGGACTCATATCAAAATACAGTGAGTATCACCATGAGTTGATACTCATGGTGATACTCACTGTATATCATAATGAGTATCAATGTGGACTATATCAAAACCACAGTATCACCATGAGTATCAATGTGGACTCATATCAAAACCAGTGAGTATCACAATGAGTATCAATGTGGACTATATCAAAACCACAGTATCACCATGAGTATCAATGTGGACTCATATCAAAACCACAGTGAGTATCACAATGAGTATCAATGTGGACTCATATCAAAATACAGTGAGTATCACAATGAGTATCAATGTGGACTATATCAAAACCCCAGTATCACCATGAGTATCAATGTGGACTCATATCAAAACCACAGTGGGTATCACAATGAGTATCAATGTGGACTCATATCAAAACCACAGTATCACCATGAGTATCAATGTGGACTCATATCAAAATACAGTGAGTATCACAATGAGTATCAATGTGGACTCATATCAAAACCACAGTATCACCATGAGTATCAATGTGGACTCATATCAAAATACAGTGAGTATCACAATGAGTATCAATGTGGACTCATATCAAAATACAGTGAGTATCACAATGAGTATCAATGTGGACTCATATCAAAATACAGTGAGTATCACCATGAGTATCAATGTGGACTCATATAAAAACCACAGTATCACCATGAGTATCAATGTGGACTCATATAAAAATACAGTGAGTATCACAATGAGTATCAATGTGGACTCATATCAAAACCACAGTGAGTATCACAATGAGTATCAATGTGGACTCATATCAAAACCACAGTGGGTATCACCTTGAGTATCAATGTGGACTCATATCAAAATACAGTGAGTATCACCATGAGTATCAATGTGGACTCATATCAAAACCACAGTGAGTATCACATAGAGTATCAATGTGGACTCATATCAAAACCAGTGAGTATCACATAGAGTATCAATGTGGACTCATATCAAAACCACAGTATCACATTGAGTATCAATGTGGACTATATCAAAACCACAGTATCACCATGAGTATCAATGTGGACTCATATCAAAACCAGTGAGTATCACAATGAGTATCAATGTGGACTCATATCAAAATACAGTGAGTATCATAATGAGTATCAATGTGGACTATATCAAAACCACAGTATCACCATGAGTATCAATGTGGACTCATATCAAAACCACAGTATCACCATGAGTATCAATGTGGACTCATATCAAAATACAGTGAGTATCACCATGAGTATCAATGTGGACACATATCAAAACCACAGTGAATATCACCATGAGTATCAATGTGGACTCATATCAAAACCACAGTGGGTATCACAATGAGTATCAATGTGGACTCATATCAAAACCACAGTGGGTATCACCATGAGTATCAATGTGGACTCATATCAAAACCACAGTGGGAATCACATAGAGTATCAATGTGGACTCATATCAAAACCACAGTGAGTATCACCATGAGTATCAATGTGGACTCATATCAAAACCACAGTGGGTATCACAATGAGTATCAATGTGGACTCATCAAAACCACAGTGAGTATCACCATGAGTATCAATGTGGACTCATATCAAAACCACAGTGAGTATCACCATGAGTATCAATGTGGACTCATATCAAAACCACAGTGGGAATCACATAGAGTATCAATGTGGACTCATATCAAAACCACAGTGGGTATCACCATGAGTATCAATGTGGACTCATATCAAAACCACAGTGGGTATCACAATGAGTATCAATGTGGACTCATCAAAACCACAGTGAGTATCACCATGAGTATCAATGTGGACTCATATCAAAACCACAGTGAGTATCACCATGAGTATCAATGTGGACTCATATCAAAACCACAGTGAGTATCACCATGAGTATCAATGTGGACTCATATCAAAACCACAGTGAGTATCACCATGAGTATCAATGTGGACTCATATCAAAATACAGTGAGTATCACCATGAGTTGATACTCATGGTGATACTCACTGTATATCATAATGAGTATCAATGTGGACTATATCAAAACCACAGTATCACCATGAGTATCAATGTGGACTCATATCAAAACCAGTGAGTATCACAATGAGTATCAATGTGGACTATATCAAAACCACAGTATCACCATGAGTATCAATGTGGACTCATATCAAAACCACAGTGAGTATCACAATGAGTATCAATGTGGACTCATATCAAAATACAGTGAGTATCACAATGAGTATCAATGTGGACTATATCAAAACCACAGTATCACCATGAGTATCAATGTGGACTCATATCAAAACCACAGTGGGTATCACAATGAGTATCAATGTGGACTCATATCAAAACCACAGTATCACCATGAGTATCAATGTGGACTCATATCAAAATACAGTGAGTATCACAATGAGTATCAATGTGGACTCATATCAAAACCACAGTATCACCATGAGTATCAATGTGGACTCATATCAAAATACAGTGAGTATCACAATGAGTATCAATGTGGACTCATATCAAAATACAGTGAGTATCACAATGAGTATCAATGTGGACTCATATCAAAATACAGTGAGTATCACCATGAGTATCAATGTGGACTCATATAAAAACCACAGTATCACCATGAGTATCAATGTGGACTCATATAAAAATACAGTGAGTATCACAATGAGTATCAATGTGGACTCATATCAAAACCACAGTGAGTATCACAATGAGTATCAATGTGGACTCATATCAAAACCACAGTGGGTATCACCTTGAGTATCAATGTGGACTCATATCAAAATACAGTGAGTATCACCATGAGTATCAATGTGGACTCATATCAAAACCACAGTGAGTATCACATAGAGTATCAATGTGGACTCATATCAAAACCAGTGAGTATCACATAGAGTATCAATGTGGACTCATATCAAAACCACAGTATCACATTGAGTATCAATGTGGACTATATCAAAACCACAGTATCACCATGAGTATCAATGTGGACTCATATCAAAACCAGTGAGTATCACAATGAGTATCAATGTGGACTCATATCAAAATACAGTGAGTATCATAATGAGTATCAATGTGGACTATATCAAAACCACAGTATCACCATGAGTATCAATGTGGACTCATATCAAAACCACAGTATCACCATGAGTATCAATGTGGACTCATATCAAAATACAGTGAGTATCACCATGAGTATCAATGTGGACACATATCAAAACCACAGTGAATATCACCATGAGTATCAATGTGGACTCACATCAAAACCACAGTATCACATTGAGTATCAATGTGGACTCATATCAAAATACAGTGAGTATCACAATGAGTATCAATGTGGACTCATCAAAATACAGTGAGTATCACCATGAGTATCAATGTGGACTCATATCAAAACCAGTGAGTATCACAATGAGTATCAATGTGGACTCATATCAAAACCAGTGGGTATCACCTTGAGTATCAATGTGGACTCATATCAAAATACAGTGAGTATCACCATGAGTATCAATGTGGACTCATATCAAAACCAGTGAGTATCACAATGAGTATCAATGTGGACTCATATCAAAACCACAGTGGGTATCACCTTGAGTATCAATGTGGACTCATATCAAAATACAGTGAGTATCACCATGAGTATCAATGTGGACTCATATCAAAACCAGTGAGTATCACAATGAGTATCAATGTGGACTCATAAAAATACAGTGAGTATCACAATGAGTATCAATGTGGACTCATATCAAAACCACAGTGAGTATCACCATGAGTATCAATGTGGACTCATATCAAAACCACAGTGAGTATCACAATGAGTATCAATGTGGACTCATATCAAAACCACAGTATCACAATGAGTATCAATGTGGACTCATATCAAAACCACAGAGAGTATCACCATGAGTATCAATGTGGACTCATATCAAAATACAGTGAGTATCACAATGAGTATCAATGTGGACTCATATCAAAACCACAGTATCACCATGAGTATCAATGTGGACTCATATCAAAATACAGTGAGTATCACCATGAGTATCAATGTGGACTCATATCAAAACCAGTGAGTATCACAATGAGTATCAATGTGGACTCATATCAAAACCACAGTGGGTATCACCTTGAGTATCAATGTGGACTCATATCAAAATACAGTGAGTATCACCATGAGTATCAATGTGGACTCATATCAAAACCAGTGAGTATCACAATGAGTATCAATGTGGACTCATAAAAATACAGTGAGTATCACAATGAGTATCAATGTGGACTCATATCAAAACCACAGTGAGTATCACCATGAGTATCAATGTGGACTCATATCAAAACCACAGTGAGTATCACAATGAGTATCAATGTGGACTCATATCAAAACCACAGTATCACAATGAGTATCAATGTGGACTCATATCAAAACCACAGAGAGTATCACCATGAGTATCAATGTGGACTCATATCAAAATACAGTGAGTATCACAATGAGTATCAATGTGGACTCATATCAAAACCACAGTATCACCATGAGTATCAATGTGGACTCATATCAAAACCAGTGAGTATCACCATGAGTATCAATGTGGACTCATATCAAAATAGTGAGTATCACAATGAGTATCAATGTGGACTCATATCAAAATACAGTATCACAATGAGTATCAATGTGGACTCATATCAAAATACAGTGAGTATCACCATGAGTATCAATTTGGACTCATATCAAAACCACAGTGGGTATCACCATGAGTATCAATGTGGACTCATATCAAAACCACAGTGAGTATCACAATGAGTATCAATGTGGACTCATCAAAATACAGTGAGTATCACATAGAGTATCAATGTGGACTCATATCAAAACCAGTGAGTATCACATAGAGTATCAATGTGGACTCATATCAAAACCACAGTATCACATTGAGTATCAATGTGGACTATATCAAAACCACAGTATCACCATGAGTATCAATGTGGACTCATATCAAAACCAGTGAGTATCACAATGAGTATCAATGTGGACTCATATCAAAATACAGTGAGTATCATAATGAGTATCAATGTGGACTATATCAAAACCACAGTATCACAATGAGTATCAATGTGGACTCATAAAAATACAGTGAGTATCACAATGAGTATCAATGTGGACTCATATCAAAACCACAGTGAGTATCACCATGAGTATCAATGTGGACTCATATCAAAACCACAGTGAGTATCACAATGAGTATCAATGTGGACTCATATCAAAACCACAGTATCACAATGAGTATCAATGTGGACTCATATCAAAACCACAGAGAGTATCACCATGAGTATCAATGTGGACTCATATCAAAATACAGTGAGTATCACAATGAGTATCAATGTGGACTCATATCAAAACCACAGTATCACCATGAGTATCAATGTGGACTCATATCAAAACCAGTGAGTATCACCATGAGTATCAATGTGGACTCATATCAAAATAGTGAGTATCACAATGAGTATCAATGTGGACTCATATCAAAATACAGTATCACAATGAGTATCAATGTGGACTCATATCAAAATACAGTGAGTATCACCATGAGTATCAATTTGGACTCATATCAAAACCACAGTGGGTATCACCATGAGTATCAATGTGGACTCATATCAAAACCACAGTGAGTATCACAATGAGTATCAATGTGGACTCATCAAAATACAGTGAGTATCACAATGAGTATCAATGTGGACTCATATCAAAATACAGTGAGTATCACCATGAGTATCAATGTGGACTCATATCAAAATACAGTGAGTATCACCATGAGTATCAATGTGGACTCATATCAAAACCACAGTGAGTATCACAATGAGTATCAATGTGGACTCATATCAAAACCACAGTGGGTATCACCTTGAGTATCAATGTGGACTCATATCAAAATACAGTGAGTATCACCATGAGTATCAATGTGGACTCATATCAAAACCAGTGAGTATCACAATGAGTATCAATGTGGACTCATATCAAAATACAGTGAGTATCACAATGAGTATCAATGTGGACTCATATCAAAACCACAGTGAGTATCACAATGAGTATGAATGTGGACTCATATCAAAACCACAGTGGGTATCACCTTGAGTATCAATGTGGACTCATATCAAAATACAGTGAGTATCACCATGAGTATCAATGTGGACTCATATCAAAACCACAGTGAGTATCACAATGAGTATCAATGTGGACTCATATCAAAACCACAGTGGGTATCACCTTGAGTATCAATGTGGACTCATATCAAAACCACAGTGAGTATCACAATGAGTATCAATGTGGACTCATCAAAATACAGTGAGTATCACAATGAGTATCAATGTGGACTCATATCAAAATACAGTGAGTATCACCATGAGTATCAATGTGGACTCATATCAAAATACAGTGAGTATCACAATGAGTATCAATGTGGACTCATATCAAAACCACAGTGAGTATCACCATGAGTATCAATGTGGACTCATATCAAAACCACAGTGGGTATCACCATGAGTATCAATGTGGACTCATATCAAAACCACAGTGGGAATCACCTTGAGTATCAATGTGGACTCATATCAAAACCACAGTGCGTATTACCATGAGTATCAATGTGGACTCATATCAAAACCACAGTGAGTATCACCATGAGTATCAATGTGGACTCATATCAAAATACAGTGAGTATCACAATGAGTATCAATGTGGACTCATATCAAAACCACAGTATCACCATGAGTATCAATGTGGACTCATATCAAAACCAGTGAGTATCACCATGAGTATCAATGTGGACTCATATCAAAATAGTGAGTATCACAATGAGTATCAATGTGGACTCATATCAAAATACAGTATCACAATGAGTATCAATGTGGACTCATATCAAAATACAGTGAGTATCACCATGAGTATCAATTTGGACTCATATCAAAACCACAGTGGGTATCACCATGAGTATCAATGTGGACTCATCAAAACCACAGTGAGTATCACAATGAGTATCAATGTGGACTCATCAAAATACAGTGAGTATCACAATGAGTATCAATGTGGACTCATATCAAAATACAGTGAGTATCACCATGAGTATCAATGTGGACTCATATCAAAATACAGTGAGTATCACCATGAGTATCAATGTGGACTCATATCAAAACCACAGTGAGTATCACAATGAGTATCAATGTGGACTCATCAAAACCACAGTGGGTATCACCTTGAGTATCAATGTGGACTCATATCAAAACCAGTGAGTATCACAATGAGTATCAATGTGGACTCATATCAAAATACAGTGAGTATCATAATGAGTATCAATGTGGACTATATCAAAACCACAGTATCACCATGAGTATCAATGTGGACTCATATCAAAATACAGTGAGTATCACCATGAGTATCAATGTGGACACATATCAAAACCACAGTGAATATCACCATGAGTATCAATGTGGACTCACATCAAAACCACAGTGAGTATCACCATGAGTATCAATGTGGACTCATATCAAAACCACAGTGAGTATCACCATGAGTATCAATGTGGACTCATATCAAAACCACAGTGAGTATCACCATAAGTATCAATGTGGACTCATATCAAAATACAGTATCATAATGAGTATCAATGTGGACTCATATCAAAACCACAGTATCACCATGAGTATCAATGTGGACTCATATCAAAATACAGTGAGTATCACAATGAGTATCAATGTGGACTCATATCAAAATACAGTGAGTATCACAATGAGTATCAATGTGGACTCATATCAAAACCACAGTATCACCATGAGTATCAATGTGGACTCATATCAAAATACAGTGAGTATCACCATGAGTATCAATGTGGACACATATCAAAACCACAGTGAATATCACCATGAGTATCAATGTGGACTCATATCAAAACCACAGTGGGTATCACAATGAGTATCAATGTGGACTCATATCAAAACCACAGTGGGTATCACCATGAGTATCAATGTGGACTCATATCAAAACCACAGTGGGAATCACATAGAGTATCAATGTGGACTCATATCAAAACCACAGTGAGTATCACCATGAGTATCAATGTGGACTCATATCAAAACCACAGTGGGTATCACAATGAGTATCAATGTGGACTCATCAAAACCACAGTGAGTATCACCATGAGTATCAATGTGGACTCATATCAAAACCACAGTGAGTATCACCATGAGTATCAATGTGGACTCATATCAAAACCACAGTGGGAATCACATAGAGTATCAATGTGGACTCATATCAAAACCACAGTGGGTATCACCATGAGTATCAATGTGGACTCATATCAAAACCACAGTGGGTATCACAATGAGTATCAATGTGGACTCATCAAAACCACAGTGAGTATCACCATGAGTATCAATGTGGACTCATATCAAAACCACAGTGAGTATCACCATGAGTATCAATGTGGACTCATATCAAAACCACAGTGAGTATCACCATGAGTATCAATGTGGACTCATATCAAAACCACAGTGAGTATCACCATGAGTATCAATGTGGACTCATATCAAAATACAGTGAGTATCACCATGAGTTGATACTCATGGTGATACTCACTGTATATCATAATGAGTATCAATGTGGACTATATCAAAACCACAGTATCACCATGAGTATCAATGTGGACTCATATCAAAACCAGTGAGTATCACAATGAGTATCAATGTGGACTATATCAAAACCACAGTATCACCATGAGTATCAATGTGGACTCATATCAAAACCACAGTGAGTATCACAATGAGTATCAATGTGGACTCATATCAAAATACAGTGAGTATCACAATGAGTATCAATGTGGACTATATCAAAACCACAGTATCACCATGAGTATCAATGTGGACTCATATCAAAACCACAGTGGGTATCACAATGAGTATCAATGTGGACTCATATCAAAACCACAGTATCACCATGAGTATCAATGTGGACTCATATCAAAATACAGTGAGTATCACAATGAGTATCAATGTGGACTCATATCAAAACCACAGTATCACCATGAGTATCAATGTGGACTCATATCAAAATACAGTGAGTATCACAATGAGTATCAATGTGGACTCATATCAAAATACAGTGAGTATCACAATGAGTATCAATGTGGACTCATATCAAAATACAGTGAGTATCACCATGAGTATCAATGTGGACTCATATAAAAACCACAGTATCACCATGAGTATCAATGTGGACTCATATAAAAATACAGTGAGTATCACAATGAGTATCAATGTGGACTCATATCAAAACCACAGTGAGTATCACAATGAGTATCAATGTGGACTCATATCAAAACCACAGTGGGTATCACCTTGAGTATCAATGTGGACTCATATCAAAATACAGTGAGTATCACCATGAGTATCAATGTGGACTCATATCAAAACCACAGTGAGTATCACATAGAGTATCAATGTGGACTCATATCAAAACCAGTGAGTATCACATAGAGTATCAATGTGGACTCATATCAAAACCACAGTATCACATTGAGTATCAATGTGGACTATATCAAAACCACAGTATCACCATGAGTATCAATGTGGACTCATATCAAAACCAGTGAGTATCACAATGAGTATCAATGTGGACTCATATCAAAATACAATGAGTATCATAATGAGTATCAATGTGGACTATATCAAAACCACAGTATCACCATGAGTATCAATGTGGACTCATATCAAAACCACAGTATCACCATGAGTATCAATGTGGACTCATATCAAAATACAGTGAGTATCACCATGAGTATCAATGTGGACACATATCAAAACCACAGTGAATATCACCATGAGTATCAATGTGGACTCACATCAAAACCACAGTATCACATTGAGTATCAATGTGGACTCATATCAAAATACAGTGAGTATCACAATGAGTATCAATGTGGACTCATCAAAATACAGTGAGTATCACCATGAGTATCAATGTGGACTCATATCAAAACCAGTGAGTATCACAATGAGTATCAATGTGGACTCATATCAAAACCAGTGGGTATCACCTTGAGTATCAATGTGGACTCATATCAAAATACAGTGAGTATCACCATGAGTATCAATGTGGACTCATATCAAAACCAGTGAGTATCACAATGAGTATCAATGTGGACTCATATCAAAACCACAGTGGGTATCACCTTGAGTATCAATGTGGACTCATATCAAAATACAGTGAGTATCACCATGAGTATCAATGTGGACTCATATCAAAACCAGTGAGTATCACAATGAGTATCAATGTGGACTCATAAAAATACAGTGAGTATCACAATGAGTATCAATGTGGACTCATATCAAAACCACAGTGAGTATCACCATGAGTATCAATGTGGACTCATATCAAAACCACAGTGAGTATCACAATGAGTATCAATGTGGACTCATATCAAAACCACAGTATCACAATGAGTATCAATGTGGACTCATATCAAAACCACAGAGTATCACCATGAGTATCAATGTGGACTCATATCAAAATACAGTGAGTATCACAATGAGTATCAATGTGGACTCATATCAAAACCACAGTATCACCATGAGTATCAATGTGGACTCATATCAAAATACAGTGAGTATCACCATGAGTATCAATGTGGACTCATATCAAAACCAGTGAGTATCACAATGAGTATCAATGTGGACTCATATCAAAACCACAGTGGGTATCACCTTGAGTATCAATGTGGACTCATATCAAAATACAGTGAGTATCACCATGAGTATCAATGTGGACTCATATCAAAACCAGTGAGTATCACAATGAGTATCAATGTGGACTCATAAAAATACAGTGAGTATCACAATGAGTATCAATGTGGACTCATATCAAAACCACAGTGAGTATCACCATGAGTATCAATGTGGACTCATATCAAAACCACAGTATCACAATGAGTATCAATGTGGACTCATATCAAAACCACAGAGAGTATCACCATGAGTATCAATGTGGACTCATATCAAAATACAGTGAGTATCACCATGAGTATCAATGTGGACTCATATCAAAATACAGTGAGTATCACAATGAGTATCAATGTGGACTCATATCAAAACCAGTGAGTATCACCATGAGTATCAATGTGGACTCATATCAAAATAGTGAGTATCACCATGAGTATCAATGTGGACTCATATCAAAATAGTGAGTATCACAATGAGTATCAATGTGGACTCATATCAAAATACAGTGAGTATCACAATGAGTATCAATGTGGACTCATATCAAAATACAGTGGGTATCACAATGAGTATCAATGTGGACTCATATCAAAATACAGTGAGTATCACAATGAGTATCAATGTGGACTCATATCAAAATACAGTGGGTATCACCATGAGTATCAATGTGGACTCATATCAAAACCACAGTGGGTATCACCATGAGTATCAATGTGGACTCATATCAAAACCACAGTGAGTATCACAATGAGTATCAATGTGGACTCATCAAAATACAGTGAGTATCACATAGAGTATCAATGTGGACTCATATCAAAACCAGTGAGTATCACATAGAGTATCAATGTGGACTCATATCAAAACCACAGTATCACATTGAGTATCAATGTGGACTATATCAAAACCACAGTATCACCATGAGTATCAATGTGGACTCATATCAAAACCAGTGAGTATCACAATGAGTATCAATGTGGACTCATATCAAAATACAGTGAGTATCATAATGAGTATCAATGTGGACTATATCAAAACCACAGTATCACCATGAGTATCAATGTGGACTCATATCAAAACCACAGTATCACCATGAGTATCAATGTGGACTCATATCAAAATACAGTGAGTATCACCATGAGTATCAATGTGGACACATATCAAAACCACAGTGAATATCACCATGAGTATCAATGTGGACTCACATCAAAACCACAGTATCACATTGAGTATCAATGTGGACTCATATCAAAATACAGTGAGTATCACAATGAGTATCAATGTGGACTCATCAAAACCACAGTGGGTATCACCATGAGTATCAATGTGGACTCATATCAAAACCACAGTGAGTATCACCATGAGTATCAATGTGGACTCATATCAAAACCACAGTGGGTATCACCATGAGTATCAATGTGGACTCATATCAAAACCACAGTGGGTATCACCATGAGTATCAATGTGGACTCATATCAAAACCACAGTATCACCATGAGTATCAATGTGGACTCATATCAAAACCACAGTGAGTATCACCATGAGTATCAATGTGGACTCATATCAAAACCACAGTGAGTATCACCATGAGTATCAATGTGGACTCACATCAAAACCACAGTGGGTATCACCATGAGTATCAATGTGGACTCATATCAAAACCACAGTGGGTATCACCATGAGTATCAATGTGGACTCATATCAAAACCACAGTGGGAATCACATAGAGTATCAATGTGGACTCATATCAAAACCACAGTGAGTATCACCATGAGTATCAATGTGGACTCATATCAAAACCACAGTGGGTATCACAATGAGTATCAATGTGGACTCATATCAAAACCACAGTGGGTATCACCATGAGTATCAATGTGGACTCATATCAAAACCACAGTGGGAATCACATAGAGTATCAATGTGGACTCATATCAAAACCACAGTGAGTATCACCATGAGTATCAATGTGGACTCATATCAAAACCACAGTGGGTATCACAATGAGTATCAATGTGGACTCATCAAAACCACAGTGAGTATCACCATGAGTATCAATGTGGACTCATATCAAAACCACAGTGAGTATCACCATGAGTATCAATGTGGACTCATATCAAAACCACAGTGGGAATCACATAGAGTATCAATGTGGACTCATATCAAAACCACAGTGGGTATCACCATGAGTATCAATGTGGACTCATATCAAAACCACAGTGGGTATCACAATGAGTATCAATGTGGACTCATCAAAACCACAGTGAGTATCACCATGAGTATCAATGTGGACTCATATCAAAACCACAGTGAGTATCACCATGAGTATCAATGTGGACTCATATCAAAACCACAGTGAGTATCACCATGAGTATCAATGTGGACTCATATCAAAACCACAGTGAGTATCACCATGAGTATCAATGTGGACTCATATCAAAATACAGTGAGTATCACCATGAGTTGATACTCATGGTGATACTCACTGTATATCATAATGAGTATCAATGTGGACTATATCAAAACCACAGTATCACCATGAGTATCAATGTGGACTCATATCAAAACCAGTGAGTATCACAATGAGTATCAATGTGGACTATATCAAAACCACAGTATCACCATGAGTATCAATGTGGACTCATATCAAAACCACAGTGAGTATCACAATGAGTATCAATGTGGACTCATATCAAAATACAGTGAGTATCACAATGAGTATCAATGTGGACTATATCAAAACCACAGTATCACCATGAGTATCAATGTGGACTCATATCAAAACCACAGTGGGTATCACAATGAGTATCAATGTGGACTCATATCAAAACCACAGTATCACCATGAGTATCAATGTGGACTCATATCAAAATACAGTGAGTATCACAATGAGTATCAATGTGGACTCATATCAAAACCACAGTATCACCATGAGTATCAATGTGGACTCATATCAAAATACAGTGAGTATCACAATGAGTATCAATGTGGACTCATATCAAAATACAGTGAGTATCACAATGAGTATCAATGTGGACTCATATCAAAATACAGTGAGTATCACCATGAGTATCAATGTGGACTCATATAAAAACCACAGTATCACCATGAGTATCAATGTGGACTCATATAAAAATACAGTGAGTATCACAATGAGTATCAATGTGGACTCATATCAAAACCACAGTGAGTATCACAATGAGTATCAATGTGGACTCATATCAAAACCACAGTGGGTATCACCTTGAGTATCAATGTGGACTCATATCAAAATACAGTGAGTATCACCATGAGTATCAATGTGGACTCATATCAAAACCACAGTGAGTATCACATAGAGTATCAATGTGGACTCATATCAAAACCAGTGAGTATCACATAGAGTATCAATGTGGACTCATATCAAAACCACAGTATCACATTGAGTATCAATGTGGACTATATCAAAACCACAGTATCACCATGAGTATCAATGTGGACTCATATCAAAACCAGTGAGTATCACAATGAGTATCAATGTGGACTCATATCAAAATACAGTGAGTATCATAATGAGTATCAATGTGGACTATATCAAAACCACAGTATCACCATGAGTATCAATGTGGACTCATATCAAAACCACAGTATCACCATGAGTATCAATGTGGACTCATATCAAAATACAGTGAGTATCACCATGAGTATCAATGTGGACACATATCAAAACCACAGTGAATATCACCATGAGTATCAATGTGGACTCATATCAAAACCACAGTGGGTATCACAATGAGTATCAATGTGGACTCATATCAAAACCACAGTGGGTATCACCATGAGTATCAATGTGGACTCATATCAAAACCACAGTGGGAATCACATAGAGTATCAATGTGGACTCATATCAAAACCACAGTGAGTATCACCATGAGTATCAATGTGGACTCATATCAAAACCACAGTGGGTATCACAATGAGTATCAATGTGGACTCATCAAAACCACAGTGAGTATCACCATGAGTATCAATGTGGACTCATATCAAAACCACAGTGAGTATCACCATGAGTATCAATGTGGACTCATATCAAAACCACAGTGGGAATCACATAGAGTATCAATGTGGACTCATATCAAAACCACAGTGGGTATCACCATGAGTATCAATGTGGACTCATATCAAAACCACAGTGGGTATCACAATGAGTATCAATGTGGACTCATCAAAACCACAGTGAGTATCACCATGAGTATCAATGTGGACTCATATCAAAACCACAGTGAGTATCACCATGAGTATCAATGTGGACTCATATCAAAACCACAGTGAGTATCACCATGAGTATCAATGTGGACTCATATCAAAACCACAGTGAGTATCACCATGAGTATCAATGTGGACTCATATCAAAATACAGTGAGTATCACCATGAGTTGATACTCATGGTGATACTCACTGTATATCATAATGAGTATCAATGTGGACTATATCAAAACCACAGTATCACCATGAGTATCAATGTGGACTCATATCAAAACCAGTGAGTATCACAATGAGTATCAATGTGGACTATATCAAAACCACAGTATCACCATGAGTATCAATGTGGACTCATATCAAAACCACAGTGAGTATCACAATGAGTATCAATGTGGACTCATATCAAAATACAGTGAGTATCACAATGAGTATCAATGTGGACTATATCAAAACCACAGTATCACCATGAGTATCAATGTGGACTCATATCAAAACCACAGTGGGTATCACAATGAGTATCAATGTGGACTCATCAAAACCACAGTATCACCATGAGTATCAATGTGGACTCATATCAAAATACAGTGAGTATCACAATGAGTATCAATGTGGACTCATATCAAAACCACAGTATCACCATGAGTATCAATGTGGACTCATATCAAAATACAGTGAGTATCACAATGAGTATCAATGTGGACTCATATCAAAATACAGTGAGTATCACAATGAGTATCAATGTGGACTCATATCAAAATACAGTGAGTATCACCATGAGTATCAATGTGGACTCATATAAAAACCACAGTATCACCATGAGTATCAATGTGGACTCATATAAAAATACAGTGAGTATCACAATGAGTATCAATGTGGACTCATATCAAAACCACAGTGAGTATCACAATGAGTATCAATGTGGACTCATATCAAAACCACAGTGGGTATCACCTTGAGTATCAATGTGGACTCATATCAAAATACAGTGAGTATCACCATGAGTATCAATGTGGACTCATATCAAAACCACAGTGAGTATCACATAGAGTATCAATGTGGACTCATATCAAAACCAGTGAGTATCACATAGAGTATCAATGTGGACTCATATCAAAACCACAGTATCACATTGAGTATCAATGTGGACTATATCAAAACCACAGTATCACCATGAGTATCAATGTGGACTCATATCAAAACCAGTGAGTATCACAATGAGTATCAATGTGGACTCATATCAAAATACAGTGAGTATCATAATGAGTATCAATGTGGACTATATCAAAACCACAGTATCACCATGAGTATCAATGTGGACTCATATCAAAACCACAGTATCACCATGAGTATCAATGTGGACTCATATCAAAATACAGTGAGTATCACCATGAGTATCAATGTGGACACATATCAAAACCACAGTGAATATCACCATGAGTATCAATGTGGACTCACATCAAAACCACAGTATCACATTGAGTATCAATGTGGACTCATATCAAAATACAGTGAGTATCACAATGAGTATCAATGTGGACTCATCAAAATACAGTGAGTATCACCATGAGTATCAATGTGGACTCATATCAAACCAGTGAGTATCACAATGAGTATCAATGTGGACTCATATCAAAACCAGTGGGTATCACCTTGAGTATCAATGTGGACTCATATCAAAATACAGTGAGTATCACCATGAGTATCAATGTGGACTCATATCAAAACCAGTGAGTATCACAATGAGTATCAATGTGGACTCATATCAAAACCACAGTGGGTATCACCTTGAGTATCAATGTGGACTCATATCAAAATACAGTGAGTATCACCATGAGTATCAATGTGGACTCATATCAAAACCAGTGAGTATCACAATGAGTATCAATGTGGACTCATAAAAATACAGTGAGTATCACAATGAGTATCAATGTGGACTCATATCAAAACCACAGTGAGTATCACCATGAGTATCAATGTGGACTCATATCAAAACCACAGTGAGTATCACAATGAGTATCAATGTGGACTCATATCAAAACCACAGTATCACAATGAGTATCAATGTGGACTCATATCAAAACCACAGAGAGTATCACCATGAGTATCAATGTGGACTCATATCAAAATACAGTGAGTATCACAATGAGTATCAATGTGGACTCATATCAAAACCACAGTATCACCATGAGTATCAATGTGGACTCATATCAAAATACAGTGAGTATCACCATGAGTATCAATGTGGACTCATATCAAAACCAGTGAGTATCACAATGAGTATCAATGTGGACTCATATCAAAACCACAGTGGGTATCACCTTGAGTATCAATGTGGACTCATATCAAAATACAGTGAGTATCACCATGAGTATCAATGTGGACTCATATCAAAACCAGTGAGTATCACAATGAGTATCAATGTGGACTCATAAAAATACAGTGAGTATCACAATGAGTATCAATGTGGACTCATATCAAAACCACAGTGAGTATCACCATGAGTATCAATGTGGACTCATATCAAAACCACAGTGAGTATCACAATGAGTATCAATGTGGACTCATATCAAAACCACAGTATCACAATGAGTATCAATGTGGACTCATATCAAAACCACAGAGAGTATCACCATGAGTATCAATGTGGACTCATATCAAAATACAGTGAGTATCACAATGAGTATCAATGTGGACTCATATCAAAACCACAGTATCACCATGAGTATCAATGTGGACTCATATCAAAACCAGTGAGTATCACCATGAGTATCAATGTGGACTCATATCAAAATAGTGAGTATCACAATGAGTATCAATGTGGACTCATATCAAAATACAGTATCACAATGAGTATCAATGTGGACTCATATCAAAATACAGTGAGTATCACCATGAGTATCAATTTGGACTCATATCAAAACCACAGTGGGTATCACCATGAGTATCAATGTGGACTCATATCAAAACCACAGTGAGTATCACAATGAGTATCAATGTGGACTCATCAAAATACAGTGAGTATCACATAGAGTATCAATGTGGACTCATATCAAAACCAGTGAGTATCACATAGAGTATCAATGTGGACTCATATCAAAACCACAGTATCACATTGAGTATCAATGTGGACTATATCAAAACCACAGTATCACCATGAGTATCAATGTGGACTCATATCAAAACCAGTGAGTATCACAATGAGTATCAATGTGGACTCATATCAAAATACAGTGAGTATCATAATGAGTATCAATGTGGACTATATCAAAACCACAGTATCACCATGAGTATCAATGTGGACTCATATCAAAACCACAGTATCACCATGAGTATCAATGTGGACTCATATCAAAATACAGTGAGTATCACCATGAGTATCAATGTGGACACATATCAAAACCACAGTGAATATCACCATGAGTATCAATGTGGACTCACATCAAAACCACAGTATCACATTGAGTATCAATGTGGACTCATATCAAAATACAGTGAGTATCACAATGAGTATCAATGTGGACTCATCAAAATACAGTGAGTATCACCATGAGTATCAATGTGGACTCATATCAAAACCAGTGAGTATCACAATGAGTATCAATGTGGACTCATATCAAAACCAGTGGGTATCACCTTGAGTATCAATGTGGACTCATATCAAAATACAGTGAGTATCACCATGAGTATCAATGTGGACTCATATCAAAACCAGTGAGTATCACAATGAGTATCAATGTGGACTCATATCAAAACCACAGTGGGTATCACCTTGAGTATCAATGTGGACTCATATCAAAATACAGTGAGTATCACCATGAGTATCAATGTGGACTCATATCAAAACCAGTGAGTATCACAATGAGTATCAATGTGGACTCATAAAAATACAGTGAGTATCACAATGAGTATCAATGTGGACTCATATCAAAACCACAGTGAGTATCACCATGAGTATCAATGTGGACTCATATCAAAACCACAGTGAGTATCACAATGAGTATCAATGTGGACTCATATCAAAACCACAGTATCACAATGAGTATCAATGTGGACTCATATCAAAACCACAGAGAGTATCACCATGAGTATCAATGTGGACTCATATCAAAATACAGTGAGTATCACAATGAGTATCAATGTGGACTCATATCAAAACCACAGTATCACCATGAGTATCAATGTGGACTCATATCAAAATACAGTGAGTATCACCATGAGTATCAATGTGGACTCATATCAAAACCAGTGAGTATCACAATGAGTATCAATGTGGACTCATATCAAAACCACAGTGGGTATCACCTTGAGTATCAATGTGGACTCATATCAAAATACAGTGAGTATCACCATGAGTATCAATGTGGACTCATATCAAAACCAGTGAGTATCACAATGAGTATCAATGTGGACTCATAAAAATACAGTGAGTATCACAATGAGTATCAATGTGGACTCATATCAAAACCACAGTGAGTATCACCATGAGTATCAATGTGGACTCATATCAAAACCACAGTGAGTATCACAATGAGTATCAATGTGGACTCATATCAAAACCACAGTATCACAATGAGTATCAATGTGGACTCATATCAAAACCACAGAGAGTATCACCATGAGTATCAATGTGGACTCATATCAAAATACAGTGAGTATCACAATGAGTATCAATGTGGACTCATATCAAAACCACAGTATCACCATGAGTATCAATGTGGACTCATATCAAAACCAGTGAGTATCACCATGAGTATCAATGTGGACTCATATCAAAATAGTGAGTATCACAATGAGTATCAATGTGGACTCATATCAAAATACAGTATCACAATGAGTATCAATGTGGACTCATATCAAAATACAGTGAGTATCACCATGAGTATCAATTTGGACTCATATCAAAACCACAGTGGGTATCACCATGAGTATCAATGTGGACTCATATCAAAACCACAGTGAGTATCACAATGAGTATCAATGTGGACTCATCAAAATACAGTGAGTATCACAATGAGTATCAATGTGGACTCATATCAAAATACAGTGAGTATCACCATGAGTATCAATGTGGACTCATATCAAAATACAGTGAGTATCACCATGAGTATCAATGTGGACTCATATCAAAACCACAGTGAGTATCACAATGAGTATCAATGTGGACTCATATCAAAACCACAGTGGGTATCACCTTGAGTATCAATGTGGACTCATATCAAAATACAGTGAGTATCACCATGAGTATCAATGTGGACTCATATCAAAACCAGTGAGTATCACAATGAGTATCAATGTGGACTCATATCAAAATACAGTGAGTATCACAATGAGTATCAATGTGGACTCATATCAAAACCACAGTGAGTATCACAATGAGTATGAATGTGGACTCATATCAAAACCACAGTGGGTATCACCTTGAGTATCAATGTGGACTCATATCAAAATACAGTGAGTATCACCATGAGTATCAATGTGGACTCATATCAAAACCACAGTGAGTATCACAATGAGTATCAATGTGGACTCATATCAAAACCACAGTGGGTATCACCTTGAGTATCAATGTGGACTCATATCAAAATACAGTGAGTATCACAATGAGTATCAATGTGGACTCATATCAAAATACAGTGAGTATCACAATGAGTATCAATGTGGACTCATATCAAAACCACAGTGAGTATCACCATGAGTATCAATGTGGACTCATATCAAAACCACAGTGGGTATCACCATGAGTATCAATGTGGACTCATATCAAAACCACAGTGGGAATCACCTTGAGTATCAATGTGGACTCATCAAAACCACAGTGCGTATTACCATGAGTATCAATGTGGACTCATATCAAAACCACAGTGAGTATCACCATGAGTATCAATGTGGACTCATATCAAAATACAGTGAGTATCACAATGAGTATCAATGTGGACTCATATCAAAACCACAGTATCACCATGAGTATCAATGTGGACTCATATCAAAACCAGTGAGTATCACCATGAGTATCAATGTGGACTCATATCAAAATAGTGAGTATCACAATGAGTATCAATGTGGACTCATATCAAAATACAGTATCACAATGAGTATCAATGTGGACTCATATCAAAATACAGTGAGTATCACCATGAGTATCAATTTGGACTCATATCAAAACCACAGTGGGTATCACCATGAGTATCAATGTGGACTCATCAAAACCACAGTGAGTATCACAATGAGTATCAATGTGGACTCATCAAAATACAGTGAGTATCACAATGAGTATCAATGTGGACTCATATCAAAATACAGTGAGTATCACCATGAGTATCAATGTGGACTCATATCAAAATACAGTGAGTATCACCATGAGTATCAATGTGGACTCATATCAAAACCACAGTGAGTATCACAATGAGTATCAATGTGGACTCATCAAAACCACAGTGGGTATCACCTTGAGTATCAATGTGGACTCATATCAAAACCAGTGAGTATCACAATGAGTATCAATGTGGACTCATATCAAAATACAGTGAGTATCATAATGAGTATCAATGTGGACTATATCAAAACCACAGTATCACCATGAGTATCAATGTGGACTCATATCAAAATACAGTGAGTATCACCATGAGTATCAATGTGGACACATATCAAAACCACAGTGAATATCACCATGAGTATCAATGTGGACTCACATCAAAACCACAGTGAGTATCACCATGAGTATCAATGTGGACTCATATCAAAACCACAGTGAGTATCACCATGAGTATCAATGTGGACTCATATCAAAACCACAGTGAGTATCACCATAAGTATCAATGTGGACTCATATCAAAATACAGTATCATAATGAGTATCAATGTGGACTCATATCAAAACCACAGTATCACCATGAGTATCAATGTGGACTCATATCAAAATACAGTGAGTATCACAATGAGTATCAATGTGGACTCATCAAAATACAGTGAGTATCACAATGAGTATCAATGTGGACTCATATCAAAACCACAGTGAGTATCACCATGAGTATCAATGTGGACTCATATCAAAACCACAGTGAGTATCACCATGAGTATCAATGTGGACTCATATCAAAACCACAGTGGGTATCACCATGAGTATCAATGTGGACTCATATCAAAATACAGTGAGTATCACAATGAGTATCAATGTGGACACATATCAAAATACAGTGAGTATCACAATGAGTATCAATGTGGACTCATATCAAAACCACAGTATCACCATGAGTATCAATGTGGACTCATATCAAAACCAGTGAGTATCACTATGAGTATCAATGTGGACTCATATCAAAATACAGTGAGTATCACCATGAGTATCAATGTGGACTCATATCAAAACCACAGTGAGTATCACCATGAGTATCAATGTGGACTCATATCAAAACCACAGTATCACAATGAGTATCAATGTGGACTCATATCAAAACCACAGTGAGTATCACCATGAGTATCAATGTGGACTCATATCAAAACCACAGTGGGTATCACCTTGAGTATCAATGTGGACTCATATCAAAACCAGTGAGTATCACAATGAGTATCAATGTGGACTCATATCAAAATACAGTGAGTATCACAATGAGTATCAATGTGGACTCATATCAAAATACAGTGAGTATCACAATGAGTATCAATGTGGACTCATATCAAAACCACAGTGCGTATTACCATGAGTATCAATGTGGACTCATATCAAAACCACAGTGAGTATCACCATGAGTATCAATGTGGACTCATATCAAAACCACAGTATCACCATGAGTATCAATGTGGACTCATATCAAAACCACAGTGAGTATCACATAGAGTATCAATGTGGACTCATATCAAAACCACAGTGAGTATCACCATGAGTATCAATGTGGACTCATATCAAAATGCAGTGAGTATCACAATGAGTATCAATGTGGACTCATATCAAAATACAGTGAGTATCACAATGAGTATCAATGTGGACTCATATCAAAACCACAGTATCACATAGAGTATCAATGTGGACTATATCAAAACCACAATGGGAATCACATAGAGTATCAATGTAAACTAGTAAAGATTACATCTAACTAGAGAGTGAAATCATGAGTATCAAATACATCCTGTATGAATCCACACGGTGAATTTCACCATGAGTATCAATGTCAATTCAAATTTGCTCCATAAAGTTGACCCTGTTTAACTTAAACTGGGTTAGAAATCTACTAATGTTGTTCACCTAACAAGTGGCTTACTGATATTACCTTGTATTTAGAAACTGTAGCATGGGCAATACTCTTTTCTTCCAGAGCCTGTTTCAATCTCTCCTTCAAATACCTGAAAGATGAAACCAAAATTATTTAATACACAAAACAATAACTATTTAAATAAATAATCTTGTACAAGAGACAAAACAACATCTCAATTTCACCTTTTTTTTTACATTGATGTATGTTAAAGTTTTGTGTCCTCATATTCATCACAATAACCGTGGTTGCGTCATTTTGGTAGTCAATGTCCCCATGTGTTATACAGTGTAGTGCTGTTGTGGTGTTTACATGCTTATCATCATTTGTAGGTGCAATTTGACTCCCAAAATGGCGCGCATGGCAAACAGTAGCTATGTGTGAGATTGTTGCATAGGGTTCAATACTCAATGGTTACTTAGTCATGTAGGAAAACATCCACAAGCACCTCGAAAGCAATCAACAGACAGCCGTCTTTATTCTAGAGTAGATGTTTTAATCATTCTACACATTCTTACCAACCTCTCCACTACCCCCCCCCCTCCCCCCAAAACCAAAAACACCCCAAAACAATAGTAGTTCTGTCTCATTTTGAATATTGCCTCGACCAGCGCAGTCTCTCAATGAC
Organism: Leptasterias polaris; assembly: GCA_037783415.1. Classification (NCBI taxonomy): domain Eukaryota; kingdom Metazoa; phylum Echinodermata; class Asteroidea; order Forcipulatida; family Asteriidae; genus Leptasterias; species Leptasterias polaris. The sequence goes on along the minus strand of JAZGTN010000176.1, from coordinate 991,394 downwards.
TGCTGGTGAGTAGCTGATTTATACAGAACCCTGGGACTGTCATGTTGACAGCCTCAATGCTGCTATTCCCTGTCTCTAACTATGGGGTACATTCATTCCATTCACTTTCATAAGATGAGAGCACAATTCCGCTAAGCTCTTTAACACAAAAAGTTGCAATGCACAGAAAAATCTTACTTAAAGAGTAAATAAAACGGATATTTCCAGAGTCAATACACTACTCTGCACTTCCTTAGGGCATATACCTATTGTTTCATGAGTTTTTCCATTATTTGTGGTTTACATTTTTTTTAAAAATGCGATTTGAAAAAAAACATACTTTTGTTGATTTCCCGAAAATAATGTATATTTCGCCGCTGAGGGCGCCCTCAGACATGAGGCGTTTTTGATTGGTTGACAAATTTTGTGACGACACACCGTGCATTAGGAGTCGGGATAATGACGTCATCTCTGTTTACACTGTGCGTTCATGACTGGGTAGCAATTTCTTCTCAGCTAAATCAGTGGTAAATATATTAGGTTTTTGGTGTGAAAATGCCGAAATCGTGCGCCGTTGGTGGTTGCATTCGCAACAGCGACAGAGACCCTTCCGTCCGATTTTTTCAATTTCCGAGTGACACAAACATATGTCGAGAATGGGTGCGATTTGTGAACACAACTCGATCAAACTTTCGAGTTGGGAAGTGGTCGCACATTTGTAGCGCCCACTTTTCTGACGACTGCCAGGACACTTCGTCGAAATTGATGGCTGGCTTTGGCATACCGTCCAAGTTTAGACTTAAAAAGGAGCAATACCTACACGGAAGTCGCCAAACATTGCAACAACTTGGACACCACGACAAGAGACACAAACACAGAGTAACAGAGAGAAAAGGATGAATGAAAAGGAACGGAGACAGGTAAGTAATTAAAGCAGAATCGGTAGCTGCCTTTCGCAAAATCGTATCGTGAAGGAAAGAAGAATAAGCACTCGAATAGAAAGTTACAAGTCAGTCAGGAAATTGCTCTCTAAACTTGTTTCGTTTTCACAAGTATTTGTGTTATAATTCAACGTGTGTTTTCAAATCAATAACTTGTGAGTGTGACTATAAAAGTGTCAACATCGACATGAAAATGATGTCCGGAAATTGGGCATACGTCGCCGGTAATGTTTGCACACACTGAAAATGATACTGCATTACTGCTTTTCAAGACTGGTGAACTGAAGTTTTCCTTATGAAATAAGCAGTAATTTTAGAACCCTTTATATTTAACTTGGGGATTTAAGACGTGGGTTGGGTAATGTTTTAGTAAATAAGTAATGTGATTTTGTTTTGCCCAACGTCCTAATACAATTTTGCATTTAATTTTTGAAAATAGGTAATCGAACAAAGCCTTGTCAAGGATCAGGAAAGCGATTCTACAACTCCTAGTTCTACTGTTAGCCATGGCGAACAGGCTGGCACATCTACATCTAGTGACAGTGTAACTGTTTTCCATCACAGTGTGTCGTCAGAAGAGGTTTGTAATTATGGAAATATTTACCCCAAAATTTTTTTCTCATCAAAGCAATGATTGTTGTATGATTTTTGTTTTGGTAGAGCATTACTTTTTAGGGGGCAGGTTGTGGAGGGAGTAGAGTAGACAATGGAAACAAAACATTTGTACAATTTTATAAATAGGACCTATCATCTCTATAGAGTTCCAGTGCAGGAACACAGTTACACACGGTACATGGAGCTGTTTTACACTTTCTTATTTCATTAGTTTGCTGTTTTATTTTTTTTCGGCAGGAAGTAGGCCAGCCTCTGAAGCAAACTGGGGTACAGACTGAAAACAACGTGAGTGAATAATTGTCATGAATTATTGTTCATACATGATTTAAAGATGTAAAAACCTCAATGCACCCTACACCGCCAATGTTGTTTAACTTTGTTGTTGCAGCTTTTTTAAAGAAAACAATTTATCATCCGGCCAGTGCATCCCAATTTTTTAATATAATCTTTTTCAATTTTATATACAAACTGTGGTAGATACAAACAATGATTTGCATTGACATGATCGCAACCTGTCAAAACCCCTGCAGTCCCTAACTACTATTCTGTTGCATTTGTTAACGCTCAGCTATTGGTTTCTCATCAGGTAAGGGATCAAGGTACACAAACAGTTGGAAGGTGGAGGTGCACAATTAACAAGCAAAGGGGAGAAAACATATGGCCTAAAACATCATCCAAGACAACTTATGTGAGGTCCAAGAGAACGCAAACTGACAGGAAAATGTTTTTATGAATTCCAGATTAAAGTATGTACACAAATTATAAACAAAAACAAAAACATTTGTTCAAATGTCTTTTTATTTCAGGATTAGGTTATAGTTTGTACAATATCGCACTACATCATGAAACCCTACAAGATAACATGGCAAAATTAATGTACATACCATAATGTTTCCATGTACACTTTCATACGTACAAGGGTTTGGCCTGAAATGTTTTAACTACAAGCCAGCAGGAACAGTTACAGGGAAGGTATGTCTCTGGTAATTACTCCAAAAAATAATGATCATAAAAACTGCCTTGGTGAGCTGTTGAAAACATTATTAGAAATGACCCCCTTTGAAGTATAGTGTAGTTTTAGAGAAAGAGGTCAAATTCATCCCAATATTTTTATCTGTGATGGCATCATATGAAAGCACAACATTCTATGCAACAGGGGCGTTTGTTTTGTTAATTTATTTCCTTGAAACTTTGATGACTTGAGCCATTCTTTTACAGATTTGTTATTTATTGCATATATTGGGATACACCAAATAAGGATACACATGTACTGGTATTTGACAATTACCAAAAGTATACCCTGCCTTTAAATTTTCATTTCACTGGTCCCCCAGCTTTTGTACTGGTCAACATTTCATATCAAAAAGAGATTTTCAACACTGAACTAGCCAGATTTTTGACTGGTCCTCGGGCGTTTTAATCGACATTTGGCCAGTAGATCACTGTTTGAATTCAAGATGAAAGTTTGCACAAAAATATGAACAAAAGATGCACTCTCTTTACGGTTAAAACAAACATTTTTCCTGATGTGCATTTCACTACTTCAGCGGTTAAGTAATAAACAACTTGTAAAAACAATGTACATGGCAAATAAGGTGCATACGTTTTGCTTAAAGTCTTCTTAAAAAACAAGATCTTGACAAAAATACTTCATGTACAGTAAAATCAAAGAGGTAGGACCACTGAAGGAGTTCTAAGCAATCTATTGGCAGCGGGGCTCATGTTTCCTTTGAAGAAAGTTGCAAATCCTTCAATGGTCCTTCCTCTATGGTGTAATGTATTAATTTTAGTCATGCCATGTGAATTGTCACAAAAGAATGATGAGACAATTGTGTTAATAAAAGCCACTAGAAGGTCTTTCCTACACACGTCTGATGGAGTCCTGTTACTTATGAAATGAAAAGAGTACTTTACATAAATACATGTTTTGTTTCAGCTACGGATTTTTTTTTACTCAGTATATGAAGTATAAGTATAATCAATTTAATGCAAACAAAACATAAAACCCCTTAAAAAATATTGATGCAAGAAAATAATCCAAATCGGCATATTTAAAACCTTTGTATTCGCCCTCAGGATTAGGATAGGTTGATCTAATAGTCTCCATCACACAAGATGGAAGGGGAACACGGTTAAATCGGCCCAAATATCCCCAGCACCATCTCACGACCTGACGATACGCAACATGACGGAACTTCCTAAGAAGGATATAGGAAAATAAATCCTATCAATTTTAATTTCTAAGAAATAAATAATGAACTAAAAAGGCAGATTTGTATCAACATTATTATGTTTACAGTGAAACAATGGGCATATTCAACCATGGCCTCATTTTGCAAGGATACTATAAAGACTGTTGGTTTTCAAAACCACACTATAGTTAAATAGTTGATAAGTAGGTTATACGTAGGCTTTCTTTAAAAAAAATTGATATTCTTTTAGCAATAATTACCGACTTACTGGTCAACTGTCCCCTGAACTGCGCGTCTCCCATACTGCGTTTGGTACTGCATGTGTGCAGTTTTAAGTACTGCCGGGTGTAAGCAGCATGCCTCAAACCAATCGTGCCTGGTTAGACACTGCTCGGGATCATCAATGTTTAGTTGTAGCTCTAACATCTTGTTTGAAATAGCGTCTACCTCCTTGCAGCACTTGCAGTTCTCTATATTGGTCTGGACAACACACTTCCCACAGGTGCACCTGTAAACAACCATTTTAAAACATAAATAAGTTGCCAGTGATTGATTTTGTACACAATCAATACATAATTAAACCCTTGTTTATTACAAGAAGATTGTTTTGCATTATGAATACAAGCCACATTTTCAACGTTGACAACTTTACAATTACATCTAACCTAGACCCAGTAACTGGGGCGCTGTACTCCTTTTTTCGAAATTTTGACATCATCGGTTGTACTACTACTAGCGCCCCAGAGGATTATTGTATGTTCATACATGATCCGACTCTCAGCAATATCGACGGGTGCCCTGCCTCAAACCGCGTAATCATCAAGTTTGAGACATGGCACCCGTCTAAAAAAAATAGACGGGTGCCATGTCTCAACTTTGACGATTACGCGGTTTGAGGCAGGGCACCCGTCGATATTGCTGAGAGTCGGATCGTGTATGAACATACAATAATCCTCTGGGCGCTTGGGACCGACGATGTCAAAATTTCGAAAAAAGGAGTACAGCGCCCCAGTAACTGGGTCTACATCCTACCATGATCTAATCAACTCACATTGAACTGGAGAGGTGATATAATTATGTTTACTATACAACTGCACATACAGACGGGAAAATCGAACCATGGTCAAACTAACGGTCGTCGACTTCAACACTGGTCGCACTGTTTTTTTAGTAAAACTCACCAATCGGTATTTAAAAGCCTGTTCTGTTCGAGCTCTTCCCCATCTCTCACATCTTCGTCTTCGTTTTCGCCGCGATGGCCTGCGGGCATGCCGGGGCGACTGGCTCAAACCGATACGGTTCAGCCCCACGCACTTCCTCCTCGGGTTGATCCTGTTGGTCGTCATCTTCGGGAGAGCTGAACTCGCTCGAATCGCTGTCCGAATTAGTTTCACTGCCACTGGATGGGGCCAGTATCTCCTCAGTTATACTGTGTGCTTCCCAAGAGCTGTCGCTATCCATTTTTGTACAGTTTTGGAGAAATTTGCAAGAGTAAACGACGAGAATGCAACCGAAAATCTTGCAAGTTGCATCATGGAGGTTCTTCCTCCATGGTTGCATTAACGTGTGTGTACAACATGCTCAGGTCAACGGTCACGTCGACGTGTGTATACACGGTGTGACGTCACGCGATTCGACTTGCATTTATAATGAGCATGCTGAATGCTCCACACTCACTAAGAAATTTTTCCGAATTCACCGTGCAGACGCCCGTGAACAAGGCGCAGAAGATTCGCTTTTACGAGTGAATCGAAAGACCGTTCAGTATTAAACTAGAAGTATGTCACAATGGACAATGACTAAGTATATTACCACAGTATAAAGCAGATTCCCACTACGCATTTTATTTACCCTTTAATGGGATGGAAATGAGTAACCAGTTTAACTACCTTGTAAGGTACATTAGTTGTGACCAGTTCCCTGCTTAACACTTTTCCATCCAAATTCAGGTGAATTAATGACATGTGAACTGACCTTGAGTCCAAGCTATTTGAAATGGTACAGTATTTGTGAAATAAAAACTCATAAATTAGTAGTAGATGTTACTACTAGTCCTTGTTCTTACAGCAACAACTTCAACTTTTAAGAGATTTCCCTCGAGACTCTTGAAAATGTTCCACCTTATCTGCAACGATACTTACTTATTTTCCATAATAAGTGCATCTACATCCACAATTCTCTTCTCATCACCTGCCAAGACATAATTGAGTTCCTGATTGAGTCGTTCAGCTTTGTCTCTGAAGTAGCCTCGCTCAGTAACAAGCTCAGTCTGTTCATCAATCTTAGCAACAAGGTCTCTCTCTAAAGCTTGAAGCTGGAAAACACAAGATCAAAACACAAGCTTTGTATGAAGAGTTCTCTTAGTTTATATCTTTTCTTTTCTAAGAGTATATCATAACCGCAGCTAAACCTCAACAATTTCTGCATAGGCTTTCAGAAGGACTTTGACAGGGTATGACATGCAGTCTCATGAGCAACAGTGTAGGAGTACAACATTACCCTTATCCATACCCAGGGGTTTCCCTTAACTTTTTTTTCCACTCGCCGGCCGGGCGAATCAACCAAAATTTTGGATCGCCCGCAGGTTTTTTCACTAGCCCGCATGTATTGACGTGACGCACACAATTTTCAAAACGTCAAAAAAAAACCCAAAAAACAAAAAAAACCGCACGGAAGTGAAGTTCGCAAAATTGCGTTTTGGGATGATTTTATCCCCTAATTTTTGTCCTAAATCATACCTTTTCCATCATCAACCATTTTCATGGATTCTTGATTTGAAGATCGGTTGTTTTGAACTTCATTTGCAATAAAATCTTCGCGAATCAACGATCGTTCGACAACGCACATTGAGAAATAATTCAATGAACTTTGCCCTGCATCGCCCTCTATCGGCAAAAGTTGTCGATGTTTAATTAGACTTCATCCAAGGCTGTGTATTGTACACAATCTGCATGCGTGCGGCACACTGTGCGGCAATTCTTTACTCCGTTCGTGAACGTGTACTGCGTTGAAGTCTAGCCAAGCTCTTATGAATATGGTAATTATCAACGGTCATTAATCACCAATCACAACGTGTGGAATGTTGGTTAGCTTGGACTTTGGACCGACTGTGTTGTACATGTACTGTGTGTTGTGTATGCACTATGCATGTACCGGTGGGCGACCGAACGTTATGTGTGGGGCCGATGCACGTGTTGTAATTGTGTGGATACTCGGCAGTATGTGCATGGTGTTTTAACGTTTGTATACCAAAATGAAGGATCGCAATTTCGTTCGCGATCGCGATCGCGGCCACATTAAATCAAGCAAATATCCAGACTTATCAAACTAAAAGCTTTAATAAAAACTTTCTTTGGGATTTTACAACCGTACCCTCATTTATTGTGAACAAGAACAATTATTTAACTCGCCCAGCGGGCTAGTAAAGGAAGGGTTTTGACTCGCCCGCCGCTGTTTTCACTCGCATTTGGCGACCGGGCGACCGCTAATTTCGAACCCTGATACCAATGTTGGAGATTAACATTATCGTATTTAACACAATGAGACAGGGTCTATATGATATATAGCAAAGTGATGTAACCTGTTCCCTTGCTGCTTCAAGCTGATTGACAAGTTCTTCTCTTTCATGAGCTGGAAAATGTCTGGTTCCAATTCCATCGTCTCCAATCCGCTGTCTGGCAATATTCTCTCTTAATAGCTGGCAAATAAAACAAATAGTTGAACAAATAACAAATCTCAAACAACTAAAAAACAAGTGTGTTTCAACTACAAAAGTCATTAATCCAGATTTGCCTACCTTTCAATGAATAAAAATAACAAGATTGATTAATCACTCAGTAAAGCTCTAGTCAACTCAAGCTTTAGTTTCAAGGAATCTCAACTAGACCATAGGGGTTGTACCAGACATACATGTACAATACTAGCAGAAGATTTATCTGTAAATAAACTATATAAGTATGAATTGTTTACTTATTGGGGAAAACAATAGATGATTTTACTTGTACTCTTGTGAGCCATTGTGAGATTATGGCCCAATGATGAAAGGCTGAGGCCAGTGGGTATTTTGAGCACTTTTGCTTTGTGTAACTGTCATTACAAGTTCAAGAGAATCACAGTCTCATAGTTTTGTTATCTCTGATTATCTTTGTTCAGTTAAAAAGGTGGAAGGATAACAACAGCAAAAAATATTGATAGACTCACTATCTGACTGCACAGGGACAAACCAAATTGATTGATTATGGAGTATGATGATTGGAGGGACATGATTACAGACTGTTTTGCTATCTAGTGTATCTCCTACCTTGATATCACCTTGTGCTTCCAGCAGTTTCTGTTCTAAGTCAGCAATTTTAGCTTCAGCTTTCTTGTTCTGTTCTCTAGCTTCCCGTAATACTTGGGCTAGACTCTGCAATAGCATAAAAACACTGTCAGAAACAACTATCAATATGCAGTCATCAGCATAGTGTAAGGGCCTTATCACAAATGGCACATTGTTACCGGCAACTTGGAGGCAACCCACTGCACTGCATGCACAAGAAACAATGAACAGGTAGCCATTTACTAAAATAATGTAATAATTAAAGACATTAAAATATAAATAATATAAAAAATTTACTTGTAGGATGTTTTACTTCTTCTTGGTTGCCTCCAAATTGCCTCCTGTGACATGATCAGGGCATAATAAGGGTTCAGTCAGACATGAGAATGTAAAAGATCTGGTGAATGATAATTTTGGGGCCTGATTCATGACTACAAGGCGCATAAATGATGATAGCCTGGACTGTGTGCATGGACGGGGTAGCAGGGGGTGGGCAGGAATAAGATGAACTACATGTACTTGAATTTTTAAGATAATTTGGCACAAAACTGCTACTATTGAGAACGTCTTGCCTCTTCCAAGATTTAATACTGACACATAAAATACTTTTAGGATGTGGGAATACATGTACATGTCTCATTGATTAATGACTCAACAGATGTATAAATCTGCATTACTATTAAATTAATCAGTTGAGGCCACACATTTCCTAATTTTCACCGTACTGTCCTTGATCTATGTTATTGAAATTTGTGCATGATTACACAGCCTACGGGGTCACCATAAAAACCATCACTATTAAAGAGAAAGGATGAAAACACTTACATGGTTCCTTCTCTCTGATACCGGGTCACTTTCATTCAATGATAGTCCCAAAGCCTGCCAAATAAAATAGAAGACATCTTTAATTCACTATCTCCCCCCCCCCCCCAACCACAAAAAATTGATTCCCAGAGTTCTTATCTCTTTCTGTCTAGGGTAACATGTCCTAATCTTCAAGGATTCTTCCTCAGTCAATGGAACTCCAACACAACATGAGAACTCAACATCTCAACAACAATCTTCAGACCAACAGAATCAAACAAAACTAGAGCTGAGTGTTCGTTTGCAAACGAAACACAGAGCTGTTCCTTTTAAAAAACATCTTTAAGGTGACGTCATCTGATTCTGCTTATCTTGTAAAACTGCACCTTTAAGGTAACGTTACGTGACGCTTGATGCAATCGTGATGCGACCTCAAAATGTAGATGTAACACATCCCGACATGATTATATACAAGGTTTCAGCTTGATCACTAATATTTTTCTGTATATATAGATCTTGTAAAACTGCACCTTTAAGGTAACGTTACGTGACGCTTGATGCAATCGTGATGCGACCTCAAAATGTAGATGTAACACATCCCGACATGATTATATACAAGGTTTCAGTTTGATCACTAATATTTTTCTGTATATATAGATCTTGTAAAACTGCAACTTTAAAGTAACGTCACGTGACGCTTAATGATGCAATCGTGATGCGACCTCAAATTGTAGATGTAACACATCCCGACTTGACTACATAGGAGGTTTCAGCTTGATCGCAATTTCTTTTCTGTATATATATAGATCTTGTAAAACTGCACCTTTAAGGTAACGTCATGTGACACTTGATGATGTAATCGTGATGCGACCTCAAATTGCAGATGTAACACATCCCGACTTGAATACTTACGAGGTTTCAGCTCGATCGCGAATTTTTTCCGGTATATATAGAATTTTTATTACTGCACCTTTAAGGTAACATCACATGACACTTGATGACGTCATTTGAACAGGACCTTACATTTTTTATGCTCCACATCCCCCTTGCATACATGCAAAGTTTCAGCTTGATCGCACATTTTTTAGTGTAAATATAAATCTTTGAAAATTGCACCTTTAAGATGACGTCATGTGATGCTTGATGTGGTCATGATGACGTTATTGTAATATGAACAAGGCCTTATCATGGTCTTAACATGGTGCAGATTTGAAGTTGATCCAATGTATAGAAGTTGGGATTTTGCCCCATAAATGTATTTTTTTCAAAAGAAGAAAGAAATGCTAACTTTGACCTTCCGGTACGACCGGACGCAAAGGTCATACGATTTTGGCGTTAAATTTTCAAATGTTGCCCCAGTCTTGATCTATCACATGTCTAATTATGAACATCATAGCTATAAAATTCAATGAGATACAGCGATTAGCAAATGTTAATTTTTTTAAAACTTAAATGGCGTGTAATTTGATACCCGATGACGTCACGATGACGTCATTGTTATATGCACTACGTCTCATCAAGGTCTTAACATGATAGACATATGAAGTTGATGCAATGTTAGGAAGTTTGCATTAAGGCCTGGAGAAAGAATTGGCGAGAAGAAAAAAACCCAAAAAACTAGACACGTGACATTGCATTTGTGCACAAATGCAGAGCTGTTTCGCTAATAATATTTTCAAATTACTCATCTGAATATCAAATTATTATAGTGTGTACATAATCAAGTTAATATTACAGTAATAAATACCTTGTGAGATCGAATTCATTGTCTATAATTATATCTTGTAAAACTGTACCTTTAAGGTAATATAACTTGACAAATGATGACGTCAAATTTTTTTCGAAAAGTTTTATTGCAATTGCTCTTTAGGAACTATGCAAAATGCCGCTTAGAACGAATTGTGCGTTATTTCAATGACTTCCGGTCGCGTTAGACAAATAAATAAAAAAACAAGAGCTGTTCTGCTGCGCTACGCTGCGAAACAGCTAATAATAATAATAATAATAAATAGAAAAAAACAATAGCTGTTCCAACTAAGCTGCGCTTGCTGGAACAGCTAAAAATGTGTTTTCTATTTGGAATGGTCTTGTGTGATTTAAAATTGAATGGTAACCTTTTCCATTTTTTTTGTGTCAGTTTGTGGTACATGGTATAAGTTTGAAAAGTGGATGAGAAAAAAATGGATGGCGTTTTGATACGGTCAAGAACCAGGTGGATGGAACACGGGGAAAAGCCATCCAGGTACTTCCTTAATATGGAGAAGCGTAATTGTGTGAATAGGAGCTTAAATTGTGTTGTTACAGAGAATAATACTGAGCTGAAGAGCTCTCGTAGTATCCTTAATGAAGCAAGGCTTTTTTATAAAAAACTGTACTCGTCCTCTGACTCGCTCGAAAGGGCTAACCTGCAACAATTTTTCAGTAATTCAGACTCTCCAGTTCTTTCCAACTTGACACGGGAACGTATTGAGGGTCCGCTGTCATATCAGGAGGTTTTAAACGCCCTGAAAAGGAGCAAAAACGGAAAGTCTCCGGGGTCGGATGGTTTCAGCTTTGAATTTTTAAAATTCTTTTTCTCAGATTTGTCTTGGTTTTTATTGCGGTCTCTGATTCGAAACAGGAAAATGTTCAGTTACCCAGCAATATGGGATTATTACCCTGCTACCAAAAGGGGATAAACCCCGTCAATTTTTGAAGAACTGGAGACCCATTTCTTTATTGAATACTACTTACAAACTGGCCTCTTCTTGTATAGCAGAGAGAATTAAAACATGCTTTCCTTCTATTATACATGAACAACAAAAAGGCTTTTTACAAGGTCGCTATATAGGGGAAAACATTCGTTTAATGTACGATTTGCTTAACTACACAGATAACAACAAAATTCCTGGTATGTTTCTGTTAGTTGATTTTGAAAAAGCCTTTGATTCGGTCTCCCACGACTTTATTCTTCAGATTCTTGAGCCGTTCAATTTTGGTCCTTCAATACAGAAGTGGTTTCAAGTGCTGTACAACAGTGCAAAAGCCTCTGTGCTGGTAAACGGTTTTTTGTCCGAATCTTTTCAAATTGAGCGCGGTTGCCGGCAAGGCGACGGCTTAAGCCCTTATTTGTTCCTCTTATGCGCCGAAATTCTGGGTAAAATGGTTCGTAAGGACAAAATTCTGAAAGGAGTTATAGTTGAGGGCAGGGTTGTAGCTAGAACTTTTTGAGTGCCGGCTAATTTACAATCAAAATAGAGCGAAGCTTTTAATTTTACTGCTTTAAAAATGGATTTGTATGGGTTTTCTGAGACATGATTTTTGTAATGCATTTTAAGGTATGTAAATCTGTTATTTAAAACTTCATTACAGTTTCAATAGGCTTCAACATTTTTAGGGCAAGGCCACTTTGGTCTTGGAGCAAACAAAATTTTGGAGGGCTCCAAAGCCAGTAGATAGAGCACAAAGGCCAAACATGTTATTTTAACAAAGGCCTGAAGGCTATAAATAAACTATTAGTTGTACTCTGAAAAAAGCAATTTACAAAAAAATACTATTTTGAAAATTGGCCAGGGGTTTCCCCATGGGTGGTAAACCCGATGGAACAGTTTGCATGAATAAAATGTTAATAAATCATATCTTATTCAAAAACAAACATTAAATCTAAAAGCCAGCAGATGTCAACACACTTTCCAGGTTTAAAAGAACACGAAACCCACTCCGAAGAGTCACAAAACCAGCCGGGTCACAACACCACACAGACACCACGCATGCGGCTGCTTTGGAGTAAAGCAAGAGTATTACAAAGTAAAACAATTGTATAACAACTGTAGAGGATTAGCTACAAAGACACCACGCACATGAGGCTTGTCTTTTGAGTGAAGCAAGAGTATTGCAAACTAAAACAATTGTGTAACAAACTGCAGAGGATTATAGATAGGAGTAATTGGGTCTCAATTGGAGGGTCAATCATTCTCCTGACATGTCTGGATAGTGTCCAGCTGTCTGGGGCTAACATTAAAGAAAAGGACATCCAACTGTCGGCTTCCTTTGGGTTGAAAATGTGTTTTATTTAATCATTGACAACTGGGGAAAAACAAGTTTACCGTTCAAACTGAACAAGCGATCGACTGTGTAAAAGAGGTAGTTCATTTTATTGTAACTTTGTTGCATTTTGTGCTGGTCGGTAGGATGTTCATCTAGTCTGTGTGGCGGTCGGCAATAGCAAATGCCGGTTACACCCGACCGGCGCCGACCGGCGTGGCTACAACGCTGGTTGAGGGTTCCGAATACAGGCTTTCTCAATATGCAGACGACACCGTGTTTATTTTAGATGGTTCAGAAATTTCTCTTAGTAGAGCCTTTAAGCTATTGGAGGATTTTGCTCGTATGTCGGGCCTTAAAGTTAACATTGGTAAAACTAATGCAGTGTGGATCGGCGCCAACAAGGGCCGACAAAAAAAAGATGTTTGCTCTGATATTAATGTTAACTGGGTCAATCCCCATGGAAGTTTTAGAGCTCTCGGCATTGATTTTTTTACTAACCTGGATAGTATGGTTGATATTAATTATAACAGGGTTTTAACTTCCATTGACAGTTTAATTGGGCAATGGTCTAAACGTAACCTTACGGTGTTGGGTAGAGTTACAGTTGTAAAATCTCTCCTTTTGTCTAAGCTTACCTTTTTAATCCTAACACTCCCTGATCCTTCAAAATTATTTATTAAGAATCTTGATTCTATGTTGTATAAGTTTATTTGGAAAGGGGTTGACAGAGTTACTAGGAATCAAATGATTCAAGATTACAGCCAAGGTGGGGTTAAAATGGTGGATCTCCGTTCTTATTTTAGTGCCCTCAAGTGTACATGGATTCGCAGGTTGCTTACAACCGAGACTTCTGGTTGGACTTCCCTGTTTTTTAAAATATCCAATCTCCAGAACACACTTTTTCTGGAAGGCGGCCATCCAAGCATCGCTCGATTATTACAGAGGGCTGTTCACCCTAACAGTTTTTGGTTAGATGTTCTTACTGGGGTAATTTAGTACAATGCCATCAGCCGGTTAACCAGATTGACTCCTTAACAAGTGTGATATGGTACAACCGTAAAATTAGAGTTAATCATAACTGTGTTCATTATAAACATTGGATAAATAAGAGTGTTTTTTATGTGTGTGTGATCTTCTAGATGAAAGGGGAGACTTTCTTACCATGGTTGATTTTAAGGCTAAATTTGGTGTAAAGACTAATTTCCTTGAATATGGAGGTATAATTAAGGCCATAAAAGGGTCGTTTGGTACAGCGATGTTGGGCACTGGTAGGGCGAGTATTTGCTTCCCTTTCATTCCATTCAATTTTAGACTGCTCTTGAAGGACAAAAAAGGCTCCAACCGCATTTATAACTGCCTTACATCTGCTAAAAAAGTAGTGTATAATTTTACCGCTAAGTGGGAAACAAAATTGAGTGTTAAACTTACTAATTCCAAGTGGATGATACTTTGTAATATTCCATTTGGCGCTACAAACGACACTAGACTACGATGGTTTCAATATAGATTAGTTCACAGAATTCTTGGCGTTAATTCATTCTTAGCTAAAATAGGTAAAAAGGACAACGATCTTTGTACATTCTGTCAGTTAGAGAGTGAGACGCTTGTTCATTTATTTTGTGGGTGTAAATTTTCAACTATGTTTTGGACCCAATTGGGGGTTTGGATAAGGAATACTCTTAATCTAGACATACGTTTAGACAATGAGGCTATCCTTTTTGGTATAACTAAGAAATCGTGGAGTGCTCTTAATCTGATCCTTGTTTTGTGTCGTTTCCACATTTATAAAATGAAGATGAACGACAACAGACCATCCCTTGCACTATTGAAAATGGAATTAAAACGCTATTATACTTTGGAAAAGTACATCTCTAGTAGTAGTACTAACGATTCTACTGTGAAGTTCGAAAAAAAAATGGGACTTCTTTAAATTATTGTGTCAAGGTTAACTCTGTATTTTATAAATTGTCATTTCGGTCAATTTTGCATTTGTTTTATTGCCGTGGCTTTTCAGCATGTTTGTCCTCCGGGGGTAAAAAAAAAAAAAAAAAAAAAGTTTGAAAAGTGACAACATCAGCTTCAGTTTTATGCATTAACATAGAGACAGAATGTGGTTTCTCTTAACCCTCAGTGATCATAGGATTACAATCATTAAACCAACTTTACAATGGAAAATAGCTGTGCCCCTTCAAAAACAAAGTTCAAGCTTGACTCACCACTCAATTAACCTACCCTTTCTCTGTCTGAACATTGTTTCTTGAGCTCTTGATATTTCTCTCTCAGCTGTTCAGCCATGAGACGGAAAGCATCTTTCTCTTGTCGGACATTGTCCAGTTCTTCTGCAAGGATCAACAATGCATCTTTCTTGGCCTGGAGCTTGCGCTTGCAGAGATTGTACTGGTATAAGATGGAAAAAACATCAAGCAGGATGAGGAGACTGAGATGACAACACTAACAGATAACAAATTATTTAGGGTAGGGGGTGAGGTATTGTGCATTTTGTTTAGTGCTGCATGGAACTTTCCATTTTGCAAATAGTGTATGAAATCAATACCTTTGATATTGTGCTTCAAAACACCAACTACTCCACATTGATCCTTTTTGTATGCAGTCAGTCATGCATCACCTGTGCACCTCTGGTGAGTTTAAAGTAGGCCTATAACATTGTTATAGATGTTTTTGGTGGATTTTGGAGCAGTTTTTGGTCACTCCCTGCTTGGGGATTTCAAATCTTGTAGGGGATTTCAAATCTTGTAGGGTATTTTTTTATTTGTACAGTGGGACCAACAAACACACGAGATGAGTGTTCACTCAGACTCTACACCCCATATTAATAAATTATTTAATATATCCATGTTTAAAAAAGCATTGTTGGGTCCAGTAACTCGGACTAATAAAATAACACTACCAATGACTACGTCTACAGCACAGTAATACTAACACTGTACAGTTTACAGTAACACTAACACATTAGTGTATTACTATACAGTATTATTAGGCTTATTTAGCAAAACAACATTGATTGTTTTTAACTTATTGACTCTAATATCGTATACTAACTTGTACATAGTTGTAATTACATTTACAATCATGACAATAGCCCACCTTGTTGGGCTGTTATGGCTCTCTTTTAAATAACATTTAATTGGTCTTATCAATCAAGTTCGCCAATGGCAACTATGATAAGACCTATATTAAAAGAGAACCATAAAACTAACACACTTACAGCCCAACAAGGTGGGCTACATTTACAAGTGCTAGTTGTACAGTGTAGTAGTAATAATAGTATTGTGTAGTGCTAGTCTACTACACTACATGTAGTACTTCTAGTGGGAACCGGTCAACTCGGTCCGAGGTCTACTCGGTCTGAAGTCAACTCGGTCCGAAGTCATCTCGGCCTGAAGTCATCTCGGTCCGAAGTCAACTCGATCCGAAGAAAATGACACATTGAAAGTTTGTTAATATTATTTTCCTTAATTGTCCTATTATTTATTTTATGTGTATTAATTTACTGGAACATTTATCTCATATTTTCGGAATAAAAAAAAAATGATTCACTGCAAAAGAAAGTTCATTTTCTACGATATTGTTTCCATGCTTTTAGAAAGATGATACTTAATTAAAATTAAATTTTTCGGACCGAGTTGACTTCAGACCGAGATGACTTCAGACCGAGATGACTTTGGACCGAGTTGATTTTGGACCGAGTTGACTTTGGACCGAGTTGACTTTGGACCGAGTTGACTCAAACCGAGTTGACTTCGGACCGAGTTGACCCTAAACCCTACTAGTACTAGTACTAGAGCTACTTTTCAGTTACACAGTAAACCAACATACGTTTTTCTAGTTTATTGCTCCACGGTTTTAACGTTACATGTATATCCTCCCCTGTCCTGTTTTCGAGGTACCATGCCTTTTTCTTTGAATTAAAAAAAATAATAAAATGATGCCATATCAACTGATGCCCTAACTCCTTTGTTTATAAGAAGTATGCAAACATATATTAAAACTTGATGGACATTGAAACTTTCACACCACACACCGATCTTCGATGACTTCAATAGCGTCCCATTTGTTTTGAGTTTGACCTGTTTTCAAGGCAAACAAGAAAGTATGGTGTCCCGGTGAAGCCATACAGTACGTGGAAGAAACATCTGCAGTGACTACAAGTGTTCTATGAGACTTTGTGTATAGACTTGACTCAAGTCCCAATCCCGTGCAAGGCCCTTCCTTGCCTCATCGTCAGAAAACTATTGTTTTGCGCTCTGCATTCCCCAACCTGTTCCGCGCGCAGGACAGGGACTTGACGATCCCGCAGTTGCCTGATATGTAAATTTATTAACTTACGAATATGCAAAGTTACGGCGCATTACTTGTTGTCCAATCAAACGCGTTCAAAAAGAAGACTCGTTGATTTTTTTATTTGCGGGGGGGGGGGGGGGGGGGGGTAAAGTACTTTGTCGAGGATCGAAATGCATTAATATATATAAAAACTACAAATTTATTTGAATTCAAGTTAATATTACGTATGTACATTGGGATTGGTATTGTTTGCAAATGCATACTTTGAATTGTTGACAAATGCAATTCAGCGACTTAAAACACCCACCCCCCTCTTCCGCCCGGCAGCCATTCTGGAGATGCTTACGTCCGTAGATACATGATACATGATACAAACGTCACAGAGTAAGGTCACAGAGTAAGATGAATACTAAATGAAAAGGGCGGCACTTCCACGCTCCTATTGGTTTTGTACATCGCCCCATTCGGGGAGATTTTTCTATTCAATGCGTGGAGTAGGAAACGACCCCGTCAAGTCCCTTGATCGCCACCACAATAGCTACAGTTTGTCGGTGAGGGCGCACTGGTATTATATGTCTGTACTGTGGCTGCATCTATGTCTGTGGGCTGCATGCTGGCACGTTACATGTGTGTTAGGGACCTCGCACGAGAAAGGGACTTGAATCAAGTCTACTTTGTGTATGACTCTATAGCCAGCAGTTGTCTTCATTTTATTCAAAATAGTTTTTATTCAATTTTAAAAATTACCATGGTCATTTGCAAAAACTTGGAAAAAAGAAGAAAAAAAAAAGAAGGTGTAAATCATTCTTGGCTTTCAAATCTGATTTTTATTTAGTTTTGTGTCTTTTTATGTTTCTTAACATTTATAATAAAGCATATAAATAAATAGTGATAATTGAATCACCAAGCCGATGTTTAAATTTTAATATTAATAATAATAATGATTGATATGAGGGTTAAATTAAAAAATTATCTAGACTATTAGAAAATGATATAAGGCACATGGCTTCTTTAGGCCTCTGTATTTTTTCCCCCAGAATGTTCAGCAGAATGTTCAGTCACATGATTTGATCATCGTGAATTGTGAATTGAAAAAGTGTTTGATGAAACTTTTTCGGTGGGCAAATTCTTTTTTATGGCCCCGACAGTATGACATATTTTTGTACCTTGTAGAAATGCCTAAAATACCACAACTTTTTGCATCAAGTGCAACTAACCAGTGGAGCCTTACATGTTTCTAAGTTTTGGTCAAAGGAGAGGAGACTCTTTGCTTGGCAAGTCAAACCACAAAAAATCTAGGGACTGTTTACATCGCGTGCAGAGAGGTAAAAGATTTGCCTCGATTTCAGGGTCACCTTGTAATGTATATAGGACGTCCTGCGATACTACCACCAGTGCAGCCACCAGACTACTGACATGACTGAGTGATTATATTGATAGTCGTACAGTAAAACGGTTAGTTATGGTTGGCTATTGCCCCATCCAATCTACTTCGTATCCTTGGATCGACATTGCTCCATGGTTGGATAGTGAATACACTCGGAACAGACCAAGCTCCGACTCCGAGTCCTTGTTTGGTTCGGAACCTGAGACCACCAGTGTCAGTGACTGTTTTCTGATCATGCTGAATAGAATACTTCATGACTTGAGTTTTTTATGCAAGTTCGCCCCAAACAAGGCTAAAAGCCACTCTTGGTAAGGGGCTACAAGAAGAAAATGATAAAACATGAAAAGAACTCAGGAGAGCTGGAGGTAGGAATTGATATTCCTCTTGAAACAGTCTAGATTGTAGGATGGAGGGAAACATGCACCAGGCAAGGAGTTCCAAAGAGTTACAGTACGTGGAATAAAGCTGTTGGAATGGCTCTTTGTTCTACATCTCAACAAATTAACAGTGTATGGGTGAGAAGAAGCAGAAAGTCCGGTTTCACGCTCAAACACTCTGACAGGAGGAACTAGGTCGGACACACTGGTGGCACATTTACCATGAAAATATCTGTAGAAAAGACAGGCTGGCTACAGACCTACGGTGGGAAAGAGGTTGTAACGTTGATCCCAACACTTCACCAACAAGATTAACAATACGCTTCTGCACCCTATCTAATAAAGATAAATAACAGGCAGAAGTTCCGGCCCAGATGTGACAACAGTACTCCAATAGGGGTCGTATAGTTGTCTTATACATGTACAGTCAGGTAGAGAGTAGCATCAGGAGGTAAGAACTTCCGAGCTCGGTAAAGACAGCCAACTCGCATGGAAGCACTCTTTGCAATGCCTGAGATATACCTCTCCCAACTGGCGTTGGTGGAGATGTCAAGTCCAAGAAGGCGAAAATCTGCTACCTCAGGCAAAGTCAAAGGACCATATGAATAGATGGAAATGTATCATTTCGTGAGCGAGACAGAGACAGAAGTTTAGTTTTCTTTGCATTGAAGGTTACTAGCCAATCATTCCCCCACTTTAGTACCTTCCATCGGAAGCACGATCCGGAATGTGAGTAGGTGATGAAACGATCTGAGTAAGATCTTGGGAGATGGAAAAATTATGTGTTGCTATACCAGGAATGTCAATATTACGAGAATGGGTCAGCCACTCCTTGTGATGAACATTAAAGTCACCAAATACAATGACTTGAGCAGAAGGGTGCTGAGAAATAGCAGAGTCAATGCTATCAGAGATAGCATCAAGCACAGCGCAGGATGATGATGAAGGTGAACGATACAGGAAAAACAGGTAGGTTGTTGAATGGAGAAGTGAAAGACGAAAGCACATGTATTCATGGTTGTTACATTCCAGATTTGCCTCGATTTCAGGGACGCCCTGAATACAGGGCGTCCTACGATATTAGTAGAGTAGTAGGCCTAGTACTCTTTCCTTTAGACATGATTAAACTTGTAATGGAATTTAAGAAAAACAATTTAAAACTTTCTTCCGCTTACCTCACTACATAATGTGTGCCAGTCCTTTTGGCTTTTAACATTCAAAGAACCTGGAAATCTCAGACGATCAGGCACTGCCATATTGCACTAGCGATATTTGTACGCATTTTACAAGCTATAAAAAAGACGGTAGATTACACACTAGCACTACACACCAAAGATCTACGGCGCTATACGATCTTTGCTACACACTTACAGCGCCCTCAATAGGCCATTTCCTTTAACTACTGGATGTCAACAAAGCAAGCGCGCGAAACTCATATTTCACCAAAGGATCGAAGTTAATTTTTAACAAAAGGCTGAATTTTGATTTGGTAATAATGGATCTTTCAGATTTTGCCAGTGACAACAGTAGAAATGTAGTTTTAAAGTCAATTGTTCCTCAAGTCTGTAAAGATGAACCGTGTTGTTTGGGAATAGATGAAGCAGGGAGAGGACCCGTACTAGGTGAGTAAAATTGCACGTTTATGTTGAGCGCAATATAACGGGATTTACCTATAAATCTCGAGCATTGATCATTAAGCGCTCAAATTTGCGACGCATATTGAGAATTTGCTCAAGATTTTGTGGTTGGTCCACATGGAGGAATAAGTGTGAGTGTGACACTACCGGTAGGATGAATAGGGCCAGGATACAAAGTGGATTGGCCCTATTCATGGGGCTAGTGCATGGTGTGACACATTCTTATTGCATTTATAAAATTCAAATTTTAAAAACTATTTTTATTTACATACTAATTACCGGTAGCACTATATACCGGAAAACACCGGAAAACACCGGAAAACACCGGAAAATAATAATAATAATAATAATATTTAAAATTTATATTGCGCCCCTTACATACAAAATGATCAAAGGCGCAGAACACATGTTAAAAAGCACATAATGGAAGAAAAGGACAAAGAAAAAAGACTGGTCACCAGGCCAGCGCCCAAACAAAAGTATGGGGATACGTCTGTCCCGCCAACAGAGAACTAATAGTACTTATTACATAGGCCTATCCCTGCTGGCATCGGTAATGTTTTGACCTTTTCAGGAGACAGACGCCTTTAACCCTATTTATGCTAAAAATCTAAACTAACTGACAAGGTGACCATAGAAGAAAGACACACTAAAAAGCGGCTTTAAAAAGATAGGTTTTTATATTACATTTAAAAGAGGTAAGTTTCTGTTCGCTACGTATATGAAACGGTAGCGCATTCCAAAGCTTAGGGGCTGCCACAGAAAAAGCCCTATCACCAAATGTAGTCAACATTTTACCAGAAGGATAATCCAAGAAAATACCATTATTCCCTGACCTAAGTTGATATGAAGATACCTTCCGGATGGAAACAAGATCCTGTAAATACTTTGGAGAAAGACCATGGAGAAAACTACCGGAAAACACATGAAAACAAATGTTCACGTTGTTGAGTGAAGCGCGCCCTCATTTGGCGCTCGTCGCACGATCTCTACACTGGTTCCCTGTCTTTTTTTCACATGGATAAAGAAGGTACCACTCGCCAACGGTAGCAACAATAATTATTTTGAATTAAAAGAACAAACATTTCTTTCAGTGTGAATAATGCTTTACTTGACTTACTACTAATAATAATAATTATTCTTAATATAGCGTTTTACATTAAAAATCTCTAAACGCTGTGCAAGAGATCAAAATTAGATAAGATTGTATTTGTAATGTATTTTTTTTTCCCCCACTGGATATAGTTCTTATTTTTTGTCAACGTCTACAGTACTGCAAAATCTCGTCCACAAATTGTATGATGAGTCGCCACCCCGCACGCGCACTGCTCGAAGAGATCGATGTGCAGGGTTTTGGATGCTGTATACATAGCACAGTTCTATTCACGGGACATTAAACGGGAGGCCGCAAATCGGGTAAACAAAAGGAGCGTTCTCGAGCAGGGGCTTGCGAGTTCCTGCAACTTTATTATTGATCTCGCGCCTAAGCTGCCTTTAGTGGCGGTAAACTAGAAAGGAATGTATCATAATTGCGGGGCACTCAATCGCGGCCTGTGTATGGCCGGTCAGTTAGCCTGCGTTTGTAAACAACTCACGTAGCGCTAATAGCTGTGGTACAATGAAAGCAGTCTATTGGTTGGATCACCAGGAGCGTTGTAGATCCTCAGTGCAGAGATCGTGCGACGTGCAGCGCCAAAGGAGGGCGTGAAAAAAATATTTCTTGTGTTTTCCGGTGTTTTCCGGTATATAGGGTGTTTTCCGGTATATAGGGTGTTTTCCGGTAGTTTTCCGGTAGTTTTCCGGTAGTTTTCCGGTGTTTTCCGGTGTTTTCCGGTAGTTTTCCGGTGTTTTCCGGTAGTTTTCCGGTATTTTCCGGTGTTTTCCGGTGTTTTCCGGTATATAGTATCACCCCTAATTACTAGTATTCTCTGTATTATTAATAAATAAAGACAGCGGCTATTATTGTGACAGGATCTCTTTTGCTGATAATTATTAAAACTAAGTTAAATTTAGGGTTTTGGAGGCTGTCGTTGGTAACATCATGGTGAAGTGCAAAAAACATGACTTTTTTGGTGGTTTTGATGATCAGTGTCTAACACACAGTTTGAGTTTACAAAGTCAAATGTCTCGAAGTCATCTGCTTTCTTATTTAAGCTAAGTTGATGAACGGCAACAACCCTAAGAAATCTAGATTAAGAACCTAGAGTTACATTTTCACTGAGACATTATTTTCAGTTGATTATGCACATATGAATTTGTAACAGGCTGTCACACTGCTCCGTTTCAATTGTCAAGTGATGCTTGTTTGTTTTGAAGACATCAGTAGAGGCCGAGCTTTAAACCGGATTCTCTCAGCAACTGCCAATGACATTTGTCTCAGCTATGATGCATCTGGGTTGATAAGGGTGTAGGAATATTAGGGGACTCGGGGGAAATAGTTCGTTAATTTCGACCTCTGATTGGGAACAGGGAGGTACATGTATGGCCGGGTGTCGATGTCCCGTCACCAATAAAAGAGGAGGGATGGACTGATGTTGGGGGAGGGGAGGGTTGGGTGTTTACTACAAAAATATATGGAAATTAACTAAGGCAGGGGCATAATCTTGAAGTTAATAATTGAAAGGTCAGGGGAAGGAGCGAGGAGTCTACTATTTATCTGGCAACTAAATTTACAGCTATTATTATAAATCAGCTTTTAAACTCATCCAATCACTGGCCCTAGGCCCTGCGGTCCAGTGTAAATTTGAGTCCTGCAATCCCGTCCCCGGCATGTGGGGCATGGCAAAAAATATTAATTTGCCATTCTTTGCCTTTATTTTCAGGCCCTATGGTTTATGGAGTTAGTTTCTGCCCGTTGTCTTGTAAGGAAAGGCTGGCTGACCTAGGATTTGCAGGTTGGTGTTGTTTTACGTAACCTTCAGACTCAGACTGAATGAAGAGGATTCGGACTCGGACACCAGCGACTCGACTACAACAGTGCAACAATACACTTGATTTTCCAGTTGGTTTATGCTAAATAAGGATGAAGTCTGAATTTAAATCAGTAATTTTGCACAAAATTGTCAAAGCTGCTGCAGATGACAATTACAGTAAATTTCAACTTCTTGTTTGTTTTCTAGATTCTAAGACCTTGACTGAGGAGCAGAGAGATAATCTCTTTTCTAAGATCAAGCAAGCAGATGATTTTCTTGGATTTGAAGTGGAAATTCTCTCCCCAAATTTCATATCCACAGCAATGCTTAGAAGGTATGTGACGTCAATTGATATGTCAATTAATTCTGACTCATCTTTTGGTCAAAAATAATTTGCTGCGTTTTGATTAATACCTCAGGTTAATGGCATTGCTGCTATATCACATGGCTTGGGGAAAGCTTTAGCATAGCAGCCTTCAGATTGGCAGAACCTGGTTTGTTGCTCATACACATAAGCCTGAAAAGGAGTTTATGTAGGGTGGTGGAAATCGCCTCTCCACCCACTGATGATCAAGCCATAGGACTGTGACTTAATATACAAAATACACAGTGCAGCTTTGCAAATGGCAGCAGCTTTTAAAAATGTTTTAATATAATTTGAATGTTTTGGGGGTTGAACAAAGACAAACTGACTAGGGAAGGACTTGAACCTGCGACTTCCAGATTAATAATTATGCCAGTGCTCTACCAATAGCCCTATGTTGGTGGTTTCCCCATTTTTAAAATATCTTTGTTCAGGGGTACGAGTCAGCAGCCATACAACCTGTAGCTGCCTTGTAGCCAGGGATCACGCCCAAGTTTATAATACAATGTGGGTTGCGGCATTAAAGTTTATAATTCCATGTACAGCCAAAGGCCTGCTTTGATCATGGTGACAGTCCCGCCTTTAAAATGTATTAATGTACAGTTTATGTGTGTGATGTGTTCTTTTGTAAAGATTATTTCTGTATTGTACTATTTTTCTTGTCTAGAACTAAGTACAGTTTAAATGCAATCTCTATGGACTCTGCCATTGGTTTGCTGAATCTAGCTATACAGCAAGGAGCTAACATAAAGGAGGTTTGTTTCTCAGACTTTTAATCTGTAGTAAAAGCTGTTGTTTGAAGGTATTTAACATAAGACACATACCAGTGTTGGTCAGGGTTTCAAAATAATCGTGTCTCAAATTTTCTTGAAGCTTGTTGGGTGTCCAAAGTCAAGTCAAGTAAAATCCTTTTATATGTAAATGATAAATAAAACGGGGTGTCTAATTTCAAAACAGGGGGACCAAAAAGACAGAAAGACACCACATTGCCTCAAATAATGCTTAAACCGTGCACACAAAGGTACTTATCAGTGTCATGGGTGAGTGTTCTGATGCTCAACAAACAACTTCTGGGTTGTGGAAATCCGGGTTTAGTTCCCACTCACGTGGCTCGTTGAAGACGTTTAACAATTATGGCTTTTTAATGACATCTGTCCACCTAAATTGTCAGTAATGTTGAGTTTGAAGTCAAGTAAACCTTATCTGTTGCACAAAGGAAGTCTCTTTTCAGTATTTGTTTATGTATGGCAAGTAGTCCTGTAGCGAAGTAGGGTTATTTCCTAAAGTGAGCAAGGCAACTATTGTGACGATGCAGACTGCCTGATGATAATAAGCAGGGGAACACTAGAGAGGTATTTGTTCAGGTTTAATGAGTGAGTTTGCTATTAATCTATGCAGGTATATGTTGATACAGTGGGAGATTCTACTAAGTATCAGGAAAAACTACAAGGATTGTTTCCTGATTTAGATATCACTGTTACACCCAAAGCTGATGCCAAATTTCCTATAGTCAGTGCTGCCAGTATATGTGCAAAGGTATTTACCTTTTATATTTACTTTTTATTTAGTTCAAGTTGAACCCCGCCCTCCCCCAAAAAAATAAAAATAAAAAATTCAAAATTTGTTGAACACTACAACATTTCCATGTTCAGAAAGGAAACTAGTTATTACAGACATTTTCCCTAGATGTAACAAATTACTCACTTTTTTTCTTTTTCTCCTGATCGAGCTTTAAAAACAATATCCTAACAAAATGTTACTGACAAAACATATTTCCATGTGAGATTCAGATAGACAGTCTAAGGCTTATGTAGAGACCTATTTGTTTTCAAAATACAATTCATAGCACAAAGAAACCCAAATGTGAGCATGACTGCAGGAAGTAACCTACAAGTTGTGTGTAGGTGAAATATGAATGTCATGGTGACTTAAGACTGTGTAGCTTCAGATTTATTTGATTCATTTACAAATTAGTGTTGCACAAAGATTATTATTGTGCACTGACTTCTTATTCTTGTGTAGTACACAATGTTTATGATGCATTCACTTTCTTATTAGGTGATACGAGATCAGGTTCTAAAGACTTGGACATTCAAAGAAGGTGATGATACTGTCACAGGAAATTATGGTAGTGGATACCCCTCAGGTAATTTTCTCAGAAGTATAGCATAGCGGTATGTTAAGGTGCTGCACCAACAGTGTAGTGCTAGACCAGTGATGATGAGGTACTAGACTAATATTCAGGTTCTAGACCTATCTGCCTAAGGTAAAGTACTAGACCAATGGTAAGATGCTTGGCCAATGATACAACACTAGACTTATGATCAGTTACCAGACCAATGGTTAGGATCGAGATCTACATTGTATAGACCTTTCTTTTGTTGATAAACAAAGTGCGCCGGTTGGCATGGACGGCCGAATGTTAGCAAAACATTCAATCGTGTTAAAAAATGTTGTGACCAAATTCAACATTTTCTGTAAAGATTCATGAACGGAAATACCTTCCATGATTGGTTGATTTGTTTCCAACAAATTCAACACTATTTTTGAATATTTGTGTAACACTGCTACAAACTGTGGCAATCTGTTTTTGATTTGCAGTTATGGTTTTCCATACTTTTCCAACCTGGGTTGGCAAAAACTTGGGCTGTGACGTTGCAAAAGAAAGGTCTATACTGAGGTTCCAGACCAATGATAACATGATTGAGCAACGGTACATCGGTTCCAGACCAATGATAACATGATTGAGCAACGGTACATCACCTCCAGAGGTTCCAGACCAATGATAACATGATTGAGCAACGGTACATCACCTCCAGACTAATCATCAGGGCCCATTTCATGGCCCTGCTTACTTACCACTAAATTATGTACTTATGTCGCCCTGTAAAGCACATGATTATATTTGCCATTGCAACTTCATTGATTCTTTTTCAGAAAATACTCTGTGGTTAGGGTCAGGAAACATTGCGGAAAATTGTGATAAATATCTTTACTCTGATTAGTTAATATGATAAAATAAACTTATTACAGATCCATCAACGAAGCAATGGCTATTGGACAACATGGATAAAGTGTTTGGATATCCCCAGTTTGTACGGTTCAGCTGGTCTACAACTAGTACTATTTTAGAGAGTAAAGCCCATGCTGTACACTGGTAAGTACGCTATTGACTGGGTGTGAACAACTTTGTCATGGTCCTTGTTTGTAACAAATACTGGTTTCCAACAGGGTGTCACTTACTTTGCCATGGTCCTTATGTATAACAAATACTGGTTTCCAATAGGCTGTCACCAACTTTGTCATGGTCCTTGTGTATAACAAATACTGGTTTCCAACAGGCTGTCACCAACTTTGTCATGGTCCTTGTTTATAACAAATACTGGTTTCCAACAGGGTGTCACTTACTTTGCCATGGTCCTTATGTATAACAAATACTGGTTTCCAACAAGCTGTCACCAACTGTGTAATGGTCCTTGTGTATAACAAATACTGGAACAGGCTGTCACCAACTTTGTAATGGTCCCTGTTTATAACAAATACTGGTTTCCAACAGGGTGTCACCAACTGTGTAATGGTCCTTGTGTATAACAAATACTGGAACAGGCTGTCACCAACTTTGTAATGGTCCTTGTTTATAACAAATACTGGTTTCCAACAGGGTGTCACCAACTGTGTCATGGTCCTTGTTTATAACAAATACTGGTTTCCAACAGGGTGTCACTTACTTTGCCATGGTCCTTATGTATAACAAATACTGGTTTCCAACAGGCTGTCGCCAACTTTGTAATGGTCCTTGTTTATAACAAATACTGGTTTCCAACAGGGTGTCACCAACTGTGTCATGGTCCTTGTTTATAACAAATACTGGTTTCCAACAGGGTGTCATCACTTACTTTGCCATGGTCCTTATGTATAACAAATACTGGTTTCCAACAGGCTGTCGCCAACTTTGTAATGGTCCTTGTTTATAACAAATACTGGTTTCCAACAGGGTGTCACCAACTGTGTCATGGTCCTTGTTTATAACAAATACTGGTTTCGAACAGGGTGTCACTTACTTTGCCATGGTCCTTATGTATAACAAATACTGGTTTCCAACAGGCTGTCACCAACTTTGTCATGGTCCTTGTGTGTAACCAATACTGGTTTCAAACAGGGTGTCACCAACTTTGTCATGGTCCTTGTTTATAACAAATACTGGTTTCCAACAGGGTGTCACTTACTTTGCCATGGTCCTTATGTATAACAAACACTGGTTTACAACAAGCTGTCATACTGTGCCATGGTCCTTGTGTATAACAAATACTGGTTTCAAACAGGGTGTCACCAACTTTGTCATGGTCCTTGTGTGTAATATTAAGAGAGATCATTTTGCCATTTCAGCCTCAGTTTAAGCACTTTGATTTGAAAGTAGGAATCACCATGATAAATTTTTGTTGCACGCAGAGAGGGCAGGGGATTTTTTAGTGGAAGTCATACTTTTAGGGATAGGTTGTGGCGGCTATGATTGACTATAGTTTGTCAGGTAAATGTGGCTTGAGAATAGTAGGCCTAGAGAATAGTTGTGGGACCTAGAAGGTTGCGGACATGAAGATCTTATAGTCTGAACTAATCCCTTCACCAGATCCCGACTGTTCGAAACAGCGAATTACTCCATTGAGATTTAATACATGGTGTCAAACCTGCCTCTAATTATACCTTCAACTTGAAAACCTCCAAATCATTCTTAGGTATTAATATTATATTAATCATTCTGTTTTGTATTCAGGGATGATGAGGAGGAGGACAATGCTAAAGGAACAGCTTCCTTATTCTCATTCTTTGCTCCTAAAAATGCCGACCCAAAAGACAAACAACATTCCTTCTTTGAAGAGAGGCATCTGAAAAGAGTTCTGTCATTTTGATTTCTACATGAAACACAATGTTTCAATCTGTGTCATCATACAATTTAAACAAACTTGCTTTTACAAAAAACTAAAAAGGGTCTACAAGCATCAGGCCTGGTTAAGGCGATCTTCATTAACGTTCTGTTTTCAATTTGGAAATTAGTGCTCCTTTTTATCAGGATATAGCCTAGCCCAAGAGAAGTTAAATTCCAGGCCTCAGAACTTATAATGTAACCCTGCAAATTATCAATGGTACAAATAAAATAACTTGACTGAAATCACTCAAACAGGTTGTATGTATCTACCAGCTAAACAAATATCTGGCCACCATATTCCTACTGGCATATGGGTAAAGTGAAAGTGTGTCACTGGTACTCATCAGCATGTATAGCAGCCTTTACTCTATGTGGCAACCTGTCCTGTGCATTCAACACAAAAAGTGGCCAAGTCATGAGCACCATCATTGACTCATGAAGACACCCCATTTTGGTTGAGAAATGTCAATGCATAATTAATTTTTCTTTAGTTGACCAATTTGAATTACTGGCATCTCTTTAAGCTGTATGACATTTCCAAGGGTAGCCCTACAGGACTCTTCCTCTTTGCTGTATTTATACAAAGGTGAAGGTCCTCATGCAAGGCTGTGATTGGTGTATACCATGAGTTTTACAGGCTTAATAAATGATATATATATTTTTTTCTTCTTGATTTGTTGAAGGTACTCATGACTTTGCTACTACATACATGGTGGTCTTTTTCATGCTGGGCCTTGTTTGGTGCCATGCTACACACACCTCATGTTATCAACTACTGGAGATTTATCCTCACTTTAAATTTACACTTAATGTTGATTGAATTACTCATAGAAACCTTGTTTATGATAAATGTTTATGTGAACTTTAAGGTATCATCCGTCTTTTTGTAAGGTTGTGATTTACCTTGTAGACCGATCCATTGAGTTCTTTCCTGTGATTGAACAATCATGACTTACCATGTGTCCTATTGGTACATGTAAGTCATTGCATCAAACTGTGCGCATCTGCTGTTGCCACTTATGGTTCCAAAGCTAGCATACGTTTGTGTAATTATACCCCAAGTTGCCCATTTCTTATCTTTCAAAAGACCTTGAGCATATGTAAAAGATAAGTCCAACTATTAAACTTTTCTCGCATAAATTATTAAAGAAAAAATAGCTCAGTGCAATTCCTATTGGCTTCTGGTAAACATTGGATCCAGTTTGTGTAAAGTTGGCGTGGCTTGTAAGCGTTGAATTACGTCACACTTAAAGCACGTTTGCCTTCGTTTTATGGTTCAGAAAACCCTCATAGTTATGTTGTTTCTTGATAAACAGAAGGATGGGGCATAATGGGTTTGGTCTTTTCTGTAAACTAATTAACTTCAAAATAAAAATATGTGCAACTGTGAAGAAAAGATTAAAGATACAGAAATCTTTATTATTTTCAAATTTTACAATGGCATTGTCATCATTGACATGGTAATATCCAGCATACTGAGAAAAGTTTGGCTATATAAAGATTAAACATTGACCACTATATAGTTTATATATCTATGTACAGAGTGTTTTGTAGATGAGATTAAAGAGCGCTTCATGTGTTGAACACAGTGGCGTAGCTCATAGGGGGGGGGGGGGACAAATAAAGGCTATATTATTCGATTGTTAAATATTATTCCAACAACACATTGTTTTGACTATTAATTGAAACAGTCTGTTTATAAATTAATGCTCCATCTGAGTATATGAGTATAATGTGCAGTAGTTAGAGGTGGCCCCAGTCCATCAAGACTAGAGATGGTCTTGAAATTTACCCTAAAG
The DNA here is from genome assembly GCA_037783415.1 of Leptasterias polaris. Classification (NCBI taxonomy): domain Eukaryota; kingdom Metazoa; phylum Echinodermata; class Asteroidea; order Forcipulatida; family Asteriidae; genus Leptasterias; species Leptasterias polaris. The sequence goes on along the minus strand of JAZGTN010000176.1, from coordinate 960,817 downwards.
TGGCCTTAACGTTTCAATTACTACAGGTAGGTGATCAGCCTTTATTCAGTAACACAATCATCATTCAGAATTGGTGCAGATGGCAAGAGCTGCGAAACTGTCAATTATAAAATTGTCAAAAAAACACAAAAAAAGTTTGTTAAAATACCTGTTCTAGGTATAAAATAAAAAAACAGAAAAAACCAAACATAAATTTAGGAAGTATTAACATAAAAAAATTCTCCTGTTGATAATTAAAAGACTGTTTTAGATTAAAAATCATGCAAAAATAAACAACAGAAATAATGTAGCCTTTCCCATGACAACAATATTTACCCTATTTTAAAGACCCATTATGCATTTTTGTTCTGTGGGATTTAAGATTTCTTTTTTTGTCGCAGTTCGGAAAATATCCTAGCTACGCCACTGGTTGAATAACACCCAATTGATACTTTATACAGTTTAAAATGAACTCCTTACAGCCATAAGCCTCCATAATCAAGGTCATGTCACTGGTGACCCTTCAAAGTGCAGTGAGCCTAACAGTGACATTGGAGGCTCGTCATGTCACTGGTGACCCTTCAAAGTGCAGTGAGCCCAACACTGACAGATAAAATAGAGGCAGTTGCCTCCATACTCAAGGTCACTGGTGACCCTTCAAAATATTCAACAAGAAAGAAGACACTACCTTGCTTTTTTAATTACATAGTATTATGCCTAGAGCAGTATTGTAGATTTGTTTACATGAGTTTGTACAGAGGATTATTAATGTACAACTTTCAACAATTGTTTTGGACTTCACCTCCATCTAATTAATCAACTGATTTTGAATTCTGAAAAATTATGCTTTTTAAGTTTTTCAGCAGTGCATTAAAAAATTATGAAAATATTTAAACAGATAAAAATGTACCATAAAGGCATGTCTTCTTAAAAAAAACTGACAAGTGGGCACTTCATGTAACACAAGGCACTTCCTACCATTAGTTACTTATCAAATAGATAAGAATAACACCTACTTGGCCAATGATGTATGTTTTTTAAATACATCATATAGAATGTTTCAGACATAACATCACATTGATATCAAGGCTTATCTTTACTTTTCAATGCCATTTCACTTTTTCTGAGAATTTGCCAATGTTGGCAAGAGTCTTTGCTGTTTAATTAGGCCCTCTGGTTCACAAGACAACAGATCAGGCAAAACAGTATTCAAAACTATTTTAGAGAACCTAATTTATGGACATTACATAAAGAAATAACTGAATGTTATTGCTTGCACTTTGTAAATCACAACTCATTTGTGTGCAGCTGTTTAAAATATTTCTTTATCATTTCTTCACTACAACTACGAAAAGCATATATAACACTGATCAAGAAAAACAAAGTTACAGCTTTGTACAAGTTTTGTTATTTTGCCAGAGAGTTCCACATATGAGAGGCATTTGATTTGAGCAAATCCAGTAGATATAGGTGTTGCACTAACTGCAAATGTTTTGACTGATTCTATATCACCTATGATAAGAGGTTCAGACACTACATTTGGTACCTCTTTCTGCCACCGAGTAAGTTTGGAAGTCAGGATTTATCAATGATAATATACATTTTTTTTAAGTCAAATAATAGGAAAATATAAACCAATACTAGCATGTCTTGAATGATAGAAACAACAAATGTTAATGTCACAGACAAGCCATGTTAGCACTGCTGAGAAAGGTATCAGTGCATACAGCAGCACAATTAAGCAGGGAATTACTGCTTGTACACATGCAATACTTCAAAGCAATGTTTTCTGCTAACAGTGTGTTACAAAACTAGGCCTCGGCAAAAATGAGCAAGAAACCAGCCATTAAAAGTGCATACAATATTGCATTTTGGCTAGTTAACTGTTTCTGATTGCAAAGTTGTTTTGTGCTTGCTTACCTAGCCTTTGTGCTACAGCAGCTCTATGAACATTATGTCTTAATTCTACCATCTACACATTTTAAATGTATTATGCTTGTAGAATGACTGTAGTCTACACCAGACTATTGAGCTCATGCTTCTTGGCTATTCGTGGTTGGCGGTGATGATGATGGCTATGCTGAGCTGACAACAATGGACTGTTTTCCTGCATAAAGACAAAACAAATACATACACTCAGAAAACCTCACACAAATAAAATAAAAGCAAATTAGAAAAAATTTAAAGGGCAACTCGCCTTTACCCTTTCTGTGTAATGCTTATGAAAGATTCTACTACTTTAGGGACAAAATTTGGGTGAAACTAGAATTTCAAAGAGGGAAAAATTCAATGAGGTGACTTGATAGTCTTGGCAGCAGGATGTGTATGACCAAGTGCGATGCGGCGGTCGTGAAAATAAAACTACCTTGCATTCAGACAGCTCGAAGTTAAACCCGATACGGTTTATCTTCGGTTTTAAGAGGTCAAACAGCACCGTGACCCAACACAACAACATCCGGTTTATTCACAAAAGCACACAAGACACTGTCTAAATAGCGTATATTGACAGTGACAGCGCACGCTGGCAAGTTTCAAAATTTGCAGTCAAGATTTTAAAAACAGAGCGGGTGTTAAATACCTCGCATTTTTAGATTGCGTTTTTCCCAATGTCCTGATGATGCCAACCGCTCGTCCCGAAGTGTCACAATACGTCGTTTCGTTCACTATCCATTGGTTTTTTCCATCGGCACTGCAAACACTGCAAAATGCGCAATAATTTCCGCTGTTTGAACTCCTTATGCACGGCCATTTTCCATGATATCCTTCCTTGTATTTCTGCTGGCATTTCCACGTCTTTGTGGTGGTCATGACTTTCAATGATTGTTTTCACAATCAACTTCTCTGTGGATCGATGTACTCATGTATGTCAGGGCTCGAATTTTACACTGGACCGCAGGCCCGAGGCCAGTGATTTTAGCGTCGGTCCAGTAAACTTTATACCCAACAAGACCGGCAGTCTTGTGGGTTTTTTTACGTAGTGATATTTTTATTAATCTGAAATGCATCTTTCATTAAATAAATGTATTTAAATCTTAGTTTGAAAAGTTTTTGTTTTACTTGTTGTCGTCAAATTATTTCTGAGCAAATTACATCCAACACGGCCAACTGTTCTTCGTGCTGCAACTTCCCTATCCTCATGCCCACCACCAATGCACTGGGCTAAAACCATAGGTTTAGGCTCCCAGGGGGACGAGCGAACAGCACCCTCCATTCTTTTGCATGCATGATTCTTGTGTTGGTGCCCGGCGGAACACGACAGTACAGCGCTAAGTTTGTTTACCACTGACTATGTACATGTGTCTTGCTTTGCCGTATGTTAAATTTTTGCAACGTTGTTGATAATATTGTCCTGTCAAAACTGATTTCATTTTTTCTGTGGCAGAAAACGGTACATTTTTGTTGTGTTTTTTATTTTTTCTTCTCAGAAGACTTCGGTCTTGTAAAAAATGTTCCGGTCCAGTAAAAATTCTGAGCAACAAGCCCTGCGGTCTTGTGGATTTTTTCTCCAAATTCGAGCCCTGTATGTACAGACTGCATGTATACATGTGCGTGAAAGTATTTCTGCCAGGCACACAATATGGATGTTATTGACCAATAGGAAAACTTGTTATGAACTACATATTTTAATATGGGTGAAATGGCAATCTGGGAGCTGAGATTTTATACGTGTGGGACTAGACTGATGTCGGGAGATTAACACATTTTTCGTGATCTGTAAAATTCTGGATACTCCTCAATTCACCGTCCGGTCATTTCGTTTATTGACGCATGGAGGTAGTACCTCCTTGACGTGATGATTTTCAAGCAGGAATCAACTGACATGGCTGAAAATGTAGAGTTATTATACACGATCGCATTCAGAGCGATCTTGGTAAAAACAGACCTAAATAACAGGTGAACAAAATGAAAATTACCCAAACGAAAGACGCACGCTTTCTCTCATGTCGACGTGTTCATTGAGGCAGCGTACGCATGCATATAGCGACCATACACAGGTCAGCAGTCATCCGTTGTGAGTTAAACCGGATGTGATAATTTTTATTCTGTCCACACGCCGTGTTAAAAGATAAACCCGAAGTGGTTTAGCGTTAAACCACCCTCGCCGACCGATTTAACTTATTCGGGTTCAACTCGATTCGGTTAAGTTTTAAGAGCGTTCAGACACACAAAGTTAAACCCGAATGAGTTAAAACTACCTTAAAACTGACTTTAGTACTGTGTCTGAACAACCTCAAAGACAGGCAACTTTATTACTAAAAAAACCAAAAAAAACCCAATGGCACTGAAATTAAGAAAAACGGGAAGAAAAGAAATTCAGCTGATCAGCTGCATGCTGCTTGGTAAAAATAATACCTTGACAATCCTTGGCTTTGGTACTGGTTTGATTTGACTTCTGCCAGCAGACTCTTTTGTAGGTTGCACATCGCTTCTACGCTTTCTGGTTTGTACTGCAGATCTCACTGCAGGTACAGGTTTGACCACTTCTGTCTTGGGCGTTGTAGAAACTTGCTGAAGTTCTTGAAGTTGTTTGGGAGTGAGTGGAGCTTGTCTTTTCTGACGAGTAGTAGAAGCTGGGGTAGTGGATTGTTTGGATTGGTGTAGGTGAGTAGCATGAGGTGTCTGATGTCTCTCAGTAGGAGGGGTTGTACAGGACTTGGCACGAGTCCTATGAAGTTGGTCACACATTTCATGCCTAACATCACGCATGTATCCTCTTTGTTGTGCACTCTGTCAGACAAAGAATAGACAAGAATTAGTGTGCGTGTCTTTTACTGGCCAATTTGAGTAATAAGCTTACTTTTTCAAAAACCTGCCAGCATTTGGATAGACTGCCGTCAAACACAATACTACGCAATAAGCAAAACTGTAATACAGAGTATATTGTCTTCACACTGTATATTGGTAGAACTATAGACCATGTTACATTTGTTTACAGATAGGTGACCTTGTACATTCTAAAGCGTTTCCTGCCGGGCAAGATACTACACAGGCTATATGGGAAAATTTACATTTTGTGTCATAACTTTGACATAAATTCAAAATTTACAAAAGCAACAGCTGTACAGCTTTTGAGATGTCCCCCTTTCTTCATATTAAAAGTTGAGAAAAATCAGACAGTGCAATCTCCATAAAACATAAGATTTGTTGTATTCTTCCATTGAGCTGTGTACAAATGTGCCTGCAGGAAGTCCAGGCTCTGTGGCTCTTTTGTAAACATGTGATGTCACAGGTCACATGGTCTATACATGTAGATCTTAATGACTAAATACAGAAGTAAAAAGTAAAAAGAAAACAGGCCATGACGGGGGGAGGGGATAATCAGTCAGGAAATTTACCTCTTCATGTTCTGCTGGAGGAGGTGGGGCTGGTCTTCTTTTCTTCAAATACCCAGGGGTGGAAACATGTTTCTGTTTCATCAAACAGACAAATATAAACATGTATTTATATGAACGCTTTTAAAAATGCATGAAATATTGATTTATTTATTCTTGTTTTAAATATTTTCATTTTCTTTCTTTTTCATTTCTCCAAAACAATATCATGGATTCATGAAGGAAATTTTAAAGAAATACATTAATAAGTGACAAGGAGGCAATTGTGGAGGTGTATTCAAAGACTGCATCTTGTGTTGAAACTAGAAAGAGCACAAGCAGGTTTATGTACACATCATAAAGAACAGGACAGGCAAACAAACAAAACAAATAGCATACAGCATGCTGATACATGTATGTACTGAAAGCTGGACAAATAAAGTAGCTACCAGGAGAGAACAGAAAAGCATTATAATGGTTCTGTATATTTCTTGACATGTGTCTCTATTTGAGGCCATTTTGTTGTCCATTCCTGTAACTTACAACAATAACATCTCCAACTGATTTGCTTCGTGTGTGCTTGCGGTGCCTACTGTGTAAAAGCACATCTTCTTTCACTCGTGTAGGTGTACCTGGCATGTTGCTATTCTTTGCAAACTGTTGATTACAGAAAAAGCAGTAATAATTGCACTTTGCGCTTTAATTGATGTAGCTATACCGCACTAAATACTCGGTGCTTTCCGAGTCCTGGGGCCTTGGGTGAGATTCAAACTCATGGCCCTTCATGTTCTGGAGAAGGTCTTATGAAGAATGGTTTTCCTTAAACAAAGTTAAAGGGCTAAAGTAACATGTCCAGCAGAGAGAAATAGGCAACTGTGCACAAATTTAGTGTTTTGAGATTATCAAGCCAGAGAGTTTAATCATTTCCCAGATATTTATTAGCTAATGAACGAAATTTAAATTAAGCATAAGCATAACTTATGAGTAATGTAAGGAATATTTTTATATTTCATTTACGCATTGTTGTTAAAAATGTAGCTATTTGATAATCACTTAGAACCTTCTGCTGGCATGAATGTTCTATGTTGAGTGTCTGGCATGGGGCAAATGAGTCTTAGCCCTTCTGCCAAGCACATGACAATGTAACTTTATTTGAGGAAGCTTTATAAATGAGAGTGTAAGACATTCTCTCCAGTACTCCTCCTGCCAGATTATCTTGACAACAGACAGACAATGTTTTATAGCTGCACTTGTTTCAAATGAATTATGTTGCCAGCATGGTATGTTCAACAGAATGTTAGATGTAGTAGTATGAGCTTGTTACTAACTTGCTTTATAAGTTTCCTCTTTTTGGAGCTAGGAGGCATCTCTTGGACGTGAGCATAGAGTTGAGCTAATGCTGCCTCCGTTTGTATCTTCTCTTTCTTCACTTCAACACTAGCTGTCTGCGGAGCACTAATCACATGACCTCTTTTACTGTCACATTCATCCTGTTAGGTCAAGATAAAAATCAAAATCACATTGAAATACCTCTCAACTCAACTCTTCCAATGAAGTCCAGGTGGACCCTTTCATAAAAATACCATTCACACAAAATCTACTTGATTCTACCTCTTAAAATAATTTGCATGGTACATGAAAGTATTTCATTCAAGAAATCTGAAGTAACTCACACCAATGAAAACCTACATGGATTCTCATGCATGAACTTCATTGAGACTCCTAGTGAAATCAAAAGATTTTTGGAGTAAACTTTAACATTAGCGAAGATTATCATTATAAATTGGATCGCAAAAAGGGATGGCCCCTATATGTAAAACTTGTCATGAAATAGCATGAACAAAGCTAAAAGTAGTAAATGATTGTAGTTAATGTGTTTATACCTTAGTGAGTTTACAAACAGGTTTCTCCTCTTCATATTCAGTGAGCTTGCCATGCTTTATATACTGCTCACATCTTTTTAACATCTTGGCTGGAACCTACAGAGGTGGGTATACAATTGGATGCACACTTTTGATTTGTATTGTTTTAAAAAGGTTACTTGAAAAGTCTACCCTAATAAGCATCCACTCAATTTCAAGCTGGCTGCTTCGAAATATGAAGACATCTTTAAACAAGTTTTTCCCTGTCAACTCAATCCATCCAGTGATGTCTCAGTGGACCATTTCATAAATTATAATTCACACAAAATCCAATTCATGCAAGCTTTTTAAAATAAATAATCAAAAGGTAAAAGATTAGTGACTGGAGTAACATATACAAGGTACATGGTTGAAGAAAAAACATCTCTTTCAAGAAATGTCAGTTGTTTTTTTTGCTTTTAGAATGCATTTGAAAAAACTTTGAACAAGATTTGGTGTAATTGAACATTTTGTCAAAGCACATCAATGGTACGAATTGCATTGAGACTTACACCAATGTGAAAGAGAACCATGGGCAGGTTTGAAACTTACCCTAAAGATTTTGTGAAAATGTGTGATCATGAACTCCACACCACAGTTGAGTTTATTCACAAATACCTGATCCCGAAGATCATCTGCTGTCAACTGAAAGTAAATAAAACTTGACAATCCTTATCAAATACTTGATGATAACATCATACTTCTAGTGATCAAGGAATGTACAGTTATTTTCAGAATACAGGCCACTGAGCTTATTGTCGGCATGAAAATAAATTCTAATATTCTGAAAATGTTCATACTGCAATCAATAAATAGGAGTATTTTTAAACAACATTATGCTATAGAAAGCAAACTTGCAAGCTAATTTGTTTATATAGACCAGCTCTCCAATTGTTCATGAGAGTGCTAGTGCATTTTGGAAGTATGTGTGACCAGCCAGACTTGTTTCTCTTCGCTGCCAGGCCCTTGTAAATAACATTGATTGTCTAATTCTCCTTGTATATAGCATGCGATGCACTTGCGACCGCGACGCACCCAGGCGATGTGTTATAATTTTACGGCGCCGCCAGCGTCTAACATTGTACACGCTAGCGTCCTCTTTAGTTTGTTTGCGCTTGTAGTTAATTTGTGTCAAACTAGGCCCAACAATCCATTCCTAAGTGTACCTTTATGTGGCAGATGCAAATATTTCCAAACAGCATTAAGTCATGCCATCTCAAATCAGGTAAGGGTCCCGATGTGACAATTTTTGAAAAAGCTAGTGTTGCTATATCTGTAAATCTGTTCTAAGACTTGAACAAAATGCACTAGGTACATAATGTGCTAGGTACAAAATGTGCTAGGTACATAATGTGCTAGGTACATAATGTGCTAGGTACAAAATGTGCTAGGTACAAAATGTGCTAGGTACATAATGTGCTAGGTACAAAATGTGCTAGGTACAAAATGTGCTAGGTACAATTTACAATTGTACTAGGTTCAAAATGTATGTGATCTTTACTATGCCATATTTCACAGAGTACTAAGTCAAACTAATGACTTATCAGGGGTCAGGACTGAATGTTACATTACCCTATCTTTGGAAACAATTCTTATGATTTGATTGTGTTGTGAAATCAGGGCTGAGACCATACAGTGAACCACATCAAACAAGCAAGGTGCATGTTCAATGCTCCTTACATCTGAATGTGCGGTATGAAAAAGTAGTTCTTATACAACCTGGGGTCAATTCCACAAAGAGCTAGGATGGATCTTGAGCTGTGTATCAATCTTAATTTCTAAGCAAAGTGTGATATCACAATACAAATCACTATGGTTGTATTAAGGGCTTGATTTCACAGAGCACTAAGATTCATCTTAAAATAAGTTCCCGGTGTCACCATAGTGATTTGTTTTGTGACATCATTATACTTTGCTTAGCAATTGAGATTTATACAACTTAAGACCAACGTTAGCTCCTTGTGAAATCAAAATCCGTCCATGACTAGATTTCACAAAGACTTAAAATTGATGTTAAAAGATATGAATCAAACTTACCTGCTAAGCAAAGTGTGATGTCACAATTCAAATCACAGTGTTGATATAGGCAACTCATCTCAAGATGAATCTTAAGTGCTTTGTGAAACCAAGCCCTGGATTACCATTTGACAACAGATGCCAAAGTGGTTGTTCCTTGATGTACATGAAAGTTTACATTTAATCGAAAATAACTTAGGTTGCAAGTAGATATGCTGATAGATAACATCTGGTAAGTACTCACATATCTAGGCCAAAGAATATGTGGAGCAAACATGACCCCAAGGTTAAATGCAGACATTTTGTTTAGTTGTTCCTGTTCAGTGATGGAATGAAGGAGTTCCAAGAGCTCTCTCAGCATCTTTAAGTAAACTGGAGGCAGCATAAGGAATAAGTATCTCAATGCTGTGATGTGATCACGGGTCTTCTGGGCTTTATACTGTTTGCCAAGCTCCTCTGTCAAGCATGGGACTTCATTCATTTTATATGTCAAACCTACAAACGGACAGGAGGTAACACAACGAAATTTAATAATTTCAAAGCTACTTTGGTGTTAAGTCATTAAGACGTACATGGTAAACTAGGTGCAAAAGATGGTTAAGTACATAGCAGGCATGATATTTGGTCCTTGGACATGTTGGAAAAAAGTAGGAATAATTTATCAAGTAATAATAATAAAAGTAACAATAATAATAATAATACCCGGTTCTTATATGGCGCTTTATCAAACCCTAGGGGCGTATCAAAGCGCTCAGTATTTTTCCCTGCAAGGTATGTGGAGCTACGTTTTTGAAGTATGAGACCTTTTTCTTCATAGCACCATGTAATGGTTTACGAGGTGCTGTGGCGCAATATGCTGCCAATCAAACCAGGAACACCGGGGCAAACCCCCTTCTCTTTACGATAAGTGCACTGGGTTCTTTTACGTGCATTACACAACACACGGGTCCAACGGCTTAACGTCCCATCCGAAAGACGCAGCAATAATGGTTAAGTGTCTTGCTTAAGGACACCCTGCTGATCAGAAACACAGAGCTTGAGTCCGGTGTTCTTATCCGCTCAGCCACGACACTCCAAAGGCTGACCTGCATGTACACATGGTGTAGGCATTTCATGCTATTTAATCAAAAAATTTCAGAGGGGAAAAAAAAATATAAAAAAAAATCGTAAATCAGACTAAAGTAGATAAAACTAGACACGAATTTGTTACGAACAAATACTGGGGTTTCGGCTTCATAATTGTCAACAATTAAGGTCACATTTGAAAAATAATTAAAAACAAAATCTGGAAATTGTTGTGTAATAATAAGCTTACCGTTCACGCACGGTTCCTAAAATACATTCTCATTGCCAAACTATTTATCAGATCGGATTTTCGATGGGCCATACAGCTCATTCAAGTCAATCCGAACACTGAATCCCCAAACGCAAGAGGGCGCTATACAAGTTCACCATGAATGGAAGGTCCATTGCATTGATGGGCTCTCTATAATGGATAGCTTTATACATAGCTGTGTGACCGTACTGTAGGCTATGTACAGTGTCTTTTACGCGCGATCACACACAGGGCATATCGTGCAATTGTTTCAAAAATACGTTTTTAAATCTGTAATATCGTCAAGAAAGAAACAAAAAACACCCAAACCAACTGCTGATGGATCTAAGTTAGAGCACATGCTTTCATTTTATGTATTGTTTGTGTCTTTTAAGACTGTAGTTCCTGAGATCAAGCGATAACAAAATTCACGTGTAAAGTCTATGGAGAATTTTCGGAAAGAAAAATAATAAGAAAACAAATAATAATCTCGACGAAAACAAAGGTGGTTTCGGCGGATAGCCGAAATCCCCAAATATCATGCATGATGTAGCTTGTTGTATCTAAGCAGTCAGTGCACTGTATTCTAGTTTTGTTGTACGAGAATAAGGGTTTGAATTCCAGCCTGGTTGGTTGAGAAGCTTGTGTCTTTGACCAAGACACATTACTACAATTGTCAGATGGGTACATGTATTATAAGCAATGGATCCCATATACCAGGACAGGTTGTTGCACATATAAGAAAATTGACCAAGATACATGTAGGTGAGGTGGTACATATCTCTGTAGACCCTGGTTCAAATCCCACCTTAGGCTGGAGCCTCCTAAATTAGTCCCTACCTTGATAACATGATCATGCATTTCAAACTGAAACATTAGGTGTCTGTGAACAAACACAGAGCTGTTCCTGTTTTCTGATTCATAAACAAAAATTAAAATAAATAAATAAATAACAAACAAGAAATCACAAACATTACGACCTTATGACATGTGGTTCAGGAGATATGATTACCTCAATTTTTGAGCTTCCTGTTAAGACCGGGTGGAAACAAAAAAATAAGTTGACCTGATTTAAAGATAGAACACTCTTGACCTTTGACAGGCCCTTTTTCACTTAAGTGTGCCTAAAAACCTAAACCTGGTCTTCATTCTGATACTGAATCGAATAGGAGCTTTTAAACCAGAAATAAAGGTCAACATGGGGTCATAGTAACCCTTGTCTAACATCTAATGCTCAAAGAGTTTATAACTGAAAAGAAATTGAAAATCGGGTGTGTAGTTTTTGAGATATGGTCCCACTTCCGGTTGACCCAGAAGTAAAGGTCAACATGGGGTCACGGTTACCCAAGGCTAATCGAGCTCCAATGCCCAAGGAGTCTATAACTGAAAAAAGTTTGAAAAACGGTTGTGTAGTTCTTGAGATATGGTCCCACTTCTGGTTGACCTGGAAGTAAAGGTCAACATGGGGTCACGGTTATTCAAGGCTAATCTCCAATGCCCAAGGAGTCTATAACTGAAAAAAGTTTGAAAATCGGTTGTGTAGTTCTAGAGATATGGTCCCACTTCCGGTTGACCCGGAAGTAAGGTCAACATGGGGTCACGGTTACCCAAGGCTAATCTCCAATGCCCAAGGAGTCTTTAACTGAAAAAAGTTTGAAAATCGGTCGTATACTTTTCGAGATAATGTGGTCTATAAAGACTGGCTAAATAAATATTCATGTCATTATAACTAAGTAATTTAATTAATTTAGTTAAGCTAATTACATTTAACTATAAGTTCATGACCTACATAAGCTTTCATTTGATATAGGATTTGACTCTTTTATACTAAGCCAAGTATGCTTTTTGGAGACGACAAAATACGTGTATTAAACCTATGGCGTTTTGGCGGAAGGAAAGAATAATAACTAGGGATTCAGTTTTTGTTTACTACAAAAACAAGGTGTTCGTGGTGAGTGATTGAATGAATAGGTATCATCATTATACCTTATCAATCCAATGCCTGGTTCAGGAGTTATGAACTTTTCAAAAATTAAACATGAACTTCCGGTTTGGACCGGAAGTCGAGGTCAAATAGGGTCACATGTTGATTAGTTTATGAAGACCTTTCAGATGATGTATAGATTGAAAAAATCCAATGTGTGGTTCAGAAGTTATGATATTTTGAAATATAAAGTTTCAACTTCAGGTTTGAACTGGATTTCAAGGTCAATAGAGGTCACACTTTATAGCGTTGGTTAAGTTACAAAAGTTTCAACTGATGATGTACAGAAAATAAACAACCAATGAGTGTTTCAGAAGTTAAGATTTTTTCAAAAAATAAATTTTAACTTCCGGTATGAACCGGATGTCAGAATCAATAGAGGTCACGCTTAGTAGCGTTGGTGAAGTCTCCGATGTCCTTTCTGTTGACGTATAGATGATAAAAATCTAATAAGTGGTTCAGGATTTATGATTTTTAAAATATTAAAAAGCAACTTCCGTCTTTAACCGGAAATCAAGGTCAAACGGGGTCACATAATGTGTAGCGTATGATTAGTTTATTACGACCTTTCAGATGATGTATGAATTGTTAAAATCCAATGTGTGGTTCAGCAGTTATGAGTTTTTCAAATATTAGATGGACCATCTCTGTGATGCAATGCGAAATATATTCCTAAATGAACCTACTTCTAAAGAGAATACGCTTGAGAAACATAATTTAAAGTTTGAGTGGCCAGGGCAAGGTTGTATACACAATAAAACGCTATCGTGCGTCGTCAATGCGGGTCAACTGATGGGTGCGTGTTTTTCGTCCTTTTTCGACCAGATGTAAAGGTAAAAATATTGTCATGTCTGTGCAAAAGTTTGAGCAGGCTTAACGGTCTACACCCTGATACAAAAATTATGTGCTGAAATGATCAGTAGTTTTAAAGTTATGAATACGATAAGATAATTTGAAATTTTCAACTTCCGGTTTGAACCGGAAGTCAGTTCAAATGTTGTACGAGTTGTGATTTTTTCAAGTATTAAAATTTAATTTAATGTAATTTGATACCCGATGACGTCATCATGACATCATCAAGTGTGTGTCATCTTGATATCAAGGTCCAGCTATCTGATGAGTTTCAAGGTTCAATTCAATTTCAATCTTGAGTTATTGCGTAGATAAGATCAAAAGTTGTTTTTTGAAGGGAAAAAACGAACGCGAACTTCGACCTAGGGTAACGACCCGGAAGTTAAGGTCGTACGATTTTGGCGTTAACTTTTCAAATGTTGCCCCAGTCTTGGTCTATCAGATGCCCAACTATGAACATCTTAGCTTTCATATTCATTGAGATACAGCAAAAAGAAAATGGTCATTTTTCAACTTTAAAACCTTGTAATTCGACACCTGATGATGTCATCATGACGTAATGACAACTGTGCTGTCTTCATATTGAGGTTCAATTGTCTGATGAGTTTCAAGGTTCAATTCAGTTTCAATATTGAGTTATATTGCCGAGAAGAGTTCTACGTAAGAAGAAGATGGAGAAGAAAAAAAAATCAGAACAAAAATCAGAACAAAAACAAGAGGTGTTCGTGCTGAATTGCACGAACACCTAATAAGAAGAAGAACAAATAAAAATCTTTACGAAAACAAAAGCTTTTCCGACTGCTAGGTCGGAACAGCTAATAAGACAATATGCAATGAATACCTGCAGCTTGTACATGAGCAGGATAATGCTTGTCAGTCAAGAGGGGTTCAGGAAGATCTCCAAGGTAGGTCTTTAAGACGCAGGCCACATCATGAGCAGTGAAGACATCATTATCCAAATCAACTAGAAGACCGCTACCAATCTTGTCCTTCAGACGGCGTTGACGTTCTGAGTTGCCAGGAATGCGAAATATACCTTCCTTGCTGATATCTAGAACATTTATATAATATATTTAGGCAATGATACTTTAGTAATTCAATAAATCTTTGCTTGAATTACATGTATGAGGTTATTTATTTACAAAACAATTAAAGAGAACTGTCGTCATGATCAAAGCAGACCTCCGGCTGTACTTGGAACTATGGATTCTCACCCAGTTTACTGCATGCACACGACTCAATAGATACGCAGGGCGGATGCACACATGCACTGGGTGGGAACTCATCATCATGTACAGTCACAGGCCTTCTTTGATCATCAATTTGTTTCACATGAAAAAGAGGTCAGAATATTTTGCCCTTTTATTAGCCTCACTTTATGAAATACACTACAACAAGGAGATTTACATGAAAACCATTTGAGAGGAAAAAAATAAATACATATGAGACGGCTGTATCATGATATAGGCCAGATCGGTCAGATAGTATTCTCTTTAAATGCACTGTGCAGTTATTTTGTTTGTCCCAAAAAATTTGCACTGTACCTAAGTACAGGAAAGACAATTGAGTGGCCTAGAAACCCTGGGTTTCACTCCATGGAAAATTTACTATACAATAGTCAAAAGTAAGCATAACTCACAATCTTTAAGAAAATCAATGAGCTGGCGAGCCTGGCAGTAACCTTCTTCTGTTAAGTGTGCACCAAATACTCCACAACCAACTCCTGTTACACCATAACCTATCATATAAAAACAAATCATTCCTATACAATTTAGATCACACTACCGAAATAAATTAATTACAGTTGATTGTTTTAAAGCATTTCCCAGCAAAAATGCACTGCAAAATATACTCAGAAAAGTTTATTTTGCACTTTGCAATTGTAATTGTGGCAAATATTCAGATTAATTCTTATATCTTTTTTTATTTTTTTAATGACGTGAAACATAAAATTTATCATGCTGATAAAGCCAACTTTGAAAATCTGGAATTTGGATGCAAACTTACATTAAATTAAGCCACTTACTTTTTTGTTTATTTCTGCTGAACTTCTTGACAAACGTTTTTCCCTGTCTGATATCAATGATGCCTGCTAGCACCTGACCAAGACCATCGGACCCACTGAAATCTAATACATGAGACAGCTCAGTACAGCACCAGTCCTTCAGTATGTCTGGGTGTTTGTGCTTCATTGCCTCTACATAATGAAGAGGGTTGCACAGGTATTCTGTAGACATGTCTCAGCTGAAATGATGAATTGTTTTAAGAGTTAATTATCAGCAATTGTTTTTCAGCAGAATTTTAACATTGAGGAATCACATATTACAGTGTATACATTTGTACATGTTATCCCCGCAGGTGTAGCCATTTTGAAATTTGTAAGTAATGTGCATTTAAACAGTTTTTAATATGAAAGCAGGCCTGTAGCCGTACGTACATTGAATTATGTACTCTCACCCAATTATTACTTGTGCGTGCCTTCCCTATAGATATATGATACAGAGGGAAGGCACATGCACGCAGTAAGTGGGTGAGCTTTTATAATTCCATGTACAGCCACAGGCCTGCTTTAATCATGACGATAATGCATTTTCACCTGCCAACATTCACAAAAAATAATTTTTTTAAAGACATCAACAATTTAAAAGTTGATTTTGGGGGCAAGTTTTTGCATTTCAACCTCCAGATCAGCACAGACTCGTATCCTTGAGCCACAAATTTCATTGAAAGTTACATGTAACCACAAAGATACGTCTATGTAGGCCTCTATCCCGCTATAGGGTCCAACAGGTGTTTGCCATTTCTCATGTGGAAGACAAAAACATGCCCCAAATCATGTGACATAGAAATAATGTTGCACATCGTACCAGGTCATTAGAATCCAGATTGCAAATGGTTGAATAGGGCATACAGCTCTGTGATTATTGTGGTACATGTATGCACTCTCAAAACAATCTGGGATCATAAATTTATTAACCAACCCATATTATGCATCAAATGATACAACATCCCAGACCTTTTGAGCATGAGATTATTGTTCCATCATGTCTGTGGTGATGTCACTTTCACTTTTATCTAATGATTTATAAAACTCCTTTTTTGGTGGAAGAATAGTTTTTAAAATTGAAATTATAAAAGTTATCAAAATAATCCTAGGAGTAAACTACCTTTTGTCATGTTTGTACACACAATTCTAACGAGCCGTTGATGCTCTTGAATGATTTCCAATATCTCCCAGCTTTTGGAATTCTACAAACTTTGCCAACAATTAACTCATTTGACAGCAGTCTAGAACCCTGAGTAGACATTACTCTAAACATTTTGAAGCCCGACAAAAACACGAAGTGTGGGAGTTACACTTACAGCAATTAAAGCTTCCGATCACTATGGATCCCTCAAGGTAAAAAATACATGCCGATCGAAAACATCATAGGGCTCCTTTTTATACATTTAAAATATAAAAAACATGGGCTGCCCACAGGCATGCAAGGATTCTGAAAGATGGTGAAAGTTAACAGATGTTTTTCATCTTTCATTTGGCTTGCCCTCGCAGTGTGACTTTCCTCTTCTTGACACAGCCACAATTAACGAGTGCAATAAGCGCGAACCCCCCCCCCCCCCCCCCCCCTCCCATAATGGGGCCTAATAGTCAGACGCTATTTTTTATTTAGATTCATATTCAAGAATTTGAGGTAATTGAGATAATCGTAACCCTGGGCCTCAATTATTTGTGTGTATCGATGCAATTCGCATGAATCGGCCCGATACGCTAGCTCACATTGGGAGAACCCTGATTTTAGGAGTAGGGAGCATACATTGTACTCTACTGTAGAGCCTACAATAATGGTAACTCTTTGACTGTTGGGAGGATCAAGGCCCTTGATCCTTCTGATATTTGAAGAGTTACAATTGATTATTGCAACTAAGTCTTCCTCTTTCATGCTATATATACTGTAACAGGCCTTGTAAGCTGCATTTTCTGCCAGAATGGCAATTCCTACTCGGCCTATCACTCAACGCGTCTATCTGGGGCGACTCACGGTGGCTCCTTATCAGTCAAGCAATGGAAGTGGAAAAGGATCAAAAAACCAATTTTCAGCAAATGCAATGCAAAAGCTAGATAGACCTAACAAAAAAATCACAGAAAAATGTGCTGAGAAAAGAAAACATGTCTGATCAACAAAACAAACAAAAGATAAGCAACAGAAGTTTGAAAGCAATACGAGATTCAATGGGTAGCCAGTGAAGTGACTTCAATACTGGAGTCAATACTGGACTTCAATACTTTTAGTCGAACAAGGGTCTGGCTGGTTTACAAAAATTGAACCGCTGACGTCATTAAATCTACAAGCGCCCTCTAGCGGCAGGTTAAAAACAGCTCAAAATACACTTTTACTAGAGTAGATGTCTGTGGCGAAGTTTATGACAATTGTTTCAAAATTGGTATACATAATGACCTTTGTGCAGACAACATATACATGTGTAAAGTTTTAGATTGATGACGTCATCATGTGTCACGTGGTATCGCATTAAAGGTTTACTTTTTGAAGCCGTGAAAACCACAAGTTCGACTGAGTTGAAACTTGGCATGTTGATAGACAGTGATATTTACTACCTAAAGCTTGAGTGACGATTTGATGACGTCATCATAATTTATTTTACAAATTTTTGAAATTTTGATCAATTATTACATATCTTCAGTACAAAGCAAGCTATAGTCAAATTTTATTTTGCATCAGACTTGCAAGGTCCTATAAGGATATAATGTAGAGTGACGTTTTCACGACGTCATCAATATTCATGTTTAAATGTCACCACCAAAGTAGTGTTTTACAAGATCTATCTGTACAGAACAACTTCTTTAAAAACCTGAGGTCTGCTAACTCGGACGTAACTACACCGAGCACCTTGTTTTTGTTTCAACAAAAATTTACTTCTAGTTAAACATAATTTTGACATCTGCGGTCTTTCAATTCAAGTTCAAGAGCAAAATTAAAGGGCTGCTGTACTGTCATTGGTCATGGTCATGTTGGTAATAAATAAATTCAATGACTAAAAAAAGTAAGTAAAATAAACTAACAATAATTATGTCAATAACAATGTGACTGCTGTCTGATGACTTGGCCGAGTGCTAGAATGCTGTACACCGCACCGCTACACTCCTGCGTTACTGACACGATTTGCGGCAATTGCAAACATCATGGATGCCGGGCAGTCAAATCGTGTCAGTAACGCCTCAGATTTTCTTCATAAATTACACCAAAACGAGCACGCACATTTCATCTTAATGTGCTGTCCACAAATGAGCTACAATAAGTGACAACTGGGGAAAAAATCTCGGCATAAAAACGTGAGTTTCTATTCGAAAAATTATTTCACCTCCTGGAGGTACAATGTACATGGGCGTAGGGCCAAGGATCGGAGGAAGTCCAGAGTATTGGCACTATTAATGGGGCTATCCTGCAGAGTGTTTTGACCTGGCAGTGGCAGTACATGTACAACTACACTACAGACAACTGGCACTGGGGCGTTGTCAAAAATGTATAAAAAGGAGTACAGCGACCCATTATTGCTGTGCTGGGTCTCCTACCCCCACAGTGTACCGTAATTTTCGGATTATAAACCGCCCGGCGTATAAACCGCAATGCTCCAAAATATGGAAAAAATATTTAGGTGTCAACGTATAAACCGCGCGGGCGTATAAACAGCTTCTCACAGCTTTCCGATTGGCCGATCGCGTGAATAATTATGACGTAGTGCTTCTCACAGCACTGCCATAGTATTCATCACCTCGATCCCGCAGATGTGCTTGCATGCTCCTAACGTGGTAAACTTTATAGTTAGGGGGTGAAGGAATGGCGGCGTGTAGCTGTGGGAACGAAAAGGCAAGGGAAATTCCCTTTGTGAGAAATCACCTCGTGGTCGGAGGAACGTTTTTATACATGTACGTGCGTGAGCAATACCGCACAGTTTTCGTTTGTTTGATGTTGGTCTGTATGAGACCGTCTGTTTGATGTCGGTCTTTTCGAAGAATCCCAGTCGGGGATCAATAGTAGGGAATCTTGCGGTTGCGGTCGGTGCCTTTTTATGTTTTTAAACAGCTCATATCATCTCGATTAGGAAATGCATCGCGATCATTCATCAAAACCGCGATTTGCCGATATTGCGATTTTAAAAAACCAGACACGATATCGTAATCGTTTAAAAAATTGTATCGCGATTTTCGATAATATCGTGGTATATCGCCCAAGCTTAGCGTATGGAGATCGCATGGAGCATCGGAGATATATCAGCATATGGAGATCACTGGGATAAATAGACAGGGGACCAGTCTAGTCTAACTCGAGTTTCGCTGATTGTTCATCTCTGAGGGGGGACTGAACTCTAACAATAGGGCGGTTGATTAACGTTTTATAAAGGCAACACGGAATACAAATGAGGCGGGATTTTCAACAGGCATTTTCAACAGGATTTTGTCACCACACAGGCATGTTTTGCAGGATTTTTTATCGTTTAAGAGCATTGTTTTTATTTAGAATATTTTACAAACGATCTTTCTTTATAAAAATGCTGTTTTTTTCTCTTCCATATTTATACGTCGGCGTATAAGCCGCCCGGAGAATAAACCGCAGGAGTTCAAAAAAAAGTCAAAATCAACGTATAAACCGCGGTTTATAATCCGAAAATTACGGTACTAACAATGACTAAGTTACTGACTACTGACCAGTGACTGTTATAAATATATCCTCCCCTGTCCGGTTTTCGATGTAGTATGCCTTTTTCTTTGAATTGAAAAAAAATAAAAATATTTCATAATCAACTGATGCCCTAATTACCTTCCTTTGTTTATAAGAAGTATGCAAACATATATTAAAACGTGATGGACATTGAAACTTTCACACCACGCACCGATCTTCGATGACTTCAATAGCGTCCCATTTGTTTTGAGTTTGACCTGTTTTCGATGCAAACAAGAAAGTATGGTGTCCGGGTGAAGCCATACAGGGAAGAAACATCTGCAAGTGTTCTGTGAGACTTAGTGTATGACTCTATAGCCAGCAGTTTTCTTCATTTTATTCAACATATTTTGTATTTAGTTTTAAAAATAACCATGGTATTTTTCAAAAACTAAAAAAAAAAAAAAAAAAAAAAGTAAATAATTCTTGGCTTTCAAATCTTATTTTTATTTAGTTTTTTGTCTTTTTATGTTTCTTAACATTTATAATAGGCCCTAAAGCATATAAATAAACAGTGATAATCGAATCACAAAGCTGATGTTTAAATTTTAATATTAATAACAAAAAATTATCCAGACTATTAGAAAATGATATAAGGCACGTGGCTTCTTTAAAGGCACTGTACACGTTTGGTAATTACTCAAAATATATATTAGTGCAACACAATAAATGGGTGTCACTATAAGATTGTAGGCTGGCCGACAAAGCATAAATAAAACTCCAATCAACTCGTATCTTTGGGCTGGAATACAGATAACGGTTTATTTAGATCTGTAGGGCTTTACAAAGATGATCAGACGAGAAGTAGAAGAAAACACTGGATTGGGCCACATGGGCTAACCAGACTCAAGAAGAAGAAAACACTGGATTGGGCCACATGGGCTAACCAGCACACTACCAAGAATAAATACATTTAGAAACAATTGACATTATATAGGGAATAGGTAAGGCTTGGTCACTGACCGGATAAAAGTGGAGGTCAGTGCAAGTGATTTATGGGGTTGAGTCCTTGGTCAAGGAACTGGACGGAAGCTTGATAATTGGGGATAATGGGTTTAAGGTTGGACGGAGGCTGTTGTTCTTGAAACTATCATTAAAATAATTAATGGTGATGATAGCTAGATTCAGGGTTTACATTAGCATAAAAACTTACATGGTAACGAGCAATGGAGAGCTGTTGATAGTATAAAACATTGTGAGAAACGACTCCCTCTGAAGTAACGTAGTTTTTGAGAAAGAGGTAATTTCCCACTAAAATAATAAAAGACTTCTGGCCAGAAGCCTTTTATTCCTATCTGAAAGCACACTGATTTGAACAAGGCTGTTTTTTCTTTCATCATTTTCTTGCAACTTCAATGACCAATTGAGCCCAAATTTTCACAGGCTTGTTATTTTATGCATATGTTTGGATACACCAAGTGAGAATACTGGTCTTTGACATTACAAAACGTGTTCAGTGCCTTTAAGCCTCTGTATTTTTTCCCCCAGAATGCTCAGCAGAATGTTCAGTCACATGATTTGATCATCGTGAATTGTGAATTGAAAAAGTGTTTGATGAAACTTTTTCGGTGGGAATTTTTTTTTTTTATGGCCCCGACAGTATGACATATTTTTGTACCTTGCAGAAATGCCTAAAATACCACAACTTTTTGCATTTACAAGTGCAACTAACCAGTGGAGCCTTACATGTTTCTAAGTTTTGGTCAAACTCAAATGAGAGGAGACTCTTTGCTTGGCAAGTCAAATCACAAAAATTGTATCTAGGGACTGTTTACATCGCGCGCAGAGAGGTAAAAGATTTGCCTCGATTTCAGGGACGCCCTGAATACACAGCGTCCTACGATACTAGGCCTACCTGATTTTAGTGATTATACTCTCCCTGCCTGTGTTACTTGATTTCAGAATGTATCGTTTATGTTGATGATTCTTGTTGTTAGCTTTTAATTTATTCTTATTTTTTTATAAATAAAATAAATTGTAACTTGATCGAGTTCTAGGAAAAATTTCCGTATCCTCATATTTATGATATTATTATTATTCCTGCCACCACTTTTTCACAAATTGTTACCAAAAAAGGAATATCTCATTTGACTCAAAGTTTGAGTAAATTAGATACTATGAAAAAGTGGTGGCAGGATACGGAAATTTTTCAAAAAATAACTCATAATTATTATCATTAATAATAATACTATACTAACAATAGATACATACAAAGAGGAATGAGTAATCTTAACTGTACCTCGGACTTGAAAATCAAATTCAAAATCAAGATCGCCTGAAACAGGATCAGAACACGTAGTTCTAGTCGTCTACTCGTCGTAGTACGCTGCGCGTTAAATTAACAAACAGTAACAATAACAAAACAGTTACATGTATTTTCTGATTACCGTACCCATGCACAAATCAAACCAAATTCAAGACATGGATTTTTTGATTTGAAGAGACAGAAATGAACTGTTCAGAAGTAAACTAATAAAGCAGTCAGGAAACCGCGCGCAGCCGGCCTAGCTCTCTCCCTCGACGCGTACTATACTACTAGCGACTGTACTACCATGATCTAATTCTAACAAACCTTGGAAAATGAACAACACCCTTAAATTTTGCAACCGATACGGTGATTGGTCAGATTGTCTTTGCCATCTCTCATTTGATTGGCCAATCCACATTCCGCCTGGCGAATGAATGGCTGAATAATGAGGGGACGAGCACATCACATCGAGGAAGATTCCGTGGGTTCGAGCTCGTACACTGAATGATGAACGGCCGGGCGATTCGCGAATCAAACCACTCTATGCAAATCAACGTCGTCTGCTAAATTCTTTTAGCATGTAGGAAGTGCTTTGAAAATGGTAATACCTTAGAACTCTAAGAATTTAAATATTAAAACTATCCAAAGAAATTTTTAGCATGAAGATTCTTTTCGAAAAAGCTTTCTATGCATCTGCCCCAACATTTTGGGGACCTTTAATATTCAAACGGACACAATCTCGGCTCGGGCAAAAACCTTAGTTTCGTTGGTGCACAGGCGTAATATTTTGAACATAAGATAAGTTCTGCTGTGAACCAGTTTTGTGCAAGGCTGCGCAATATCAAGATTTAAAACATTTCAACACACTTGCATTAAATTACAACCACACACCCACGTGCCGTTTCTGTTCTGTTTGCCTGGTGTGGGTTCAACTGCTGACTGCTTAGTACAATTTATAGATTTGCTAATTTAGTGCCTTTCTTCTGTAGTGTAGTAAATACTACCTCTACAGCAAAATGTCAAAAGAATACTTTTGGGGTAAGTACCATATATTAACAATCGTCAACTCAATGACAAATCATATGCCATGATCATGGGAGAAAAGTGCTGTGACTTTTTTATGTGACTCGTGAGTGTGAGTGTGGGGCCTCTGTCACACGTGGATTTATCAGTGTCATGTCTGTGACTGTGACGTGTGAGTGCATGTTTCACGTGTCCACGATAGCTTTTTCTTTAAATTGAAAAATAACCCCATATGACAATGCAGTGATTGATCTGAAGTACGCAAACAACTATTTTATAGTATTATTATAATAAAATTAAAACTCGATGATCGTTGCATCTTTCACACTATCCATGCCAGTTGCCTCCAAACCAAATTATAATTTTTTTACTATTAATATTATTAAAAACATTTCAAAAGTCACGGCCAGAGGACGAATTGTATTAAAAAACAGAGGGAAAAATTTAAAGGTAAAATAGCCAAGAAAAAAACCTATACAACTTGTCTTGTAAGCACTAAATTAAATACACATAAAAAAAAAAAATTATACAGTCGTTTGACCAGTTCCGAATCACTTAAACTTTGCAACAAACACATAATTAATTACTTCTCTAGAAACTATAACTTTTTTAAGGCTCCCCTTGAGCCTTATGGGTCTAACTTCTTGGGCCTCAGTATCGCTTAACGTTTTCAAAATGGTCATTGATAGATCAACATTTTCTGGTCTTTAGACAGCAATAACTTCAGTTTCCTTTGTACATGTTGTACAACTAAAACTTTCCCAACACTGACTTAATACCTATATATTCTCAATGCATTTGAGGCCTTTTCGCTGAGTTACATGCAAAAACATCTTCAAAAAGTGAAATTTACCACACAATACTCACGGTTGTTTTGCTGTCAAAGCACTCAATGCATAACGAACACTGGAAGCCTTGTACTAAGTTGTAGCGCACACCGCGCTGTCTTTATATTGCTCCGGCTCAAAGTAGGTAGTTCAGGTGAAAAATAAATAAAAGGGTTTTTCTTCTGAAACATTGCAGTGTGATAAAACATACACATGTACCTAAAGAAGTAAACTGGCATTTAAAATTTGAAAATCAGATGTTTGGTTGCAAAGATATATCATTTTATGAGCTAGGATCGTTAAAAAACGCGGAGTAAAAATCTTGTGCAATTCTTATGTTTTTCTTCATTTTAGCCACGGCAGAGCTTCAACACACAGCCTATAGATTGGACACTTACCGACACAAGAGGGCGCGCTCTGTGTCAAGGATTGCTCAGCTATTGCGCAATAGCTATTGACACCATGCATTCGTAATGGTTCGTTATGTTTCGTGTGACGCAGCATGATTGGCTTGTGCGTAAAGCTCGCTAGCCCTGGACGATATCGTAAATTTTGACTGGCGATATATCGTCGGGTTAATATCGCCGATATGTCGATATATTGTGACAAAAATTTTGAACACGGAAAAACGGTTTTACCGCGCGCAGGGAGGACATGAGCAATAGAATAACATTAACAAACAAGACATGACTGTATGGATAAACCGCTGAGAAAAAATCACTGAATTTAATATCCATATTCCATGAAAACAAAACGTCTTACATTTTTATGTGCTTTTTATATCTGGCACAATTAATTCATGGTTTTACCTCAACGATTGAACGTTGCGCTCTCTAAAAGCTGGTGCCTCGACGTTTATTCCGATCCCGTACATGTGCGTGTTATGTAAACGTTCTCCCGACGTTTCCCGACCACGCAGTCATTTCTCATCAAGGGAATTTCCCTCGCTATTTCGCTCCCACGGCTACACGCCCTTCCTTCACCCCCTTACTATAAAGTTTACTAAGTTAGGAGCAAGCACATCCGTGGGATCGAGGTGACAAATACTATTGAATGGCAGCGCTGTGAGAAGCATGGCGTCATAATTATTCACGCAAATCTAGTGAATTTCGGCCAATCGGAAAGCGGCCAGTCAGAAATCGGCCAATCAGCCTGTGCATCACGTTCGGCGATACCACGAAAAAAAACCAACCATGGCTAGATGGGAAGACGTACACAATGGGACGGTTTCCTTCGATATATATTTCTAAAGCCCCAATTCATTCAACTGAGTCTGATTTTGCAGCATTTACATAAAAAAAAACTGGCGTTTACAAATATTCAGGCCTGGTCGCCGTCCAAATTATTGAATGGACTACAAAAATTGGAACCCTTTGAACAGAAAAAGCGTGATTAAGTTTTCTTTAAAACCATATCGTCTATTTTATATAATATCGCGAATATCGCGATATTTCGATATTTTAAAAAACCATCATCGACATTGTCGATATTGTTTCAATATCGTATAGCGACGACAATATCGTCATATCGTCCACCCTTACACCAAGGTGACCCTAGTTCGATACCCGGCAAAGGCCATGTGAGTAGAGTTGTGCGTTGGTTCTCTGCTGTGCCACAAGGGTTTTTCTCCGGGCCCTCCGGTTTTCCTCCCTCCGGAAAAATCAGACACTTTCGATCTCTGGCTGTGCTCCGTGGTCATAATGGGTTGATGTGGCTGGCTGCCAAAGACGCCCTTGCATGCCTGCTTCTCGAACACGTTGTAGCCGCGTCCTTCGCAATTCAGCTTTCAGCTGCTAGTAAGGATGATTAGCCTCCCAAATTATTATTATTATTATTATTATTATTATAAGTAGCTGCAGTTAAAGTCTTTACGCCTGAACAGTTTTTAATAATGCTGCACAAAAATTTCACACATATAAATTGAATAAGTCTTCTTTTTTGCCCATAAGGTCACATTTGATTTGGCTGTATATTTAATGGCATAATTTTAAGAAGGAAAGTTCAAAAACGTTTAAAACAAAGTAAAAATTAACCGAAATGTTTGTGACTTATCTTACGTAATGCACAAGAACGTCTGCTGCAACTTGCCGTTGAAGTTTTCTCATTTCCTCCAGCCTAATTTATGCGAAGTGCGAAAAACCAACATCGGGCTTACTCGGACAATTCCGAAGTTTTCCGAAACTTTCCAGCTGCAAGTTGATTGTAAGGTGACGCACGAGTTTGAATGGGAGCTTTGCGCACAACTCTGCAGACTTGAACTGGGGTTGTGCTGTATTTTTTACGATATCTTCAACAAATATAACTCTGATTTTGATAATATTTTGATGTAAGTAAATTCGAGCCCTGGACAGACAAGAACTGCGAACGGGTCATTCAATATTTACTTAAAATTTCCTATACAAGGTTTTATAAAAGTATTGTGTTTAGAAGTGCCTGACTGCCTGCCTCTCCTTTTAGTGAAGAGCCATCATTTTGATCTCCTTGGTCGCTGCTTTTTACTGAAGCATCAGCGTCATAACAGGGTTCTCTATCTGTCAACACTATAAAGTGCCTCATCTTAGTTCTTTGTTTTCCTCTGTAGGAGATGAACTTTCAGGAAGCAAGAAAGAAATCAAGTGGAATCCATCATTTGAAGATGATGATGATGATGATATAGACATAGAAGGCATCCAACATTTCCTCTTCCTTAAGCAGGTATTGACCAAATCAATTTAATTGCCCCAACATTCCCCCAAAACACGATATTCTTGGGATTGGTAATGTACATTTGAAGGCTCAAGCTTGGGCTCCGGTTTGGGCTTCAGCTTGGGCTCCAGCTTGGGCTCTGGCTTGGGCTCCGGCTTGGGCTCCGGCTTGGGCTCCAGCTTGGGATCCAGCTTGGGATCCGGCTTGGGCTCCAGCTTTGGCTCCGGCATGGGCTCCAGCTTGGGCTCCGGCTTGGGCTCCGGCTTGGGCTCCGGCTTGGGCTCTGGCTTGGGCTCCGGCTTGGGCTCCGGCTTGGGCTCCGGCTTGGGCTCCGGCTTGGGCTCCGGCTTGGGCTTGGGCTTGGGCTCTGGCTTGGGCTCCGGCTTGGGCTCCGGCTTGGGCTCCGGCTTGGGCTCCGGCTTGGGCTCGGGCTTAGGCTCTGTCATTTTGCACATTCTTTCCAACATCAATCGGAGCCAGGAGCCAGAGATGGAGCCTAACTGAGGTTTGGGAAAAGCCCAAGGTTTCAAGGGTTTGCTTGAATTTGATGTGTTTCTCGGTTTTTGCCGGAAATCCTTTTTTTTTTTACCAAAAAGTTGACCCGTGTGAATCGTGTCAATCTGGTGAGAAAATGGGGTGTAGAAGATCGCGATACATTTGGTGTGCGAGCGCTGTACGCAGGAACCTTTGAAAATCGATGGACTTGTACAAGTCTAATGTGCAGTGGAGTCAAGTACTAAGTAGACTCTTATGTCTACCCAGTAGACTCTTGGGTACCATGTGGTTTGCACAGTTACGGTCCAGACTAAAAAAAAATTATTGGATTGTGCACTGCTCGGAGATGTGTGCATCGCCGCGTGAACGAACGACATGTGTGTGCTCATAACTTGGTGAGTTAGATAACAAATAAAACACATGCATCAAAAGGAGGAAGTCTGGCTACGTGATACACTACATGTACATGTACATAAACCATTTAGACACAGACTCGATGCATAACGTAGAGCTATATGTTCTACTATCGTCTGGCTCCTAGGTTTTTCTAATGCTTTTACTCATAGGATGCGGCTGCAAACAGATGCTGTGAGAATATATATTTTTCTGCTAGCATGGAAAGGGGAAACATCGCTGCATCAAACAGTCAACTTGAAATAAAAATGACACCAACAAGAAATGATCAATCGCGATCGTCGAGGCCAAGATTTAACAACACTTTTAATTTTGATAGTTTTCAGTTACGTAAGAAGAATTCCTTAGTATTTAAGCAAATAAAGTAGCAAAAAAGTACCGGTAGGCAATATCGTAACATTGCTTGAGAGCTGGTCGGGATTTTTTAGAACTGGTTAGTGCCGACCAGTGTAGTCACAACACTGTACTACATGTGACCAATATTGGCTCATTCCCCATATAATACATCCCTGTGTAGCTTACACAGGACTCATTGTTGAAAATCCACATGTATATTGTAGATATAAAGGTGAGGTCTTTCCCTGGTATCACCAGAGTACAGTCTTACAATATTTCACCTTCATGCTCGGCCAAATCAACCATGTACATGTAGTGTGCAACAGAGCATGATAACCCAACTGGAGCCAACAGGTTTTCCATGGTTCTTGGCCAACATGTCCAGAGGATCATAGTTTTTGATAACATTCTGAATTACTTCACTACAGGCTGTTCTTGGAGTCAATGCTAAGGAAGGAGAGAGAAATGTGGTCGAGATCTCTACCGAAAATTTTGAAGGAGACGATGTGAAACAGCCCCTCTTTTCACTCAAGCTCGGCCTCAATGAAAGTGTAAGTACTACATGTGTCCATGATTGATAGACTCCCCCTGATGATAGTGATCACATTTCATTGTTTACACAGTCAACTCTACCCCAAAACCAAATTCCACCATCCAAGCCCTGATAAAACTTGTCAGAGCATTGTTAATAGTCAACTCTCGAGAGTCACAAAACTTCCCTGAAACCAACTAGTCCCGCATCAGACTTTCTTCCTGAACGCATCTACTGTACAAAACTATCCTTATTTTCCCACCCCTCCCCCAAACCAACTAATGACTGTGTGCTGACTTGCTTCAAAGTTAGATAGACTAGTCATTGTAAAACATGTGATTTTTTTTTACAAAGGCTTTTCTAACATCCCATTTGTGCCAAATGGGGAACCAAATAAGGTGATGGATTTGACTTCCTTATGCCCCAGTCTACAGGGCACATGTTCTACTGGCAAACTGCCACAGAACTATGAAAGCCAAATTAAGTGGGTGGGTGTACTCACGAGCTGAACAAAAATCGTGTTAACAATAGTCCGTGCTTTGATCAATGCATTAAACAAGCAAAAATCTTTCAAATTAATATGCTAGCCTGATGTTCATAAGATACATTTTAAAATGTTGAATGTTTTTTTTGAGAAAATATAATTAGCTGTTGCAAACTGCTTACCAACCAAAAGGACCTGTGGTATAAAAAGTTAGTTAGTTAGTTAGTGGCCTGAAGTTTCGACCCTAGCAGAGTCTTTCTCAAAGGCTAAATGACAAGACAACACACATACATGGATACAAGGCTGACAAGAGCAGTCAAGTGGAAATACATGAATAGATATAGTGGAGAGAGAAAAGCATAAAGCATTCAGAAAAAGCAGGGGGTAAGCAGGGATAATGGAGACAAAGGGGGGGGGGGGGGTTTGGAGGGAAGGGGATGGCTTGACCACAAGAAGTTGGAAACACAAAGGACAAAATGGAGGGTTGGAAGAAAAGTAAATAATTAGTTAATAGGGCAGACTAAAAATATGGATATCTGTGGGGGAAAGGGAGAAGGCAAAGACAAAAGGTTATTACCGTATTTTCCTGCGGATAAGACGCTCGGCGGACAAGACGCAGGACCCTAAAATGACCCCCCAAAAAATCAAACGTCAACAGACAAGGCGCACCGCCGAATAAGCCGCATGTTTAACCGCACACAGAAGAACACCAGGCGCCACCCGGTGTCGGTACATTGACATAAAGACGTCATTTTGTTGCCTTTTGAAGCGTTCACACTATTCGAAGCATGAATGAAACCGTAACCACATGGGCGTGTAGAGCCATGCAGAAAAGACTAACGTAAATTGATACCGACCTTCGTCCATCCATTCAGCCAACGCTGTGCATTGTTAATAATAATAGAAGTCCGGCCCAATCAGCGGCCAGAAATGAAGGTCCACGCACTGTCTGAAGATATTGCAACACGAACCCAGGCCCTTCTAGCCTGAACATCCGACGTCCCACAACGAGGATCCTTGCTGATAAAGACAGGTTACCAGTCTAAGTCCCTCCGAGCCAGTAGATGTTGCGCCCTCTACCGGTGACTAATACCAAAACTAGCGTCGCCTTTATATATACCTTACGCAAATAATCCCGCCACACCCGGGAAGACGTAGCAAAATGTTTCATTATATATATTTGTTTTGTAATGGTTTTTTTTGTATATAAAATTCTTTTCCATTATTTCAAACCTATAATTTGTTAATCTCGTTCATAAGATTTTGTTTCCAAGGCTCATTACCTTGTTTTCAAGGATCATTTTTTATTTTACAATTGAAATAAACGAAACAGACACATGAACCATCCATCTCTTTTCTCGTTTGGTCGTCCTGAAAAGGACGGTTGCTTTTGTTGGTTCTTCAAAAGTTATTTGAAGCTGTATGTCAGCAAATAATCCCGTCACACCCGGGAAGACGTAACAAAATGTTTCATTATATATATTTTTTAAAGTTTTTGTAATATTTTTTTATTTATTTAAAGTTCTTTTGATTTATTTCAAACTTATAATCTCGTTCATAAGATATTTGTTTAAAACATCTCTCCTCTTCTTTAATAATGTTAGTTTTGTTTTCAAAGATCATTACCTTGTTTTCAAGGATAATTTTTTTATTTGATAAATGAACGTTTATTGTAACCATAATATACGTCTAAAAAGAGGCAATAAAAAAATGAATATTTGAACGTTTAATGAAACAAACGAAAGTGCAATTCGTATAGGTAGGCCAACAAACATTGGTACTTAATTATCCCATCCTTAAATAGTACGTCAAGCCTAAAGCACACTTCGGAGATATTCTGTACAATAAAAACCCTCAAAGTTCACCACACAATAGAGGTTGGGTGAATGCCGTTTGTACAACAGCATTGACAGTAAATCTGATTGCAGCATTGCAGAATACGCGGCCACACAGAAAAACGTTTGTACGACGCCGACGTCTGTTGGACCGAAAGCACCAACGCATTGCGGCATTGTTGGAATGCACGGTCATGGGGGATCAACACGTTGCGGCATTGTTGGAATGAAAGGACAGTCTGGGGGGATTGCGGCATTGTTGAAACGAAAATACGGTCTCAGTGTCTGGATAGTTGAGCCTTGTTTGACTGCATTATTGAGTAAGGATTCTTCACACAAAGACCGTTGATTTGAACTGGACAAAATAAAGGTATTATTTTACGCGGTGATCATCAACAAAAAATCAATCGTCAGCAGACAAGGTGCACCGAAAGATAAGGCGCACCAATGTTTTTGGGGTCTAAAAAGTCAGATAAGACGCGTCTTATCCGCAGGAAAATACGGTAGTCATTTCCTTCTTGGATGTTCAAACCATGGGGCTGAGTGGTCTTTATGCGCCTTATCCACAAGACGGACAGTCTCTCTGCAGTTACCTAGTGCCTCAATGCCCTGTAAATTCATGTCAGAAATGGAGTGGTTAGGAAGATTGAAGAATGTTTTTTTTATGCAAGTTTGCCAGGCCTGTCTTTGTAAGGGGTTACAAGAAAACATTTAAGAGGAAAATAACTCGGGATTGGCTTGTTCTACATCTCAGCAAAGTGAGTATATTGATGATGAGAACAAGCAGAAAGCCTGGGGCTTTTTCTTCATCTCCGGGCTTTGTTTGATAATGGAAACACAGTGCAAAATGTACACTGCTCTCAAATTGATGATGGAGTCCAAGCTGGGGCCGAAGCCCAAAAGGCCCTAAGGTTCACGCTCAAACACCCTGATATAAGGTACCAGGTTGGACTCTGTAGAAAAGACACAGGCTACAGTTTTAGGAAATATTTAGCTTTTCACGTCATGTCTATGTTTGCTACAAGGTGGCAGCAGAGTTATGAGGTGAATCCATTGTTCTTGGAAATTTGCACATGCTTGAAACAAAGTTAACATTTGAAAATTACCTGATATGTCTGCTGTTATCTAGCATATCATTGTCTCCCATTGGATTATGGGTACAAAGGATGGTAAATATCATGCAATCATATAGTTTCATTCACCATTTATTTTAGATCCCCCATTTTGATTCTCTTCTAAAAGTCTGAAATTTTGTATAAATTTGCCAATTTACTATTCTCATTTAAAAGAAACAAAAAATAATGCACAAAGGAACACAAACAGAATACTTGAGGTACATGTATACAAATGACATGTATTGCCTTGTATTGCCTAACTGTTTCCCTTGTTGCCTTGGCATTACCCTAGTTTATTTGAGTGGCAACATATCGACCAATGACTGCAATGCAAAGGTTCTTGTATTTTGTCAGAATTAATATCTAGGTCAGTGCCTGGACTTTCTGATCACAGCATCTAGCTGTTCAGAATGAACAGTGCCCTCTATAGTCTATGAACTAGTCAAAGAGGAATACAATTTTTACAGCTAATTTACATTTTCTAGGCAGGGTTTACACGGATATTGTCCCTAAGGGAACATGGCAGATGTAAATAAGCTTCATACTGTGAGTCTATTCCATGTGGCAGTTTGTTGAAGAAAGAGAAGATACATGCCTTCATGTTGTCTTAAGACTTGGATGCAAGCCAAAGTATCAGGAAGCGTGGGTGCTATTAAATAGTTGATACTACATGTATATAAACTCCTTTACACTGCTTTCAAATGTAGTTTAATATGGAGGGATTGTGGTTGTGACAAGATGCTGGAGAAGACCGCAATGTTGTATTATTAGTCATGAACTAAGGTTTTTATGTTGTCATAGTTTCTTTGCGATGGATTTTTTCACTTTAAGTGCTATTTTGGAAAAATTGTACTTGCTCAGTTTCACACAATATTTTATAAATAATTTTGGGTTGAACAATGAAAACTCGACTAAAGTACATGTAGGACTTGAACCTGGTCACTTTTGTGTGCATATTTGTACAAAATATGTTTTGTTAGTTATGTTTGCTTGACCAAACATACATTTTATGGTCTGAACAAATGAACTTAAAGCAAGGTTTTCCCCCATGAAAGCTAGCCTTGGATTTTCAGCAGATTCACATGTACTCGTTATTGGAGGAATGGATGTCAATGTGTTACTAGAGGAATAGTTTGCACATAAAATATCAGTGCTTTAGCAGCTCAAGGTGGAGGGGGCATGAAATTTCCTCCTTGAACCCTATCCCTACCCCTACCCATGAACCCCTGCTACCCATACCCTCATGCCACCCATACCCCCTACCCACAACAAAATTGAATTTATAGCCACCCAATAGATCAATGGCCGACTGAATATATTGTTGGTGGGTTTATTTACACACAGTATTTACTATTTAAAGTCATATGAAAAAACAACATTCCAAGAAGTTTGGGAAAACAAACTTTTATCTTTAATCTTAAATGTAATCAGGAAAGAAACGTTTTCACACCCTTAGGAGTAAAAGCTACATGTTCATGGAATGATGTGCCTTCATAACAGTCTTCAGGTTAACATCAATCATTTCATCAAACAATCAATCACAAGTTCCGTTTCAGATAAAGTTTTGTGTACACATGCCATTCAAAGGGAAGAAAGCATGAGTGATGCTTGCCTTATTTCCACCTGTAGACATGTTGTTTGCTTCATGAGTCTGCTTATCCTAACATATTTTATCAAGCTATATCGTTGACAAAATACATGATGTAAACATATTCTGTTTCATTTTTGTTTGTTAAAATGTTTGTAAGCTAAACACCCCCCAAAAAGGGCATTTATATTATGGAAACAAATGGGCTTTATGTTTACCACAAAATAAAGACATGTTGGTCCTCAGGCGATAACACGATAAATTACAGAACTCCTCTTCTGTTAGGTTTATTATCTATCATCTTTAGCAATAGCCACAGACCACGCAGTCTGTTCTTTTACCCGTCAACTTGGGGTTTGGTTGTCTGCCTTCCTTGTGGACTGTTGATCATCTTGGGGCCTTTTTCAAACCTCGGCTTGGGCTCCGACTCTGGCTTGGGATTTATCATCATTTTTGTAGCAGTGAACAATTTACATGGTGTTTTCATTGTCAGACGGAGCCCGCAGGTTCAATTCAATTCAATTCAATTCAAATCACATTTATTTCCATACTGTCAAAAACACAGCATTACAGAATGCATATACAATGTAATAGCAAACAGAGTAATTTTAGGTGTATACAATCAAAGAAAGGAACAGTATGGAGGCCGATTTGAAAAAAAAGCCCCAAGTTTTTCCAAAACGAAGGAAGATGAGGGCCTTAAAAAAAAAAAAATTGTTGTCCAAGATGGCCTTTAAATTCAAAATGACCACCAAGTAAGCTAAAATGGATTAGGCCGTACGGTGTAAACGAAAAGATGCCTGGAAAATGATTTCCGTTCCGACCCCCGTGGGTCTACTTTTTGAAGGTATATTTTGTGAGTTGTAGACATACTAAACACTATACTAAAAGTTCTCCAAAAAATATCCAGTCAAATTTGCAAAAACATGCAAAGTTTGCTAAAAACGTTGTTGGGCGCAATCTGTGTAAATGCGCGCGCGTGCAATGTGCGAACTGAAGTCTTCCGACACACACAAATCAAATTGCGCGGCTGAGACACGTATTGACCATGGGCAGCGCGCCGTATCGATTCCCCTCGTTGGTGTGTGGGCCGTAAAACATATTATAGGCCTACATGTATATCCTTTATTTAAAAATTAAAAAAATTGCGTCGCGTCAACAACATCAATTGTGTGGTTTAGGCCATGTTTAAAACTGTAGGCCTATTTCTCAAAAACTAGACTATCGTGTCTTTTTAACATCACAGAATGGTTAGCCATCAAAGTTTTGTGCCAAGAATAAAGAGCTTAGTTGAATTAAAATGTATAGGCTAGTCATTGAACAACAAGGATGGAATGATGAGTCGCTCCAATTATTGTCAACAAAATTAAGGAAGTGACAATTTTTTGTCTTATTCTTTTGACCTTTGATTTCTAATTAATAGGATACTTTCCCCTAAAACACCCACCTATCACTGTTGTTGCAAAAAAAATATAAGACCTAAGGTAAACTATAAAAAATAAAAAAAAGGGAAAATGTTTGTTTTATTAAGTTAAAACATTCCCCTTTACCACTTATAACCCCCTTTTCTGTGAGGGTGCATGCAAACATCAAAGAAAAAGTATGTTTAACTATCGCCTTTTGACTTTTCGAGGGAGACCATTGTCTCCCACTGAAAACAACATCCATAGGATGGTTTTCAACGCTTTTCTGATCATTTTTCTGTCGATGTCTCTCGCCGGAACACAGTACACTCGCTAATTCGTTAAAGATTAATGGGCAGGAAAGTGCCTATAGGCACACCGTCTCCTTTTTTCTCATGATCCTCCCTCCTTTCCGCCGCCCTCCCTCCCACACACACCCCTTTCTTGTGGATTTTCCCTTACCAGGCCCGTAACTAGGGGGTGAGCCGCTCATAGTATAATTTTCTTTGTTCATCCCAATCATTTAAAATTTACCCAGTCAAATTCCCTTGTGGTGAATTCAATATCTGGCTGCGGCTTCCCAGGTTGTATCGTACTTGGATGTGATCCCTGGCTACACTTTTTGAATAGCTTCTGACTGGTAAACCCCCCAACAAGGATAATTATTGACAAAAATAGGGAGACGGCCAACATAGGTCTAGATAGCTCATGGTAGAGCGCCGGTACGTTAATCCGGAGGTCGTTGGTTCAAATTCCACTCTAGCTAGTACATTTTGTTTTGTTCAACCCAAACTCGTTTAAAATTTACCCAGTCAGTTTCCCTTATGGTTTATCATTATTTTGATAAAAAAATTAATAAATAAATAAAAAAGCATCAATAAGAAGGCATAGGGCCTAAATAAATAATTAAAAAACCCACCAAGATCAAAAAAGGAAGAAAAAGTCCACACAAAATGTAAAAAAAATGGTGCCCTCAAAAAACCCAAACAAAAACTAACAAATTTACAAAATTGGCTGAAATTGGGCCTTCCATGGGCCTTCATTATCCAAAAAAAGTAAAAATCCAGCGCCCCCACCCTAGCCCTCCCTTGTCACTGAGCGACGGGCGGCGCTAATTTATAACGTGCCGATGTCCTTTTCTTTCATATTCGCCCCCCCAAAAAAAAAATATATATTAATAATAAATAAAGATAACAATAAAATAAAATAGATAATAAAAAATATATATATATATCGCCCCCCCCCCCCCCAAAAAAGGGTTAGAAGAATAATTCCTTTTACAGGCCTGCCCCTAACAATTGTTTTTGTATCCCCCACCCTCTTTAGAACTGTATATAGGCCCTACATGTATGATGACGCCTCATTTCTTCAAGCTTGCCTTAATACATGATTCTCACTCGACACGGGGAGAAGCTACATTTTAAATAATTTACAAACATTTATTATTTATTTAACTGCGTTACGGTCCTATTTTCTTTGCATGTCCTTGTTCTCTAATAAAAATTAGCGCATGAGGTCCTTATGCACTGTATGCTGTATAGGCCTACTGGCCTATGTCGAGTACGGGGCCTACTATCAAAAGATGCTGTGTTTTTCGTGATCTCACACACATGATCACGCGCTTGAACACAGCCTCATGCATGATTTTACTCTTCCCTGAAAATATATTGTGCTTTCTCAGCTTTGACAGATTTTAGGTGAACAAAACACTTCGGATTTATCACGGAGTCTTTCTCCGAGCGAGGCATGGGCGCCGCCATGTTTGTTTTTGGGTGTCACATGACGTGTGACCTAGGATGTGATTGGCGAATTTAGATCACATGGTGTCTGTGCGCAGGTATTTCAAATAAAATGTAACGAGCCGACGTATCACAACCGTAAACAGTGTTCGATCGCTGTCGATTATCTAGTGCAATGTTTGGTCGATAATTTCTCAAATTTGACTGGCGTTTTTGTGGAGAACTTTCGGAATCGTAATCTCCAGCAATTACTCTTGTTAAAAACTGTAGAGTTACCTTAGACCCACAGGGGTCGGAACGGGACGACAAGATACAGTTTACCCCGTATGGCCTAGATGCAAAACAACAAAATGTTGACCCGCTGTTTCTTGAAAAGGATGCTCTGTAAAAGATGTACACTACGTTGCTGTCGTAACACAACAGAAATGTAGTGCACAGGGACCTTTGTGTGTTCAGAGAGCAAGGCAGGCTGGTGAAGACAAAAAAGTGCAGTGAGAACAATGTACTCATTTTAGAAGTCTAAAATATTGGGAAATGAAATTGATCATTGAAACAATGGTGCCAAGATGAAGCGATAAT
Organism: Leptasterias polaris; assembly: GCA_037783415.1. Classification (NCBI taxonomy): domain Eukaryota; kingdom Metazoa; phylum Echinodermata; class Asteroidea; order Forcipulatida; family Asteriidae; genus Leptasterias; species Leptasterias polaris. Next base: position 923,418 of record JAZGTN010000176.1, on the reverse strand, counting down.
GCATGAAAATATTTTTTGTTTTTTGTTATAATAAAAAGGTTGTTTCTTCTTGACCTTAGCTGGTAATGCACAATTACCATGCTCAAGCACATTTTGCATGTTGTCTGAGAGTAGTAAAAGTATATTATCATTTTTCAAAACAGCCCCAGACAAATTTCTTTTCTTTATTGGTTTATTAAATAGGGGATTCTTAAAAATTGTTGCACCATTGTGCTATTTTGTTGGTGCTCCATGCTTACACACAATTTATTGGTTTATCACTAAAACTAAATCAAACTAGACATCAAGTGTTTGTCGACAAACACAAAGTTGTTCCATGTTGTTTTGCTTCGATTAAGTGCTTCAAAGCTTTAAAGTTGGTCTGATTTCAAGATAGAAGACTCTTGACCTTTGACAGGCCCTTTTTCATTTAAGTGTGCCTAAAACCTAAACCTGGTCTTCATTCTGATACTGAATCGAAAGGAGCTTTTAAACCAGAAATAAAGGTCAACATCATGGGTCATGGTAACCCTTGTCTAACATTTAATGCTCAAAGGGTTTATAACTGAAAAGAAATTGAAAATCGGGCGTGTAGTTCTTGAGATATGGTCCCACTTCCGGTTGACCCAGAGGTAAAGGTCAACATGGGGTCACGGTTACCCAAGGCTAATCTCCAATGCCCAAGGATTATATAACTGAAAAAAGTTTGAAAATCGGTTGTGTAGGTCTTGAGATGGTCCCACTTCCGGTTGACCCAGAAGTAAAGGTCAACATGGGGTCACGGTTACCCAAGGCTAATCTCCAAGGCCCAAGGAGTCTATAACTGAAAAAGGTTTGAAAATCAGTTGTGTAATTCTTGAGTTATGGTGCTTATAAGGTTGGCTAATTAAATATTCACCTCGCTGTTAATTGGCTAATTAATTAAGAATTTAAAAAAAAATTACATTTAGAATTAAGTTTATGTTCTAAGCTTCAATTTGATATATGATCTGACTCTTTCATATTTACGCTCTAGGATATTAGCTGTATACAAAAAACGTGTACAAATGCTATGGGATTTAGGCGGAAACAAAGAATAATAATAAAAACAAATAAAAATCTCGACGAAAACAATACCTGTTCCGACAGTAGGTCGGAACAACTAAATATATGAGATGTGTATGTGCCACCCTACAATTAGTGATTTCCCCTTTCCAGAACCACAACAACTTATAGAGAGTTTATTTCCAGGGTGATTTCTGTCAGCTTAACTACTAATACACGACGTTTGGTATCCCCACCATTCTAAGTTTCAAATTATACGTGCTTGCATCTTTAAGTAGAATTTGAGGGTTTTGTAACAAAGATGATTATCATTTTTGTTTTTTTCTAGTGCTGTTTATTATCTTAATTAGTTTGTACAAGTTTAGGTGACAGAGTTGTAATGGGCACTTCCTCAAAAGATAACAAAATATTCTATTCCCTGCTATTTCCTGCCAAAAATCAAAAATAGGAGTGTTTTCACTCCCAGAAAACCTTGGCCTGGTTTTGAGAAGGGTGTATAAAGACAGGTTAAATGTTTGCAGGCAGTTTAGTAAACTCTATTCATGCTGCTGCCATCTTTGTCATGTTCCCAGGGTGCACTAACAAAACCAAATGCATTATCCAACAAGTTTTCAGACTACTTTTCTACTCGGTCTAGAGACACCATTTTGAATGGGAGAAACTGAAGATGGTTGCACCATGATAAAGGTTTAATTAACAGTTTTGTCAAGAATTGGCCCAGAGAATTTTCCAGGAACGATCTGAACCAGAGTCTGTCATCAGAAACATTTTATTTATTAAGGATTAAGTTTGCCTTTTTTACCCTCAAGCTGCAGATTTGTAAATCATAAATATTATTGTATTCAAGTAAACATCAGGGGAGAACTAATCTGTATTGCTTAGATTTTTACTGGTGATAAAAACTCCTGCCAATAGGTTTGGTTTCATAGATAGTTACGCTACACAAAGGGGCAACTCAAATTTGTAAGAAAAGTGCATGTTCAACCAGTTATGTTGAGAAAACACAAGAAGGATTTGTGTTTATCTATTTTCCCATAGGGTAGTATTAAATAATAAAAGTGTGAAGAGAATATTTCACCATGGGAAATACACTGAAAAGGGGCATTGGCTGTACGACTTTGAAAACCTAATAAATATGTGGGTCAAACCAAAGGTTAAATTGTGCTCTGATTTGGGGGTAACTTTGTTAATCGCTCATTTAGCCTGGAGGAATACAACTAGGTTTACCTTAAAATCCTATTCCCCCACCTCAAACCAAGCATAGAACAAGAAAACCGCTTGGATACTTCACTTTGTGAAACCATTTTGTGTGTGTTTTACATAAAGTATGCGTTGCGTGCAGATACGATGGTTTGTGGAAATCATAATTCTTAGTGATGCATGGAAGTGGGTTACGTATCCACTGTTAATTGGCATAATTGATCAATTCATGATAATTCGGTCAATCTTATAATTATTTCAAGCTAGATTTGTACTAAAAATGTAAAGTTGTCAATGAATTCACCATGGCTGACTGACGAATTGTAGTTTGTATATATCATTTAGCAGGATTCCAATCAACCACTCAAAATAAAATTGTGAGTGGAAAAACACACCCCTTGGGACATTTGGAAGATCAAATTCTCTGTCAAAGATAAACATTTTCAATGACTGGGTAAAACCCTGTGGTTCAGTAAGGAAATTAAATGGTTCTGACCTAAATTCATAGCCAACAGCTTTTTGAAATAATCTTTTCACCCCAAATTTTGCATTGAATTAAAATTGTACAATGAGATTTCTAAGACACTCCAAAACTTGTTCAACTTTTTGACCAGATTTAAGGTACATGTAATATGCAAGTAACTAAGTAAGTAAAAGTAGGCTACTTAAACATTTTGTAGTAAGTTAACTCAAAAGAAAAAAAGAAAAGAACAAATACAAATTATGAAAGACATGAACATCAAAACATAGATGCAAATTTTTATGAAAGATATTTGAGTCGCCAGTACATTTGGCCTGCAAATTTGTTTAGCACTGAAAATTATCTTACCCAACATACATTATAGCAGGAATGGGTTGCCATCTGAAATGCCATGTGTCATCTACATTTGATACTTCCGTCTGTAACTTGCTCCCTACATATTATCTACGTGTCACAGAATAACTGCACTTTTTAGGAAAAATGTTTTGTTGCAGGAACTCTTTTTAGGCAAGAGAAGTAACCACGGGTTTGAGCTGGCTAAAACACACTGCCTGCATGGAAAGAATATGCTATTTGATAATTGATTGAAATATGAATGATTTTGTTGTTTTCCTTAGAGCTTACTGGACATTGCTGTGCAACCTCCTGTTACTTTGTCATTAGTATCTGGTAGTGGACCAGTCTACCTCAATGGACAGCATATGATAGGTAATTAGCCCCTAACCCTTACACCTCAACTTTTGACTAAGAACCTTGCAGAATATTGCGAGTCTGCACAGCTGTTTTTGACTGCATGTAAAGAATATTCAGCTTTTCTGTCTCTTGAACTTAATCCTAGACATGTGTCACATGTTATTGTATTCTTTTTCCATAACTGACATAGACTAGACTAGACTAGACTGATTGACTAGATATTTTGCACAACAGTGTTGAAGGGGATATAACCTGGCAATGTCTCATTTTTGTTCCTAAATTTGATAAATTTTGACAACGTAAATGGTTTTATTATATTTTGTTATTAGTCAAATCTAATTTTGTAGATTTACATGTATATGCTCTTTTACGTCAGGCACAATGCAAAGCACAATAATGGTGATGTACTGATAAACCCCTCAAAATCAAGTAATGCCTGGATTTTGAGGGAGTTGGGTGTCAGTAGAGAATTTTGCTACTATTTGAAAAAGTGGAGAACCTATACTGTACAGAAGAGGCTAATACCTCCATGTATATCACCAATGAGAAATTTCATTCTGTCATTTAATTTCAGTCCTTTTTTAAAAGTCGGCCTGGTGAGAAAATTAGCTAATCCTGCTCTATGTTCTATCTCCGTAGTGCTGAGGATACTAATCCTGCTCTATGTTCTATCTCTGTAGTGCTGAGGATACTAATCCTGCTCTATGTTCTATCTCTGTAGTGCTGAGGATACTAATCCTGCTCTATGTTCTATCTCCGTAGTGCTGAGGATACTAATCCTGCTCTATGTTCTATCTCTGTAGTGCTGAGGATACTAATCCTGCTCTATGTTCTATCTCTGTAGTGCTGAGGATACTAATCCTGCTCTATGTTCTATCTCCGTAGTGCTGAGGATACTAATCCTGCTCTATGTTCTATCTCCGTAGTGCTGAGGATACTAATCCTGCTCTATGTTCTATCTCTGTAGTGCTGAGGATACTAATCCTGCTCTATGTTCTATCTCCGTAGTGCTGAGGATACTAATCCTGCTCTATGTTCTATCTCTGTAGTGCTGAGGATACTAATCCTGCTCTATGTTCTATCTCCGTAGTGCTGAGGATACTAATCCTGCTCTATGTTCTATCTCCGTAGTGCTGAGGATACTAATCCTGCTCTATGTTCTATCTCTGTAGTGCTGAGGATACTAATCCTGCTCTATGTTCTATCTCCGTAGTGCTGAGGATACTAATCCTGCTCTATGTTCTATCTCCGTAGTGCTGAGGATACTAATCCTGCTCTATGTTCTATCTCTGTAGTGCTGAGGATACTAATCCTGCTCTATGTTCTATCTCTGTAGTGCTGAGGATACTAATCCTGCTCTATGTTCTATCTCCGTAGTGCTGAGGATACTAATCCTGCTCTATGTTCTATCTCCGTAGTGCTGAGGATACTAATCCTGCTCTATGTTCTATCTCTGTAGTGCTGAGGATACTAATCCTGCTCTATGTTCTATCTCCGTAGTGCTGAGGATACTAATCCTGCTCTATGTTCTATCTCTGTAGTGCTGAGGATACTAATCCTGCTCTATGTTCTATCTCCGTAGTGCTGAGGATACTAATCCTGCTCTATGTTCTATCTCTGTAGTGCTGAGGATACTAATCCTGCTCTATGTTCTATCTCCGTAGTGCTGAGGATACTAATCCTGCTCTATGTTCTATCTCCGTAGTGCTGAGGATACTAATCCTGCTCTATGTTCTATCTCCGTAGTGCTGAGGATACTAATCCTGCTCTACAATGTATGTTCTATCTCTGTAGTGCTGAGGATACTAATCCTGCTCTATGTTCTATCTCCGTAGTGCTGAGGATACTAATCCTGCTCTACAATGTATGTTCTATCTCTGTAGTGCTGAGGATACTAATCCTGCTCTATGTTCTATCTCCGTAGTGCTGAGGATACTAATCCTGCTCTATGTTCTATCTCCGTAGTGCTGAGGATACTAATCCTGCTCTACAATGTATGTTCTATCTCTGTAGTGCTGAGGATACTAATCCTGCTCTATGTTCTATCTCCGTAGTGCTGAGGATACTAATCCAAAAAGCTTGAGATCTGTAATCCCAGGTGTTACTAAAAGTTGCAAATGCCATCATTTCAACATACCTCCAAAATTTGGATCCTAGTTTCAGATCTTTTTGTCAACAATAACTCACCCCTGGTCCATATACTTGTTTGAGAGCCTTACTGGCTACTTTGCATATATGTATTTCTTGAAACTATTTGTCAATTAGTACCTCATTGTTCGGGTTTGGTCATGAATGAAGTTATCATCTTCATATGTTACCGGATAGATAGAATTAATGCACATTTGTGAAATCCTAAATACATGTGTATCTTGCATAAATTGGACGCTGTTCATTTCATCAGTCAGTGGTAAACACTGATCACACTGAGTTTGTTCATGCATACTAGTTCAATAATTTGAAGTTCCTGTTAAAACAGAAACCTTGATACTGAATTGACAAAACTTGGTCATGTTGGTGATTAGTGAAAAACCGCAATGAATTCTAAGTCTCTCCCCATTAACATTTGGCATGAAAAAGATTGAAGATCTGACAAAAAGGTTTAGTTGTCTTGACTTTGATAACCCGTGGACCATTTCTTGAGTGACTGTTTCAACTCCAAGGACTGAAAATAAGTCAATTCCTGTATTGCGCATGACTGTTGTTTAAAGCCATTTGATTGGACTTTAACCGATGAAATCCAACCCTAAATGTATGTATTTATGTAAAATTGCTTTAATTTCAACCCTCTAGCTTTTTATAAACACATTTCATATCGATACAGTACAACCAATCTATTTCAACCCTCTAGCTTTTTATAAACACATTTCATATCGATACAGTACAACCAATCTATGGAAATGTGTGTACAAAATATTTAGGTGGTCAAGTGTATACCGTGTATTTTGGCATGTTTGTATACAATGTGTGCTAATTTTGATTAAGCTAGTAAATCAAGATTGAAATACATTTACATTGTACAAGACCAGTGTTGAGTTAATAAAAGGGAGCTTTGGGTTACAAATTATACCCATATCAAACCATACCCACCCAAAACTAAGGTTGGTTTGAGCTTTGGGTTACAAATTATACCCATATCAAACCATACCCACCCAAAACTAAGGTTGGTTTGATTAAAGTGAAATATTTTCATTCAGAACATCCCCTAGAAAGATTCTATCTCATGATAGGTTTACCACACACCATATGCATGATAACCACATGATATGCCTGATATTTTATTAGAGAGCCGCTTGAATGGGACATTAAAGCTCTGTGATTATTATGTTCTTACCAGTAGTAATCCTGCAGAGGGATACTTCTGTCTGAAATACTGTCAATGTCAAGAACAAAACATTTGAAGATCCTACCAATCACTGTTGGTTATTTCAGTGTGCGCAATATACCCAGCAAAACATAAACTGCTTTTGGTTTTCACAAAATCATGATCACTGAAAATTTGCAGTTTGGTTGGTTGTTGAAGAATGTATGATGAAAATTAAAAAACAAAACAAAAAAGTACTATCCTATTAAATTTGTCAATTGGTTTGAAGCCACAACGGTGTGATTACCTGTTATGGAGCCTAACCACTACAGTATCCACATGCAGACACTCACTAGGTACCATTACGTCACACTTCTGATAACCTTGAACCATTGGTTTAAATTGGACAACCACTAATAAACAAGTGCGTTCAACTTACTAGAAAGACAGGATACAGGAGAAAATCAGCTGCCTGAATTTTCAGAACTGATCAGTATTTCTTGTGTAAATGATAGCAACATCGTTTCATATCTAGTCCTGCCTCATATTTGTTGGTCTATTTTTTGATTGAATAAATGCCTGTTATACTTGGTTGCCACTAATCTATTCTTGTAGGTATGAGACTGACTCTAGGTCAGTAGAAGATTGCTTGAATTAACATTGCTGTAAATCAGTCCAAGCTTATTCAGCACTGTGGACATATGTAAAGCTATGGAGACTTTAGGCCACATATTTCAACTGCACATGAATAACGAGTTACTCATTGGCAGGTTGTCTCGCGTTTTGACAGGGACGGAGAGTTGAGTAGCTCTTATTGGAATGGAGTTAAACTTCCTTGAAGTAATTTTGTTTGTAAATCCTCTGGATCATGCAGTAACACACCTGTGGCTGTCAAGTTGATTCATCAGTACAATTATCAAGCCATCTTTAGTTCTTATAGTAATCAAATACTTGAATGATAAAGGTTTATTATTGGTACTCTTGGTACAGGTTTACTAGTACAACTCTTCAACCTTTAATCAGCTGTCTTTCTATTCATGTTTTTGTTTTCCTTGATAGGCCCAACTTTCTAAGCAGACACCATGATTGTAAATATGGCACATTTAACATTATTTTCAGAAATCAATGCAGAAGACGAAGATGAAGAAGATGAATTGGAAGAAGAAGAGTTTGACACAAAGGCAATTCCTGACAATGCCGTCACAAAGAGCAAGAAAAGACCACTATCTACCTCTGAAAGTGTTGCCAAAAAGATGAAGGTACAATATTTGTGTCTTCTAATGAACCAAAATTAATATGACTGAATCGTTAAGAATAATATTTACTAGATTGATGTGCCAGCCACCTTTCTTGGGGTTTACACTTTTGGCATTCATTTACATTTGTTAAAAACAGATGTTGGTACAAGTGTCATTCTGAACTTGTTGAGGGTTTTTCAGAGACAAAGCAATCAATAAGGAATTCAGGAATTTGGATTATTCTGACTTCCAATATTAATCCAACAGAATTTAAATCTGCCAAATACTACCTTGATGGTCTTTGCCTACTCTATGAATCAGTTGGTTCACAGCTGAGGATGCCCCTAGTCTGCCTGCTTAACAACAATTTAGTAAATAAAACATTTATTTGTTTTCCTAAAAACACTTAAAAGGCACTATGATAGAGGATATGCAGAAACTTCAAATAGTTCAGGACTCTTGAGCACGCCCCAGACCCTATGCCATAAAAGGCTTCTTGCTTCACACCTTCGTAATTAGTTCGATGCTATAATCATGTTTTTTGTATTTATTCCCTGTAAGATGTCCAAAGAAGACCAAGATAATGATGAAGACGAGGAGGAAGATGAAGAAATGCCAGTGGTTCGTACTATTAACAATACAAAGAATCTTAAAATCATTTGAATGCTACGAATGAACACAAAATTAATATGTCAAATTTTCGCTGTATACATATGGGTAATTCTAGGGGCATAAAAAAGAGGCTTTGCCCTACTCTAGAAAGGGAAGTAGGGGGGGGGGGCATCCTCAGAATCATGTCCATGAATAATTCCTTTCTCCCCTTCACTGATCCAATATTATCAAGTTGAATTTTGTGTTTGTCTGAAAATAACATTTTAAGGGGGTGCTACATCAATATTGAAAAACAATGTTGATAGGTCTGACTTGGTTTGGAGGGGGGGGGGGGGGCTCTGGGTGTTTTGAAAAGTACTACTCTCTGTATGACCTTAATGATGTTGGAAACTTCAGACGACTCCCGAGTTATATTTGTTCTCTGAAATACTTACATGTATTCTTTTACTAATGTTGCTTCTGTCATTACTCATATTAATAACAAGTCAACTGTCAAGTTGCATCTGCTGTGTTTCATGTTTGGCATGTTGAATCTCTGATTAGGATGGGCACACTCTATTACTGAATCCTGATTAGACTGTTACTAATAAGACAGGAACAAATAACCAAAACAGAAATGCACTATTTTATTTGACATCCGTTAATGGCAATGAAAATGAACAGTGTACGTCTTGATGACTGTTTTAGATGGAGGAACTGGATGATGATGATGATGAAGAAGATGATGAAGACTTTGAAGGGGGAGAAGAGGAGGAGGATGAAGAAGACAGGTGTGAATATCCGGATTGAATTACTGAGATTATGCCTGTGTCAACATTGGTTAAACATCAAATATTGCTGCTAATAGTTCCTCCATTGGGCCTACTTTGGGTTTCCTGGAGGATATATATTTACTAATACAATCGGGAATGGGGAGTCGCCTACAACTTGGAGATTATCTCCTCTTCCCAATTAAGTTTGATAAGAGATTACAGACATACGTGATCTCGCTGGTTACAGGGGAACTCAAACTACATTTAATTTCTTATTCAAGCTTCCTTTTGTGTCACTTTTAAAAGGCCACTAAATGCACAGTTTTGTCAGCAGGACTGGCTTTGAAACAAAATAACACTTTATGCACTAAGCATGGTTCCTGTTAATGTGTTCATCCAGTGCAGGATGTAGCACTCATTAAGAAAACAACCATTCTCTTTCCCATACTGTTCCTGCATAATATCTAATGTCATCCCTCCATCTTCTTTTTGTCTGCCTCCCTTTGCTTTTCCCCGTTATTGGTTGCCACTCCATTGGTCTTGTTGCCCATCTTTTCAATCTGTTATTCAGGTAGTGTGTGACCCTTTCTCTGATTAAGATATAAAGCATGTTTACTTGATAGTTAATTCTGTTAAACAATTTGAACATTAATGATTTTTTTTTTTTTATGTATGAAATTGCAAATATTTTTGAGAAATATTTATGTCTCAAATTGATTAAGTTTCAATGATTTGTGGTGTGTTTATTGAAAGTTACAATGTAATTGATTGGAATGAAAATTCTTCAGAAACCAATGATTCGTCGTGTCAGTGCAAAAACGTTGTATCTCGGGTTTTGGTGATTCCGAGAAACACGCAATTTTACATTTGCAGCTGTTGCAAAAATTACGTACCTCACAATTTAACAAATAACAATCCGACCTGTTGTAGATAAATTAAAAACATACATTTTCCTCCTGTTTAGGCTTTTATTACCCTGAACGTTTTTGAATGACTCTTTTAAAAAGAACGAGTTATTTATACGACGTAGTGCTGCGTGATTTATGTTTTAGTTATAACGTCGTATCTCAGAGATGCGACGTGATCACGCGATCCTCCGAGATACGACGTCGTTAGTGCGCGAACAATGCTCTCATGTGGTAATGCAATAACGTCGTATCTCAGAGATTTGACGTTATTGTGAGACAATGCTATGGTGGTTAATGCAATAACGCAATGGACTATTAAAAAAGAAAGTGAATTTGCAAAAATTGAGTGTATGTACCCATCATTGGTGCAGAACCACGCCATTTTCTCGGTTACCACGCAATTCGGTCGACTACTGACAATATGGGCCCCAAACGCACGATTGAGGGCGGCATACGCACGAACGTAGTCTCTATGCAGTCGCACTGTGGTTACAGTACGTAAGACCTCTGCGTGTGTACTGTGCAAACAATTATTGTATGCCGCTCTCTATTGCGTTACAAAAACTGACAAGGAGTCTAGAAAACTCCGGAAAGAATGAGATACAACATTTTTGCCCTCAAGCAATTTGAGATACGACGTTTTTGCAAAAAAAGGGTTAGAAAGTTTGAAATACGACGTTTTTAAATTTGCTAATTGTGTCTTAATTAAGCAATTTAAAAAAAACAAAAAAATTCCAACAGAAGCACTGAACAATGCTTAAAATCACTACGCCAAAATTACGCTATTTAATTAAAATTCGGAGTTACAACGTTTTTGCACTGACGCGATGGATTTATCATGTCTTTAATAGCATTGAAATTGAAAATGGGCCCATGTGCAATATCCAGGAGCAACCATTTAAGAGCCATTGCAGCCCTCTAGGCTTTGGTAATGCAATTTATGCAAATGTTCCAACTAATTTTGCCCAATGGGAAGATCCGGGTCCAACTTCATGGCTCTGCTTACTGCTGAATTCTGCACACTTGCGATCACTTGCGATCTATTGCGACATAAGCACAGAATTCCCCGCTTCCATAAGCACCGATTCTTTGCTTATAGTAAGCAGAGCAATGGAATTGGGCCCAGATGGTTGTCTAGAAATTACCAAATCTATTAGAGTGAAGCAAAATGACTATGAAGATTAGAGTGCATAAATAAACTGACATGTCTTATGATATTATTTGAGAGAAGGGTCTGGCTCAGGGTAGACAATTGTGGTCAAGCTGTAATTAATAATCTTACCGGTCTTAGTGGTCATCATTACTGTGTACATTGCATGTAAAAAACACTGTACATGATATACGGTCTGTATAAAAAAACAAAACAGAACTACTTCTGTCACACATGCATTGGTGATAGGACTCTGGAGTTTAGCACCTTTGGAGGTGGATAACTTCATTATTTTCCTATGGGGACCATGTGGAATTTTAAAACTATTGTCTTTTTGAGATTGTGCTCTATCTTTGGCGATTTGCTGCATTGTAAAACGAAAGATACAACTTGTCAAACTTCAAGGGCAGTTGCTGGTGGTTTGAGGAGTAGCAGGCACGGCGGTATGCATGCTAAAGTGTTAAAGTACTCAGCAAAGTTAAAACACCAGACTTCATTCAAGTGGATATGTCTGTGTGTGTGTTTGCACAGGCATTGACAATGCATACACAGCAGTATGCACTCAATTTAAATAAAGGTCAAAGTCAATGTGTGGTGGCCTGTTTCAATTGTGAGAATCGTTTCAAGAAGGAAACTAACAATGCAAAACTGAATGGGAACAGCATTCAGTGAATCTTTCTTCTGCAGTATTTACTGGATGCCCTGGTACCTCATAATGTCTTGGATGATGTTCATTGGCCATAACACAATTATTGCACAGGGCGAAGGTATAAACACCAGCAAAAAGTTCACTCGTAAACTACAGGCAAACATCCTGCACATAAAATCTGTAGATAAAACAAAATGTGCCACTCTAGAAGTGATATCTGCTATCCAGATTGTGACTAGAATTTATGTAAAAGTGAAAGTCCTCCAGGGCTAATCTCATCCCCTCAATTATTTTCATCTTGCTGTTTTCAGTGATGACGACGAAGAAGAAGAGGAGGAGGAGGAAGAAGATGAAGATGAAGAATCTCCAGCAATACCTGTCAAGAAAGTCAAAGGAATGAAGGTAAGGTATTAAGGATAAAAAGAATAATGAACCTTTGTATGTTGCATGTATTGGCGTAAAGGGTTGGTCACAGCATTTGATTGAGTGTTTTAAAATGAAGTTTTAAAATGAAACAGTGCAAGTGCAAGGGTCACAAAGCTCTGTGGCAATTCGTCCAGTTGCTTTTCAAGATGCAATATACAGTTGACTCTTGATATTTGTGTTTGTACTGTACATATACACAGTTATCCATTGTTGAATGCAGTAAACTTGTCTACACGTGCGCCCATATAAAGTGCACCATTATGTGTTGTGCTTTAATAAAACTGTCTTGCATTTAACTTGAGGTTTGGATGATACAATGAAGACAGGCTAGACTTGCAGACCTTGTGTTGAGAGTTGACTGGTAGTGTACAGTATTTGGGGCAAAGGGCTTATCGGGGATTCAGGCAGAGATTCCTGTGATTAGTCAAACAGCAACAACGCCCAAAATTACTATGTACAGATTCAGGTTACCAGCTAGAATACCATGCTATTTATAATTATGGTTTGTGACCTGTTTTATTGCAAATTAGTGCAAACTGATTAGTTTTCTTGGTAACGTTTTCTACCAAGCAACTCTCTAAAAATAGGGGAGGGGATGATCTTTACTCATGTTTTGTTGTTAACTTGGACTGTCCCTGATAGAGGATCTTGCTCATCTCATTGAAATTGTACATTATCAGGCTTTCCTTTTAAAACTTAGCTTAGTGTTTATGTCACCATTTTGCTATTGTCACTACAATTGCTGATTGTGTCTTTTTATTGGGAAAAAATACCATGGAAATGTTGATGAATTGAAAGGGTTTTTATGGACAGCAGGTAGGGAAGGACATGCTAAATAATATGTACCTAGTCTAATGCTGTCATTAGAAGAAACCAATAGGGACGATACAGCCAATTCAGTTCTAAAAAACCTTGTCTTAGTACACTCCTGTGATAAAGTTTCATCCTGTCGGTTTTTGTTCGCTTTCTTCATCTTACTGTGCATTTTTGATCATCCATACTTAAAAAGCTCTCTTGGATAACTGTTTGACCTCTTTCTACATGTATTTGTTCAGTCAAGGAGAGTTTGGAATGTCATCGTTATGCTATAATAGGAACAGATAGAATAAGTGGCATGAAAATTGACATTAGGATAATTATGTCAATGTTTTACTTTGAAGGATGAATAATAGTTATTTTGATATCCTTGTTTACATACAAATTAATTTTACGTGTAACTTATACATTTGACACAAAATGGCTTCCAGAATGTCTTCTGGGCTCCGTAAAAAAAATGCTTGAAGTAAGGATTCCGATGCTGTGTTCCACTTCTCACACATTTTTCTAATTTCATTCATTCATGACTACAAATATTTCAAGTATAAGAGGGATTATTGTGTAAAGGGATTGAGATGTTTCCAAGATCCATGTAAAATCATATGTTGCTGTATCAGTTCAGTAAGAAGATACCTACAGATGTACATGTATTTGACAGTGGAGATCTGAACAGGCAGAATCAATCCCTCAGGAATTTGTCAGGTAAAAACAACAGAAGAAACACAGTAATGCCCAATCCCATAGGCCCATTATTACTAGTTCTTCTGGTTGTTATCATTCGAATCAAGGCAGTACAAAGAAGTCGTCTTGATTCCCAGGTATAACTCTGGTGTAATTAGAACAGTGTGCTCACTTGGCGATCACAAGCTTAGTTTCTAAACGGTGTGAGTCAGCGACATGATGTCTCTGTACAGCATTATGATGACGGAGGGGAGACCAGGCAGCAATTCAAGATGACAATAATCTTTGGGGAGTTGTCTCTTGTGGCCTTGAACTATGAGGTGCTGTTACTGCTGCTTTTGCTTCTCAGCACTAAGCCAACATTTCTGGAAAGTACACCATGTGTCATCATTATGAAACTTAAGAAGCCTCTTAAAATACCAATGAAATTCAACAGAAAATGAAATCGTCAATATGTAAGTTTCTCCTCATACTGTTTGTTGTCGTTTTTAGGCCCTTACTCTATGAGGTGGTATCGTAAGTAGTATTTAATGAACCACAAACCTGTGAAGCTTCGATGTTGGTCATACTTGTCTTGTGACTTACTTTTGACCAATGGAACCATGGTTCCATTCACCATGTTCACATTGAAGTTGGCAAACTTTCTAAAGAGAGTTAATCACATTTAACATTAGACCTGCAATTCTCATATAACAAGTCTGCTAGTCATGTGACTCATTGCTAGCAAGCCGTAGCTGATTTAGGTTGGTCTGATAAGTATTTTAATAAACATAATTTAAGCCTAAAGAGATGGAAGTATGAGAATGTGAATGTAGCGTGAGAGTATAGACATTTAAAGCGTTCCAATTAAATTAGTTATTGCCACCTTGTTAATCTATCTCAACTCCCTGAGGGATTTATGGCACTACCCCGGTACAGTTTCACTCGCAAATTAGTATCAGATGTACATTACACGGCATTTATCCTCTCGTAACTTTGTGTTTTTTGTAAATAGAACTGACATGCTGCTGGCTAAAACTCATTGCCATTATTTTAAAATGAAAGAAAAGCTCCAATGTTATATGCCCAGACTGGATGAACATGTAAATGACATTAGCTGCCAATTCGATCCCTTTACAGTGTAGATAGGCAAGAACTTTACTACACTCCTCTAGCAGTGGTTTCCGCGCGCCACCAGTTTACCCGCTCCAACCACTGCTAAACTTCACTTCATATCCTGCGAAGCGCGTGGGTGTGACGTCACCCAACGCCGAGCCTGGATGACACTTGCCATGATTGGCCAGATTCTGTCACCTGACGTTGGGTCTGTCACATGACCCTCATCTGGCACAGTAAAGATGGCTGCGCCCATGTCCACACTGTACGTGCAATAAGCACGTACGTCAACGTTGCTTTGCCTACTGTATGTTGCGTCGACTTCAGTATTATTTCGTCCTGGTTTTTGTCAGTGTTGTTTTACACAGTAAGTATTTGTTTAACGGACATCACTTTTCCCTCAGCGGGTGGGAAATCAGATGGAAAAACATAAACTTCTTCTAGTTCGAGTTTAAAAAACATAAAAAGGTCTCGATTTTTGAAAATAATAATCAGCTATGCCTATATAGGGAAATAATTCCGTTTACTGGTCACCACTTATTCTCCTTATGACTCGATAACCACCGAAACTTGTTAATATTTTACAGGGAATTAAATTTACGAGTGAAAAATTAAAAAAAATTATTCGAAATCATGAAAAAAGGCATAAGTTCTGGCTGCCCAGCCTACTTAATTTGGAAAAAGAATTTCAGTTCGATTTTGATTTAAAATGTCATTTCACATTACAGACGTTGCAGACTAGGCCTACTTCCTGTAAATAATTCCAAAATGACATTCATCGCGTAAATTGAGCAAGAGGTAGGCTACAATGTATACGTAAAAGAGCTCGATAAATGCGATGCAGTATGAAGCGGCCCCACAATGCCCATGCACAGTGACAAATATTGCGCCAGCGAAGATTCTCCAAGTCTGATCCGTCTTACATGTAGTTCAACACGATGTATCCTTTTGTGCTAAACTAAATTAAGCTTTGTCATGAAACCTGGACTTAAATCCAGCAGGGTATGTAGCACACGTGAGTGTGTGCAATGTTTTTGTATGTGTATAAATAGTACACACCTTGAATCAAGACTACATATTCGACGAAGTTTGCAAAAAGCTACAAACGAGCCATTAATCATTTTTGTGAGCTTAAAACAACTAGCAAATTCAATGTTTTCTTCAATGAAATTTGGCACAAACACAAACAGTCTTCCCAAACTGTCCGCGGTTTCACAATTATGCTAATAGACCTTGCTTGTTAGCAGAGCAGATATGCATATGCATGACGCTAGGGGGCGCGGCGCGATACCCGACTGTGATTGGCTATCCGTGCAACAAGCCTAACGATTTTGTAAGCGGTGTGCTGATTGGCTTCGCAGGATATGAAGTGAAGTTTAGCAGTGGTTGGAGCGGGTAAACTGGTGGCGCGCGGAAACCACTGCTAGAGGAGTGTAGAACTTTACCTGCACTATCTTCTAGTAATTAAATCACAGGGCTTGCCATAAGGGTATTTTAGTGCTTGGCTTCATAAGCCCTGATAGGTAGAATCTGGGGAGGAAAACTGATCAAGTGAAGAAGTGGCTCTCTGCATGATAAGTACACCAGCAGCTCCTTTCCAAATTTGGGTTGACAGGGTGTAAGTTTTTGTTTTGAGGAGCTAGTGTTATACTTTTTGACTTCATTATTGCAGAAAAAAGATGATTGTACACTTGTGTCAATTTCATTTTTAAATTGTTAAATTAAGGCTAACAAGCTTTTGTGTGAGTGTCTAATGGGTACAAGTACTAATCACAGTATGAGATAAATTTCTGCTTGAAGTAATCAACAACAAATAAAGAGTTTGCCAAGTAGTTTACCACATTCTGATTTTAAAGGCAACAAAATATACATACACTGTAGTTGTTGTAAATTGTTGAACACTTACAAACCTATTTACAAAGGAGTTATCACCCATTTGATATATTATATTGATGTTAGTAGGAGTGAACTCTCCCAAACTCATTTTTCAAAACACACTTTCCCTTTGAAAGGAATCTTTAAAACAGGTACATTTCCTTGATATGTCCTACCCTGATCATATCTGCCATGTGTCTAGGTCAATCAGATATCAACTGTGCAACCTTGGTTTTGTTGCAAATACCCAAATCCAAAGGCATCTGAACAGCTAGTCCTCCCCATCATTTCTTTACGCTTTGATTTCTGTAACTCACTTTTTGTAAGTCTTCCTCAACAACAACAGCTAATTAAACTGCAACTCGCTGCCAGACTTGTAACCATCACCAAACAAACCCAGTCACATAACACCTGTTCTTGAGTCCCTCCACTGTCTGCCTGTTGAGAAGCGCATCACCTTCAAAGTTCTGTTGCTGGTCTACCACGCAATTCATGGCTCAAACGATCACTCAAAACATATTTGTTCATGCTCTTCCCCAATTTTCCAAACTTAGTTTTTGTTTTATCATGCAAGCGGTTTTTTTCATAATGTTGAGCACCATGAGCATCACTGCCTGACAGAATTGTTGTGCTATATAAGAAGCCACTGTTATTAAACATTATTGTAATTATGAAGAAAGTCCAAGGTCACTGATCCCCCCTCTCTTGTCAATTCTTTTCCCCTGCACATAGATCAGCCATAAGTGCTGCCAAAGTCAAAGTTTCTTTCAGGAAATGGGATGTTTTCTGAATAATTACCATTTGACATGTTTGAAGGAAACCCTAATTTTCAACTTGTGGTTTACTAAGTACCCTTATATACCCAGGGGACTTTCAAAAGTAAAACATGCTTCAAACTTTACACAAATAGCATTCAGTTCTTGTAGAAGGATCGCGTAAGAAAAAAGGTGCTTTTTTAAAAAGATATTGAAGGTATCCAGGTGTTTTATTTGTGTTTTTGACAAAGTTAAACCTGGCAATTCATTTTGAATACCTGACAGGTTTTGGTATCGAAATGACAACTGTCAAGCACTCGCAGAAGATTGGTAGGTTTTTTTAAATCTCTGTCTTGCTCTGAGATATTGAATCCTGTAATGTGAAGACCTCACATGGACATGCTATCAATGAATCATACATGTATTTTCAATTTTGAGTTTCCGTGTTCAGGATTTAAGATGATATTAAAGTGTCATCCATTGACATGTCTGCACAAGCAAATTAAGTCTCTCCTGATTGTGAATTAAGATAAGGTATTTGCTGCACGAAGACTTATTTTTCCTTTTGATGAAACTTTAACAGATTGCCAAAAGGGTAATTGGATTTGGTTCAAAACTGGTTGCCAGCCACATAATTTAATCTTTGTCAGTGTACAACTACAAGTGCTGACGCTCATTAGTTGTTGTTTGAGGGCTTAACTCAACAGATGAGTTTTATGTATCTACAAATTTGAATTTGTTGAGAAGAATTGCTTCTTTATACCCCTTGTTCTGATGTCACACGCAGCTACTGTTTCTTCATGGTCTGCCATTTTGGGAGTTAAATTGCATATAAAGGTATTTTGCTTATCTTAATGTGGTTGGGCCACCTAGAATATGCCCTGCATTAACACACAGGGAATTTGACTCCCAAAATGGTGCAGCCAATACTTACCATGAGTGATGATGTCGGGTGAATTGGGTAGGCTCTGTTAGAAAATTTGATTGTGAGTGTTAATCCAAAAATTGAAGGCCACAAATTTTAAACTCTAGTCATGATTATTATGAGCGTACAGGTGCATTTAGGAGTGATTATCTAGGAGTTTTGTAATGGACATCTGCTACACACACCAGTGATGCGTAACAATTATATGATAAATTTCTATTAAATCAAAAAGGAAAAACAATCGGTACACAGCAGCACAGTTTGCTTAATAACCTACTAAAAAACAAGTCAACAGATCAAGTGAGATGTTCCCCCATGGGGAGGGGGTTATTTGTTAAGGCATGGTGTGTAATTACTAGCATCTTTTTATGGAGATGATAGTCATTTTGTCTCTTATCTTTATAAGTGAGAATAAGCAGCTCTCATTTTTTACCAGAAAGTGAATCTCGGTTCGGTCAATTGATTTGAAAAGATGGCTGCACCATGATAAAGGTCTAAGTGCTGTTTTCAGTGAACGGAACCAGCTTGTGGAGCAACAGGATGTTACAATGTATCATCAGCATTGTGACATGCCACTCCATGTGGCTGACAGATTCTACACAGATCTGAGGGAGCCATGGGAAGGAAGAAGACCTCTCAATAAAGTTGTAAAATGAAGAGAAACACAAGTGTAAAGTCGGAAGCATACTCCCGACCAATTACCTTTACCTTGTTGTGAACAGCAAGTTAGAGAGATAAAGAGGGAAAGAATACTGACGCTTCTTAACAGGCACAAAAACATTGCAGTCAAAAATAAGTGGAAATTAAAGTCACAAGTGTTGATTTTATTTACTTTATAAGTGAAGCAAGCTTGAAAAGGATGCTTTTTGTGTGTTGGTGAAACTTGGGCCCAGCAACATGAAGTAATGGCAGCTCTTAGGGTTCATCAGAACAGTTGCCCGTGGCTCCTCCCCAATTGCAATTTTCACATTGTACAAGTCATTAGTCCTCCCTATTCTTGAGTATGGTTTACCTGCATGGCATCCCTATACCTCAGCTCAGCAACAAAAGCTCGAGCGGATCCAACGTACAGCTACTCGTCTCGCTCTAGGCCAAAGACGAGGAGAAATGTCGTACGAGAATAGATTACAGCGGCTTAACTGGCACACCCTAACCAATAGGCGTAATTACTTGTTATGTTCTTTTGCTTTTAAGGTTTTACACGGTATTTCAGTTTGCGAATCCCTTAGAAACAACATAGTCATCAACCCTCGTCATCTTAACACGCTCACATTCTGCCATCTTCCTGCTCGTACAGACTCATTACTTCACTCTCTGTCCCGTCGTTTCCCGAGACTATGGGATACCATTCCACAACACATCCGGGATGCTGCTGTAATTTGTCCTCTTACGATATTTCTCCGCCAGCTTAAAGCCGTCTGTTTAAATCCTGTTTAAATCCTGTCTAATATTGTTTTTATTTAATCCCTCCGGTTTGACCCGGGAGCATGCGTGTGTGGGAACTTGATCTTCTCCCCTTCCCTCTTATTGTCAAGTTTATTGTCTCCAGTTTTCCTGTTTTACTATGTGTGGGACAACATGCTTCCGAGCATCAGTAATTTAGTTTACTTTTGTTGTCCCTGACCCACATAGTATTGTTTGGTCCTTTTGTCGAGTAGTTTTCTTGTGTCCTTCCTCAGATTAACTTCTTATACGTGCATGCTCCCCTCATAGGCTCATTTTCATTGTTCTCTCTATTTGCCCTCACGTCATCAACATTTTTTATATATTTGTTTTACTTATTTATTTACTTATTTGTTTATTTGTTCAGTTATTTATTTATTTGTTTATTTATTTATTTATTTTATTTTATATTATTTTGTTTTGTTTGTTTGTTTGTTTATTTATTTATTTATTGGTTTAATTCCTTTTTAATTTATTGATTGACTGACTGATTGATTGATTGATTGATTGATTGATTGATTGATTGATTGATTGATTGATTGATTGATTGATTGATTGATTTGTTTGTCATTAATTTATTTATGTTGTTTTTCGTTATGTTTTGTTGCTTTGTCGTTTCTGTTTTGTGTTTTTTTCCCCTCCGTTATTGCATTGTACTATATTTTCTGTACTTGTACTGTTGAGGTCGAATAAATAATAATAATAATAACTAAGACGCCTGTTGAAAGAATGAAGATTCAACCTTTTGTGTGTGGATCATATTGATATGCAGGTTGTTTTGGTCTGCATAGGTGTATAATGTCATTAACTAGCCAGCACACAACTAATGCTTTTAACAATTTTTTTTAATATATTTAGAATATTGATCGATTTAAATAAAAAGTACCTCAAACTCACAACATCAATTACCTTTGCCTAGTTCTTAACAGCAAGCAGGAAAGGTAAAGGTAGGAAGATGAAAGTCTGAATACTGAAGCTTCTTAACAGCAAGCAAGGTCAAATCAGGTCATCACTGTATGTTAACAAACTGTTTACACCAAACCTTAACAATGATTCAAATTTGATGAGCTGTTCTTCAGATTTGAATTTTGAAAAACAAATTTTGAATTATTGTAATTCTTTTGAAAACAATAACATTGGCCGTTATTATGACCATACAAAATCTTAAAGAATGTTTCATAATATGTTTTTTTATTGTTTATTTTTAAACATTCGATTTGGACAGGAAGTAAGGTCAAATCAGGTCACAACTGTAAATCAAATATTGCATATATCAAACCTTCACAGATGATGTAAAGATTCAAAACAGCTGTGGTTTTCAAAATAATAATTTTGATTTTTGGTCATTTGACACCCGATGACATCATCAAGATGCTGCTAATATCTCATCTAGGCATTATTAAGAGTTGAGCATTTGCTAAGTTTTAAAATGATTTTCAGCTTGCAACAGGTTTGTAGCAAAAAGGAGTGCATTTTATTTTTTATAAGAGGGCCCTGGTTTGACAATCATTCAAGACCATGGTCAATTGTCTTTTCATACACAGGAACCATGTCCAAATTCCCTTTGGCTGCAGACCTCAACATAAGGCCTTATAAGGAATATTTGTTCACTTCACCATCCTGATTTGGACCAGAAGAAAGGTCAAATTTGGGTCATGTCACTGTTACTTTTGTTCATAACCTTTCATATGACGCATAGATTGTGAAAATAGCTGAAATAGTGTAATTTAAAACCTGATGGCTTTATCTCCAAGTGTTTTAACTATCTGTGAAGTTTCAAGTTTATGTGAGCCTTGCAAGTATGCATTTGTTGGTGGACAATTAATGGTCAGAAGAAGAAAAAGGAAGGGGGAAAAAAGAAGAAAAAAAGAAAGAGTTTTGGGCGATCCCTTAACACTAAAAACAAACCTTTAAAAAATGGAAAGAACAAAAACAAAAGGTTCCAGGCTCTACCAAAAAGACCTTTAAAAAAAACAAAAAAACCATAAAACAAGGGCTTTTGCCAAATGAATCTAAAAAGTTGCAATAATGACACATTGCTGCTAGAACCATGGATGATCAAGCCATGCCCCTGTTATTAACTAACCTTGAGTAGGTGTGGTTTGTGGTTTAGTAATTGAGCATTTAACTTGTTCAATCTTTTGCAATTAGACATACTACCACTTAAATGATAATTGGTAGACCCAAATGTTTAGAACCTATAGAAATGAAACAATTGATGTGTCAGATGCTATGGCCTTAAGCATACATTAGGGATATTTCCTTTGTGTAATGAGCAGTGTAGAGCACATGTGAAATTACAAAGGCAAGGCAATGAAACAATTATCACTTTTACAAATACTCAGATGATGGGGGATCAGGCTGCAACTATTCAGCTTATCAGCTGATTTCCTCTTTTTCTGTCAAAATAACTTGCATTGAAAACTGAAAACCACTGCACAAATTTTAGTGTGGTTGGCCATTTTAAGTTGCAGGTGTGTGATGCTTACAAAGCTACATGTATGATGAATTAAACAAACACAATATTAAACAAAATTGTCCATACCTAAATTCTGACCCAGTCAATGTGATTCTATTTAAACTGAAGCTGTTTTTCTTCCAATATATGCAATAGTGCTCTGCAACATCAGAACAAAGAATCAGTTGGGGAGGAAAGTCACTGCTTTAAACAATTAAGGGAGACCACATTACTGATTGTCAGATTTGTACCTTAGTTTCAACTCATGGCTTCCAGATTGAGAAGCCTGTGTAAATGAAATTCAATATTATCCCACTCTCCACATGCACATGTAATTGTAATTTTGTGTAAAAGACTTTAACATTTCCTTCTAGGTTTTGAGATAAAGATAACGGACACACACTGAAACTGCTGCATGTTTTTTTAAACAGTGAAGCCCTCATTTTTGTCATGAAGGACTGCTAAAAGTTTACTTTGATTGTGTCAGCCTGAAATTAATTAAGAAGTTTTGATGCTGTGGAATGAACGATATCAATACAAAGTGCAAATTGTGGGCTGGTGGATTTTTTTTATAGAATTTTACTGGCAGAGAGACACGATGGCCAATGTATGAAAAAGGCACAGCAACTCGTTTCTATGAAGAGACATTTTAAAATCAACGCTTATTTTGTGGCAGAAAAGGGCATGAGAGCAAAATGGAGAAAAGAACATGGGGAAACCAGCTGCAAAAAGGATACTTATCCCAGGGGCAATACAGATACTTGCCGCCATGTAATTCTAGGCCTTTCTTCATAAAGTGGAGCATGAAGCAAAACTAAAATTGCCAGTCTGAGAATCAAAGTATTTTAGACACAACTTTAGAACATTTTCTCTTTGTTAACTATTAATAGTTCTCTTTTTTGGTGGCGTGCAATTTCATCTAACAAGTGAGTTTCTGATATATCTGGGTCATGTTCAGCATTATCTTTTCTGGCAGTATGCACTACTTTTATAATCTGATCAGAGTCATTTACAGCCAGATCTTCTTGGGCTATTTCTGGTTGTTGGACTGAGTAAATTAATTAACATGCTCAGAGTGTGTTTGATGGTGGCAGTGAACATTTATATGTAGGGTGATCAGAGAGATATTGTCTGGATGTCTGGGCACCCAGGAGACATCGTCTGTAGCACCCTTGGGTAAATTGTCTGGGACTCTTGATGAAATTATATTGGGTAGATGGGGAGGGGGGGGGATAACTTCAGCCCCCAGGGAGGAGATTGAGAGGCTGGTTGAGATATTTGCTATCTACCCATGATTGATATGGAGGTTGGTTTAAAGTGTTCCCAACACAGTTTGTACTGATTAATACAAAGTAATAGGCAATTAATACAAATGTTATTGTTTTGGAGCTTTACAGGTCAGCTCATTGAAAGAGATGTCTTTTGCTTATTTTTCAACTGAAGAGGAAAGATAATTGACCATCAGCCTCGTCACAGGGGTTATGTTATCTTTTTCTGTTTATTAAGGATTTGTTGTTTTTTATTTTTGTGGATAAAAGTTGGAATGAGCGGAAATGTTTGGTGTAAGATGCAACAAGCGACAATTACTGATAAAAATCAATCACGTTTTTTGACTGCTTAACTTCCCATTAATGTAGATCATTGCTCCCTCCATCATGTCTATCACCCCCCCCCCCCCCAATCCTGACTTTAAGGCCAGTTATTGTCAACTTAATAAATCACTGCACAGTGAATGGTGGGATTACAATTTGACAGCAAAGTGGCGTCGTTGGCTGTGGGGAAAAAGTTGTCTTCAATTGTCTTAAAGTCCTTTTTATCTTCCCCTAAAGAGTAGGTTTGTCCCTGTTAGGAAATGACTGTGCTGCAGATGTGTGGTAATGGATAATTGCATCCTACTGGTTTTGTTGGTTTTGTTCATAGACCAGTCAAATTATTGGATTTTTGCTCTCAATGTCTTAGTCACTGAAAAGAATCTGGTTTCATTGTAACATTGTGTGTTGTTGGTTTGTAAAACATATTTTTGATTTTAGTGAACTTGTTATTTTTAAAAAGAAATAAGTAAAACAAAAAAGAAGTTGCATGTATAATCATAAGTCAGGATGCATGGCGTGTCATGGCCAAGCAGTTAAGAGCACCGGACTCGAGCTATGGTGTTTCTGATCAGCGAAGTGAGGGTTCGAGTCCAGGTTGTGGCACTTGTGTCCTTCAGGAAGACACTATTAATGCTTTGTCCTTTGGATGGGGCATTTAAAAGCAGTAGGTGTATTGCACGTAAAAGGACACAGTTACACTTTTCGCTAAGAGAAGCGGATTGCCCCCGGTGTGTCTGGCAGTGGCTGCTGAATGCGTCGCAGCACTTTGTAAATCATTATAACTTATTAGGTGCTACATGTACATAAATTGGTCTAATAATTATTTTAAAAATCAAAAAACCTGTCTAGGAAGTTTCTGTTTGTTCAAGCGCCATGATGAGTACCTCATCAGTACCTACGTGCACTATATAAGACAATATATTGTTATTATTATTTGCATCATTGCTGGGAATCTCATAGTGAAATTACCAGCATCAGCATTATAGTATGTTTTACCCATGAATGAGGAAATATGTATTTTGAACTGTTCACGCTATTACAGCCGCAAAGGGCCCTAGCTGCGCCAAAGCGCAAAAGTTAGTGTGACTAGCACAGGATCTATGGAGACATTGACAGCGCCCCAGGGATAGCCTCCACCCCATGTTAACCAGGGACATAAAGGTTGAGTCATTCTGAATAGGGTTCGGGAACCTGAACTCCCCAAACCCTGTAACATTAAAGGGAACCAGTGTATATACCATTCTGACCTTAGAAAAGAAGCTAGTTCAGTTTGACAATAAATCAAATGTGTTTGGTTGTTAATCTACCTGTCCTTATCAAGACCCCCTCCCACGCCCCCAAAGAATGGGGAATCACAAAAATTCCAATCACAAATAATTATCATGTGTAAAAACATATCACCTCCATCTGTAGATCCATAAACTTTCATTTACACAACTTAAATCACATATGCAAATACATTGATCAACCACTTGCCATCATGCAGTATGATCTCTGTTTCTATTTTGCCCTGACTACTGTAAATCTTTCGTTGTAGGTGTCAGTCAAGGGAGATTAACAGACTCCAAAAATGAGCTGCTCAGCAGATATTCTCAGTTGGCCGTTTTTTGGATGACCAGGAACATCATTTTATTTTGATTGCCTTCTAACTCCTTTCAAGTGCCAGCATGGTGTAGCTCTTCCCTACCTGATTTACCTATATTTCATGTCCCAGGGAGGCAGGGTCTGCGGTCTTCATCTCATATTATTTACATGTAAACAAAATGTCCTTAGTGCAGGCAACATACATGTAGCAACATAGCCAGTCCTTGGGAATGGAACAAACTCCCTGGTCACATCAGAGACTCTTATTTTCAAAACACTTCTCCAACCTTCCTCTTTTCTTTTTCTGTTTAGCATCTGCTAGGGCTCTAGGTTCACCGTGAAGCACTTTCATCTTTATACCCATATCACTATTATTATTGTTTTTTATATGGGTGTTATAAATCTACCCCTCCCACAAAAAATTCCCGCTCCCACACACCCCTAAAATTGTTATCTAAAAATGCGTTTGTTTTTTTCCCCCCACTAATCTGATCACAAATAGTCATTATAAAATTAGTTGTACATACATTTAATATTGCAACTTGACTTCAGGTATAAAGTAGTGGAGGTCACATTGTATGTAAAGCCTGCAGAGTGGACATCCAACCCCAGAGCTTATAGAAGCAAGGTAAAGAAATGTATTGAATATCGGGGAACGCAAAGTGTATGAATATATCAGGCATGTACGTCAGCCCTTGTACTCGATAAAATGTTCCTACTCTTTTCAAAGGACCAAATATCAAGCATTATAATGTGAAATAAGCATCAGAAAAGCAATGAAAACTAAGAGCATTTAAATACAAGTATATCACAATATAAAAAATGATATTTTATATCACAATATAAAAAATTAGGTACATCACCTATAAAATGCAAAATAGAGGAATAATTTAGTTTATGTTGAACCTGTTAACCCTTACTTTTTCACAGGTGGTGGGGGGGGGGGGGTAGAACTCAAATTTGAGACTGGACCACAGGCCCGAGGCCAGTGGTTTTAGTGTTGGGCCAGGAAACTTATGACTGGACAGGTCCAGCAGTCTTGTGTTTGTCAATTGAATATCAATAAATGTACCTCGCTAGATAATATCCCGAACAGAAACAAATGATGTTCAAATGTTGACTTTGAGTCTGAAAAATACCTTTCAGTTATATTGAGTAATGAAGTATACTAGATACCCAAAGGGACAAATGAGATAAATCTTATGGTTTGGTTTTTTACCCTTACACCGATGTGTGTTAAGCACTAGTGTATACTCAGTACTTACCCGAGTTCTGTGAAAAAAATCCACAGGCTAATCACTCGGGATTCGAACCCATGACCTTTGCATTGCTAGAGCAGATGTTTTACCACTAGACCACCAGCTAGCCCATAGTTACAGGCAGTTTGAATCCTTAGCAGCGGGTACCGTAACCTTAAATCTTCTTTTACATACTTAGTGCAATTATTATTTTGTCAAAAGTAAAGCACGCCATTAATGTTGGTACTTTCCCATTCACAAACAGGCTTTACAAGTTTGCAGAACTCCATCACATACATTCCACTACACTTGTGAACAACCACACGCTCCACTGTGTTTATCGCTGTCAAAATACAAACCAGCAGTGTGTTGGGCAAATCCATTCTATTCGTAGAATTTAATTATAAAACTACAAATATTGACAAAAACAAAAACATATTTTGTTTACAGCTATCAAAATTTTGGGGTAGTACGAAAAGATTTTTCAAAATAAATGGACTGCCAAAAAGGCAGTGTAATTAGGGGTGCCTACATTGTACCAAACAGGGTTGGAACCGCTGCTCACTATGTAGTTGACTGCAGACGCTGTGATGGTTGTGGTGTTGCTTTTTCATTTCTTTTTCTTTGAAGATGAATTTAGTAGTATGTGGACTCTTTTTCAACAGCATAACTTATCCTACATTCATATAAACTGAACTTAGTATCAAAAACATGTAAATGTTGTAAATCTTTTGCGCTCTTAAGTTATTGGAGAAGGAACAACCCCCGCTTCTTCACTTCCTGTAAGCAACAAATACTCATTCTGCTGCTACCAAACAAGTACCAGAATGCGGACTGTTTACTGTCACATTTGTCTCTCCTCGCCTCGTTTTGGTTACATGGATTTGAATTGGAGGATGATAACAGAATGGCTGCACCATAAGAAAGGTGTAAAGGTGTGTGTTAATGAAAGTTGTCTCAAGTTATTATTTTTTCAGGAAGATTATAGAAAAGATTTCTTTTCTCCCCCCCCCCCCCCCCCCCAAAAAAAAGAAAGAAAAAAAAATAAACATAAGAAAAGCATTATATACCTTCTTTAAGACAATGCCATTATGAAGTGAGTCACACTTGACTTGTAGGTATTTGCTGGAACCGTCACAGTTTTCCTGATGTACCAGTTATTGTATTTTGTCCAGATTTCCAGGTTTGACTTTTAGGTTAATGAAATGTGCAAACCTTGTGCGTATTGGGTAGCAAGCCTTGTGGGTATTAGAGTGCAAGCCTTATGCGTATTGAAGTGCAAGCCTTGTGCGTATTAGAGTGCAAGCCTTGTGCGTATTAGAGTGCAAGCCTTGTGCGTATTTAAGTGCAAGCCTTGTCCGTATTAGTAGAGTGCAAGCCTTGTGCATATTGGGGTGCATTTATCATTGATATTTTTGTGTACAGGATGCTCGTAAGATCTGTTCTAGGAAGCAAACTGTTCCATGGTAGGCTAGCATAATACAGTCTTTAGAATTTTCCGCATCGCGGTGAACATGGACAGAATCGCGGAAATTGGTGTAGAACATGGAATCGATTCAATTGCACGGAATTTCACGGAATTGAAAAAAAATATAAGAATTCAACATAAATCGAAAAAATTGATTCAAATAATGACTTAAATAAAAATTTTGAACCAAAAAAAACAACATTCTGCAAACTCGAAATCCTTCAAATTCTGGCAATAAAGTCCATCTAGTCTTGATATTTGCGAGATTTAATGTGGCCACCTTCGTTCATTTCAGTATCAAACATTAAAACCGCATGCACATTATTAGTCTGGCTCTCTCCTCCATGTTCAATACAACAATACGTGGGCGAGTGGGGAAACACACAACTCAAATTTCCAGGGTTGGGAAGACGTGGGGTGGAGTCTAATCTCAACTTCGTTCCGGATATATTTAATGCAAAATGATAACCTCATACTCATAAACACATCGCTCTCGCCGCACAATTATTTCCCAATGTGCATCAGCGACCGATCGTTAATAAATCACGAAGATTTCATTGCAAAAGAAGTTCTATACAACCGATCCTTAAATCACAAATCCATGAAAATGGTTGTTGATGAAAATAGTATTCACATTCGTGTTTTTTTTTGTTTTTGTTTTTTTGTTTTTTTAAGCTTCGAAAATTGCATGCATACATGCGGGCTAGTGAAACAAAAGTTAAGGGAAACCCCTGCTTCCGCGCACACTCCGTTCCAGTGTGTCACAATGGTGACCAAACGGAAGGCAAGTGGGTAGTTATGTCATATTTATTGTGTTTTTTTACCTTGAATTAACGTTGTTGTTATCACAGAAATGGTTAAAAGATAACACCGGTAAAAAACGGAAATCAGAGTTTTAGAAAACGAAATTCAGTAAATAATTACGTCACGGAAAATTCTGATGTCTGATAATATGCTGTATAGCACTTCACACACGTGTTTAGTGCATGCACTATGATGATATGTGTATCTATATTAGTGCGCTGCGTGAGGATGGATAATACAAGGAAAATGGGCCAGTCAGTCAAGTGTCAGCTTGAGATGGCAAACTGCATGTTGTACAGTAGACATGGTGATTCATTGGCCAGACATATAGAAATTCATGTTAAATTTTGTCATTTATGCCCATTTATGTGGCAGAACTCTAAAAGAAAACAGTGAAACGACTGTGAATCAGGAAGGAAAAATTAATGTTACACGTATGTCATGAAATTTTATACCAGAGTAGAGAATGTTTCTTTTTTAGAAACACACTGTTTATAAAATTCTTTACAAGATGTGTGAGTGCACCTGGTGGTATACTGCTATTTTTAAAACAAGATAAGTACATCATTGGCAATAACTGCTGCTTCAGCTTCCACTGGGTTATTTTCTTTGAATCAGGACAATGTACATTGTACATTGTAAGTAATTGTGGCAAAGCTACCGCTGATGTAATTATTGCTAACCCTTCGAAGGACTACAGAAAAACCTTTAGAAATGTTAGGTTTGCAAAGTTTAATCATAACATGTAAGCAAATATTCAGATCCCCGTAGAAATAACTGTTTCAGTCTATAGCTTTGAAGGATTTATTATTTTATTACCTGGGGATGAAAAAGCCCAACCATAAACCATTTTTCTGCACCTCATGATTCATCAAGTTAATAAACTGACATTTCAAAAACACATGTTCATGTACTGGTGTACTATGTAAATTGAGTGCAACCTGTAAGGGTGACCTGCTTTTGATGATGATAATATAGTCATCGATGAAGGTTTCCCGTTTCCAGTGTACCTGTGTTGGTGATTTGATTGTCCTTACAAACCACCTACCTTTGGACTGTTGCAGGTGTCTACTGCCCTCAAGTGGTAGAGCTGACAACTCAAACTAGTTCTTGGTCAATTGTGTATATGCAACAGGTGGATTCTTATTGTAATAGTATTCTGGGTCAGTACCTGTCCCCAGTCCCCAGACTATTTTCTTCTTATACTTAACACTTTTATGGGCAGTGCTTTGCTACTTCTGTGTGACAAAGAATTTTCCTAGTCACAGGTTGGGTACAATTTGTAACACCTTCACTACATGTAACTGGTCATGTATGTTGAGTAACCCTTGTTTGTCTGATTCTGTTAGAGTCGGTACAGCACAGCCTCACTGCCCATGTTGAGTTTTATCATAGTGAACTGTTTTAGTAGTTGATATGCCATACGCTGTCGGATTCTACTGGATTCTAGAATGTGCCCTTCTTTTCTGTGGGTTAAAATTATAAAGGGGTTTAAAATGTTAAGCATACCAAACACTGAGAACTGTTTTACCAGAGTTATTTGTTAAAAAACAAACTTATTGCTTGGCTCTCAGCCTCTGGTAAACTGACAAAATGCAATAACTGAAAAATTTAGTTGAAAGATGATGAGTCTTCGATGCATTCACATGAAGACAATGTTGTTTTTTTACCTAAACAAAAGTTGAGCTCCGTAATAGTTTGAAATCATTTATGTTAAACGGTAGGTAGATATTGTGTGCATAAGTGATTACCTGTAAAGATATTGAGACTTTTTACTCATGACCATGTAATGTTGGTTTCATATGACCATCACTGTTTAAAGTGTGTATGTTCTTCTTTGTGGTCCTAATATCCCCTGTCATTATTTTAACTTGCTTGATTATCAGCAAGCATAAACCAATGTGATTATTTGAGCTGGAGGTAATTAGTGGATCAGTGGTAAATGCCTTCAAGGAGACCTCACTGATTCCTTGAGTCTTTCACTTCAAATACAAAGTCTCCAAGCTTTGTACGAATGCATCGTCCCCTCAGCCTGATTTCATGTAAATAATTTGATAATTATACATTCAGGGTATGATGCCCTGAGAGCTATGCTATGCCCACAATGAGATAATTTTGCCTAATGAATAACATCCGTGCAACATTTCAGATGGGAATCGCAATTTGAGCAGTCATAGCAATCTGAAAGTGCACCTCAACTCAAAGGGGTAGATCAGTGAGGGTGAATCACCGCCTGAAGCCCTCTCCAAATCAGAGGGAGCTTATGGCTTCATAATTCAGCATGAAATTAATGCTCCAAATCTTTTGGGTCAAACACTTCTAATTGATGTAATCCGGATGTAAGTCTGTGGGGGATTGTAAGATGGCTTGGTTAAACTAATGGTGGGCAATGATGTGGATAAGATGATTGCATCAGTTGATCAGGAGATCATCCCTAAATCTATGTGTTCATTGGGGGTCACTTGAACAAAACCACCCATGTTTTGTCTGGGTTTTTGTAACAAGGACTTGAAAGAAATCTCTCACTTCATTGCACCTTTCATTG
The DNA here is from genome assembly GCA_037783415.1 of Leptasterias polaris. Lineage (NCBI taxonomy): Eukaryota > Metazoa > Echinodermata > Asteroidea > Forcipulatida > Asteriidae > Leptasterias > Leptasterias polaris. The sequence continues at coordinate 891,706 of JAZGTN010000176.1, read as the reverse complement.
CTCGTCTTTATTTCTTCATAGAAGAATGTCAGAAACTTTGCTAGATGTAAAATAGTGTACTGGGTAAAACCAAATATAAACAAATCCCCTTTTTTAATCAATCGCTTTAGGTTTATTAAAAATGCAAAACAGTTCAAGGGGAACATTTGAGCTACAGTGTGTGTTTAAGATTTTCTTTTTACATCTGAGAGCAACATGGAGCATTTGATCATGCATTGAATATTAGAATTTAGCCTAGCAACGGATCATTTTATTTTTGAAAACATTGGAAGATATTTCAAGAGTAATTCACTTTCAGCATTGTTTCTGAATTGCTTAAACCAACATTTTGGCTGCTCCTCCAATCTGCATTACTCCCTGACCAACTTTTAAAATTCCCAGGTAATGTCATTTCCTAATAGAGTTAGTTGCATTTTCATGTGCTTTCTAGGCCAGCCCATAGCGCGGTTTTATTGGGTAGAAGTAAGAAAACATGAGCTGAACATGGTGTTTGTATACTTAAGAGTGGTGTAGAGTCGGTCTCTTCCTTTGTACCATTGTGTGCTTGTTTCTCTTTCCTTGATTCTTATTCTGGTTTTATTCTCCCTCATATTTTTGAAGTGGGGTTGTGTACATAGCCTACAGATTACTCAAGCCAAGAAAAACAAGTACGGGGAAAGATTTGTAAGGTACAAGCCATATCCGATAGTTAACAAGGAGCTACATGGTGACGACAAGCTAGCGTTTATACAAGGTCTTGATTACAGGGATATCTCAAATATCCCAAACTGCATATTATTCCTAGAAGAAAGTTAACCACAATTTGGAACAGTGTTTTTAACTTGCCTGATAAGTTGTGTTTTTCCGAAATGTCTGTATTATTATCATCACAGTAATGCTCTATTTTAGTCAAACAAAATTTAATATGCAAATTAAGATTCTTGTAAAGTAAAAAATACCTACATTTTAAAGTCTGTCTTTGCGTGCTCCAACCAAGAACACTTTGATGCGCCAATCAAAGCAAAGAAACAAACTTTGATAAAGGTCTGTGGAGTATATTTGTGAGCTGATGGACAGAGAAGGGTGATAAAGCTTTGGTTTTAGCTAGAACTCTATTTTTACGAACTTGCTATAATAAAAAACTGAGTATTAAAGCATTTTTTTATTAACAATACCTTTATCTGTAGATTACAAAAAAGGTATCCTAGCCCTGTTTACAGTCGAAACAGGATGCCCAAAAGGTACCCAGACAACCCTCAGATTAAAACAGCGGGTACAAAAATGTATTTAGCACACAAACTCAGTGCCTTTATGTACACAACATATGCATATTGCAATGGAGTACTGAAAAAAACACTCAAGGACACAAAATTAACGTTTTCTTTCAGAAATTATTTCTCCATGGCAAATCTTAGAAGATGGGTGATGATATTGGCACTGACAGCAAAATTGGTTAAATGCTGCAAACAAGTTATATGAATACCGGCGCAGAGACCTTGTCCAATTCAAATGTTGAAAGCATTTTACATATATTTGCCAACCCGGAACTCAATGTGAGACACATTCCACAATACTTGTTTATGGCTTGAAGTCTGTGTTGAAAAATCCTTTCATTAATCACCCACAAATTCCTGAAATTAAAAAGAAACCAGAATATTAAGTAATTGCGAAATAGCTGTATTTTTTTCATTCCACTGTAGAGTTTAATCCTAATTTCCTGCCATCAATCTTTGGCATTTTGCTCAAAGGTCATAGTTGTCATTGCTGACACTAAAATGGATCTACAAACAAACAGCGCGGTATCAATATCAGTGAAATGATGTGCAGAGACTGACAAAGCATACTTTGTGCAGGGGTAACACCCTGCTGACATTTTCCAATGGCCATGTGGGCGAATAATAAACCCAAATGCCACTTGATCAAGACAAACAGAAAAGTTGCCAACTCATCCGAGATGTGTTTGTTCTCAATAAACAGGAAAGTGTTATTTTTGTTCATGAAACTGCTCAATTTACATCATATCCTTAAATTAGTGATCTTAATGGTAACCATGTTTGTTTTACAATTACGGTACTTAATCAGCCAAATCAAGCATCAATCATTCACCCACTTTGTCAACTTTTCTTTTGGTTTACCCTTGTCTGTGTCAAGAACAATTATCAAATTCTCCAGAATAGCGCAGACTCAATTTTGGTTTGTCCCTTCACTAATGTATTCTTAAAGCACTATGCTCTTTGCTTTTTTGAGTCCTACATTAAAAAAATCCAGTGGTGCCTTGGGTGGGATTTGAACTTGTAACGCACTGGATCACTGAGCATGCTGGGTGGCAAGAGGCCAGCGCATTCCCCACAAAGACTGATCACAGAGCATTGGTGATACAGTGCATTGATAGAAGAAGACTGGAAGAAGACTCATCAAAATGTAGGTTTTATAAATCCATCTTCGGGATTTGTTACACTTATTCATTGGGTTTTCTCATTGCCAAGCCCAGCCAACCCATATACTGTATGTATTTCTTTGATGTTCATACAAAATCAGTGGTGGTAGTGTAGTATCACTTTTGTTTAATTTTATTGTATTTTGAATTATGATTATTTTTTGGGTATTTGTGTTATTTAAAACTTTTATTATTAAACTTTTATCTATTTGAGTTTTGAAGACAGTAATGGAGAAGGCATCGGGCTAACATCCAAAATGTTGATTTTGATGTTTTCCAAGTGTCTCAGAAACTCGGTCAATTTGTGAACCCAGGAAGTGTCTTTGTTTCTCCCCCCCCCCCCCCCCCCCATGTCTCTGCCTTGAAATAAGAACATTCTTCAAATGACTCAATAAGCTCATTGACCAGGCATTAGTCATATTCTCAATGCTTTATGCCTATTGTGAATTACCTTAACAATGGGCTTTTTCAAATCACATCATTCTGAACCACTCTACTTCTTTTAAATGCTTTCTCTGCATCTGGGCAATACCCTGGAAAGGATACAAATAACACCTTACTGTTTGGTGGAATTCGAAGGTAAATTCAAGAATGGCTTGTCCCACAAATAAAACCCACAAGTATTTTAGGGTTGATGACTTTGGGGGTAACAATGCTGACAGTCATTTTTTTAGGCCAACTATTCCTGTCTCCTTGTCTGCTGTGTATTGTTACAGTGTAACAATACAATGCCCCTGACCCTACATACAAGCTGTAGATTACAGAACTAGCCTCCTTGTTATCAGGTATTCTTAAAATTGTCAGTCTTTAGTAAGCTGTTGATCAATTTGATTGAATGAGATCAACAATTAACTTGTGTTTGTAATAATCGTGTACTTTCAACCAATCACACAAATATGTTTGGAGGCTAAATGCAATTAGATGAAAATTTGAAGGAAATATCAGATGAAATAGGATTGATGACCCCAATGTTTGGGGCCCAGTTTATATAATCTGCTAAGCGCACAGTTGTGTTAAGAACATAAATATTGTATTGAGCTGAAACGGGTCACTGTTACTTGGGACTGGCACCCTCTTAATCAAAATGTTTACATTCATGTAAAGTAATAGAAGAGATCATTTCAAAATTCATGTCTACGTAGTTTAAGCTGTATCATGAATTTGGTCCTGCTGTGAGATTCTAAATGACACACCCTCTTGTCATAAATGAGCCTTCCTCAAACAATTTCCCCTTCCCAGATAAGCAGTGTACATGTACTTTTGAATGTTTTTACAACCATTAAACACTGTTGATGTAAAAATACATCACAGTTTAGACAAGTGATATATAAATTTATAATCCGCACTCGTAGTACATTTCTGGAAATTAGTGTTGTTATTCCTTGTATATAGCAAAGCCATTTTAATGAGAAGTTTGTTTTCCAAGTACATCCAAGTAAATGGAGTTACGAATATTAATTAGATTTTTTTTTGCCAGAAAGTGTAATTCTCTTCCCTGACATTGTGGTTTTATTTATTTATTTATTATAAATGGTGTTTGTGGTTGTTTTTATTTTTTTGTTTTGGGGGGTGTTCACATTTGTTTTGATTAATTAAACTGTTTTTTATGTGTACCTATCTGAGGATGAATACGAAAGAGTTGTGCTGTTTTGGATTCTTCCTATCCAGGAAGTGGTGTGATTTTTGAGAGTGGAGAAGTTTCACAGGTACCAACAGCACAAAAGTAAAAATACTAGTCCGTTCATTATTTTGCATATGAAGAGCATTGACGCATAAGCTGTGAGTTATGTGACAACTGCACAAGAGCTATTAATTAACTAGGGTTTGCCACATTTTGGCAGTTGATACATGTCCGTGTGGTTTATGCAAACCGCAAAAAACTTTCGAGGGGTCGTTATTGTTGCGCTTTTGTTCCGATACCTCACAGAGATATCAAAAAAGGACTGTTTTCAGTAAAGAATTTTTGGCATGCTTGAAATGCCCTCGGGAAAAGTGGGAAAATCATTCTAGCGTAAAATATGGGAATATTTTTTGAGTGTGTGAAGTGGAAGCTTTTCAGAAGTCAGCAATTGAGAACATTTAACTTTGTCATTGTGTTGAGGTAACTTTTCTAGCATGTATTAGCTGCAAATGGGTTAAGAGCCAGTGGCAATGCTGAAGTGTCAATGACCGAGAGTCGGCCAGTCGTAGGGGGTGTTTAACTTGTCTTCCTAGTGAACTGGTTCTTTACTGATGTAGTGTATTTGCCAGGTAGTTCTACATGACATCAATCCTCAATCTAACCCTGAGTTTAGCTCAACTTACTATTTATGTCTAGGAACAGATCCATGAGTTTGAATCTTGTAATATGCAATGACTGAGACAGCTGAAGCACTGGTGTACACAATGTGTAATGAAAAGATTGATCCTGAAATGTAGTGTCACAGTTTACTGACGCAGGAAAGACTGAAGTAAAATTATCAACTTTTATCAGAGCATCATCCCCATTTACAAATGTTTGTGTGTGTTGGGGGGGGGGGGGGGGGGGTTATAGCTTCGACCCAATTTAATTCAGCTATTAAGCAAAACATTAATTCTTTAACAGATATATTTGCAGTGCTAAGTACATGTAATAAGTGTGTCGGGTTAGGAAAAGAAAACTCTTTTGTTCATTTGTAGAATATCACCAAGATTTGCATTTCTTTAACAATATTGTTTTATAGTTGTTTTAGAAGAAGCATAGTGCGTTTATAAACATCCCATGTGTCCATTCCATGATTGTTATATATTAAGATATCGTACTTGTGCTTAAGTTACAGTTTATAAGATATATATTTGCCATTGATTGGTGAAGCAACTTTTCCTTTGTACATGTGGTAGCCTCTTGGTTGAGATGACAACTGTTTCTTTCTGGACAACTACATGTACCACGCTCTGTCATTTCTGAGCATGTTTCCTCATTCTATAATACTTTTAATACCACTCTGAATAGAGGTGTTCCTTCCTCCACTGCTCCTTCCCATAGTCCCAAATTCCAGAAGCAACATGTCATACATGTATTACAAGATTTTCATTGTTTCTTGCAAGTAATTTCCTTCATTGGACAGGCATTTCAGGTTGTTATAAACATTTGTCAAGTTACTGTGCAGAGAGTAATCCTGGAATTACAATGACATTGTATACATTCACCATGGTACATGTATATTGTAGTGAAGTCTGCAGGATGATGTGCTAAGTTACAAGCATCAATATTTTGCAATTTGTTTAGTAATTTATTGCATCCCCCTTGCATTAACTTGAAAATGTTAATCTCTCAACGACTAAAGCCATATTTTTACTCTAAACTAAATGAATCAAATTAGCTTCCTGATTTTGAAAGCTTAGCATTGATCAGATTGTCGTTAGTTGAGATTTGTGACACATCTTCATTTCTGAGTTTGAGTCCACATGTTGGACCCAGGGTATCCTAAACTGCTATGAAAACCCTGATGTTGATATCCTTCTGTGATTGGTCAATAGTTATATCTTAATCTGGTTCTAATGCTCAATTCCAGGGCCTTGCCCTCTTCCAGTTCTCCAATGAGGTGGTTCATCCTCTTCTAAAGCACACTCTTCCTGAATTTCTGCTGCTGCAGTGTAAAGGGCGTTTTGACAACACTGATGTTCGTTCTGCCCTGCTCCCACTGATTAAAGATGACAGTATCAGCCACTTGTTCTTAATCCTCCTGTCAGGTTAAATTTCTTGTCTTGATGGAGGATCATCTAGTCGCATTGCCCTGACTTGGCCGAACAGCTGCCTGACATCAAGGCCGTACTGTTAGGATTTAGATAGAGTCCATCTCAGTGCTGGGGCCAATTTCATTGAAAATATTGCTCAACTTACATGCTAACCAAAACTCAATGTGGGACCACTCACAAATTTGCTACACTTCACATGGCATTCTGGCTGCCAAAATGCACAAGTTTTAACACTTACATAGTACTCATCAAAACCTTGAGTACAGTTTAATGATCTACCATATTTCTTTCCAGAACCTTCATATTTATTTAATTATGCCCTGCAAGTTCGGTTAATTTATTAATGATTTAACTGTACAATTAAATGTTTGGTTAGCCGGTTAATTAAGCCATACCTCAAAGTAGTTGCATGATATCTGCCAAATCTGCTGCCAAGTGTGCTTTTTGTTCATAAACAGCACACAATCAATTTTCATATGTGCATGCTATGAACGCAAGCCCCAGAATGAAAACTGCAGAAAATGATATTGTGTTGATTTTATAATTAATTTCCAAGTTAGTAAAATATTATGGTGTTTAAGTTAAGTGACATTTTATTCTGTAACAACATAACAAATGACCAGGGTAAGCTAGCTATGTACCTGCATCAATCCTTCATTACCTTTGATCTTGGTATGGGCTTGCCTGTCTGTGTGCATGTGGTACACCTCATCCCATTGGCGCAGGTGCTCTGCTAGTCTCTGTATGTGGACTTTGAAATTCAACCCAACTGTACATTGCCAGAATTCCCCTTGATCCTGAGGTTTATATACATTGACAGCATAGATAAACTATGGCTGGCCTTATCTTAACATTTCAGGAAGAAAGGAAGCTCATCTCGCATATAATACAATCGTAATCAGAAAAAATCCATTCAACCTTAATTAATCTTAGGAAGTCATACATTACTTACATGTAGGAATAAAAACATGTAATACAAACACTAACAAGAGATATTTGGGCATATGGCTGCTTAGCTTTGAAGATTGTTAAGAAGTGTGTTAGTTTGGGCATAGGGCTGCTTAGCTTTGAAGATTGTTAAGAAGTGTGTTAGTATGGGCATATATGGCTGCTTAGCTTTGAAGATTGTTAAGAAGTGTGTTAGCTTGGGCATATGGCTGCTTAGCTTTGAAGATTGTTAAGAAGTGTGTTAGTATGGGCATATGGCTGCTTAGCTTTGAGGATTGTTAAGTAGTGTGTTAGTTTGGGCATAGGGCTGCTTAGCTTTGAAGATTGTTAAGAAGTGTGTTAGCTTGGGCATATGGCTGCTTAGCTTTAAAGATTGTTAAGAAGTGTGTTAGTTTGGGCATAGGGCTGCTTAGCTTTGAAGATTGTTAAGAAGTGTGTTAGTTTGGGCATATGGCTGCTTAGCTTTGAAGATTGTTAAGAAGTGTTAGTTTGGGCATAGGGCTGCTTAGCTTTGAAGATTGTTAAAACGTGTGTTAGTTTGGGCATATGGCTGCTTAGCTTTGAAGATTGTTAAGAAGTGTGTTAGTTTGGGCATAGGGCTGCTTAGCTTTGAAGATTGTTAAGAAGTGTGTTAGTTTGGGCATAGGGCTGCTTAGCTTTAAAGATTGTTAAGAAGTGTGTTAGTTTGGGCATATGGCTGCTTAGCTTTGAAGATTGTTAAGAAGTGTGTTAGTTTGGACCATTGGCTTCTTAGCTTTAAATATGGTTCAGAAGTGTGTTAGTGTATGTGCATATGGCTGCTTAGCTTTGAAGATTGTTAAGAAGTGTGTTAGTTTGGGCATATGGCTGCTTAGCTTTGAAGATTGTTAAGAAGTGTGTTAGTTTGGGCATAGGGCTGCTTAGCTTTGAAGATTGTTAAGTAGTGTGTTAGTATGGACCATTGGATGCTTAGCTTTGAGGATTGTTAAGAAGTGTGTTAGTTTGGGCATATGGCTGCTTAGCTTTGAAGATTTTTAAGAAGTGTGTTAGTTTGGGCATAGGGCTGCTTAGCTTTGAAGATTGTTAAGAAGTGTGTTAGCTTGGGCATATGGTTGCTTAGCTTTGAAGATTGTTAAGAAGTGTGTTAGTTTGGGCATAGGGCTGCTTAGCTTTGAAGATTGTTAAGAAGTGTGTTAGTTTTGGCATAGGGCTGCTTAGCTTTGAAGATTGTTAGGAAGTGTGTTAGTTTGGGCATATGGCTGCTTAGCTTTGAAGATTGTTAAGAAGTGTTAGTTTGGGCATATGGCTGCTTAGCTTTGAATATTGTTAAGAAGTGTGTTAGTTTGGGCATAGGGCTGCTTAGCTTTGAAGATTGTTAGGAAGTGTGTTAGTTTGGGCATATGGCTGCTTAGCTTTGAAGATTGTTAAGAAGTGTGTTAGTTTGGGCATAGGGCTGCTTAGCTTTGAAGATTGTTAAGAAGTGTGTTAGTTTGGGCATAGGGCTGCTTAGCTTTGAAGATTGTTAATAAGTGTGTTAGTTTGGGCATAGGGCTGCTTAGCTTTAAAGATTGTTAAGAAGTGTGTTAGTTTGGGCATAGGGCTGCTTAGCTTTGAAGATTGTTAAGAAGTGTGTTAGTTTGGGCATATGGCTGCTTAGCTTTGAAGATTGTTAAGTAGTGTGTTAGTATGGACCATTGGCTGCTTAGCTTTGAGGATTGTTAAGTAGTGTGTTAGTATGGACCATTGGCTGCTTAGCTTTGAAGATTGTTAAGAAGTGTGTTAGTTTGGGCATAGGGCTGCTTAGCTTTGAAGATTGTTAAGAAGTGTGTTAGTTTGGGCATATGGCTGCTTAGCTTTGAAGATTGTTAAGTAGTGTGTTAGTATGGACCATTGGCTGCTTAGCTTTGAGGATTGTTAAGTAGCAGACATGCCAACTAGTACGTTTTTTCCGTATTTCGTACGGGTTTTCGTTAAAAATACGGGTGTACAGGTTTTGCAAAAAAAATACGGTTTTGACCACCGCCACCGCAAAAATAATTCCATTCCCCCAAAACTGCTGCGAGAAATACTATACTAACTAAAGCTAGTGCTATTAAGCCATGTGGTACAACCTCGTTTCCAATGGTGTTCAATCTCGCCGCGCAATTATTTTCTTTCCCAGAATGATCGATACGGCGCACGCGCTACCCATGTTAGCGAGGTTGTCTGTGGGCACGAGGCAGCGGAGGCTCGTTTATCACCAATTATTTGTAAGCGCGTCAGTTATTGGTGCATGGTATGTAAACAAACCTGTATTAACCAATCGGAAACTGCATGCAAAAGGTTACGATTGTTCGCCTTTCGAGAGCTGTCAGTGTCAGTTCACGCTGTTTTGGGGAATTTTTTTAGCACTCCTGCATGAAATTGTAATATAAATATCTGATTATGGCTTCGACCTCGTCGAATAAAAGGAAGCAGTCATTTAAAGGAGAATATTCAGCGAAGTGGGACTTCATAAAAGCGTCCAAAAAAGGGAGAAAATAATTAATTTATCAATAATGTTATTTTGTTATGTAATTTGTAAGCAGCATCCCTCACAATATGGAATGGATGGAGGTACGCAGGAGATGTTTTTTTGTTAATATGGAGGTATGATTGTGTCAGATATCTTTCAAAAAATATAAATTTTCGGCTAAAAGGTTGCCCCAAATCGTCCGCTTGCGACTTCTCTTGTCCACTCTCGTTCAGCTGCACAACGAATTGGACAAACTCTTGCGCAATCTGCAGTTTGCGCCATGCAGAATCGGCAGCTCCCATTGCCTATCGAGTAAAGGTTTGCGCAATTTTCAGATTGCGCATTGTCTTGTACACCATGCGCGCAATGTATACTTCACGAAACACGACGCGACGACCGTGGATCACAAAATCATGAGACCAAAATCACGGAGATATCAGTGGATGTGTTGTGGTTTTTTAGTTCAATTTTGTTAAAAACATGTTTGGTTGGTCAAAGTCTGACATTTAATTTTTTTGATAATTTTTTTAAAAAAAGTTTAAGGTCGTGGCACGGGAAACCGAAACGGACATGACAGAACACCCTTTTGGTGGGGGCTAAACTCTTTTATGCATTTTTTTTCAAAAATACAGGTTTTTAAGGAAAAATACAGGTTTTGGGGTTTCAGAATACAGTTTTGTGATCCCAGAGGTTGGCATGTCTGAAGTAGTGTGTTAGTATGGACCATTGGCTGCTTAGCTTTGAAGATTGTTAAGAAGTGTGTTAGTTTGGGCATATGGCTGCTTAGCTTTGAAGATTGTTAAGAAGTGTGTTAGTTTGGGCATAGGGCTGCTTAGCTTTGAAGATTGTTAAGAAGTGTGTTAGTTTGGGCATATGGCTGCTTAGCTTTGAAGATTGTTAAGAAGTGTGTTAGTTTGGACCATTGGCTTCTTAGCTTTAAATATGGTTCAGAAGTGTGTTAGTGTATGTGCATATGGCTGCTTAGCTTTGAAGATTGTTAAGAAGTGTGTTAGTTTGGGCATATGGCTGCTTAGCTTTGAAGATTGTTAAGAAGTGTGTTAGTTTGGGCATATGGCTGCTTAGCTTTGAGGATTGTTAAGAAGTGTTAGTTTGGGCATAGGGCTGCTTAGCTTTGAAGATTGTTAAGAAGTGTGTTAATTTGGGCATATGGCTGCTTAGCTTTGAAGATTGTTAAGAAGTGTGTTAGTTTGGGCATAGGGCTGCTTAGCTTTGAAGATTGTAAAGAAGTGTGTTAGTTTGGGCATAGGGCTGCTTAGCTTTGAAGATTGTTAGGAAGTGTGTTAGTTTGGGCATAGGGCTGCTTAGCTTTGAAGATTGTTAAGAAGTGTGTTAGTTTGGGCATAGGGCTGCTTAGCTTTGAAGATTGTTAGGAAGTGTGTTAGTTTGGGCATAGGGCTGCTTAGCTTTGAAGATTGTTAAGAAGTGTGTTAGTTTGGGCATATGGCTGCTTAGCTTTGAATATTGTTAAGAAGTGTGTTAGTTTGGGCATAGGGCTGCTTAGCTTTGAAGATTGTTAGGAAGTGTGTTAGTTTGGGCATATGGCTGCTTAGCTTTAAAGATTGTTAAGAAGTGTGTTAGTTTGGGCATAGGGCTGCTTAGCTTTGAAGATTGTTAAGAAGTGTGTTAGTTTGGGCATAGGGCTGCTTAGCTTTGAAGATTGTTAAGTAGTGTGTTAGTATGGACCATTGGCTGCTTAGCTTTGAGGATTGTTAAGAAGTGTGTTAGTTTGGGCATAGGGCTGCTTAGCTTTGAAGATTGTTAAGAAGTGTGTTAGCTTGGGCATAGGGCTGCTTAGCTTTGAAGATTGTTAAGAAGTGTGTTAGTTTGGGCATAGGGCTGCTTAGCTTTGAAGATTGTTAAGAAGTGTGTTAGTTTGGGCATAGGGCTGCTTAGCTTTAAAGATTGTTAAGAAGTGTGTTAGTTTGGGCATAGGGCTGCTTAGCTTTGAAGATTGTTAAGAAGTGTGTTAGTTTGGGCATAGGGCTGCTTAGCTTTGAAGATTGTTAGGAAGTGTGTTAGTTTGGGCATAGGGCTGCTTAGCTTTAAAGATTGTTAAGAAGTGTGTTAGTTTGGGCATAGGGCTGCTTAGCTTTGAAGATTGTTAAGAAGTGTGTTAGTTTGGGCATAGGGCTGCTTAGCTTTGAAGATTGTTAAGTAGTGTGTTAGTATGGACCATTGGCTGCTTAGCTTTGAGGATTGTTAAGAAGTGTGTTAGTTTGGGCATAGGGCTGCTTAGCTTTGAAGATTGTTAAGAAGTGTGTTAGCTTGGGCATAGGGCTGCTTAGCTTTGAAGATTGTTAAGAAGTGTGTTAGTTTGGGCATAGGGCTGCTTAGCTTTGAAGATTGTTAAGAAGTGTGTTAGTTTGGGCATAGGGCTGCTTAGCTTTAAAGATTGTTAAGAAGTGTGTTAGTTTGGGCATAGGGCTGCTTAGCTTTGAAGATTGTTAAGAAGTGTGTTAGTTTGGGCATAGGGCTGCTTAGCTTTGAAGATTGTTAGGAAGTGTGTTAGTTTGGGCATAGGGCTGCTTAGCTTTAAAGATTGTTAAGAAGTGTGTTAGTTTGGGCATAGGGCTGCTTAGCTTTGAAGATTGTTAAGAAGTGTGTTAGTTTGGGCATAGGGCTGCTTAGCTTTGAAGATTGTTAAGTAGTGTGTTAGTATGGACCATTGGCTGCTTAGCTTTGAGGATTGTTAAGAAGTGTGTTAGCTTGGGCATATGGCTGCTTAGCTTTGAAGATTGTTAAGAAGTGTGTTAGTTTGGGCATAGGGCTGCTTAGCTTTGAAGATTGTTAAGAAGTGTGTTAGTTTGGGCATAGGGCTGCTTAGCTTTAAAGATTGTTAAGAAGTGTGTTAGTTTGTGCATAGGGCTGCTTAGCTTTGAAGATTGTTAAGTGTGTTAGTTTGGGCATTTGGCTGCTTAGCTTTGAAGATTGTTAAGAAGTGTGTTAGTTTGGACCATTGGCTTCTTGGCTTTAAATATGGTTAAGAAGTGTGTTAGTTTGGGCATATGGCTGCTTAGCTTTGAAGATTGTTAAGAAGTGTGTTAGTTTGGGCATAGGGCTGCTTAGCTTTGAAGATTGTTAAGAAGTGTGTTAGTATGGGCATATGGCTGCTTAGCTTTAAAGATTAAGTAGTGTGTTAGTATGGGCATATGGCTGCTTAGCTTTAAAGATTGTTAAGAAGTGTGTTAGTTTGGGCATAGGGCTGCTTAGCTTTAAAGATTGTTAAGAAGTGTGTTAGTTTGGGCATAGGGCTGCTTAGCTTTAAAGATTGTTAAGTGTGTTAGTTTGGGCATATGGCTGCTTAGCTTTAAAGATTAAGTAGTGTGTTAGTATGGGCATATGGCTGCTTAGCTTTAAAGATTGTTAAGAAGTGTGTTAGTTTGGGCATAGGGCTGCTTAGCTTTAAAGATTGTTAAGAAGTGTGTTAGTTTGGGCATAGGGCTGCTTAGCTTTAAAGATTGTTAAGTGTGTTAGTTTGGGCATATGGCTGCTTAGCTTTAAAGATGGTTAAGAAGTGTTTTAGTTTGGGCATAGGGCTGCTGCCTTTCACTGATGATTGATGTACTTTTTGTTAGCCTCATTGAGCATTTCCTGGCGACTTAAAAAAGCAGAGAAAACAACCTGCCAGCGTCCACGCCAATGTCTGACCTACTCAGCATAGCAAGGCTTAGCAGAGAGGTCCATTCATGTGGAACAAATAGGCAAACTTCTGGGGCTAATATTATAAATACTCTTGTAATTGTTCACCAGTGAGCACACAACCACTGAATTGATCGTGACCGTCTTGGCGGCTTGCACTGAAGCACTTAATTTCTAATAAATTTTGTATAGCTATAGGGAAAGCACCTGCAGGCTGCATTCTGGATGATTACAGGTGCCAAGTTGGGTGTAGGCAGATTTTCTATGAAACTCTTCAACATGTGGCGTTGATTTCCTTAGACATTCATTTGATGACCTAAATTTTGAGTTAAGCTTGACCGTTAATTTTTGGGTTTGCGATGTTAAATTTAGCCAAAAGGTTATGAATAACACAGAAGTGAACCTTTAGCTTCACAGAATGATCTTAAAAGGATGATGAGAGGGGACTGTTTCCCCGAGTACAAAATATTTGTGATCCTTGGTAATTAGAGGATGTAGTGTTTGTGACATCATAAACAAACGTGGCTGCTTGTAGGAGGAGTCAATTTCCTGTAGGAGTTACAAGAAATATTTGTCAGTGTTTTACAATGCCTGTCAGTGTACCGCACTTTGGGTGCCTCATCTGGTCTGTGTTTGTTTCTACTCACCTCTATGAACCTCAAGGGGAAGGGAGTACATATTCCCCTGGTGGGCCCCCCTCCCCTTCTCCCCCCTTCCCCTTCCCATAGTTTTAGCTTTGCTCTTTTGCAAAAGTATATTCCTCTGATTTCTCTTGGTAGTCGTTCTATTTTACTCTTTATTGTAATCATGTGTTTGTACGCCAGAAGCAAGTTTCTTAATATAGTGCACCTGACATAGCACCTTCCATGTGTAAGGAAAAGCTATTTTAAGATGGGCGGTTCTCACAGGTCAGCTACTTGGATGGTTATTGGACAATGTGAGCCAGATGCATGCATAACATGTGAGCAGGGCTTTATGCACACATTGTGTTACCCCGCCTTTCGTCCCAGTAGGATTTGACATGTATAAACAATAACAAATCAGTACCTTGTATCTCTACACAAGGGAGAAGCCTGAAGAGAGATGAAGGACACGCATAGGAGGAGAGTAGCTGTTATTAGCTCCCTCATGTAACAACACTATAGACTGTGCTAGTCTTGAGCAAACTGGATTGTAAGACCTGTTAAAGTGCACAATTTTGTATCCAAAATGTTTGGATACGCACAAGACTATAGCAAATAATACTGACGGGGTTACATTAAATACAACTATCCCAATTGGGGTGTTGTAACATCTTTTCTCTTCGTCGGGAATCAATTGAGGTTTTTTTTTACTCTTAAAAGTCCAAATTAGGGTATCCTTTTATTCCTTTGTTGCCATCAATTTTCTTGGAAGGGATATCAATTTAAATGTTTCATCCGAAAAATATATATATCAAATTTTGATTGTTTTTTGTGGCAATTCTCTCTAATATGTACGTCAAGTTGGTGTTCATTGGTTTGATACATAAGGCCTATCCTCTACAATACAATGATTCCTAATATGGGGAATTTGTAATAATTTTATTTCACAAGAGGTGTTTTTACAATGTGACCTATTAAAATGCAATTATCATATCTGCAGGGTAAAATGAATGGGACAGCAACAGCTAAAGGAGACAATAAACCGAAGACCAAAGAAGCTACAAACTCAGTAACAGTGAGTACAGTTCATCTTATTTTCTATTTCTAGTAGCTCATTCAGTAACTCATCTATCGCATCAGTATGACATATCTCTGTACCTGAAAATGACCATTAACTGCTAATTCCATCCCCACCATGTTGTTTACTTTGTACTTAAAGGCCCCTCTGTTCTCATTCTAGACATTACACATACACACCCACAAAAAGAATGTCATAGTGCAGAAGAAAACTGAAGCATAATAAAAAAAACTGAAGCTATAGCCGTGTTCGCATTGGACTTATTTTGGGTAAACTAACTGAGCAAATGGGTAACTTAACCATTTTAAGTCCAATGCGAACAGTCGAGGAAGTTTCCCTCCCAGGTAACTTACCCGACCCGAATGGGTAGTTTAACCGACCCACGTCTGCCGAAAAGTCCAGTGCGATCGCGATCAGGGTAAAAGCCGTCCCGGTAAAAAGCCACATCCGGTCCCCCGATCTACCCGCCGCGCCATCGTTAGGTGACATGTCGTACACACGCACGTGTTTACACGGAAGCCTGTTTTACTCATTGCATTCTTGCTGTCATGCACCCCGGTCAAAGGTCACTGCGATAGCACCCTCTTGTGTTTGTCTTAAGTTAGTGGGTTAGTTTCACCGATCATGTCGGTAAGTACCCACGTCATTAATCCAAGTGCGGACGCTGGTAAGTTTCACCTATTGGAATGTTGACCACGGTCTCAGTAAAACATTAATCCAAAACGAACACGGCTATAGTAAAAAACTGAAGCATAATTAAAAACTGAAGCATAATTAAAAACTGAAGCATAATTAAAAGCAAAATACTAAATGGCTTTAGCATTACTTTCCCTCAAATCTAGTATAATTTACACATAGATATTTTGTGTCATGGTGGTGTTATTTATTTATCATTATTAGTATTAAAAACATTTGTTAGTTTTAAAGTTTTTTTTGTACAGTCCCAACAGCTTTCTTCCTTAGAGGGTCAGAGGGTCCTTTATTATGTACAAATGGCTGACAGCAAACTTACTCCCATATTTTAAACGTATGCATGTTCATGTATTTTGACAGTTGAACTACTTAGGTGTCAAATACAGTAAAAAACTTTGTCTCTCTACTGCATTTTTAAGGTCTGGTCATTTCAGTTGATCCCTGGGGTTACATCCCATAATCCCTCATCCCTCACTACCTATCACTAGAGGGGGTTTCAAGGAAACCCACTTGATCTCTGAGATTGGCCAATTGTCTACCAAAGAGTGTGTGGTTGGGGGGGGGGGGTGGTGTGGTGGGGGGGGGGGGGATTCTGGAGTGACAAGGTGGAAAGAGTATGGGACCTCTGGCATCAATAGACTATTGGACCCTTTTTTCGGGTGTGCATAGTGGAAGAAATATTTATGCTTGGGCGCAATCTTCCACAATATACACGCTCGCAAAGTCCCATACTACTTGTACATCAACACATACAGGGGTCATTGTGATGGTATAAGCACACTTACCATAGCGCAAAGGGATCATAATCTTATAATCACGAAGACGAGTAAAACATCAAGTATTTTTTTATGATTATTTTTTCAAATGTTCATTTTAAAGTTTTTTCTATAACCATAGTTTTACAGTTTTTCTTTTTACACAACGAGCGCGCGCAGATAAACGTTTTTCCAACGTTTCCCAATGAATTGGCTGCTAGTGTTAGCTATCTCGCTTTTTTTAATACTACAATACATGCAAGAACCAACGAACGTTAGAGGGCGCTTTCTTAATAATGCTTTTACATAACATACGCCCTCTGTTGGCGAAATTCACGATAACATATAAAACGACTTGTTTAATAAAGACTAGTACCTGTCATGGATATAGCAGTGTACTGTGTGCAGCATTGATCGTTGCTCATTCGCGATGGTATTGTTATTATTATTGGGGGCAGCAGCATGGCCAGTGACTTCGTTCTTCGGTAAGTTTCGTCATAAATTTGAATGGTGTAGGTTTTATTTTAAGAAAAATGTGATGTAGAATTACCCTGGACGAAATAAAGGAACTATTTTGCAGTTAAATGTAAGATTTCACATTGTAATCATCACAATGAACTCAATCGAAATCAGATAAGGCACATCGGAAGATAAGACGCAGTGACTTTTTTTTCCCCTTCGTAAGTCATATATGACGCGTCTTATCCGCAAGAAATTACGGTAATACATGGATAATCAATCAATATTAGTATTGAGATCAGTTGGTACCTCCACCATGTCCGCTGCCAGCTAAACTAATAAAATAGTAGATAATACCAGATTGAAAGGGTACATGTATATGTTGATCTGGTATATTTGGCTCAGAGTGTTGAAGGACAAAACTTCAAAATAGCTGCTCAGGGAAAAGATTTGGAGATTGTTGACCACTACATCTATCTGGGAAAGATCACCTTCAATAACGAAACAGGAGATGAAATAAAGAGAAGAATCCAGTTAGGATGGGTGAAGTTTGGCACACTCGGCCACATCTTTCGAGACCACACCCTTCCTATATCCCTGAAAAGGCAGGTATTCGATCAGTGCATCATACCTGTCCTATCATATGGTGCCGAGACATGGACAACCACCAAACGACTTGAGAAAAAACTAAGGGTGACAGAGAGGGCTATGGAAAGAATAATGATAGGAGTAACAAAGAAGGACAGGGTGACGAACGAGGACCTAAGAAAGAAATCAAGAGTGCAGGATATCATTAAGACCATCAAATCAAAGAAGTGGAGATGGGCAGGTCACCTAGCAAGGAGATATGACAACAGGTGGTGGGCATGCAAAACAACCAACTGGACTCCAAGAAACCGTACAAGAAAAAGAGGGAGACAAAACAGAAGATGGAGAGATGAACTAAGTACATATAGGGGCATTGCTTGGCAACAGACAGCGCAGGATAGAAGGAAATGGAGAATTGGTGAAGAGGCTTTCCTCCTGCAGTGGAGTGAAATAGGCTAGAAAGAAGTTGAAGGACAAAATTGGCAAAGTATCTTTGTGTTTTGGTGGGTAGGTATCCACATTCAAACCGTGGACCTATAACAAAAGGGACAATAGGTCCACGGTTGCTATCACAAAGGAAAGCATTGTGGTCCTCGGTTGCTATCACAAAGGAAAGCATTGTGGTCCACGGTTGCTATCACAAAGGAAAGCATTGTGGTCCACGGTTGCTATCACAAAGAGTTGAACAAAGGAGGGTCCACGATTGCCGGTATTTACACACGTGTGTGTGTGTGGGTAGGTATCCACATTCAAACCGTGGACCTATAACAAAAGGGACAATAGGTCCACGGTTGCTATCACAAAGGAAAGCATTGTGGTCCACGGTTGCTATCACAAAGGAAAGCATTGTGGTCCACGGTTGCTATCACAAAGAGTTGAACAAAGGAGGGTCCACGATTGCCGGTATTTACACACGTCCATGAGTGTGTGAATGTTTAAAATAGCTAAATATTTTTGTCCAGTTTCTCAAGAGTAAGTCATTGTAAAATTTGTTGCGTCAAGTTTGTACTGTAAAGTATGAGATGTATTCACTCCCGAGGGTTGATCACTATTGTAAATTACCCATGAGGAATTATCATTACTAGGATGTGTTTGAAATGGGAAATGAAATAAAAAAATATTGCAGCATCATTGTGATTACATTTTCAAAATTAGATTTTATGATGTTATTATGTTTTTCTGGAAAACTTGAGAATTGGAATGGAATGCACTCTTCCACAAACCAATGATGTACCTTACCTTTTATTGTATTGGAGAGATGATGGTGATGGTTTATATGCTTTCAATTGTCAACGGCAATGATGGGTACCAGGAATTGACCGATTCAAATAACTGCTGATAAAAAGGTTCCGGACACCTGTACCTCCAAGAAATGTTTTTGTTCTAAGGCGTTGCCAAAACTTATTTTTATGAGGAACAGGAAAGTCATCACAGCAAGTAATATAGTTTCCTAAAAGTAGGACACACTATTTAATCATTTTGTTATTTCCTTTTAAAGATAAATTTCTCAGGTTTCCCATATTTTTTCAATTGAACTTCATATGTCAAACTGTTCTAGCAAATATCAAATACATACAGGATCTTATCTTGAAACTCTCAGAAAAAGTGTCAACTAGATCAGGATCTTACTTAAAGCTTCAAATTTCTCATATCCAGGAGTACATGTATTCAGTCTTGCTTGCCCACTCTGTACATCTAGGCCTTCACCTTGACTGTCAACAGAATGTTGTGTGGGCCGAGGATGTTTGTGGCACAAATGTGACAGGTCTTGTTTGCTGCGTAACTAGCAATATTGATTTTAGAGTGTTACTAATTATTGTAGGGGAGGTGATGGCTGGTTGCATGGTTACCCCTTCGTGGTGAAGACATTATCTGTTGGTGGAGCCCACGCACCAGATCAACGTTTCACACATGTGTGGGTGACAGTAGATACATAAGCCTAGCATTTCGTTTGCAGTTTATAAGGACATGGTCCGATGATGAGATGAAATAGTACGAGGCAGAGTGCCTAATTACAAAGTGCTAACAGTCAGGAGAATGAGAAAAACACGTTTCTTTTTACTTTACATTTTTTAAATATTTGATATTGCATGCACAAGGTAAGACTAAAAATACTAAATGGTTAACTATTGGCCACTTCCCAGGAGCATACATGTAATACTTAGTGCACAGCTCATGTCTGTTTAAACGTTCTGATCACAGAATGCAAATTCATCCACTTCACTGTCAGCTAAATCTGACAAAAATTTTAACTTAATTAAATAGTTTTAGAAGACTTAACACAAATCTACAACCTGTTATTCTGAGATAATTAGATTAGGAATGCAGAAGGGATAATTACTGCTGATGATTTGACTCCATCAGGATGTATCTTTGCATCTCAAATGACTTGAACCTTATTAACGTAGATATGTGATCAAACTTCTTTAGCTGGCTTGTTGTGACAGATTCTTCTGAATAATTTTTTTTTATATTAAAATTTGTTTTAAATGTAGCCAAATTGAGTACAAATTGTCAGACCCTTTTTGGTATTAATGCAGTGTTTTCCAACATGTAAAACAAGCTTGGCGCACAACCACGCTTTGTGTTTCACCCGCCAAATTTAAGAAGTTGCTGCCAAGGTTTAATTTGTCATGGCTCTGGGTTTTTTTCTCCAGTCTTTAAGATGCAGCTTATTTATAAACTCAAATTAGTCATTAAAAAGACTTTCTGTTTTTGGTGGCAAAAAATCAGTATTATCATCCAGTCTCCATGAATTGTCCTTCTACTCAATCTTTGGTTCACATTTGCTATTAATTTAAAGTACTTGCAGAGTTGACCTTTGATTTTTCTGATGGCCAGTGTAAGCGTCCAGCATAATTTCAAGTTGTTTATTATTCGGTGAATGCTGGACTGGGTGTAAGCAGCCTTGTAATTAATCAAAGCTACAGAGAAGGTTGAAGGTTCTGTGCAGTAATTTGTGTGTCAAGATACAAGGTACACACACAGCAGCAGTTCATTTGAAGTACATACATGAACATCACTGGTCAATGGGAACTATCCTTTTTGAAAACTGAGAGATTAACCTCACTTTGATATATATGTTGATGAATATTATTTCTTTAAATTTTGTGTACTTTTAAAGCCCCCTCTGCCTAGTTACATTTTACAGAATTCTATGGTTCAGATTGAACTAACTTAACTTAATCACCAAGAGATGGTAAAATTTTCTGTTTAAAGCAAGAATCCTTTAAAGACCTACTTGAACAAAAACAGTAACAAGTGATCTTTGCTGAAATTCATATAAAATGCTTTCAATTAATAAGGAAACTGAGTTCACATGAGATAAAACATATTCAAAACATATTTAAACATATTTAAATACCCCTCTCTGGTGCTTTTCCGAATAATTTGCAAAAACCTCTGTTATGTCATCACTCATGTTAAGTCATATTTGAGAGCTCTGTTTTGTATAGCTGCTTTGTTGCTGCATGGAGGTATAACAAAGCAAACTCCCACACATGACGTGAAAGTATTTTCATTTTGATGCACGCTGTCAACGGCAGAAGAGTTTCTAGTTTTTCAAAACCTGGAGGTTGGGGCCTAATTTTATCGATAGTTACAAAAATTTGGAAATGTCAAAATATCTAAATTGCATTTAGATGATAAACAAACACACTATAAAACATGTTTAAATAGCATTCCTGTTAAACAAGTTTTGCTCAAGTACCTGTTTTAGGTATTCTTGTTATGTTCCTGGAAGACTTTATGATAACATAAAAATATCAAATTTGACAAGGAGTTATATGTAGTCCATAGACTTACTTTATTGTCTCTTGACCCTCTACAAACCATTCATTTCTATATAAACATCACAATACCCTCAGACATGGCTAATAATCTTGTTGTTTTTTGACTCAATTTAGTTTTTAGCCAGCAGCTCTAGAAAAATGACTTAAAAGAGAATGTTAGTTGGTTTTGTTTTAGAAATTTATGTATTTTGCTTTGCAGATATTGTGTTAACATGGGAAACATTGGAAAATGTCAAAATGCGATGTAAATCTCGCACATATTTGAACAGTTTGGGGAACCTTGGGTTTCCATGTGTGGGCTAGATTGCTTTAATGCACTGTACCGGAGCAAAATTTTTAAATATGAGCAAGACATGCAAGACTTTCACCCTGGGTTGGCTGAAAGTAGGTGAAATATTATGGCTATTTGTAAGTGCTTTGGGCATTTGGTACAAATCGCTTTAAGCTACTAAGGCTGCCAAGGGTTAAAGTCAACACAAGTCTCTCCAGACTACACCACTCATCCCTGATTAAGTTACTTTGGGCGGCACTGCTTCTCCATAAAAAGTCACAATTGAAGAAACAAGCCAACCTTTCATCAAGGCAAGATGAGACATGTACTGGGGACATTTCCTACCTGTTGATCTCGGCTTTTCCTTCCATCGTCTCAGTCACAGTCAGTGGCCGGTGTTACTTGTAAGAAACTTCCTCATCATTGCCCAGTGTTCCCCGGGGAGCTTTTTTACGTATTGATCTTGTTGCATGCAAATGGGTCAGGAAAGCAGGCTACTGGTGGTTACCCAGGCTCTGAATGGCATTTCAATGGCCTCAGATGGCACAGCAGTATGCTATTTCCTGTGTTAGTTGATGGATTCAGGATAATGTTACCCTCTCTTGGATGGTCAAGTTGTCCATTGAGTCTGTTTTCTTTCTAAGGAAGTATTGACAGATACTTTATTAGTTTTTTGCTGAAGTGGGAGAAATATAGGAAATGACGACGACTTTATTTTCCAAATTACTTGTGGAAAGCAAATCATGAAAAAACTAAAACAAACAGAAGGAGCCACATCACTTAAACAATACAACATTTGATCCATGGTTTAGGCTCTCATGAATAGTGTACGTCATGGAGTAGGTACAACTACATGTAGTACATGACATTTTCACAGATCTACAGATCTTATTTTACTCAGTGGAATAAAGAGTGCTAACATTTTAAGTTGAGTTAATTTCAGTGGAACATTAGTCCAATTTGGCTAAACTGATTTTGCGGTTCATTTAATCCCACCAGAAACCCAAAGGAAAGAAGAAAATCTTTGGCTTAGATGAGATAAAGAAAAAGCTCCAAGAGGTAAGTGGAAAGTAAATCTAGCAAAGAGTATACAGGATATAGGTTTTAACCTTTACTTTTGAAATTTACTAATTGTTCCGACCTATTATGTAATTTTTTAATTTTATGGATTTGTTCACAAATCTTTTTTAATTAGGATGTAAATATTTGCAATTTTTTTATTTTAGTTTTAGGCAGATAAAAAAATACCATGATTTATTTTTCTGTTTTGAAAAAAGGGAGCGAGTCTGGCTCCTTCTTTGCAGTGACCATCAGTTCTATGTAAATGAGAAGGATACCTAAGTGGAAAGAGGCCACACCAGGTCAATGTTATACAAAAGAACTATATTGACCTCTTGCAATCATGTCACATGCGACTACTGTCTGACACTCTCCATTTTGCATTTTTTGAATCAAATTGCTTGTAAAAATGATGGTAAACGTGTTACAAACACCGTGCCGCCAAAAATGCGCACTACACAGGGATAACTCAAAGGGACATTGACTCCCAAAACGGTGCAAACAAGGTTATTGTGATGATGACGTCAGATTGGGTCAGTTCAACATTATATTTGTATTGGTTAACATTCTTTACAGATTTGTGTTTTGGTTTGGTAACCCTTTTTTTCCCCACCACTATGGTGTTGTCATATGCTGTTATGAAATTAGTTATATTTAATAGTGAGTCATGACAACCCAGCCCTTCTTTCTTGCACGCTTTTTGACTGAAGCAGTTAAAGTGGAATTTCACTTGGGACTGATTGTCCAAGAGGACTAGGTGTTTCAAACCCGATTGATGTAGAGAGGTCAGAACTTGCAATTCTGGTGACCTATTTTCCTTCATCAGTAATTGGGTCAGTTTGATTTTCTTCCTTACTTCATTTGAGTTAAAATCTACTTTGTGGTCATCATCAGAAACCAAAGGATGAAGCTCTTAGAAATATTTCCACAATAGTTGTACTCCATTTTCTTGAAAACGATACTATCTATTTTCATGACAATTTCAGTGAAGTGAGTAACTGTAGGATAACCAATTAACTTGTGTTCCTGATGTTTTTATTTGGTGTTAGTATTTCTTTTGATTTTGGGATAAATTTTGCTCATCAATTTACTCGTCCTATACTAATGTAGGTGGGACTTTAATTGAATGCACTGTATAAGAATAATTTATTATTCTTGTTACATTAGAATCTTTCTCAAGATTGAATAGAATTCACAATGTGGATCCTCTTTGGCTGAAATCCAACAGATTTCCTTTAATCTGGTGACCTCTGGAAGAAAAGGAGGTTTTGAACATGAGCGACACTGCTATGATATAAAAGATTAGTGCAGGAGAGAAGTGATTGATTCCAACTCTGTTTATAAATCCATCTTATATCAATGTTTATGTCTGTGGGAAGCGCCTTAATTGACCAAGCATTTATCGTTTCCTCTTCCGTTCACCATCAAATTGAAGGAGAAGGAGCTGGAACCATATCTAAAACGGGAAGGGGGGGGGGGGCCACATATTTAACCAAGTGAAATTGAAGGAAATAGCAAGTGGATTTGGGCAGACAGAGAGGCGCAAAATGTTAACAGAGTTAACTGAATGAGGATTCAGACTATATGGCACAGGCTGGTTGTCTGTTCCAAGATGGGTTTGCACAATTTTGTTTTAACAGAGATTGATTCTGATGATTTTATAACTTGGATGTCACCTCAAAACGTGTTCAAAAAGAGCCTAATGATTTCTGCATGACTTACATAACTAAAGATTTGTATAATAAATGCATTGGGACTCCCCATTGGCCACATCATAGAATGTGCGAGCACAGGGTACATTAAACTGTTCCAAGTAAACCATTGACAAATCAAACAAAAAGATTAATCACGTTCAATGTTAGGGGCCATTCAAAATAGTCAATGTTAAAAATGCTGATTTTTTCCCCCGAAATTGTTTTGATCCACCTACCCACCTCAAATTTTGATTTTTAAATAATACAATCTATAAACTGAAGAACAAAGTAATGCCTAAAATAAACCAGATATTTTAGATCAAAGGTCTCCAACATCAGTAGTTTTTATTGGCTTTTTCTGGCTTAAACAAACAACTTTGTAGTTTAATCAGGAATAAAATTGATGATCTTGACCAACTGGGTACTTTTTCTTAGTTTGAAAATTGAATTTCGATTTTCAGTCATTTCTTTTCACCCACCCACAATTTCGAGAGAGAAAAAAGAAGAAAAAAAAAGAAAAAACATTGACTGTTCTGAATGGCCCCTTATATGATTAAAATCTCGTAAGAAAATTTTATTTTATAAAATAAGTATTTCTGTTCATCTTAAATTTTTACAGAGATCAAAATTTACATCTTGGCTTTTTCCATTCTGCGTAAAAAAGACTTCTTTGGGCGTGTCGTGGCCGAGCGGATAAGAGCACCGGACTCAAGCTCTGGTGTTTCTGTTCAGCAGAGTGTGGGTTCGAGTCCCGGTCGTGACACTTGTGTCCTTATTAAGCAAGACACTTAACCATTATTGCTTCGTCCTTCGGATGGGACGTAAAGCCGTTGGTCCCGTGTGTTGTGTAATGCACGTAAAAGAACCCAGTGCACTTATCGAAAAGAGAAGGGGTTTGCCCCGGTGTTCCTGGTTTGATTGGCTGCATATTGCGCCACAGCACCTTGTAAACCATTACATGGTGCTATGTAAAGAAATAGGTCTCAAAATTCAAAAAGTAGCTCCACATATATACCTTGCAGGAAAATACTGACTGTTGAAGCGCCTTGAGCGTCACTGAGTGACGGATATGAGCGCTATATAAGAAGCCACTATTATTATTATTATTAAAACATTCTTACAAGTCAACAAAGGGTCATCCTAAAATTTGGATCTGTGCCAAGAATCTGTGTTTTATTCATTAGAATGTCTTCTTGTGTGCAATTACCATCATGTCTGTTTAGTCCCTACCCTGTTTCAAGATCACCATCTTGACAGAGCCTTCTCATATCTATGGAAATTCTTCAGCCTCAAAACCTGTTGGACCTTGATATGTTGGTACCACCTTGTCCTATGGTTTGGTTGTGCAATTGACTGAATGCATCAAAAAGGTTAAAGAATGTTGTGAGGTATATGGTTACATAAACTGTATCATTCAAGCAAAACACATTGGGATCTCTTTGTAGTTCACTGTCTGTACCCTTTCTCTGTAATTGTGCCACTGGTCTGTTACAGTCTCTGCCTGTCATTGTCTTTGACAATATTCATCAAGCGATTCTATAATGAACAGCAGTCACAAATAATATAAACTGGGAGTCATTTAAAGATGCTGATTAGCAAAAGCTAAGAAATGTGTCTGTGTGCCTAACAACATCTTATCTGTTTGTGCCAGGGTTGATGATACATCTGTATTATCTATCTGTATTTGACAGATGGACCATGATATGTTTCTGTTTCTGGAGAATTGTTGTCAATTTTTATTCAGCATGTTGTCTGTATCCTCTTTGACTTCACCTCAAGAAAAATGTGATCTGTATTCTTTATCCCCAAGTCTTGATCCTTCCTCCCCTCTAGTTGACCTGCCGCAGGTCATCCAGGCTCTGTCCATCAATCTCTCTAATCTCAATTTCCTGACTCCTTTCACCCTGGCCCTACGGTGTCCTCAACCCGTTGACTAGCTTTCAAATTGAGGGAAGCAGTCTCTTCCGACCCTTTCCAAGGTTGTTTCTTTGTCTTACCATCAATGGAGATGTTTGTAGGGGAGGGAGGAGGCAGAGAGAAATGGATCTGTATATATCTGTACTTGATGAGCTTTTGTGGTAACTGGGTGGGGTGTGGGTGGGCTTCTAGGCCAATCTGGTTGAGACAGTGACTTTTTGGAGCAGGTGTTGTTTGCTCAATGTCTCACACCCTCTCCAACAAATTAGTTATTTTCTTCCATCTTTAATATTGACAGTATTCAAGCAACATTTCTTGATAGCAGCAGACTGTGGCGTTGTCTTGTCTGTAGATTGAAAGCAAGTGGAATACAAACAATGTAACCTTTGCTGACTTGCTTTCCTTATTTTCTTTTACTCATTATTCTTTTTGTTTATTTTGAATGGAAAACTAATCAACTGTTCAAATGAAGTAAACCCTTGATAATATACCAGTACAGCTGTGTGTAATTTTGTTTCTGCTTTTAAAAAGAAGTAATTTTAATAAAGACTTTGATAGGCCTATACTATCAAATTCGTTTACAAGCTTTTTTGAAACACAGGTGCATGAAGGATGTTATGAACCAGAACCCCAAAACTTCTTAATGGATCTCAGGTTCTGGATAAGCTGATTTACTTTTACCTGGCCCTTTATGACAAAAAGGAAGTAGAAGAATATAGCATCTATAGAGCACCTTTAAAAATGGTACAAAGAACTGACGAATTGGGCTGTAATACATCACAGTGAGCCTGCAGCTTAATGTCCAGTCTTGATTTTGCAAACCCTGATACCTTTGATTAGTCATCAAAATATGTAAATAAGGATGTATTCAAAGAACAGAAAACTTTATTGGCATTGTTATGTATGCCAATTTCACGCCTATGCTGTGCACTTAGCAGTTTAACCACTCTGATTGGTCATGGGAGATCCCTGATTGACAACTAACGATTGGCCCAATTGTGTTGGTACCCCACTGAGCCATTGGACAGCTGCATCAATTTAAGTTCATTGAATAAGTAGGTCCCGGTTTGTGATTGCCACACATTGTTTGAATCATCCTTTTGGAGTATACCAACTCTGCAGTGTCATAAACAGATCCATCTCAATCTCCGGCTGTCCGTTCTGTGTGTATCCCCTGTGAGATTGGAAAATCCACTTGAAGAAGATCTGGATAAGAGGTGCCTTCATCTTTAAGATGTTAGATTAGAGGAAGTTTTGCCAACACAATGGAGATATGAAGGAGGCCAATTTGGTAGTATAGATTTAAAGAAACCACACCACTTTTTAATCTCCTTCAAACTTGTTTGTTATTAAACAGCGGGATGAAATGATGACAAGAAATGGCCCAAGCTTTGGTTTGAGCTTGCACAGCCATCCCAATGGCTGCAGGTTTCTTGTACAGGCACACACTGTGGTATTTTACTCTCATTAAATTCAACCAATCCAAGGCTGAGATGGAAAATAGTCTGGCTTCCGTTTTTGAATCGGTTGCCATGATGGCTATTTGATGTACATGTAGGTTACTTTACTATAATTAGTGTATCACCAGCTACCACGATGGCTAGTTGTAGGTTACTTTACTATAATAGTGTATCACCAGCTACCATGATGGCTAGTTGATTTAGGTTACTTTACTATACTAGTGTATCACCAGCTACCACGATGGCTAGTTGATTTAGGTTACTTTACTATACTAGTGTATCACCAGCTACCACGATGGCTAGTTGATTTAGGTTACTTTACTATACTAGTGTATCACCAGCTACCACGATGGCTAGTTGATTTAGGTTACTTTACTATACTAGTGTATCACCAGCTACCACGATGGCTAGTTGATTTAGGTTACTTTACTATACTAGTGTATCACCAGCTACCACGATGGCTAGTTGATTTAGGTTACTTTACTATACTAGTGTATCACCAGCTACCACGATGGCTAGTTGATTTAGGTTACTTTACTATACTAGTGTATCACCAGCTACCACGATGGCTAGTTGATTTAGGTTACTTTACTATACTAGTGTATCACCAGCTACCACGATGGCTAGTTGATTTAGGTTACTTTACTATACTAGTGTATCACCAGCTACCACGATGGCTAGTTGATTTAGGTTACTTTACTATACTAGTGTATCACCAGCTACCACGATGGCTAGTTGATTTAGGTTACTTTACTATACTAGTGTATCACCAGCTACCACGATGGCTAGTTGATTTAGGTTACTTTACTATACTAGTGTATCACCAGCTACCACGATGGCTAGTTGATTTAGGTTACTTTACTATACTAGTGTATCACCAGCTACCACGATGGCTAGTTGATTTAGGTTACTTTACTATAATAGTATATCACCTACTACCATGATGGCTAGTTGATTTAAGTTACTTTACTATACTAGTGTATCACCAGCTACCATGGTAACAGGATAGGAGAAATAGAAAGATGAATCACCCTGATGTGGTAGTTCGGATACTTCCTCTTGTGTTTCTCATTAACATGTACTGGCTACCTTCTACACTGTAGAAGAAACGTTAGCTTTGTTTTCTCCTTTGGGAGTTGTGTTACATACATTCTGAGTGGCTGTTGCTGTGTGATGTACAGATACTCACTTGATGGAAACCTTGTTTATTTGGACATAATATGTTCTTTGTACTTGGTGTGTTAAGTGAGCGTTTCTTAACGTCTTTGGTTCAGATGTAATTTTCTGTAGGATGACAATATGTTATAATAATAATACGCTTTATCACACCCCTAGGGGTGTATCAAAGCGCTCACAATTTTCCCTGCAAGGTATGTGGAGTTACGTTTTTGAAGTATGAGACCTTTATCCTTTATAGCACCATGTAATGGTTTACAAGGTGCTGTGGCGCAATATGCAGCCAATCAAACCAGGAACACCGGGCTGAACCTCTTCTCTTTACGATAAGTGCGCTGGGTTCTTTTACGTGCATTACACAACACACGGGACCAACGGCTTTGCGACCCATCCAAAGGACGCAGCAATAATGGTTAAGTGTCTTGCTTAAAGACACAAGTGTCACGACCGGGACTCAAACCCACACTCTGCTGGTCAGAAACACCAGAGCTTGAGTCCGGTGTTCTTATCCACTTGGCAACAACATGCCATATAGATGTAGTTGTCAGAATGCTTGGAACCTCTACCAACTTTACACCAATTGAAGTTTTAGTGGCGTGTCGTGGCCGTGCGGGTAAGAGCACCGGACTCGACTTTGGTGTTTCTATTCAGCACAGTGTGGGTTCAAATTTGGGTCCTGACACTTGTGTCCTTAAGCAAGACACTTAACCATTAAAAATAGGTATTGCTGCATCCTTCGGATGGGACGTAAAGCTGTTGGTCCTCTGTATTGTGTAATACATGTAAAAGAACCCAGTTCTCTTATCGAAAAGAGAAGTGGTTATTCCCGGTGTTCCTGGTTTGATTAGCTACATATTGCGCCACAGCACCTTGTAAACCATTACATGGTACATGTAAAGGAATAGGTCTCATACTTCAAAGTGTAGCATACCTTGCAGGAAAATATACTGAATGTTGAAGTGCCTTGAGCATCACTGAGTGACGGATATGAGTGCTATATAAGAAGCCACTTTTATTATTTTTTTAACAAAACATTGCTATAGTTTTCCCACATTCACTCAAACTGTACTTTTTTTTAAAAATGTCTGTCATAACACGCCATTTCAGTACCCAGAAAAAAGTTGCCCTTGATCCGTCAGCAACAATCTATGGAAATAAGTCGTCAGCAGTGTTCCTCTCTCCCAACTTGAGTGGGGGATCTATTTAGAAAATGGGTGTTTACCATCAGATGGGCATTTGCAAGGAAATTGAATTTTGGTTGGGATGCCGCTATGCAGAGGCATTAAGGAAGGGGGAGTTTATAGAGGACTAAGACTCTCATTGTTATACCATTTAGAGTTGAAGCTTAATCTGGTTGTAGATCAATCAGAATATAGCAAACCAAATTAGGACTCTGGCAACACCCTTATGTCCTGGGGGAGGACTGTATTTTGTAAGGAACTTAAAGGTATGCCTCTTTCTATGTTTTCATAATTGACTGCACCATCATATCACATCTCCTGTACAAAAAACCACTTTAATTAATGTGTTCTCTTAAACAACATTATTTTGTGGGACAATGCTTGCATTTAGGTCAGTTGTAGCTGTCATGCACTCATGTTGCAACTTCAGTTGGCATAGATTTGTGTGTAATTTAACTTTTAAATGCCTTTACTTTAACAATGAAAGAAAGAGGCCTAAGACTTTTGAATAGTATTTTGAGCCCTTCGACCTCATGCACGTTTAAAATGAGCCATATGGCATGTATGGACTGAAAGTGGAGCAGATCTGGTTTGTGTATTTAAATTACAGCGCAACAGGCTAGTGTTCCTTTCTGTGACAATTCATCAAATTTGGTGAGGATCACTGTTTTAAATTTAAATCGGTGAGATTACAAAAGTAGCCATTTTTGTTTTTCAAAATTACTTATTTCCAGCAGCAGGGAAACAAACACATTTGCTTTTTGGTGGTTAATTAAAAAAATATGAATAAAGTGCACAGAAGATGTTCATGGAGTAACCTTTAATTGGATAAACTCCAAGGGGGCACTAAAAAACAAAGGCTAAGGCAATAAAGTGTTTAAGCTTGAGATCTGACAGCTATCAAACTTGGACTTGGCAAAATGTGTCATTTGTTCCTCAGATTTATAATAGCTCCTATGAAGTAAAATCATCTTGAAGCTTTTGACCACTAACTTCAAATAAAGAAGGGGGGGGGGGGTAGAAAAAAACTAGTGTTATCCCCAAAACACCCCACCCATTTTCACTGACAAGTAGAGAATTAATTTTTAAATTATTCATCCTGTTTGCCAAAGTATTGGAATATTTACGTGTTCCACGTCCTCCAGGAAAATTGATAAGATTCATTGAAAAGTGCAGATACTACTCAAAGATGTTTGAGTGGAAGCCTTTGCTAAAGAGAGGGAAAGAGAGAGCGAGCGAGTTTAATGAGGGTAAAGGAAAGAGGGTGGTTTGAGCATCCTTACACACAAGGATGTTGTGGCTAGACAAGGTACACGAAGCTGGGTGTTGGGCAGGGATGCAGACAAATGTACTGAGATGTGAGCTCTTTATTAACTGTCTCCTCTCATTGCCCCTTTCTTGCAATGTGGGGATTGGACATCGCCCTTACACCTGACCTACTTTCCTTGACTTACTGGTCAATCCAATGGTCACTGCTGATGCGTCACTTTAAAAAAATCACTGAACTTGTTGCATGATGTTGAAATCTATAGAAATCCAGTATACATTATGATTAAGGGTAAGGGGTAATTTTTAGCATTATTCACAGGCTGTTAAATGAAAGGCTTTTTTCTTTAGGTTACATACAAAGAAAGGAGCATAGGAAAAACATTTATAACCATAAATTGTCTCTCCAAATCTATCTGGGTTGGTCATTTGATCAAAGAACAATAACAGGCTAATGGTTTTGCCAAATGAAAAGTTATCTTGGCGGGAGCAGTGTCTTTTCGTTTCTGAAAAGAGCTGATTCCGCCTAAGTCAGATATTTGTATCGCCCGAAACAACTTCGGATTTTTCTAAATTTGTTGCTGACCGCCAGAAGGCAGACTTTTTTAACCACGGACTTACCATTGTATAGCATGCACAGGCAGTCACCTACCGAGACACACTTCGTTTCACTCATACAAAGAGCAACAGGTTCTGAAAAAATTACATTGTAAAATCCCTTTCTGTGTAACCCCTGATTCTCTTGCGAATTCTTTGCAAAATAATTTAAATCGTTCATGATCTTGCAGCCGTCCTTCACATAACCAGCACTTGCTTTCCACAGAAGCATCAACAGTGTGGCGACACAGAGTCACCCTGGAAAATACCGCTTATATGCTTACCTTGCTTACATTCTTTATTGGCCATCGATTTGTTCTCCATGTCTTAATACTCTCACCTGGAAGACTTTTTACTGGATCAGTCACTCCAGCCATGTCCAGACTTTCCATTATCCATGTGTGTCACACCATGTCAAAATGTTATTTTGTAACGACCCACACCATCGCTAAGAACAGTCTTTCTGTTCTTGCAGTCTTTTATCAATAAGTTGATCTTCTCTACATCTGGATTCCTATTTGCAATCATTCTGCTTTTCCAGTTACTGCTGGTCTTCCACATGGCAATAGAGGTACTCTGCAACCATTGTTGTCTTCCACATGGCAATAGAGGTACTCTGCAACCATTGTTGTCTTCCACATGGCAATAGAGGTACTCTGCAACCATTGTTGTCTTCCACATGGCAATAGAGGTACTCTGCAACCATTGTTGTCTTCCACATGGCTATAGAGGTACTCTGCAACCATTGTTGTCTTCCACATGGCAATAGAGGTACTCTGCAACCATTGTTGTCTTCCACATGGCTATAGAGGTACTCTGCAACCATTGTTGTCTTCCACATGGCAATAGAGGTACTCTGCAACCATTGTTGTCTTCCACATGGCTATAGAGGTACTCTGCAACCATTGTTGTCTTCCACATGGCTATAGAGGTACTCTGCAACCATTGTTGTCTTCCTCATGGCAATAGAGGTACTCTGCAACCATTGTTGTCTTCCACATGGCTATAGAGGTACTCTGCAACCATTGTTGTCTTCCACATGGCTATAGAGGTACTCTGCAACCATTGTTGTCTTCCACATGGCAATAGAGGTACTCTGCAACCATTGTTGTTGTTAATGTTGTTGTTGTTAATGTTGTTGTTATTGTAGTTGTTTTTATTATTAGTATTGTTATTATTAGTATTATTGTTACTATTATGAATGCTGGCATTTGATGACGTCTATCTCCGCCAAATTTTTCTGGACTGGCTTACAACGGAAGGTTGATTATGACCGGAGCAACTTCGGAGCGTCTCGATTTTTAGCTTCCAGCTGGACTGCTGATGGAATTATCCATCCGTTCCATTGTGTAGCGTGTACAGGCATGCACCTACCGTGCTACACTTTGTTTCGCCTATACAAAGAGGGACACCAGGTATTGGAAAACATGCCTGGTAATATCCCTTTTCCTGGTGTTATTGTGTCACCTCCCAATTCCAGACCTATGTCCTATTGTACAAATGTGGCATACATGAATGGATAGGCTGCCATCATTGTTTATCTTTATAGTATTTGGCTGAATGGGAGGTAAGTCCGCGCGTTCTAAGATTCCAGCATATCATGGCAGATTTTTGGCCGTGGCTCACTGCAGAGGTTCTGCAAATCACGGTGAGTGTCTACTCATTATTTTCTCGCACAACGATAACATCAATCTGGAGCTACTTATCAGAACCTTTGCTGTCTTTCCTTTGTCAAGTCAGGGTTTCATTGTGGCAATGATATTTCAATGTCAACGACTACTCAAGAAGCTCCAAAAAGTTCAGAAAAAAGGATACTGCGGGTGAGCACGGAATATTTGTCAGAATTCCGACCCAACGTTTAAAGGTCTACCTCACAGATTTATCACACAACAAGTATTAATCTTGACAAAAGATGTGATGTTGCTTGTTCTATAAAATACCCTTTGGCCTGCATAGCGGCAGCCATACAGGGAAGAGTTCAAATACACTTCTTTCTGCTTGAAAGTCTACGTCCAGTAATCCATCCATTTTCCATTATTGCTGAAGTCAGATATTCAAGGCATACTATAAAGCAGGTCCATTAATATGAGACAAGTTAATGTCAGACTGAAGCACTATACGTGGAGATAAAAAAAAATATGTTCATAAGAAAAACCACCAGTGCACAGAGATGACAGTTTATGGCCACGCCCTTCAGTTCTTGATCTATAAATGGTTTTCTCTCTAATTGTGTATGTGTTATTGCTGCAGGATACACATCATTAATGCTTTCACTCTGTCATGTCTGCTTTGAGGAGGTCATCCCCCTTTTCCCTGTATTTTTGTGAGAACAAAAATGAGAAGAGTGAAGGAAACAACACAATACCTAACCCCGCCCCTACCACAAAGTCTCCATGTAGCTTAACTAAATCATCCTTGCCTGGTTGTAGTGGAAACTCAAGATTTTTCCAATGAAGCTCAATTTCCTGATATGGAAATTTCAGCAAGGTCAATGCATTTTCTAATCTGAACCATCATCAGGGCACCATTAAATGACTTGTTGTAACAATCCCCTCCCCCCCCTCCCATCAAAGTTTACTCACAGCATATTTCTTGGAGAATAAGTGAGATTCCCTTACATCAGGGAAATGGCTAATGTGCAAACTGTGAGGAGGTTGATTGAGTGATCATGTGCTTCCCTTGCGTTGGACACAGTTGGCTGCACTTAGTGTGAATGGGGAGGGAGTCGCAGCCTGTTAGTATGATGGAATGGATTTCATGTCTCTGCTTTTACTTGCCCTGTGATGTGTTTGAAGAACAAAATATTCAAATGGACAAGTCACAGAGCATTATATTAAAAGTAAAGCTAGAATTGAAAGCTTGTGAAATATTGCAGATACAGGCCCTCCTCTGTTGTAAACAGTGGGGTTTATTGCCTCCATGTCTGCATGTGCATAAAAAATGAGGTAATAACAAATGTAAAAAAAAACTAGAGCTTAATTGCATTTGTGCACAAATGCAGAGCTGTTTCGCTAATAATATTGTCAAATTACTGAAGTGAATATGAGTCTTTTTGTATTCTAAGCAGTTATAATGTATCAAGCCGGTTTAAAAAAGAATTTTGATTATAGCATGCTCCGTTAGCAATTTATGACTTAAAGGGGCAAAATATGAAAAAATCATAACAAATCGTGTGATGACGTCATCATGACGTCATTACAAGTTTGACAGGAACTTGCCATTATCTAACGACTTGCCAAGTTTCAACGTGATCAGACCTATACTTTTGGAGATATACGACTTCAAAAAGTGCACCTTTAATGTCACGTCACGTGACCCCTGATGACGTAATCAATCTAAAACTTCATACATATGTTGGCTGCCTGACGGTCATCATGTGTATCAATTTTGAAGCGATTACACAAAACTTCGCAACACACATCTTCTCAAAGTGCATTTTGAACAGTTTTCCAACTGCCGCTAGAGGGCGCTCTTTAATATTATTACGTCATTGGTATATTTTTTTTAAAGTACATCTTAGCTGCACACTAACATTGTTAAAAGCAACTTCATAACTTTTGTCACTTTTGAATTACGAGGGCACTTCCGGTTTTGACCGGTTTCGACCGGAAGTAGAGGTCACGTGAGGTCACGCACACTGAATAAAATGAAGCCCTAATTAATCCCTACCCAATCCTGTAAACAGAAACCTACGGTCTCTTGCCCCAATGCCTTTCATCACTGAAAGTTTCATTGCAATTGCTCTTTAGGAACTATGCAAAAGACCGCTTAGAACGAATTGTGCGTTATTTCAATGACTTCCGGAAGTCTGAAGAATTTAAAAAAAAACAAAAAAAACTTTAACAAAAACAATAGCTGTTTCGCTGCGCTTGCTGCGAAACAGCTAAAAACTAACACAAAAACAAGAGCTGTTTCGCTGTTCTTCGCTGCGAAACAGCTAATAAACAACAAATAAAAATAAGATAGTCAGACAGTGATGGTCAAATGTTTGTTTGTTTTCAGGATGTTTATTTGTGGTCATCTCAATCAGCTGTTACCAACTACATGTATGATAAACAAAAATAACAATTTTTATGACATTTCTATCACAACTCTAAAATAGAGTAAAACAGCTTATGCTTTGAAAATGAAGGGCTGGAAATTTTGTTCATGTTGTGTTTGATTTATTTGTTATTTTGGATAGCTAGTTTCCCCAATATTAGCTGTCAATGCACTATAGTTTTGTTCCATGATTCTGAATAAGCAAATCAGATGTTTAGATTGATGTTACAATTGTTACCATCGAGTCTCAAGGTACCCACTTTGGATGCTTCAAGGAGGCCAATGTAAGTTTTTCCAATCACATTGCAAAGAGCCCATTCTGTAACTGCTGATGCAGGCTTCAAAATGACTGGATTCACTGATTGTCGTCTACTTTTTTTAAAACAAGGTTAAGCCAATTAAAGTCTACACCATGTGTCGGAAATAATCAATAAGTCATTGGTGAAAAAGTCAAAACCCCCCCTTCGGGAAAAAGAAATGGCCTGGATTCTTTCTTTTTTAAAGTTTTTTTCTCTCTTTTGACTTCCTTGGGAGGGGTGTTGGGTGTTGATTTCCGGTGATATTTTTATCAGCGCTCACATCAGGAAGTGAAAAATGCTTTCCATCCGCAAACTCGGGAGCAATGACTTTGGAGTATGTCCATCAAGAGAATGTCAAACTGTATGAATGTTCTGTTAACACTCCTTGGGGAAGGGGCCAATGGTTGAGCAGAATAATTCCCAAATTATAAGCTAACTGTCGTCTTCCTATTTTTTCAAGGCAGCAAAAATGCTATCAAGATGTAATAGAAACTTTGAAAGGAAAATAAAACAGACGCCCAGGAAGGAGAAAAAGTGGGAGTGTCCAGACAGGAGTTCAAGCAATTGAAAAATGAATAATATTGAAAGCCTTGTAACACATTGGTTAGAGGATTGTGTGCATGTGTACCATAAAGAAAGACTAGCTAGTAGCATATAACGTGTGGTAATTGAAAGTGACTGTACATTCATACAGACTGTTTTGGTTTCAAAAACTAACTCGTGAAGCTTTCTTATGTTATTGGTAATGGGTTGTTTTTCTTGGATCATAGTTACAGCTTTAGTGGTCTGTTTGAACGCAGTATATAAGTACCAATACCATCCTAATGTCAACTCAACCTGTACAAACTACATTACCATATCTACACTGTTTACACTCATGCTAAACCGTTTACATGTATCTGTTGATAAACAACTACTATATTATGCAGATGTATCTTGATTGCAACTTAATAAATCTTCATAATCCCTGCTTACCCCCTGCCTTCTCTGAATGCTTTCTGCTTTTCTCCCTCCACTCTCTCTATTCATGTATTTCCACTTGACTACTCTTGTAACTCTTGTATGTGTGTTGTGTGTTGTCATTTAGCCTTCGAGAAAGACTCTGCTAGGGTCGAAACGTCAGGCCACTAACTTATTTTTTGCAACTTAATAAACAAAGACAAATTTCCTTACGATAGCAGAGCACGATTGAAACAAGTTAGCAGCCATGTAATTTACACTTTCTTGTGACTGGTTTCTCTCTCATTCCTGCTGACCAGATTCCTTTGCTTAGCTCTATTTTCAAATAAAACAGCTCATTGAATTTGAACTGTGGTTGGTTGTCATTAATTGTCTTACATGCACATGAATAAACTGTTTTCTCAAGATAACTAACATGAACATGATCCATCAATTAATTAGTCAGGTTGTTTTATCCATTCAAGGCACTCTTTAATCAGTTTCAGCTAATCAACATTTTGTGATGTGTCTTAAGAAATTGGCATTGCTGCATTTGAAATGGTTCCAAACTACATGTATGCAGCATGATTTATACCCCCACTGGGTCATTGAGGATTCAAGGAAACCCCTTAATTAAATCATTGCAAAAGAAGATGAAAGATAAGAGTTTGCACGCATGACTTATCCAAAAGTTCTGTACACTTTTGGTAATTAAAGGAATTTTCTCTCTCCCCCCATATCTTTCTTTTTCTCTTTTCTTTTTAATTTTGTTTTCTTCTTCAAATTATCATCTCAAATGTCAACTCAGAACAGAATATGGTAAAAACATCCTGAAGGTTTGTTTTTCTAGCCTGACACTAGTTTTTAGAAAACACAGGGCCAGGGCTAGAGCTAGGTGAGCTACCCTCAAAGATGATTGATTTTTTTATTTGATTTTTTTTCTACTTGAAGCAATAACAAAAATATGTACCATCCATTAAGCAAAGTTTGTTTGGTATCAGTCATAAGAAGTATACATAACATAGCGATTGGTAGGTGATAGATTGTGCCAAACACTTTTTGTTAATGCTTAGCACATACAGTATTCATCTGATGGCATCTTCAACACTGAACTCATCAGTTACTTTAACTTAATTTACCTGGGATCTTGACTTTTCAAAGTAACATCAAACAAATGAACCTAATGAGGAGTTTAAAATAATAAGATTGCAAATTGATGGTAATTGCTTTTGTTGGCCTCCTGAAAAACATAATTACATTTCTTTTTGCCAATTCATGGTTAGACTACTAATTTAAAATCTATTCTCATTTAGAGTTATTTTTATTGCCAATTGTATAAACAACTCATCTTGGAATCTTGAATCCCTTTGATGTTGTAGCCACCATTTTTTCCTCTGATTTTTAGTTTTTTCGTTTTTACTTGTTTTGTTGCATTTGTCTTTATTGATTCAAGTTTCATCTGCTTCCACAGTAAAGGAGGCAATCAAACAAAGCTGATAAACTTCAAACTTCACACTTAAAAAACTAGAATGACCCCAATTTGACCTTGTCTTCCAGTGAAAACCTCAAGTTGACGTGAACAAATATTAAATTGGCACATTTGTAATATGTATGAAATGACAATTGACCTGCTATTTAAAAATTCACTATTTCAGTTTGCAAAAAAACTTTTACAAGCTGAAAATAATGCAAAACAGCAATTACTTAAATCTCAATGCCTATGAGAAATTAGCAATGACATCATGATAATGTCATGGTGTCAAATTAAAGCGAATCAAATTTTACTATTTCAAAATTCATACGTTTAGCAGGGGCGGATCCAGGATTTTTTAAACCGGGGGGCACAACGGCGAAACCAGGATTTTGTATTAGAGGGTTAAACAAAATGGGTGGGGTCCAGGGGCCGGCCTTACGGCCCCTGGTGGGGTCCAGGGGTGAAGCCCCGGTGGGGGTCCAGGGGCAAAGCCCCCGGAAGCTCTGAGCTTTTGGCATTTTGAGGGGTGAAAAATCAAGCCTCTGTGTGCCTGAAACCGAGAAATAGACACACTTTTTAAGCACTTCTGATTCATACCAATCTTCTAATTTTACTCAAAGAAAATGTTAATCCCACAAATCATGCGTTTGGATCTGGTCGCTGCAATATCTGGTTTCATGCATATCCATTTAAAAAAATATAGTTCAAGTTTAGTGTAGTCTTTACACTTGAATGCCAGAACGACACGAAATATATTTTATCCAGGACAAATTGGCACGTCAGGTTTCAAACGCTTATGTTATCGTGCAAATCTAAGCAATTACAAGTGACATATCATGAAAGATTCATTTTGGCAGAAAGAAACAAATTTGATAGGCATAGGATGAAAAAGAAATCCATCAATTTTTTTTAATATCAAATTTTACCCAGGGGGCATGTGCCCCCTGGGCCACCCCCTGGATCCGTGCCTGTTTAGAACCACAACTGTTTTGATTTGAAACTTTGCGTCATCTGTGACAACCTGATTTGACCTTGCTTTCTGCCCAAACTGGAAGTTCCAATAAAATAAATTACGAAGCTCTATTTAATACTTCAAATTCTCTAGAACCTGAGTACCCAGTGTTTGCATTTCTACAAACACTATATTTCTAGGTTTTTCTCTTCATGTAATATTACCAGTTCTGTAAAGACAAATTTGGTAATTGGGGGGAAATTGTTTGAATCTTAAAGTTCACTGATTATAACGTTAATTGACATACTGGCAAATGTCAGGAAATAGGACTTAAAAGTTCTGCAAATCATTAGTGCTTGTTTCAATTGCCCACAATCAAAATAAGCCTTAGATGACAAAACATAAACAGTTTCATTGTTTTCACTAAGATGACCAGTTAGATTTCAAAAGGTTGGGAATAAATCTACTTTACCAAGGAAATTAGGATGTACTTTTACATTCATATAGATTTTATGAAGAATTACAAATGGAACAGTTGTTGCATTCATGCTGGTTTGATTGGTACTGTTGATAAGACCCAGGGTTTCATTTGATAGAGCTGCTTAAGCACACATGTTATTAGGCACAGACAAAATTTGCTTAGCAGTGAAAGTTCACTGGCCAAAAACTACTCTATGTAGATGCACAATGCTTGTGAATGGAAACCCTGCCAATTTTATGCTTAATAGTTCTATGAATTTGGGCACTTCTTTAATCCTCTGCACAGATGTGCTTGGTGTAAAACAGTCTTTTGTAACAGAAATAGGTATCTAACTAAAGTACAGAGTTGTCAGCATAAACTATTTGTGACGTACATGCTGGAAAGTTTTGCTTAGCAAATCATTTGCAAGCACTGTTTCCTGCTTAGCAATTCATTTGCAAGCACTGTTTCCTGCTTAGCAATTCATTTGCAAGCACTGTTTCCTGCTTAGCAAATCATTTGCAAGCACTGTTTCCTGCTTAGCAATTCATTTGCAAGCACTGTTTCCTGCTTAGCAATTCATTTGCAAGCACTGTTTCCTGCTTAGAAGAGCAGAAGAACAATCTTACTTAGCATCAGCTTGCGGAAGGAAGGGTGGGGACCTCTAAAATGAATTCACCATCAACAGAACTGTCCCCAATGGAAGAATAGTCGGACATCCCGTTGTTATCTGCGCTAAACACGATGAAGCAGCGCTTGAACCTGTTCAGGGCTTGATTGAGTGGGCCCGCTTTGGAATCCAGTTGATTTCAAATGATGGCAATGACAAACCCCAAAGTTTGTAATTCAGTCTGAATGCAACAGACAGGTGGCTTGTGAAGGTTGTGCTTCTTCTTTTTCTTCTTTTTTTCGGCTCTTGTCTTCCGGCTCTTGTCTTCCGGATACTCTAATGATTATCAGCTCTGTGTTAATGAGCTTCCTCCTCATGTTTAATTGATTATTGCTGTGATTGGTTGCAATAATGCTTAGTCCAATTAAGCCCTTTCTTACTAATAAACTAGACAATCACTTGTCAACATTTTTTTACCAATTAAAGAAGACTTACATGAGAAACAGGAGTTCCACTTGTTATTGTTCAATCCTTGGTTATTCTGTAAAAAGTAAGGTGAGCATAACTCTAAGGAAACGACAGATTTAGCATCATGTATCACAACCAGTATTGAAAATGTTACACGGCTACCATGTTACAATCAAGTAAATAAGTACATATACACATGTACCTGTATCTAGTTTAGCCTCATGAGCAAATGCCGCAAGTGACATTTTACTAATAGGAGAAACGCTGTACCCCATTTAGAATATGTTGAAGTGATAGCAATGACTAGAAGGAACATGATTGCGAAGGGAAACTAGAGGTAAATTTTTGTTGAAACAAAAACAAGGTGTTCGGTGTA
The DNA here is from genome assembly GCA_037783415.1 of Leptasterias polaris. Lineage (NCBI taxonomy): Eukaryota > Metazoa > Echinodermata > Asteroidea > Forcipulatida > Asteriidae > Leptasterias > Leptasterias polaris. The sequence continues at coordinate 850,265 of JAZGTN010000176.1, read as the reverse complement.
GTTACGTTCGAGTTAGCAGACCTCGTGTTTTCAAAGAAGTTGTTCTGTACAGATAGATCTTGTAAAACACTACCTTGGTGCTGACATAACATGAAAATTGATGACGTCGTGAAAACGTCACTCCACATTATATCCTTGTAGGACCTTGCAAGTCTGATGCAAAATAAAATTTGACTATAGCTTGCTTTGTACTGAAGATATGTAATAATTTATCAAAATTTCAAAAATTTGTACAAAAAAATTTGATGTCATCAAATCGTCACTCAAGCTTTAAGTTGTAAATATCACTGTCTATCAACATGCCAAGTTTCAACTCAGTCGAACTTGTGGTTTTGTAGATACACGGCTTCAAAAAGTAAACCTTTAAGGCGATACCACGTGACACATGATGACGTCATCAATCTAAAACTTCACACATATGCTGTCTGCATGAAGGTCATTATGTATACCAATTTTGAAACGATTATCATTAACTTAGCCACAGACATCAAGTACAAGTGTATTTTGAGCTGTTTTTAACCTGCCGCTAGAGGGCGCTTTTAGATTAAATGACGTTAGCGGTCCAATTTTTGTAAACAAGACCCTTGCTCGACTATAACATCGATTAAAAAAAACTTCAAAAAATATGCCACTTTTAAATTACAAGGCACTTCAGGTTCCGACCTGAAGTAGAGGTCATGTCATGTCACGTACACAATAAAAATGAAGACCTATATTACCTCTATAAAATCCCAACTGACGGTCTCTTCGTCTTGATTTGATATGGATTTTCAAAGATTAATATTTTTAAAGTTTAAAAACCTTGTAATTTGACACCTGATGACATCATCATGACGTAACTGAAGCGGTTTCATCTCCTAATGGTTATCTAACTATATGTAAAGTTTCAAGTTTATATGAGCTAGGAAAGTGTGCTTTTGTTAGCGGACAATCGCGGGGGATAAGAAGAAAAAGAAGTATTAATTTTTTTTTTTTAATGGGACAAAAACAAGAGGTGTTGTGAGCTTTGCTCCGAACACCTAATTAAAAAAACTTCTTGATGTAAGATTGTCATCTTGGTTCAGAACAAACTCCCTCAACTCAAACAAAACTAAACACATGCTCTTGTCTAGTCAAAGTACTCTGTGTATAGTGCCAACATTTACTATAGATTATGTTCCCCAAAAATTCCTTGATTTTCGTCATTGATGACAAACTCTCCTGGAAAAAAACATTTCTTTCATCTCTAAGTTATCTCTTGCAATATTGGCATCATGTCTTAGCTCTAGTCTGAATCTCCTCTGCTGCTCTGTTCTCCCTTTATAACCCTTTATAACCAACCAGCACCAATAACTAACTCCATTCTCTCATGTTAAATTCATAAGGACCAATAAGATTAACTACTTTTTCCAAGCCTTGTGACCACACCACACTAGTACGCATTTCAGGTACAAGTACACCCATAACTTTGTGCCACACATTGTCCTCTCTTGTGTCTCCTTTGTAATGATACTCATAAATACAACTCCAGATTTCATAACAACTTGTACATGTGTGTACCTTTCACTTGCACATCATTCACTAATTATTCATATACTATTTATTCATTTTTGTTTGTTTGTTTGTTTGTTTATTTTTTTGTTTATGCTTGTACTTTACTACTTTGTGTATTGAGTGTATGTGGAGATAGATGTTGCATATGAATTGAGAACAAAAAGAAGAATCTGCAGCTGAAACTTTCTATGTACAGGGACTGGGACACCCAGTAAACCACAACTAACCAGTTACTCCAAGCTTTGTTATTATTACCAAAGTGTTTTCCTCTGAAATCCACAAAAAATGCTTTTGTATGCTGCAACCAAAAATGTCATGTACTTGACTGTAAGAAGCTACATTGTACCACACTCCACCCAACTTCTAATCTCAAGGATATCAGACACACCCAGTCCAATTTTCATCGCAAACTGTTACGGCTTACAATCCCCTGGTCTTCCTGGCTGTCCCCTTTATTTATCCAGTTCAATCTTTATACAGTATGATATCCTCCCTTGGAGTTGATAAGGAGTATTATTACACTGTGTTTGTTTATCCCGACAAATCAGTGTGTTGAGTGGTGGTTTGTTTCCTTCAATTTGAAACTTCCCTATAGTTGAGGCGTTTCTTGTTCTATTGCAAAGACTTCATATTTAAAGAAAGCCAGTGGTCTCACAAAAAGATTACCGGCTAAATGAAAATTGGGGAACATCATTATTGACTCTAAATACACTTTCTTAAACTGGATTCTTTTTGTATGTGTGTCTTGCACAAGCTATAAATTACTCAATGTATTCTTGAAACTTTTCTACAACAAACCCATCATATAAGGATTCGAACTTCCCTATAGCCATCTAGTGGTAAGACATCTACTCTAGCAATGCAAATGTCATGGATTCGGATTCCACCCGAGTGGTTTGCCTGTGGATGTTTTTCACAGAGCTTGGGAAAGTACTGAGTATACAGTGCTAACACACATCGGTGTTAGAGTAAAAACCAAGTAAGAATTAAAGAGGCTTTAGTGTAAAGCAGCATGTGTGCTTTGTTTTTTGTGTGAAACAACTCATTCCCTCCTTATTTTTTCAAGGAAAGGTTTGTTCAGGAAAGAGGAGATCAATGTTTTGCTTCTCCTCAAAGGACACTTGAGGTGAAGAAATTGAAATGTTTGTAGTGGAGCATTTCAAGTGGCAACAAGATTAGGACAATTTGTCATTTATAGAGACAAGTTACCAAGGCCTGCATTGCAAACAGTCACTAGTATAAGGCAATGACCAGAGACAGAGAGGCTATTTGCCTATGTTGCCTTTGTCAAGCTCAAGGCCTTGATTCAGAGAGTTAGCTCTGTCTTGACTGCTACCGTTGTCTCTCTTGTCTTTCACACAAATCAGGAAAATCTTTGTTTCATAATACACCTATTTTGGCTCACAGAGCTAAGATGTGACTGTTATCATTCATACACAATCACTACTGCTAGACTATTCTTACTTTTTCCCCTTCAGAAAGAAAGTTTTACCATGCACATGAATCAGTCAAGTTGTGATTTTTAGCTAGTGATATATCCTGTGACGTCCCCACTTGTTGCCATGCCAACCCAAATTCCATCACTCCCTTCATTTATTAATACATTCTTCACATAATTCCCTATTGGGCCACATTACAGCAATTGCTTAAACTTATGTTTGCATGCAGGGGCTGTTTATAGAGCTATCCAGGCATATCAAAACCCCAGAGTGTTTCGTATTAGGAGAAATACCAACATCAAAGGTGGAAAAATTGAGTGCAAACAATCAGCCCAGTGGGACATTGGTAACAATTAGGAGCCTAATTCTTCCCTGGTGACAATCACTTAAACAGTATGACACATTGAACTTGTCCATTAATATAGTCAGCTAAAAGGTAACATGCTCAACTATTGTAAGATTATGTTTTGTGAATCCAAATTATGACAGATGTCTGAAATGTTTGTGCCTCGTTTATTGTTTGCTTGCTTCAGTATTCCTTGTTGTCTTATCATATTTATGAAGTATGCCCGATGCAAGAAATACATCATATTTGATGTGATGTGTGTGTATATATATTATAGTATATTCTTATCTTTGTTTTTGGTATGGTTGGATGTTGGTTATTGTGTTTTTATGAAATGTCTCATAAGCTTTGTTGTTATAATGTGATGTTGTGGACAACAAGGAACTCATAGTCAAAATAGACTTTTAACAATATATTTTTTACCATTTGTAAACAAATTATACATTCTCTCCTTTTAAAGGTGCTGCATACGTTTGGTAATTGGAGCCTACTGATTGTGTTAATCCTATATAACTGTAGGTACATACAATAAAACTAACCTGTGAAAATTTCACTTCAAAAGGTGGTCGAAATTTTGAGATATCACCGAAAAACCGAAGCGAATATTTCCACGCAGGAAGAATATTCCCCATAGGAATACACAATCTGAGAAGCGTTTCTGACAAGACGCTTCTCAGATTTAAATTTTGGGGAATAAAAAAATGATATATTTTTCCATAACCGTAGTACTTTGAAAATAAAAGTTTCTCAAAGTTCATTATACTACCCAAAGCTGCTGTACTTCTTACCAAGTAAGTTTTTATTGCCATTAATTTTCAGAGTCATTACCAAACGTGTACTGTGCCTTTAAAGAAAACATCAACTTTTCAGGTATAAAAGTAAACAAATTATGAAGCAGCCAGTGACAAATGCCTAATAGGGTTTTTATTTTAGGAGTTTATGAATAATTAACGTTTAATAAATTCAAGATCCTGAATTTGTTATGAACAAACATACATGACCTAGCTAACAATAAAAATAAGACAATAAAACAACACATGTCAAAAGATAAATAATCTTTCATCCACACATATAGCCTGGGGTTTATTGTTGTAATCTAATTATAGCCTTGAACAAAATAGAGCTTACAAGAACAGGCACATAAAATAATGTTTCTTTTCATCCAATGTCGTGCCCATTAAGACACAAGGATTGCCAATAATGCTTGAAGAATACTTGACCTATTTTGTTTAAAATAGTTTGTGTAGATACATGTTTTGTCTAAATATCCCCTAGCACATCCAAGCCCTGCCTGGTGAGATAAATCAGGTAGTTACAAAGACATATTCTTGCCTGCTTTATCCATGGACTCAAAAGACATTGTGGTTGCATCTTGGGGTTAATGTGTTGATTTTCAAAACAGTGAGGCAAGTTTGAAGCAGATTATGGCCTTGTCCCTCTGCTGCACTTAAGAGCCTTTGGAGACTAAGAAAGACTTAATAGACCACTACCAGAGTGAGCTTAAGGGGGTAGACCTAGGGTGGCTAGTTGGCTGTAATCACCAACTAAAGTGCCTGTATGTACCCAACTTGATGGGAGATTCACCCTTGTGAATAGAGGTTAATACCAGATTGCTCAGGATCTTTATTGGATTAGAGATGGTATTATTTTGGGATGGAGTTGCTGGTGGCATGTTGTAACACTTTGCAAGGAATTCAATGCTATTAGGTTTCCATGGTACTCATCAAGATTTCATTTTGGAGGAATTTATATCAATGCTGAACAATTGCTCTCCATATTTGGAAAATGCATACCTTGAATTTCTTGGAATTAAAACAGTGGTCTTAGAATGTTATAAGAGAACCCTCTGTGGTTTGACGATATTTTGTTTGTTTACAGCACAGGACTTTACTTCTAAGGTAGAAGATCATCAGTGTGGTGCCTTAGGGATTACTCTCCTTCCTGAAGAGATTGAACCATTGACAGACTGACTGCAAGTCTGGAATGTTTCCTTAAATAACCAGTTAACATCTCAAAGCCCACTCAATATGCTGGCAACAAGAAAATAAGTGATGTTCTGATCAAATTTGGGTTGAAAGGGGTGAAGAAAACAAATCATTTCTCTGCAACCACTTGTTAAGGGAGGGGCATAAACAGACCATTTATTTTGTTAGCTTCTTTATTGGAAAGCTCAGCAAGCTAGACAAGGCCATCCAAGTCTTAAAGACAAACATTTCACCTGTGCTTATCAATTTTGACTTGATTACTTGAAAAGCTCCCCCTACAAGATCCAAGCCTGATACTGCAAGCAGTAAGAATCATGGCTACGCTCTGTCGATTCTAGGGCAGTGTCGATTCTAGGGCAGTGACGATAAGACGATCAGGGACCAGGTTGTTCCTCTTTTCTGCTATGACTCACACCATACAGGAGATATCTTAATTAAACAGCATCCTTAATGTCTTATCTTGAATCAGGGAAGGCACACACCTGCTACCATAGTTCCACCATGGTTCCACAAACAGGGGGCATTCTTAAACACCTGAAGTTGCAAAAGAAATAACAAAAAAAGTAATAGTGATGACTGGATTATAGAACACATGTGACCAATTCTTAAAAATTAGTTTAAAGTCACCTGGGCCTAATTTCACCAAGCTTTAAGGCACTAGTCTAGGAACATGTTACCAGCCAAACTAATGTACTATACCGTGTTTGGGTTCGGATTCCCCACTAGTTTTGCTTTGTGGATAAATTTGTTGAGCAATTTCCTGCTGTAATGCACCAGTTAATACAGTACAAATATACTAGTATTTTGGCTGAGAAGCAGTTACTATCGCAAATAAATTTTTATACATAGCAATTCTGTCAAATTTGGGCCAGACTCTTATGAAACGTGACTCCTGTCTGGGTTAGGGAATGGCCAATGGATATCTTAATTCTGCATGAGAACAGAGTACAAAGTGTTACTCTAATCCTGGAATAAAAGGGACCAGGCTGATATGCGTTTCAGCTTAAATTTGGTTACATTGATTTGAATTAGGTAAAAAGATTATACACATTTTTTCCCCACAATATTTGAACCACTGAGTGACTGCTGCAGAATGAAAGTGAATCTATTACTTTTTTAAATCAAGGTTTTGACTTCATAATTTGAAAAGAGGTTCCCAAATGTTATCTAACTCTTTTGAATTTAACTTCTTAAAAAGGCTGTGTTCTGAGAAAATTCATGTCATAAATTTTTATTTTTAAGGCTGTACTAAAGGTGTAATGTAACTCACAAAACTATTTGTCTAAAACTCTCTCTAGTCATGGCAAACTCATCAGCACAGTCCCACAGTCCTGCACAGTTTAACTCATGGCAAACTCATCAGCACAGTCCTGCACAGTTTAACTTGTCCCAGTTAATGACCTCTCTCTGCCACACTTATTTTCAATCTGTTAGTTTGTGGTTTTGTCTGATGCTGGGGAAGACCAATTCTGCCCCTAGGTCTCAGGCTTTTGTTTGGTGGTATTTATCAGGTCATGGAAAGGTCATGCTTCAGATGAGTTCTTTACTCAGTTTGGCCAGTTGCAAGCTTCTATCAATAGTTGAGAACAAAGAGTTTGGTTTTGATAGACAGAGTATATGACTTGTATGTAGTTGATAGAATTTGTTACATTCCATTTGACAATGTGTCATATATGACCCTTAGTGAAAAAAATTTTGTTTATGAAATTCCAAACTTTGGTATGAGCCAACTCTGGTTTTGTGAAAAGTAATCCTAATCAGTAGGGCTGTAACTTTATAAAGCTGATAAAGCAGAAATAGCAAATTTGAATGCAGGAATCAATCAAAAGCCATACATGTACATTACTTGGCATTTAGGCTGTTTGTATTCTTCTGCTGTAAATAACAGTGAACTTTCAAAATGTAACCACATAGCAAATCTGTGTCTATTTGTACCAAAGCACTGTTTAGCCAAATGCTTTAAAGAAAGACTAGGATTTGGAGAAAAGATAGAACAATTAAACGGGGACCCTTCATTGATATGCTGTATTGAATATCTAGGATACCATTAGGTGCCATACTGTGCTATTCTCTATGTATGCACAAATTGATATTCCCATGTAGAAATAAAAGTTCATACCAAATAATATCAATGCTAAGCTGGCAAAACTGAGCTTCATTGATAAATCGTATGCATATTTGTATATTTATAAAATTAAAACTTATTCAAAATTGAATAAATTAGTTATAAACTCTTTGTTTTAATGTGGTTATTTGTCAACAAGCCTCTAATATAACTGGATGTATTCTTTGTTATTTTTCTGACAGTTTAAACTTCACTTTTAGTTTGCTTTTAAGATTACCAATTTATTTATCAACATCAAAAAGCAAATGTATTGTTAAGAGAAATAATTTCTTAGAATCTCGAAACGTGACGTAAGAATCAGCGTTTATTATTCTCTTTCAATGAAAAGGTTGATAATGATATTATATATTTATTTTCTCATGTGTTATAATGCCACGCTGTAATTATTGTTTTATTTTTTTGAAATTTTCTTTTCTCTTCTATTTTGTGGAACCATAATAATTTAACAACTTTAAGACAACTATCTTTATGTGTAGTTGACTCAATATCCCATCTTATATTCTGCCTACTTTGATTAATTTCAATCTTCATTTATGGATAATCCACATTTCCATGGAGGTAATCGAATCACATGATTGCGTTTCAGTTACGGTATTCTGCACTTGTAGACATCATTTTGTTTTTCCTTTGATATCAATCTTTTTCACACAGTTTTAATTGTGTTAATGCTACACACCTGCAAGGTTTCTCCACTGTCGAACTGTTGAAACTCCTTTAAATTTTAAAAAACGTAGAAAAAGATCAATTTATTTTATTTATGTAAATGGTTAGTGCTTGAAACTTGCCTCTTCAATGCAACTTTTGTTTGTGTATGACTTTTAGGCCACATTTTTTTCATTTGTCAGATGTTTGACCTATTAGTGTTTACTTTCTAACACTTTACCCAATGATGTTTTTACCCTTTTCAGCAGCACTTCTTAAGTTTGAGTATAAAGTTTGAAACAGTACAACTCTACAAGTGTTTGTTGCCTGCTCTTTGAAGCAACACCACACCAATACATGGCAAACACTTGAGCCTTGTGTTCAATTAGCAATTAGACATGCATCTCTGCTCCATGCATTCTCAAGGGGTCTGTTTGCATTTGTAGTACTTTGAGACAGGGTCGTCATCAGTCCCGAGATTCAACCTAGCTGTGCAACCATAGAAAGCTTAATCTCTCTTCCTTGCTCGTTCTGCCTCAGTTTTTCCCTCAGTGTGCAGCCTGTGCACATACTATCCATCTTTAGCTTGAAGGCAGTATTTACATGTGAGGAACCTGGCCCTCATTTTTATTTACTGGAAACTTTCCTTCAATGTGTCTTCTACTCTTCTTGGGCCATCCCTCAGTCTTGTTTCTGGTTAAATAAGATAAGGTTCAAATAGTTTCTCTTCTGAAATGACAGTGTTTTAGATGGTAGTATATCCTCAGTATGATTTGAATTGTACCAGTACCTTCTTTAACCCAAGTCAGCTTTTTGATTGAGACATAATACAAGGTACTTAAAACCCCCTAAGTGCTTTGATTTAGAGTGAAAGATTAATGTGAAAATGAATTTATCTTTCCAGGAAAAAGATCTTTCTTTTATTTACAAATATTGACCATCATAGTGTCTAGGCAGCCTTTAATACATTTATAACTGGATTGGCACAAATTTGCCCTTAACTAAACATTTAAACCCATTGTTATGAAGAATTTAAGTTCTCTGGATTTGTTTTGGGTGGCAGGTGTTTTTCATCTGTGATTTGGCTGATACGATAACATTTGAAATATGAATAAAAAAAAAAAAATTGCAGTGAAGTCAGCTTTTACTTTAAAAAACTTGGTGCTATAATGTTTCAAAATAAAGCTACACACCCTACACTTATTGTATTTATTGGGTTGTCATCAGTTCGTTACCTAATTCAACAAATGGAAACAATTCTCAATAGGAATTTTGAGGTTTTGTATGACCTTACATTTGGATGTGTTCAGATTGACACCAATCCATCTTTGTCATGTTCCCTGTATGCAATGATACTAATTCTAATAGTACCAAAATGGGGCCAGACTATTGTGTCCTTCAAGCCTTAGGTTTGTCACTTTGATTTGAAGGTGAGAAAAGACAACAAGAGCTTCACCATCATGAACGGTAAATTCGAACTTGAGATGACACCCCACATCAAAGAATTGTTAATACATGTCCAACAAATGATATCTAAAGATAGTGCAAATAGAAGGTTAAATATAATGAAGTCATTTATAATTCCTCTCATCTCCTAAACTCGTGACCATTTTACCAAAGCATGAAAAACAGGAAATCTCCCCTTAAATGTCTGATACGATATAGTCCATCAATAACTCACCTTACAAGAAGCTAGACTATTTTTGTCTGAAATCTTATCAAAGTGGCAACTTTCTCTTCCAGTTGCAAGGGTGAGATCACTTTATCTTAGTTTTTCTAGTTTTAAAGAAATAAATAGTTGTGTTTTATAGTGGCTTACCACAAGTTGTTTAATTGAGGCTTGTGGTTGAGGCATTCCAGCCATGTTCAAACCATCTCAGTGAGGTTATTTTTACATGAACTAGTGTGGAGTCTGGGCCTGCTAATAAATGACTTGATTATCAGTGGTGATTGCACCATGATTACTCAACCCACTTTATTAACATGCGTGCGAAGTGCTGCACATTGTGGTCTGATCATTGGGAAATTACATCAGGACTAAATGGAAGACAGATTTACCTCTTCCCAAAATGTGACGGATTCCTAGGATCATGCGTCTGGCTGCAGGGAAACTCCATCCTCGATCTTTATTTAAACCAGACGTGAATAATTCAGATCCTATCATAATAAACTAAAAATACTGGCATATTTTACTTATTTATTTTGGGGAGAATTGCAGGTCTAGGATGCTGTGAAATTTGTTTGTCTCTACACATAGTTATCTTCTTAATCTCATTACACAGGAAATTAACTGACATTGCACCACAAAGGCCTTTTGCCTTAAAGGGAATGGAACACCATGGTTTCACTTTGGAAGAGGGCATTCATTCAGATCCTCTGGTTTTTAATCAAACCTCGCATTCAGTAAAATTGTTCTTGGAAAAGAAGCTCCTGCTTTGGGGAAATCACTGTCACTGATTACCAGTGCTGATCTCACTGATTAGCAGTGCCAATCTCACTGATTGCATTTGCCAATCTCACTGATAATAATTCAATTTCACTGTTTACCAGTGCCAATCTCACTGATTACCAGTGCCAATCTTACTGATTCACAGTGCCAATCTTACTGATTCCCAGTGCCAATCTCACTGATTACCAGTGCCAATCTTATTGATTCACAGTGCCATTCTTACTGATTCACAGTGCCAATCTTACTGATTCACAGTGCCAATCTTACTGATTCACAGTGCCAATCTTACTGATTCACAGTGCCAATCTTACTGATTCCCAGTGCCAATCTCACTGATTCCCAGTGCCAATCTCACTGATTACCAGTGCCAATCTTACTGATTACCAGTGCCATTCTTACTGATTACCAGTGCCATTCTTACTGATTCCCAGTGCCAATCTTACTGATTCCCAGTGCCAATCTCACTGATTACCATTATCAATCTTACTGATTACCAGTGCCAATCTTACTGATTACCAGTGCCAATCTTACTGATTCCCAGTGCCAATCTCACTGATTCCTAGTCCCAATCTTACTGATTCCTAGTCAGTGCCAATCTTACTGATTCCCAGTGCCAATCTTACTGATTCCCTTTGCCAATCTCACTGAATACTAGTGCCAATCTTACTGATTCGCAGTGCCAATCTTACTGATTCCCAGTGCCAATCTTACTGCTTACTAGTGCCAATCTTACTGCTTACTAGTGCCAATCTCACTGATTACCAGTGCCAATCTTACTGATTACCAGTGCCAATCTCTCTGATTACCATTATCAATCTTACTGATTACCAGTGCCAATCTTACTGATTCCTAGTCAGTGCCAATCTTACTGATTCCCAGTGCCAATCTTACTGATTACCAGTGCTGATCTCACTGATTAACGATATCAATCTTACTGATTCCCAGTGCCAATCTTACTGCTTACTAGTGCCAATCTCACTGATTACCAGTGCCAATCTTACTGATTCACAGTGCCAATCTTACTGATTCACAGTGCCATTCTTAATGATTACCATTATCAATCTCACTGATTCCCATTATCAATCTCACTGTTTACTAGTGCCAATCTCACTGATTCACAGTGCCATTCTTACTGATTCCCAGTGCCAATCTTACTGATTCCCCTTGCCAATCTCACTGAATACTAGTGCCAATCTTACTGATTCGCAGTGCCATTCTTAATGATTCGCAGTGCCATTCTCACTGATTACCATTATCAATCTTACTGATTACCAGTGCCAATCTTACTGATTCCCAGTGCCAATCTTACTGATTCCTAGTGCCAATCTTACTGATTCCTAGTGCCAATCTTACTGATTCCTAGTCAGTGCCAATCTTACTGATTACCAGTGCCAATCTTACTGATTACCAGTGCCAATCTTACTGATTCCCAGTGCCAATCTCACTGATTCCCAGTGCCAATCTTACTGATTCCAGTGCCAATCTTACTGATTCCAGTGCCAATCTTACTGATTACCAGTGCCAATCTTACTGATTACCAGTGCCAATCTCACTGATTACCAGTGCTGATCTCACTGATTACCAATATCAATCTTACTGATTCCCAGTGCCAATCTCACTGATTCCCAGTGCCAATCTTACTGATTCACAGTGCCATTCTTACTGATTCCCAGTGCCAATCTCACTGATTCCCAGTGCCAATCTTACTGATTCACAGTGCCATTCTTACTGATTCCCAGTGCCATTCTTACTGATTCCCAGTGCCAATCTTACTGATTCCCTTTGCCAATCTCACTGATTCCCTTTGCCAATCTCACTGATTACCAGTGCCAATCTCACTGATTACCAGTGCCAATCTCACTGATTCCCAGTGCCGATCTCACTGATAACCAGTGCCAATCTTACTGATTATCAGTGCCAATCTTACTGATTACCAGTGCCAATCTCACTGATTCCCAGTGCCAATCTTACTGATTACCAGTGCTGATCTCACTGATTAACGATATCAATCTTACTGATTCCCAGTGCCAATCTTACTGCTTACTAGTGCCAATCTCACTGATAACCAGTGCCAATCTTACTGATTACCAGTGCCAATCTTACTGATTACCAGTGCCAATCTCACTGATTCCCAGTGCCAATCTTACTGATTCCCAGTGCCAATCTTACTGATTCCAGTGCCAATCTTACTGATTATCAGTGCCAATCTTACTGATTACCAGTGCCAATCTCACTGATTACCAGTGCTGATCTCAGTGATTACCGTTGCCAATCTCACTGTTTACTAGTGCCAATCTCACTGTTTACTAGTGCTAATCTCACTGATTCCCAGTGCCAATCTTACTGATTCACAGTGCCATTCTTACTGATTCACAGTGCCATTCTTACTGATTCCCAGTGCCATTCTTACTGATTCCCAGTGCCATTCTTACTGATTCCCAGTGCCATTCTTACTGATTCCCAGTGCCAATCTTACTGATTCCCAGTGCCAATCTTACTGATTCCTAGTGCCAATCTTACTGATTCCTAGTGCCAATCTCACTGAATACTAGTGCCAATCTTACTGATTCGCAGTGCCAATCTTACTGATTCCCAGTGCCAATCTTACTGCTTACTAGTGCCAATCTCACTGATTACCAGTGCCAATCTCACTGATTCTATTGCCAATCTTACTGATTCCAGTGCCAATCTTACTGATTACCAGGGCTGATCTCACTGATTAACAATATCAATCTTACTGATTCCCAGTGCCAATCTTACTGCTTACTAGTGCCAATCTCACTGATTCCCAGTGCCAATCTCACTGATTACCAGTGCCAATCTCACTGATTCCAGTGCCAATCTTACTGATTCCAGTGCCAATCTTACTGATTCCAGTGCCAATCTTACTGATTATCAGTGCCAATCTTACTGCTTACCAGTGCCAATCTTACTGCTTACCAGTGCCAATCTTACTGATTCCAGTGCCAATCTTACTGATTACCAGTGCCAATCTCACTGATTACCAGTGCCAATCTCACTGATTACCAGTGCCAATCTCACTGTGCCAATCTCACTGATTACCAGTGCCGATCTCACTGATTACCAGTGCCGATCTCACTGATTACCAGTGCTGATCTCACTGATTACCAGTATCAATCTTACTGATTCCCAGTGCCAATCTCACTGATTACCAGTGCCAATCTCACTGATTACCAGTGCCAATCTTACTGATTACCAGTGCCAATCTTACTGATTCCCAGTGCCAATCTCACTGATTCCCAGTGCCAATCTCATTGATTTCCAGTGCCAATCTCACTGATTCCCAGTGCCAATCTTACTGATTCCCATTGCCGATCTCACTGATTACCAGTGCCAATCTCACTGATTACCAGTGCCAATCTCACTGATTACCAGTGCCGATCTCACTGATTACCAGTGCCAATCTCACTGATTACCAGTGCCAATCTCACTGTGCCAATCTCACTGATTACCAGTGCCGATCTCACTGATTACCAGTGCTGATCTCACTGATTACCAGTATCAATCTTACTGATTCCCAGTGCCAATCTCACTGATTACCAGTGCCAATCTCACTGATTACCAGTGCCAATCTTACTGATTACCAGTGCCAATCTTACTGATTACCAGTGCCAATCTCACTGATTACCAGTGCCAATCTCACTGATTACCAGTGCCGATCTCACTGATTACCAGTGCCAATCTCACTGATTACCAGTGCCAATCTCACTGATTACCAGTGCCGATCTCACTGATTACCAGTGCCAATCTCACTGATTACCAGTATCAATCTTACTGATTACCAGTGCCAATCTCACTGATTACCAGTGCCAATCTCACTGATTACCAGTGCCAATCTTACTGATTACCAGTGCCAATCTTACTGATTACCAGTGCCAATCTCACTGATTACCAGTGCCAATCTCACTGATTACCAGTGCCGATCTCACTGATTACCAGTGCCAATCTCACTGATTACCAGTGCCAATCTCACTGATTACCAGTGCCGATCTCACTGATTACCAGTGCCAATCTCACTGATTACCAGTATCAATCTTACTGATTCCCAGTGCCAATCTCACTGATTCCCAGTGCCAATCCCACTGATTCCCAGTGCCAATCTTATTGATTTCCATTGCCGATCTCACTGATTACCAGTGCCGATCTCACTGATTACCAGTGCTGATCTCACTGATTACCAGTGCTGATCTCAGTGACTACCGTTGCCAATCTCAGTGATTACCATTGCCGATCTCACTGATTACTGTTGCCGATCTCGCTGATTACTTTATACCATGTAAGTTATGCATGAGTCTGTGAACATGAGTCATCTAAACTGAAGGGTTTTGCAGGTTGGTTGGATGGTTGTATGTTATTACAAATTGAAGTTTGAAATTTATCAACTGTTCCCAAAACCATTAATGTATTGTGTATTTTTTATTTCATGATGCTTATTTAAAGTGCCTGGCGGGTTTCCTTTACCCTTCTTGATTTGAATGTGGTGAATTATTTGAATAAAATAATGTACAATTTAAAAGGCACAGTATTCGTAAATGTAGCTAGGCATATTGATTATTTAGAAAGTCTCTTAAAACAATGTTACCTATTGAAATTGTTAATCGATTGAAGCTTAAGTTCCTCTTCAAATTTGTTATTTTTGCTTTGGAATCCCAAAGCTTCATGCATTAGTTTTTCCTGAAAAGCTTTGACATGGACAGTCATGTGAAAAGGTTATCACAACAAGTTAAATTTTTAAAATGTGTCCACCAAATTGTTCTCACACAACATAGCATTACGTTTTTTTAAATCATCAAATCTTAAACCATTGCGACTGTTGTTTTGAGAGGATCATTTGTTGTAGTGTGAGCTTACTGCTACACAACTCCCTAAGGTAACTCACTGCAGAAATACCTGGACATATTGTGAGTTGCGTTCAAACCTTGTCCTAGTGTCTGATGATTGAGCATCGCTCTGCATCATTCTACATCTAATTCCTCGCTTCTTCCCTTCTTGTCTCCCTGATGAGGCGCTCGGTTGCCAGGGCCTATCAAGGGGTCTGCCATTGATTTCCTGTAGCATCAAAGTCCAGTGTAAAAACAGCCCTCTTTAAAACACCTGAGAGAATTTAATTCCAACACGGACATCAGATGCTTATAATCGACTTGCTCATCCGTCTAATGGATGTCTACTGCCTAAACGCTATTTTTTTTCCTGAAAAGTATTAACCAAACTTATTCAGGGTTTTACCATTGGTGATGTCTTTGCATTCCTTGTTCCACTGAGGCAGATAAGAGAAGGGAATATAGGATACTTCTGTATTAAGAAAGATTGAAACATTAACTGGTTCAACCAGAGTTGGTTCCTCAGATCAGTTAGAGGCTGTGTTTAGGGTTTCTGAGAGACACATTTTTAAATAACTTAAATTGAGTTGATTTATACCAAGTGGAGAGAGGGGAGGGGGTTGAGTATCTCAATTCTCAATAACAGTTAGTGTGATCAAAGGATAGTTGTCTTCCCAGTGTTAACAACTAACTTGCTCTAACTCTTAATGAAGAGTCATTTTGAAATTGGTCAGAATTAGTCTATATGGAAACAATACTTAAATCTGACACTGAATTATATGTCAATTTGAGATTTTTAGGCCAATTATAAATGTGAAATTGATTAGTGTAATTTCTGTGACTTCCACAGTTTAGTCATCGAGTTAATTGCGACAACAACGGGAAATTGACCATAAATGGCATTTTAATCATAGATGCTCTGAGTTTCTTGTGCACCTAATGTAGATGAATGCCTCACATCCTAATCATAATTTCTCACTTAGTGATGTTGCACAATGGACATATATCATATATAAGATAATTATATCTGTTGTATCTGACACAATAGACAATAATAAGATATATCTGTTGTATCTGACACAATAGACAATAATAACATATATCTGTTGTATCTGACACAATAGACAATAATAAGATATATCTGTTGTATCTGATTTGTTCATTATAGAGTTCAGGTCTACCCAAAAAAGAAGAAAGGTTCAAGAACTACATCCGGTCAACATTTCACATGTCTGACTCCAAGGTAAGCCCTCTTCATTGCAGTAATGACTTAATCAAAATGGCACAAAGTTAAATCTCTTTAAAAAGTGTTGCATTCCCCCACGAGGTTTAACTTTTATTATAAATTTGTATGAGTGGGCAGAATGAATCCTGATGTAAGGGGAGGAAGTTCAAGTGTGTGTGTAGGTTGAATTTTATCAATGAAAATAATTGTCATCTTTGAAGATCAATCTAAAAATTATGACTGAAAAATAAAAATGAAAGGGCTGTTGTTATTGCTGTTAATAGCATTGCGTGGGATCAACCTTGTACTCAAGAGTGTCAACACTTGAGACAGATCATTTACACCCCCAAATCATTAGAAATTTTAAATTAATTATGTTCTTCATTTCTGTATTAAGTGTAAAAATTGCTTGAAAGGTCTCATGAATCATGATAATGTCAGAGAGTGTTTGAAGTACCGCTCTCTACATCAACTTGAATTATATCAGGAACTATGTGACAAAGTTTTATTACTTTTTAAATGGAGAAGCATAAATCAAGACAACACTATACAGTTCACAATAGTTGATGCCATAAAGTCTTTATCACTCGGCCCTCTTGCTGGACTAGAATTTCATTCTTGTCAGAGCAGTGATGTTCTTTCGTGTTACACCACTTCAATAGAACATTAAAATGTCTATAGGAAACATTAATAATGCCATTAAGGCTAAGAACAAGCTGCTGAGCACACACATTTTCTTAAACAGGTTATCATCCAAAATATGATGGCTATTGGTTGATACTGTTTTCTTGTTAACTTTTGCTTAGAAGAATTTTGTTTCTTCTGGCCACTACTGTCTGCATACCAGCTTGTATCAAATGTTTTCCTGAAACATCTGAGATGAAAGTCTCCAATATTCTCCATGATTTCCAGACCTGCTGGTGGTCAAAAGCGTGTCGTGGCCGAGCGGATAAGAGCACCGGATCCAAGCTCTGGTGTTTTTGATCAGCAGAGTGTGGGTTCGAGTCCTGGTCGTGACACTTGTGTCCTTGAGCAAGACACTTAACTATAATTGCTTCTCATCACCCAGGGGTAAATGGGTACCTGTGAGGGCAGAGATGGTTCTTGTGATTGATTTAGCTTGATGCGCTACATATTTAGCAGCACAGGCTGTATACTCCCAAGGGAGCTGAGATGGTTAAAGAAATGAAATAAAATGGCCCAGTGACCAGGGGTAATAATGTTGAAGCACCATGAGGGTGCTGAGTGCTATATAAGAAGCCACTATTATTATAATTATTATCACTTAGTACAAGGTGTACTTCATGAAAGGGAGGATGCTTGCAAACTTACTTGTTACAAGTTGTGTTGAAAAAGTTGCGTCCTTTTTGTTTTTACTTGTTTTTTGTTTTTGTTTTTGTTTGCATTTCATCCATTGCAAAGTGCACACCCTGTTTTCAGCTGATCTTTTTGTTGAATTTAAGAAACGGGTATATTATCAATGATATTTTTAAAATATTAAAGGGCTGTAACATTTTAGTTTTTTGGAAGAGAGTATCATACATTGATTTAAAAGTTATTCTGTCAAGTAGTGTTAAGCCTGACTAGGTAGTCTGTAAACATTCCATTGAATAATGCTTTCATTATTTGCATATGTTTCTGGACTAGCAAAGCAAAAGAAACAAATAAAATCAAAGTCAAACTCAATATTTTCTGCAAGATTTTTGCATTTCAGACACATAAATTTCTGTGGACAATTGGTACTAGCACTTTAGTAGTACTTAAGTAAGACTAACATTCATTGATTTAGTTTTTCAGGTAGTCACCGCAAACTGCACCATGTCTTAATAACAATGTCTCTGTTGATTTCTTCCTTCCAGAAACTGAGCGATGTATGGGGCTGGTACAGAGCCTCATTGCAGAAATGAATCAGCGCCCCCCCCCCCCCCCCCCTACACCTGGCTGCTCCACAGAATTCAGTCACACTCACCATGACTCACACCTGAAGATTTCCTCTCTGTCAGAATCCCTTGTCCCCTTTCCTCCTCGGATAAGAAGACACTCATTTCTTCATGTGTTCTTCAACTCCTTGCAGAGATTAGTGACAAGCGAAGGATATATGTTTGTTAGCCTTAAAAAGATTCAAAGGACATTTTAGTACTTTTCTTGCCCTTTATTGTATTCATTATTTGCAACAGTCAAAAAGAAAATCAGGTTATTTTGAAGTGTTTTTTTAGTGGAAGTATTATAAATTGAACTTTTTGATGGTGTGTGGTGTGATTAAAGTTCTGAAAATAGTTGGTTGAACTGAAAAGGTGAAGAATTTGAAAGTTTTTGAGAAACTTGTGTTTGTCTAAATTAATTTATTTGGCAAGACACAATTGAGACAATTTAATAGGTTTTTTGCATCAGATGGGATAGGGTCTAAGTTCATGATGCCTTCTTAATTCATTTATTTTAGCATATTTGATTGTAGGGTATACATAGACATTTTGCAAGATGTTTTTTTTTTTGGGGGGGGTCCTTAATTATGTGCAGATGATACCAATAGATTGTTCATGAAGTATTTATTACTGTGTTATTGTGTTGAGGAAGCCCAGTGCACCAAATCATTGTTTTAAATCGAGATAAATAACAATTTATGAATACACAAAAGTTACTGTTTTATATGGAGATAGTCTCTATGATAAGATACCTTGATTATCAAAACAACTTATTTTCACTTGAAATAAAAGTTAATAGTTTTGCATAAATGTTTTTCTAATATTTGTTGTGAAATAATTCAGTGGTTTTGAAGTGAGTTACCCGTTTAAAGTCACATTTCCACTATGGAAATTTAATTTAGTCTGTGCATCAAGATAAAGTACCTAAACAGCCGACCATTGAAGTTCCCAGAGAGAAACAAGTAAATAATATTAATAAATAGGTGGCGAGAAACCACGTTGGCTGATGCCGAATCCACGACCTCTTGAATACTGACGATTGTCTACCAACTGAGCTAACTTTCCCATTCATGTACTTGTATGTTGGTAAGCGGTCCACTTCAACTAATAATAGTCTGAGGGGCTAGGTTGGATTCCTATCAACCTTATCTGCCGATTTGCCATGGATTGGCCCCAGGTAAGATCAAACCTGTCCAATGATTAGACCTGCCCAGGTATGATCAAACCTGCCCAGTTATGATCAAACCTGCCCAGGTATGATCAAACCTGCCCAGTTATGATCAAACCTGACCAGGTATGATCAAACCTGCCCAGTTATGATCAAACCTGACCAGGTATGATCAAACCTGCCCAGTTATGATCAAACCTGCCCAGGTATGATCAAACCTGCCCAGTTATGATCAAACCTGACCAGGTATGATCAAACCTGCCCAGTTATGATCAAACCTGACCAGGTATGATCAAACCTGCCCAGTTATAATCAAACCTGCCCAGTTATGATTAAACCTGCCCAAGTATGGGCCAGGGTAACGGCAGTTACACGCACAGTGAGAAACACACCTTTCAGTTGATCAGCTGATTTCCTTTTTTCTTCATAGCAAAGTAAAATGTACTGATGAAAAACTTACGTAAGCGTTAATTGGGGTTTGGGGGAGATCGTTTTGCTTTGGAAATTGGTTTTCTATACTTTTATTTATTTATCTCTTAATCAACATATTCCATGGTAAAATTGAACATCAAAACCGGTGGTGAAACAACTCTTATGCTTTCCTTGTAACTTTGTAATGATAGTCCTGGTTATGGTGTCCTGTAAAGGACATGATAGAGACTGATTTTCTCGGGATGAGAGATGTCAAGGAAGGATGCCCTCATCGGTGGCAGGCAATCAGTGACTGTCAATCATTCAACTGTCTCTGTTGACATATGAGTTGGATGTTATCAGGACGGGACTGTCAGATTAAATTAATACTTGAATACTAACTTAATTACCAGGTGAAAAATTACTAGTTGTTATTAATTTTTTGATGTGGTTTTTCTCTGAAGTCGCCCTGTTTGAGGTCAGATTGAATCTGACTGAGCACGTACACTTTTATGTCCCATTCATTGAAGTATACGCAATGCCCGTATACAATGTCACGGAGGAATTCAGGGATGTCTTCATGCCCCTGTGGGTCACGATGGGCTTACTCGGGCCCACTTTCGTCGTCTTTTACAGAATGGAACAATGCTTCCCAAAAATTGTCTTTGTTCTAGTTGTACCCCACTTAGGAAATCTTTAGAAAAGGGACTAATATAGAAGAAGAATGGCAGGACCCTTAACTTCGTTCCACTCCCCAAAACGCCTAACCATTTACATCATAGACTGCGATGAACAACTGGAACATACTTACTGTGCACAACATTGGTAATAAATATTCACAGATTTGCACATAGCTTACATGATATGAAGATGGTCATGGTGAAAAACTTCCCTTGAAATATTTGTGCTTGACATGCTATAGATTTTAAGAAATTAGTAAAACAATTAGTTTTGATCTTGCGAGGCCGAAGTTTGAAAACAGTGAGTGTGTTTTTCACTATTTTCTCGTGACTCCGATGACCGATTGAGCCAAAACTTTTACAGGTTTGTTATACCATTGCTGGGTGACATAAAGTGTGGATACCAGTGTTGTTCACGTGCTTTAGGATGCAGAACCGTGCCAGACAGAATAAACTATGCACAAATCCTCCATTACCCCTCAGTAGCAGTCAAGAGGACGTACATTATTAGAGTCTTAATACTGAAGCCTTTTTACAAACGCGGCAAAGCCTTCCTCTGGTCATTCCCAAGACATTTTTGTCTTCCGTTATGATTGAAGATGCAATCGTGCTTCTAGACCTCGGGCTATACGTGGGCATCGGTCCTGAGGATAAACCCTTTTGTTTTTAAACTTTACCACCTGAAAACACCATGGATCAGTCAGTCTGATTTTACTTTTAATGGTGGAGACAATTATTTCAAGAAAAAAAGAAAAAAACTTCTTTAAACAAAATAATTATTTGCTTTTTATAGTAGTTATTATTTACATATTTTTGATGTTGAACTAGTGTGAGTGGGTTTGAATTCTTTTTAAGAAAAAGGAAACAGATGTCCATTTTTTAGGAAATTTGTGTGTCTAAATAGTGTTTTCATGTTATTGCAAAATTATTCATTATTTCAATCACGATGGTGTTACAGGTATAGAATCAATGTGAGAGCATTTGTTATATTGAATGCACATCATCCTCGCTACTTCCTCAAAAATTACTTGTTGGGTACAAAATGTTGTATCCGAAGGAAGGTAACGCCTGTGACATTGACTGAGCTGACCCATAAACCAACACATCTGCCTCAGGCGGTAAGAGAGTTGACCTTCAGGGTTACCCCCTCCTTAGACTCGATGACGATGATGACCCACTTTATCGAGACTCTCATCAGATCGTGTATATTCTAGACGTCATCACAATGGAATCGTAATAACAAGCATTGTTGCCCGGTCCATCCACTGCCCGGTCTGTTCACTGCCTTGGGTTTGTCAATTCTTTATGACGAATAAAAGTGTCCTCAATCTCAGGGTTGGAGTCGTCTGGTGTAATAGAGCATCGATACATTAACGATCTCCTTATTTTGTGTGTGAATCACACTTTTTCTTCTTAGAGTATACAGACGTCTATAAGGTTTGAATAGCTCGGTTTTTGTTAACCTTCAATGTTGTGAAATTAATTAGGGTCGCATCATTTAGCGCCTGGAGTAATACTTATTTTATTTGAAAGTGCACTTTATAAGTTTGTATTGTTATTAATAAATTGTTATTTACGATCTGATATTTTTGAATAACCTGCTGCAATGACTGCACATTATACTTTCCAGATCAAATTATGAAAATGGATAACTTAATTTTGCGGTTTTTGCTTACACTATTCAAACACATCCCTTCCCCCTTTTAGCGCTGTGCGCTTTGGGTTGAGGTTTTTTAGACGGTTTAGCATGGATGAATGTAAACCACACACATGGTAACGGTACAATACAGCAAAACTAGTTATCTTGTGTCGATAAAATTACTAACAATAAAACACAGCAAAAGACAAAGGACCGTTTACAGAAAGTCAAATCCAACCATTGGACAAGAGCTTGGAGGTCTGTTGTTCCCGTTTGGCTATCAAACGTATGACGTTGAAGCTTTAAAAAGAGTTAACGCCTAGATTAAATCGCAGATAAAGGCCAATGTAGGTCAGAATTTGGGGTTTTGTCACGGTTTGGTTTTGACTTCATTTACGGTATAGCGGTCTATTTCTACAAAGTGTGCCAATGTGTGGATCGAGGGGTGAGGTCAGGGGCATGTACTCGGCTGATTCGAAGCTTACAATTACACGATCCCAACGTTTTGGCAGCTTTCAAACGTACCCCATTTGTTGCCCACTCATACCCAAACCCCATTTGATCCCTAGTGTTTAATATTTAGTGACCACAACAGCCCGAAGGCGATTGTATTTATTGAGTATCACTGCATGATTATTAACTGACCCTCTATTTTCAGTCAAGCCAAGTCATCTGTATAATATGTGCCATGGGTTTTGTCTTCTGCGCGCTCCGAAGCATCTGCGTAGTGTCAAGATCAACGTGTACAGATTATTCCATGAGCAATTCCGGTCATAGGTGCTAGTCGGAAACACGGCAAAACGCGCCCAGCAACCTTGTCGGCCCCTCTCAGGTTCTCCTCCAGTAGACTTTGATCGCATATATCCGTATTTGTGCAGTCGATTGGCTTCTGCCCCTATTTTCACCCTTAGTCGGAGGTTCAAGATCAGCTGAAATAAGGCCGGCGTAAAAAGCCCGGGGTTTAGTATAATGAAGCAGAGCTTGTCCTGTGCGTGATGGGAGAACGTTAGGGGGTAAATGTGGCAGGCAGGCCCGCCGGGTACTCCGTGACCCGGTCGTTTGTCTGAAACACAAACCCGCAGCCCCCTCACCGGATATAAATCCACTTGCCCATTTAAGCTTGTAGCTCAATTCCGAGGTTCACATCGGTTACCTGAAATTAGTACGATTCCGGAGATTGATATCTTACATGATTACCTTGAGGTGAAATATGGGATTCCTGTGTTTGCCCCTAATGCAGAGCAGACATTAAATCAACATATTTTGTCATGCGACCATTCTAGGACAACTTTTTCATGTGGGAGCTAATAAGGTTTTTCCTCAATTCTAATTTGACTTTAATCGTTTCATTTGTGTATTTTGTGTCAAGTTGTAAGACTAAAATGAGATTATACCCATTTCTTTTATTTTGAGAGGGCCACCATTATTGGAGAATTGTAATGTTTAGGTGTTTACAAATTTGCTTGTTAGCCGGCATATTGTTGACAAATATTTCTTGCTCATTAGTTGGCTGATAGCTGATACAGACAGCCGGGACACGTGCAAACTAGTTGTTTGAATCGAACGGTTTTTGTGGTTTTGGACCGAGTAACACACGTGTTGACTTGTCAGTTGGCTTGTCAGTTGGCTTGTTGGGGTGGAGGAGTCAAATGCTTGTTTATAGCTGGCTTGCTTTCCGACATGGTGAACTGCTCAGGCTTTGCTTGTTGGCTGAATGTCCTGTGTGGTGGCTTGTTATTAGCTGAGTGACCATTGGGAATGATTGCTTGCTTAACGACAGCTTTTTTGGCTGACTGTCTTTGGTGTTGCCAGTGTTTGCTTGGTAATAGATGTGGTTCTCGATATCAACCTGGACAACGTGCAATTTTTATGTCAGTGAGTGTTAATTGCGCAATGACGGTAAAAATTGTCAGTTAAACACCCCCCCCCCCCCCCCCCCCCAATTCACTCAACACACAATATGACCCATTGATCATATACTTCACATTTTCTATTGACACCTGGCGCCTGTCTACTCATATTGTAGGCCCAGCCCCATTTGTTCTCCCTCTTTTATTTATAAATTTACCATCAGGTGGTTTTCAATGCTACTTATTACCACTGTGGTTCATGGACATGTTCGAAGACGGGAATCAAGAGTTACGTGATTATCCTCAACCTAGAATACAGTTGGTTTCGGTGGTGCAGCCTTACCTTGTTAATTAAAACGCCCATTGTGTGGAACTGCCTGACTGATCAGAACCAAGATGTGACACTCGTACTCAGTCATCAACTCCATCAAGTAGGGCCCTACCGTCTGGGCCTGTCAATAAATAGGCATCGTGTGGGTAAATTGTCGTCGTCAGGAAGTCGGCATTTCGGCAGGTCTTGCCTTGTGCTTCTTTTGAGAATCTTTTTGGGAAGTTTTTAATAACACAATCAAGTTAACAGAAATTCGTCAAAGAACATACATGTATGTTGGTATTAAAACCGGTGTGGACGGAGATTCTGTCCCCCGGTGAATCTGTCCCCCGGACAACTTTACCTGGCTTGTCTAGGGTACAATGTCCCCCGAGACAGTATCTCCTAGGATAAACTGTCTCTCGTTAGGTTTTATTGTCTGTCTTGCTCAACGGGGATTATTCCAACGGAGAATATGTCCCCCAGGCATGAGCGTCCACCGACGGAACCACTTTAATAAGTGACTTTCTTTATTACCCCGCGCTTTGCTTGTTTATATAGAAGTATTGTTACTTATTTTAGTCAACATTGATTCACCAATGTAATAATTATTCTTTTGTGTATTTACATATTTTCTATTTATATTTTTGTTGAGCCCTACACTCCATTTTCCCGTAATTTGTATCTATAATTTAGCCTCATTCACTTCAATTTCTTATTTACTTGTTGAAATGATTCACGAAGCCATTAATATTCCATATGTACTTTTTAAAAGATTAGCATTGAAGTTAATATAATTGAACTACATTTGCAGTAAAAAAAAACCCAGTAAATAATATTCAAACACATGACAAGTCAATACAAACAACTGACAACGAGTGATGAAAGAAAATCATACAACTAAAATCAAACGACTGTTTGTAAAACTGAGCACAAAAATAAGACTAAAAACATGACGTTATCTCAATTCACCTATAACACGTCCCTGTCTATAGAAAAACATTAAGATTCAACTCAATCAGAGTTGTACTTCCAGAGATAAGACTTTGAAAAATGCACCTTTAATCTGACGTCACAAGTACATTTATATTCAGGCTATAATGAGAGGGGGACAAATTCCCCTGGCGGACAGAAAACCCTAGCCGGGGGACACATTAACCGAGGGGATTCTGTCCCCCGGACCGTTGTGTGGGGGGACAAAATTCCCTGTGACACCGGCATCCCATTTGTTATTCTTATTGTTATTACTATTATTATTTCGCGATATCAAAACACACAGAAGAATGATCTCATCATTTTCATTTGTGTTTGTAAAGTTCCCCTGTCCCCTGTTGAGCCTTAGATCTTGAGGGCCTTTCCTTGGATCCTCCCTGCCTCCAAGAGCTCCGCCTACTGCAGTAGCTCTACCAGCTCTACCCTTACAGTTATATGCCAATTTCATCTAGATATTTCTCCAATGCATTCGGAATGGTGATGAGTGTTCCAGCAACCAATAGAGGTGCTTTGGCTGGCCAAATTCAGGTGGTACCTTCTCATTATCCAAAACAACAACATCCAGACGTTATGTTCTGTAAAATGGTCAGTATGGGTGTTCAGTCCCAGAGGATTTCGACTTGGCCTTCTTTACAAGCTTCTGTTAGCGTTATTGTTATTATTGCTTATTAAAGGCACTGTACACGTTTGGTAATTACTCAAAATATAGATTAGCATAAAAACTTACTTGGTAACGAGCAACGGAGAGCTGTTGATAGTATAAAACATTGTGAGAAACGACTCCCTCTGAAGTAACGTAGTTTTTGAGAAAGAGGTAATTTCTCACTAAAATAATAAAAGACTTCTGGCCAGAAGCCCTTTATTCCTATCTGAAAGCACACTAATTTGTACAACAAGGGTATTTTTTCTTTCATCATTTTCTTGCAACTTCAATGACCATTTGAGTCCAAATTTTCACAGGCTTGTTATTTTATGCATATGTTGGGATACACCAAGTGAGAATACTGGTCTTTGACAATTACCAAACGTGTTCAGTGCCTTTAAGACACGTAATGGTTGGCATCCAGTAATGGCTGAAATTACCAGTTTTCAAAAAGCGGTAGTTAAGTCCCACGTTACCATGCATCATTTTATCTGTCTTTTTTCCTGAAAGTGAACAGACAGAAATAGAGAGATGGGGGGGGGGGGGGGGGGGGGAATGACCGTTCACGCTGCTGTTGCATCTTTACTCCAAGTACAAACCACATTATCAATGCAAGGCAAGTTGGTCGACATTTGAAGTACATCTGTAGTTTCTTCCACGAGCACCGTCAAGTGGAGAAACTGGGTCCCCACAAAGTAATATTCACGCTAGTAAAGTATTTATAGATTATGCGGGGGAATACTCGACCCTGCGATGTTCGCACTTCTTCCCTTTCAAGAACGTTTCCTGATTTTCTGATGGCTGTCGGGGAGGGTTTTCTTGACATTTCATTAAATGGATACCTCTGGAGTTAATTTATCACTCTGTCTTGTTATTCATCCACTCTCCTGGTTAGGTGGTCAGGATCTGAACCGTGATCTATGAAATCCATCAAAGGTGGAGTCAAGATATTTGGGGCGAGGTTCTATACCTACCGTTTCGTGATCGGGGCTTAAATATCTGTGGCCGAAGTGTTACATGGGGTCAAGCAATATCACTCAGCCTGGTGGGGGGGTGGGGGTGTTGAGAAGGACAAGTGGGACCAGTAATCAATTTTAGTTCATCCCCAAACATTCCGTTAATACCCACATAGCTTAAATCGAGTCAATGTGATAGGGTGTCAGACAAGAATTATCCTTGCGTGAAGGTTATGACTTTTTATGAGTCTGGTCGGGTGCCGAAGCTAACAGGACTCATTGGATACGCCCCTTCCATTGTCACTCATCTCTACTCTTGTCCAGCCCTCTTACATGTTTTTAGAAAAATATGGGCGTCGACTGCAAGTTGGGCATGTAAATGTGGCGCACACGTCCCCTCACATGGCCCCGATGGGACGAACATGTCTACCCCAGGGGGTGAGTCGGGATGTTTATGTCAGGAATCTACACAGCGTGTGTAGCACACCTCGGAAGCAAGCCTGATCCCCCGTATCAGCTGATTTGTTCGAAATTGCTCCAAGTGGAAGCCACACCTAGGACAAAACTTTCAAAAGGAGGTTAAATTCGATATGGTCGCTGTTTACGGGGGAAACCACGCCTGCATATGGTCCGTGATAAGATGGCCGGCTCGATTACGGGCCCGAGTTACGGTATTTTAAAATAACATATTTTTTATCATTTACCTCATGGTTTCCCGTTTTTTGTTTTTTGGTGGTTTTTTTTGCAAAACATGTTGGGTTTCGACTGTGAAATACCGCCCCCAAGTGCTTACTTTTAGCAGTGGAAATGCATGTTTATTTGAAGTCCTCTCTGGGTGAGTTAAATGCCTCATTAAGTGCCTACTCTTAAACTCTAGACCCATTGGGTACTACTTCATCACCCTCTCAATTGGTCCTACATTGAAAACTTTTGGAGAACAAATTTATTTTAACAAAGTATAGACCTACTAATTCTTCTGCCACAACTCCTCCGATAATGAAGGGCAAAAAAACAAATGAAATTGAATCCCCCCTTTTTCTTGTCTGATTTAACTGAATCAAATTGAACTGAATATCAATGTTTTGAAAAGTAAACCCTGGTCGTCAAACCATCCTTTCTTGTAGGCGTATACTTGTTCTCGTCAGTGAATGAGTGACGATTGGTATGAGCGGTACTGCAGGGGCTACCCTTGTTTTCTACTGAAGGTCAGTGGGGTCATGTCCATGATCAGAACAGCACACCCAAATCAAAATAATTGTTATCCTCAGTACATAAATGACTTCTTAATTCCGAATAGGTGTCGGCAAACTGCAGAAACCGGGTCTACTGGCCCTGTTTATTAACGACAATTTATTACCACTATTCAACAACAACTCTCACTTTTTGGCTAATAGAAAAATCTGACTACTCACAGCTCTAGACATTGGCAATAGCAGGGACGTAGTAAACTTAATATCGAAAGAGCCCTCGACCCAATTGCGTGCTGGCTGCCAACGAAAAACCACCAAACCAGACGCTAAAAACTAAACTTGAAAACGTACATCTGATCTTTATAATCCTCCGCGTTATACTCAAGCTCTTCGATCCTGACCAAACAAGTCTGAAGCTTATAAGGTATAATTTAAACGTCTCGTTCCCTCACCACACAAAGCTGCTAAAAGTTAGTTACTGGCTTTAAGTTAAAGGTTCGTACAGTTTTCATTCCTCGTAAACTGACTAACAGCTTTCATGTTAAGACGGAGTAACGCATAATACTTAATAGAAGCGCTGTAACTTAAATGTTATGAAAAGCCGAGTTTGAACTCAAGACACAAAATGTTTGTCATAAATGATTACATGATGAAAAATGAGTCATCTCGTCAATGTTCAATAGCCTGCTGTTGGTAAGAACTCGTGCCTTATCATTATGATTATTGTAGTAACATGTCATCTGGGAAGGAAAACACTTAATCTTCGAAATTAAGGAACGCTTGTCTTTACATGCCCAATGTTTAACAAGGATTCTATTGTTCTAAAAGTATGTTATTATCAATCGCCTTGGAACTAGTCCTGCAACTGAACAACTTAATCAATATTATGCATTTTTCGGCTTAGCAGTCTTATGGACAGCTGAAAATTTTGTACTTTTACAGGACCAAAAGCCGTTAAAATATAGACAATCCATTATTCTCAGAAATAATATGCGTCAGAATTACGTAAACAATGAAACTTTATCTGTACTGCCACCTACCGTTCTAAATTCTCCCATTGGTGAGCTCAAACAAATCTTAAAAATTCCAAAAATTTTCTGTGCTCACCCATGGGAGTCTTCGAAATGCAAGGTGGCAGCATACATAAATGTTCATTGTTTACGTAAAATGCATCGTTTACTGTATTTAAATTGGCATTGCTCGTTGCTCTGTTAATTTTTTGGTTAGGGGCATGGTGTAATCTTACACAGAATGGCTTTCCAAGGGACAGCCTATAGAGTCTAAGTTAAAATAAATAAATAATATTTTTTTATCAAGTCATTCCCATCGACAGTATTTTGATCTTTATTGTCAGCAGGCTGAGAACAAATAAATCAGAAGGTGTTTTTCTCGAGCCTACTTTCTATGAAGGTAACAGAAATCATGAAATTGTTGAAACGTTTTACCGAGAAAAGTTTTGGAAAATTGTGTTGCTACCGCGCACTGTCACCTGCCTGATTGTGTTCATGGAGGTGAAATAACGTGTTTATTTTCTTTTGCCAATTCTCTCCCTTGTCAACATGATACATTCTATTGTGAAGTTCCGACGAGAAGCATAATTGGGTGTTTGTGTTTGAAATACTGCGGACTATCAACAAACAAGTTCAACAATCCCGATAGTGACTGTTGGCAGAGGTTTTTGTGATTTTACTCGCAAACAAGACCCATCGAAGTGCAGGTATTTACACGCACGAACAAGTCGCGCAACAATTGTGATAGTTGACACTCGCCCTGGTTGGTCACGATTGCCGGAGAGGGCCAATTGTTGTATTTCGTGGCGGCGCAATAAATATTTTGGAAACTTACTCAATAAATTATAATTTGGTGAGATTGTTTAGGTATTAGTTTCTTTGAGGGTTTTATTCATTACTGAAAACATTGTTATTCGCACTATACGTTATTCACAAGGGAGCTCTCAGAGCCACACCTTGTTTTAGCATGAACCTTTGAAGAAGAACACATTTGCAACTTCTAACCAATCCAGAAAAGAATCATCCCTAGAGATTTGGATTGAAACAGCTCAATTAACCCAGTGTAATTGCCAATCTTGTTTGTGCTGCTGAATTCCCGTACTTTATGTAGTATAACAAATAGTTTCTTAGATTGAGTTCTCAAGGACCGTGGCCCCAAGGCTTTGTCGAGGCTCATGTTACCCATGTACTACTGATACTAATTACATCCATTGCCTGACAGTTTGTCCAAGTAAACGTCCATTACAAAGCCCAGTGTTCAACTCAATTGCTTTGGCATGGCTGAGCCTTCAATACAAAACCTCATTGCACTTTTCAGACGTTGTAGATTGCGGCAAAACCTATACAACGTTATTCTGTTTTATTTTAATTATGAGTCTACGAGGTCACAGTCTGTTCAAACCGCTAGTTGTGTGACATACCCAAATCCGTCTGGGTTCTTCAATCCGACTGTCACCTGTTTGTCAAAAATACACAAAGGCACATGTCCAGTAAATGTACTCAATGGTTTACTTGCCTGTCCACAAGAAACTAAGAGTTGCGAAGGTAACATTCCTGGTAGTCAACGAAAATTTACTGCAACCTTCAAAAGCGAAGGCGTTCCACAGCTCCTGGAATCCTTGAGATGCGAATGAGAGGATTGAGATGTTTTGTTGATTTTCTCAAGTGGACTCAGCTCCAAGGAATCGAGAGATATGGACTCGAAATGACGTACCAATTAACGTACCTTCCTATACAACTTGAGAGAAATTCAAGTACCTACAGATTACTTCTCCAACAATGGCCTACACAGATGTCTAGCCTTACGGTCTTTCAGCACTCTGTAGGATTCACTTTATGAATAAAACACTTCGCTTGAAATTAGAGCGGTACATTGGCTGTATTCAATTCTACCAACATGGAAGAAACGTCTCGAAGCGGTGGGTTCCTTACACGTGGACCTTTATCTTGGCCTTGGACTTAGCTCCATATCAGTGTTTTTTAAGTGCCGGTATATAACACTAGACGGTATATAACACTATAACACTATCGTGCACCGATGTAGGGCTGACCTAAATCATAATGGTTTTTTGTATTCCAGATGCAAGTTTTAAAAACAATTTAACATTTCAAAAATCAGAACAAATACTTGTATATAAAAAAAGGCTCACGACTTTGTGTAATAAGAAGAGCACTTAAGGGCTAATTGTCACTAATTACTTATGATGTCATACCTCAACCCACTGTAGCAAATGGATTATGGTTCCAATGTTTTTGTGGATATGTGTGGCTGAATGTTTGACCAATATTTAACCAACACCGTCATCCGTCTAAACTACTAAAACGGCCGGTCATGTAGTCACAGCTAAAGGTCGTGTACTAACTTAACCGTTGTTTGTCTTCGATTTCACTGCGGTGTGACCATGGTAAACACCCCGAGGGTATGGTTCAAACGTGGAAACAAAATGTTCACTCCCCCCCACCCTCGGAAACTAATTGATTTAATAGGTATTGAATTAATTTGTATAAAGTAAGGTCTATTTAAGGGTCATGAGAGTCCGAAATCTGAACACACTCTTCGGGTAAGCATCACAACAGTTGCTGATGAAAGAAGTGGAAGCTCACGAGAAAAGCAAGAAGCTGTCAGCCACAAAAGGTTTCTGGCTTCGACAAACCTTGCTTAGCATAATTTGTTTCTTCAATATAAGATAAACTTTTAATCTGTTCTTTTCTGGAAAACAGATGTATCAACAGTCTGGAGATTTAAGTATAGTGTTTTGAGACGGGGTCTTATTCAACGAAAGTAAGAATAAACGACGAAGTATACTCCCGAGTAGCCTCACTTGTCAATACCGCACCATTACTCAACCTATGAGGGGGTGGGGGGGGGGGGGGGCAGGGTGCAGGTCTAGTAATAACATTTTCGGTCTGAAATGTTCCTGAACGGTATTTCACTCATATCTGAGAGGAAATTATAATTTGCAACAACTTTCTTCAGCAAAATGCATGTACAAATAATGGTCCGTTGTTTTTCTTGGCGCTCTATTGTTGTTGAGCTGTCTATTGTTCTTTACAATATCTATTAAAAGAACATTCAAATAAATTCGAAAACGAAATGTAAGGTACCTGCTTTCTATGCAGAATGGGTGTTCTCATGGCTTCGGACATTCCACGTTATTTGTGAATACACCAGAGCACACTTGCGCACACCAGAGCACACTTTCTCTAGCTAATTCCCCCACCCCCCCCCCCCCCCCCGAAAAAAAGTTGAACATTGAAGTCCCGCCATTCAATCCCCCGTATGAATTTTCAGTCACATCCCAAAAAGCACAATTTTGCAAATTGTGGCAAAGATTCTACCAGCGTGTTGAGTCAATCACTTTTCTAACAATACTCTTTTATGGTGAATTTAATTTGGCGTCGGTGTGGGTAGCCGCATTTTGTAATTGAAGCCCGTTGTTGGGTCACTCTGTCATATTTGGCGAAATGGTGCCTCTCTTTCGTTCAATTTTATTAAGGTTCTTCTAACAAAGGAGAAGCAAATAAGGTCTCTGGAGGAGAAAGGGAATGCGGAATTTATTGGTGTTGTCAGATCTTTAGCGGTGTCGCCACTTTATGTATTCTCTTCATCTCACGATAAATATTGACTCCTTTTGGTGTGAGAACCGGACCCGAGCCGACCATGCGTCGTCACGTTTTGCCCGCCTCCAGGGCCCCCTTGACACGATCAAATAAATAACGGCTACTTATTTGGAGGATTGATTTGTCCCAAGGCGACCGTTGTTGCGCCCTATCGTTAAGGAGGACCGAACATAATCATTGCAAATGAATAGCTTGAAATCTCTAATATTAAACCTCTATTGTATTTAATATGAAAAACATGTTGCATTTTAAACTACAACTTCAATGTCTGTCTGATTCAGGAATCTATTTTGGTGGAAAAAAGTTTTATTTCGTATCTCGTGCGCAATTAATTCACAGGACGCTTAGCTTGCGCTTCCTGTTTTCGTCAAACGTTGTTTGTTTTTCTTATTTATATTATTCTTTCGCGTCGTCGCATCTTCAACAATTCGCACGAGGAAGCGAAACAAACAGTGTCCACCGCCACGTTCCCATCCGCACGGACCCCGGCACATGAAGAATCGGTGAGTCAAACTTGTTCTTTACCGTTTCGTTTTTACCTTACGTACTCATGGAAAGAGAAAGGGAAAAATAAAGACCACTAAACGGTCCCACCGCACCTGAACCACAAAACACGCGGGTAGATTAAGCTCACGGCTAAATCGCCACCTCGCTTCCTGTTTGTCAGAGCAGAGAGTTTCCGCGATTTTCATTCAGAGCCATTGCACCATGAGAAAGAACAACTTGTAGACGAGGGCATGGCAATAGGTTGTTTCCTTTAGGACGTGGCCCCACCGGATAACTGCTAGCTGAAGGGGTGGTTTTTGTTTTGTTTTGGGGTTTTTGTGTGTGTTTTTTTGGTTTTTTTTGGGGGGGGGGTCCCCAAGCCATTGGCCTCCCGGGCGTTGGGAATGTTATGTTCGATGGTTCGATCGATGCTCTGTTTTTGACAGTGACGAATATGTGCGTTTCTGAATAGCTGATTTAATAAAAAAAAATGTAAACAAAACAAAAACAATATCATGATCTTAATCAAGTGTTTTTCTATCTTAACAAAGGTCCTTTTGAGCGTCATCAGGCAGGCATTTCTTTGTGAAATCAAGTAAAGTTTTGTGCTAGTCATTAAGAAAATTAAGAAAATTGTGTGCATTACTGATTAAATTATTGTAACTTATATACAGTCATAAGCTTTGTTAGTGTCACCAAACGATACTTGGGTTTTACAGTGGCAGTTTGTTCCGCTCTCCGACTGTACATGAACTGTTTGTTGGTGTGCAAACTGGCCAAATCGACAGAGGTGTACATAAGAGTTAGGCCTATGCCAGACCCGGGCCGAGTTCTTCCTCCCACACACCGTCCCTCCCCCCCTCCCCCCCAAAAAAAAAAATATAAAAAAAGTGACGAAGGAGTTTAGATGACACTGATTCGACGTTCGCTTTAGTGATCTGGTTTTATTCAGTTCGACATCATACGGATGTTAACATTACATGTTGTATGTAGACAAACAGTTGTTGTAACGCAAATGGTTCGACACTTTATTTAATTAAAGGCGACAATGATGCAATTAGATGAAGTTCAAAGCTATAAGAGTCTGC
This sequence comes from Leptasterias polaris, assembly GCA_037783415.1. NCBI lineage: Eukaryota > Metazoa > Echinodermata > Asteroidea > Forcipulatida > Asteriidae > Leptasterias > Leptasterias polaris. The sequence goes on along the minus strand of JAZGTN010000176.1, from coordinate 815,713 downwards.
ACGCTAGGTGATTTTATACTTTAGTGCACTGTAAGTTTCTATGCATGCATGAAAGAAAGCTATCACAACAATTGCAAACCTTTGGTATATAGTAACCAGTTCTTATAAGCGCATTTCACAATAACGTCTCAATGCGCTTTACATTAGTGCCCTGGTCATTGGGCCAATAACATTCCTTTAATCTTTCTCAGCTCCATGGGGAGTATACAGCCCCGAGCTGCCGTGGCGCTCAGAAGGCTTTTTCAAACACAATATCAACCTCTACCCTCGCAGGTGCCCATTTATACCCCTGGGTGAAGAGAAGCAAATATAGCGAAGTGTCTTGCTCAAGGACACAAGCGTCACGACCGGGACTCGAACCCACACCCTGATGACTAAAAAACCACCAGAACTTGAATCCGATGATCTAAACCACTCGGCCATGACACCCTACAGTCGCAGTATATCTTTTATCATCTTCAAGATATACTGTCGGAAATACTGTGATGTTTGAGAAAATTATCCTCATCTAGCTATATCTAGATAAGTAGTATAAAAACATGCACAAAATGGAACAACTCAAAAACAATCACTCAAGAAATGTAATAGCTTATATACTTGCTTTCTGACGTTGATTGCACTAAGTGAATATTGTACAGGTACTGTGCCAGAAATCGATAGGCCTATATTAACAAATAACCTACTTTCTGGGTATCCTGAGAGGGTTGGTTGGTTGCTGCATTAGTTTGATTCCCTATTTTCCTAAACTAATCGTTTGAACTCGGACAAAGGAACATTATTTTGAAACACGATGAAGAGGGTAGAGTACACTGCTTGAAACATCGTGACCTAAACCCACTTATGTTTCTTCTCGTAATCACCTGTTGGTCCTAGATAAGAGCCTCAAATGTTAGGCCTACTAAAAAGTCGGACAACAAATTTAGCCAACGCCAATTGTGGTCTGTTTCGTTTAGCCCCTGCAGTTCAAGAAATCACAAATGTTTGTCGGGACTACATAGTACAGGTACGTCTCTCCTCATTGAACGATATTACAAGGCGGCATTTAGATTTGCAAAACCGCGGTACAGAGAATCGACCACGTTGGTGATGAAGCCCTATTCGCAAACACATTTGGTGCAGCCATGCGGATAAACTAAAAGAGGTGGGTCACAACAACGCCTGGATGACCACCGGAAAGGGGAACAAAAAGACCGTTCTATTGGAAATTATATATTATATGTTCAGTCCCTTCTTGTGGTTTGTTCAGCACGATCTTCTTACTCATGATTCTATGTGGGGGACAACACACTCAGAGCAATTACGGAAGATAAATGCTGGTCAAAACAAGATAGTTTAGATGGAAGTGGGCAGCGAAGGTGGTCTTTCACTTATTATGGGGATTTTGGAGCTCGGGTCGTTTACAATGGTGCAAGGTCGCGATGATGCGACTTCACACACCATTGAGGTATAGTACGTATGAGCAGGTCAACGTTGGTATCATTAAATAATGGTATCGTTTGTGATGGAATCCACAGATATAGATGGCGAGTAGTGGTTCCTTCCAGCAGGGAATGTGTTAACATATCCCCAAACACATACAAAGGAGACAAATTTCACCTTGTATTATAATCTCAATTTCTAGATATAGAGCTTCATTTCTAGATATAGAGCTTCATTTCGATGGTACTGAGTTCTAGATATAGAGCTTCATTTCGATGGTACTGAGTTCTCCCTATGCATGATATTTGGGATTGATTTTCCATAGTTTGGAAAAATGTATTTAATATCAGTCAACATTGTTCAATGGTAATTAGCCAAATAGTTTGTTATAGAGTATTTATGTTTTTCATGTTATCTTAGTGAACAAAATTAAGAAAAAATACAAATAAATAGTTATAGTCAAGGACACCTTTGTTGGAATGACAAGTATTGATGACACTGGTAGGAGTTTGGGCAGCAGTGCCGAACTTTCCTGACGTTATATCAACTGATTGTGAACTCGCCAGTGTAGAAGTTCTTTATAGACAAGTTTCATTTCAAAGACGAAACATTATAGTCTCCAATGAAAAGTGAAATCGATTTTGTTGTTCGTGTTACGCGTGCTATTCAATCATGTCTGGAAACTGAGAACTTACGCGTTTACTAATCGAAATCCATGTGTGTTCATCGCATTGTGGAGTAGCATTTAATGCATTAGTCGCCGGCCACATTCAAATCGATTCTCAGCAATGTTATTTTATACTTTCAGGAAAGCTGATGAGAAAAAAGGAGGTAGGAGGAGTGGGGAGGGGGGCAGAGAGAGTGACAAAGGGTAGGGGAGAAATATGTCATGTAATCTGAAAGACGTCATTATGTCTTGTGTTTATTAATCTAGAGTATCTTGCCATCAAGGGGCTGATCAGGTCGCTTCTTCCCAGATCTGAAATCCTCATGTTTCGGCTAAGGTTCAATTAAATAAAGCAACATTTATTTTTTGATTACCTTGCTGTTTAATTTTCTCGGGATAGTCAGTTATAAAGCTTGTAAATTAACAACATTAGGGCCTACATACTGATGTTCACGTTGTATAAATAAGAGCAATATTTGTAATCTTATATAAAATTGTAGTGATACCCGCCATTTATCAAAAAACAGCCAGTACGAATTGAATTAATATTTCTCTTTGTTTTTTAAGTTTAAAAGAATAATTTTTGGGGAAAATGTGTTTAATTCCTAGTGTATTTTTGAAGCATGTGAAACTCATTACTGAAACAAGTTACGAATTAAACCAAATATCCAGTTGCAGTGGAAATCTCAATTTTTATTAATAAGTTCACTTGAATATAAATAGGTCTGGGCCAGATTAGGCCTAGGCCTACTGCTCTGATATTTTATCATCCATTTCATGAGAGATGTCAGAGAGCCCACTTCAAATCAGCTTCCTGTCACATAGAGAATGTATTACTCTTTAGTCTAACATCCACATCAAAATGTTCCTTCTTTCATTTACCTTCGGTACGGTTTTGCACAAAGCTACGCATCTATGGGAATCAAAGGTGGGATGGGCTTATTGAGACGATGTCATGTTATGAAGGATCTTATTTACATGTATACAATGGGATTTCTTCAAAGGGTAGAATTCACGAAAAGTAAATACAGGTCACTAATATTTAATCTAAGACGATCAGGTTCAACTGTGCAAGAGACTTTCGACATGTTTGTTTACATTGCCCAACTTGGTGCATTCTAATTGTTCAGCTTCTCGTAGCATGCGGAGTGGGAAGTTGCCGGTAAGTCGCAATGTTCGAGCCTTGTAGTTTCCCGGGGGATGAGAAGGCGCTACTCTCAAGTCAGTCATGCCGCCCGAGGGTGCGAACAACCCCCAAAGGACACATCTTGTGCCGCCGTAGCTACAAACACCGTCCTACCATGTTGCAGTGGGAACTTGAATGAAATGCAACACGGCAAATAATGTTCTACTAGAAGACTCTTTACGTGGAAGCCAGTCCCACCGCAGACCCCACAAGTTGAGATGGCCGACGATGTACACGATACCAAAAAAACCATGAAAATAACACGAGTCGTTGAGCGCTTTGGTGGAAGGTTTTTTATACCAGTGGTATTTATGACAAGCGGAGCCCCTGGCGATGACGAATGGTGTCCTTAGATCATGAGGTAAAGTGTTGAAATCAGAGAAGGCGAGAAGAGATTGCGTGATCGTTATCCAATTATCGTGTTTGTCACTTAGATGGCCCGTGCAGTAAGTAAACTGTACCTCAATGAATGGACCTGTGATCGAATATACAGGTAGAAGTTGTGAGCTAACTTGTGTGAGTGAGAAAAGCTATACTGTATCAGTTAAACTCAATGGTATGGATGAGTACAGCTCTACGGTATGAGGTTTTTATGGAACAATTACACTAACTTGTAGGCCTAATGGTTTTGTTTTGTTTGCCTTTTAGTTCGAGTATAATATTTCCACTTTTTTTGGTATGCGAATAGTTTTGTGTTATCTTTGGTATACATGTAGCTGTATGGTATGGTGAATTGGTGATGATAATATGAAAGCTTCACAGTAGACCTACTGTCAGTGTCAATGGATATCAGATAGCTCTTTGTATGGTATGGAGGACTGATAATGATCATGGTTCCGAGATGTTTAAAACGTGGTTTTTAAGTGGGTAAAAAGAGGTTTTCTGCTGGCAAAGCTAAAATATTCTCTGAATATACAAAAAAGAAAGCGCCTTTCCCATTACCATGATGCGACATGCCCACACTGAGAAGCAAGCCTATCAACCTTATCAATTTTTTTCAATAAACAACAGATATTAAAACCTAGTTAGTTCAAGTTTTATACGTCAACAGGTAATGGGCGGTTTTACATTTCAGACTCAACTTATTTACTTTTCCCCGTTTGGCTTTAAATCAGAACAGTAAATTGGCCTTTGCATGTAATATTAGGAACTGCTGATCTCTGGATTCATGTTGGCGAACCCTTTACCTAAGATTTGAAGATCTTTTGAAGCTACTAGGTAGACATGCGTTTTTGTAATTAAAGGGTGTGCATAGAATTGTTAAGAGTAACTTTGTAAATGTTCACAGATTTGCACACAACTTTCGTACATGGTATACAGATGGTCATGGTGGGAAACTCCCGTTGAAATATTTGTGCTTGAAATGCAATACGGTAGTTTTTGAGATATGAGAAGGCCCCAAAACAATTGGTTTTGAAGTGCAGTGACCGATTGAGCATCAACTTTCACATGTTTGTTATTTGGTGTGTATGTTGGGTCACATCAAGTCTGGATATTGGTCTTTGACAATTACCAATGTGACACATGTGCTTTAAGGGAAGGTATACGTTTGGTTATCACGCTTAAAATTAATGGCAATAATAATAAATCAAGCTTATAAAGCGCCTTACATCCATGACAGGACCTCAAGGCGCTGTACAAATGACAGGACCTCAAGGCGCTGTACAAATGACAGGACCTCAAGGCGCTGTACAAATGACAGGACCTCAAGGCGCTGTACAAATTTAAAACAGCACCAACAAGATGAGGAATTAAACAAAGAGCATTAAAAGATGATTCAATAACAACGTTACTTGGTTTAGAAGTACAGCAGCTTTTGATAGTAGGCCTCTATATAAAGCATTTTGAGTTTCATTTCACTTTGAAGTAATGTGGTTATGGAAAAAGAAGTTTTTTATCTCTAAAAATTTGAATCTGATAAACTCGCTGTCAAATAAGTTTGTCAGATTGTGTGTTCCAATCACGGTTTGTCCTACGTGGACATAAGGCTCCGGATTTTTGGCAATATCTCAAAAACAGGTTAGTTGTATTGTATGTTATTTACATTTATATATAATTAAAACAATCGAACGGCTCCAAAAACCTAAGGGACGTTCCATTTATAGGGGGTTTATTGGCTTATATATTATTTTATTGACAAGTTTCAGTTTGTTTTTAGTTTGAAGAATCGTTGGCATATTATTTGGCGTAATTCACGGTGCAGAATTCTCAAGGGGAAGCTCGTGTCTTGTATTAATCGACATGGTCGGCACAGAGACTGGTCCATTGACCGCGATGATAAGAGCAACCATGAACCTCTATACTTATAACTCTGTTCTCCAGTAATCGTCGCCATGATTGCATTGAGCACCACATTGTAAGGAGCTAATGGAGCGACGACAGAGTTACGATGGTTTAATGTAAACATTGGCTACCGATAACCATAAGACTAAGAGCTTCATGCTTAATGTAGGTTTGTAAACGAAATGGACCATACTTGTATATGCGGGTTTTTTTTCGTAAAAGTGAGATCAGAAATGTTAGTCTTACGAACGATGATCTTTTAAGTAACAAAATACGTATCGACAATTAATAAAATTCCTTGTTCTCAAAAGATAATTTATGTGAGGTCAGTGGTCGGTACCTTTGACAATGCAAATCATGACTGCAATAGATGGCAAACGAACAAAGTTTAAATCAGTACTTTTCTAACCCATTCATTCAGACATACTTACACCAAAGAGCTCCAGGGAGATTCAGCATCCTCAACCCCCGCCAAGGGATTCGCCCCAGGGGCCCTTAGGCGGGCCTGGACATCACGCCTTACGTGCGTAGACTTAACGCTTTATCGCCCCCTATACAAATACCCTAGCTGGCGCCGCCCCTGCCAAAGATCAACCTCAAACATGTACCATTTCAATATTGTTTATTTGTAACATTCTAGTAGTAGTTTGGTCTGTACGCGACGAGTAGAATGTGAACTAACCAAAACCAATACCCACAAAATAACAAACACCTCTTGCACAAGCTCCCCTTTCGACCGTCTTAATCGTATCTTCAGAAGCAGGTGTCAAGGTCTACCACTGTGCTCCATTGACACAACTCTTTTAAATCACGCAAGGACAATCAAGATCTCTCCATTCGTGTAGGAGTTTACTGCATTCCTTAATTCGGCAAGGTAGGTCGGGGAAACCGGACGGAAGCCATTACACTCAATGAACATCGAGCTCACGGGGGGAAGGGATATTTCGAGAAGTCAGCTACAGGTTCATCTGGGAAACCATACGTTACATTTACACTAGACTCAAGGAACACCGAGCACAAGGATGAAGAGGACATTTCGAGAAGTCAGCTATCGTTAAATACTCCAACTTCACCGACCACCAGGTAGACTGAAGTGTTGCAGTAGCAGTACTCATCGCTCCTATCCAGCTATACGCACCACAGACGGATCAGAGAGGCCAGAGAGATTCTACAAGCACAACACCGTTCCTCAAGACCTCGGCTTCCACATTAGGCTCAAACTTTTCCCGAACAATGTATTTCATATATCCACGGACACATCTATAACTCCAAAGATTTGGGTCTTCTATACCCCCAGTATCCACTAGTCTCCATGTTCCAGTGCTTGCTATCAACTGACATAGTTCAGTGAGCACACACCCCCCAACCCACTCCCACTAAAATCTAGCTCTCCTGCCTACACGCATCATCGAGCTAAGCTCAACTCATTCTGTTCCAGTTCCCGCCTTCGCGCACCAGTGAGCTAAGTCTACCTGTTAGCTAAACCTCTTCGGCAGTTTATTAAGGCAGAATGCAGCAACATTCCCTGGAGACGATCTGGTTGAAACGTTTGGCTCATAGTCATTATTTTTTTTATAGAGAGACTGAATGTTGTGTCTCTGCAAACGTAACCTCACTTGATTTATAAATAAACCATAGGCCTGAATCCAAATAAGTTTTCGGTCGCCTACCTAAAGTAAAGTGAACTTTAAACTCTTCTTGATTATAAATAATGAATGCACTAAAGGAACCCGAATGTGGAATAAAACGTTCTTGGTACTTTGATTCTTATCGGAACCAGAACAGGAACGGGTGTAGGACTGAAAATGTAAATGTTAACAAATTTACATAACTTTCGCGGTATCGAGATGCTCATGGTAAAAAACTTCACAGAAATATTTTTGCCTGAAATGCTATTGTTTTAAGAAATTAGTGAAACAATTAGTTTTGATCGTTCGAGTCCTAAACTGGATGTTTGAAAACAGTGAACACAATATAACCGTGTTTTTCCCGCTATTTCACGTGACTCGCTGATGACCGACGAAGCCTAAACTTTCACAGTATGTCATGCATAATGTTGGGTCATTCGAAGTGCGGATACTGGTTTTTGACAACTACTATTTAATGTTGCCCGTGCTATTGTGCTTTAAGGTTTTTTCTGTTTTAAACCGGCTTTTTTGTTGCGGTAAAGTATGTACTTGGCACACAAAAAATACATATGCATTTGTGTTGAGGCTTTTTGAAATAGCATGCAAGGTCAGCGCTCCTCATTGTTCATCAAGTAAGCTCATCTTCACTACATCAGACATGTGTCCCAAAGGGAGTATTCATTCCATCCTTACATCATCGTTTGGGTTAAACAATGAAGGGAACTACCCATGACATAGTGCTCATCTCACGTCTCAGCATTAGTCACTCGACCACCGAGGCTCCTTCATGGCGCTGTTCAAGAAGATGAACCGGAAGTGAGGCCCTGTCTCCTCTCATCCCCCGGCATCCTAGACCACTAGGAGCCTCCTTACTTTCCCAACTTCCCCACGTCAGGTATCCCCTTTTCAACAGAGAGTTCTGCGACTCTGCAGTTCATTCATGTGGTGACGAGTTCAATACCCTTTGATTTATTTCTTTTTTCTTTATTGCATTGTGCAAAGAAGCATTAGCTCCACAAGTTTATCTTGCGGGGACTATCGTGTCATGCACAAGTTTGAATCTGTTATCGTTCACATTTAATTTTCACTTATGGACTCTGACAATACTATTACAACTTGAGGTTTTCACTCGACTGCGACACTAAAAACATATTTCACCAGACGTGTGGAATAATATCGGTGCTAGACCTCGATTAGAAGCCGTTTCTTCTTTTTCAAGACACGCTATTTGCCCTTTTCACGACAGAAACAATTATCATGAAAGTTAGGCAGTAGGTAGGCTTGGCTAAAAAGAGCAGGGAAATTCGAATATAACGGTACAACGTTGCAGATAACAACGCCTGTATAAAGGATGTTGTTCATTAAACTCGTATACTACTGGACAATTATTAATCACATTTAAATTAATTCCAGCTTAATTTGCTCAAAGACTTTATGTTCGCATTTACAGTGAAAGAATTTGTGAGAGATTGGTGGGTTTAATAATGATACGATTGTGGGCATGTTTTGTACACGAGCCAAATTGTTGTATCCGTGGTTCGGAACAACTCATCAGGTAAATTGCACGCAAAATAGGTATATCATAATTATAACAGCATCTGAAGTTTTTTTTTGGAAGTAAAAAAGAAGAAAAAACAAAAATGACTTGATTCGGTCTGAAATTCCCCAGTCACTGTGCAATGTGTTTTTACACAAGAAGTCTTCCCTGTCTGTGTGTTGATTGGTCGTTTTGCTTGTCTGTTAGTGTTAGATTTGATGTATGGATCGTGTATTGTCTCGATCCGATCTTCCATTAGAAATACAGTCGGCTTGTTCTACGCCACCGCCTCGTAACCGTGTCAGCATCAGCGCATCGAGGAGACAAATCTAAGATGATGGAGACAGCTCATTAATGAATAAAGCCCCCTATTCCTCACCAAGGGGAAGGGTGTAAAACAGCTTTGGTTGAGCATCCGAGTCGTCCCATCGGCACCTTCAAGGAATGGGTGGAGTATCGAACTGTCCGTCTTTGTTAGATTAAGCAGGAGATGGATAACCCATGTACCCAAGTCCAACATTGCTATAAGCTCACTGCTCATCTTACAAACGCCGTAACTCGGTATAGCGTACGTTACATAAACGATCCGAGGAAAAGCTGTGGGTCAAAGACATCATTTTGTTTATTCGGGAAGAGGCTAGGCCTATTTCATGTATCTAACCATTTATTTGTGCATTTTCAGATCTCATTCGGGAAGCAAGACGGGGGGGGGGGGGGGGTTCTGAGGAGGGGGCGCTAGGCCCCGCCCCCGCAGTCCGCCATTATATAGTTTTTAATTGAGACCGGTGTATTTTAGAAATGAGAAGAATTAGGAGACTATATCGATAGACTGTTGCTATTCCGGTGCTATCCTCACCATATTACTATTAGCCACAGTTATTCACGTTGGCGATGTATAGACCCGATGTAAGAACTTGTTGAATTGAAATACATCACACTTGAATTACATTCACACATTTTTGAAATTTTGCAATGAAGTTGAACAAATCGTTGAGGAAGCGAACAATGAAAGTGGAATCTGATGAACTCGACCACCCAAGAGAAAAGATAAAAGTAACCCATGGGAGATGGAGTAGAGCGGCTTTGCCGTACTCCACTATATCATAGAGCAAGGACCCCCCCCCCCCCCCCCTCTGCCATCCGAGTATCCATTTCCAAAGTGAAATGCTCATTATTTTACTCACCACATGTACGAATATTGTTGCGTGGAAAAAACAACAAAGATATACTTCTAATAAAAGGTGAGAATAAAATGTCCGAAAATTCATTGTCAAGCCCCCCCCCCCCAAAAAAACACCCCAAAAAACACACAAAAAAACTACCCAAAAACAAATAAATAAAAGAAATTGGAGAACACTTAGTGAAGAAGAGGACGGTAGTTATGCCACTGCTAAACTAGAAGATACGTTGGAGATAGGCCTAATGAACTAGATGGCTCTGAAAATACGCCTGGGAAAAATGCGAATCACGTAAGTCTGAAATCAGCCGTCAAATTGGATCAGCGATCCGGAACGCTGCATAACTTCCCCATCCGTAAAATGTTGACTGCGTCTACTCCGAGTAACCACAAACGACTGTTTTATGGTTGAAGCTTTTTAATCAAGTCGAGCGGTACCTCGCTAAAGGTACAAATTGCTTTGTAATGAAACGGTTATATGGTTTTATGAATCATTGTTGACATGGTTTTCTGACGTAAGTCATTGTGTGGAAATCTTTTTGGAGGGTTAAGAGTTAATTCCTTGATTACACATGGGATTTAATTAATGCTGTCACTGTATACCTCGACTTGAATATTGTCAATTATTTGTTTACGTATCTGGGACAGGGAAAATGAGGTGGGCATTTAGAGATGAGAGATTGCTAATGATGATATCCTTGTCTCGCCAAGCTTATCATCTCATTCCTAATACATTTCATAATCACAACCAAGTCAACTTGTTTTTCTTCAATACAAATACGTGCTGAGGTGGACAGGAAAAAGGCCGGGTCTTATATATGCTGCACAACACGTTTACGTGTGGATTTGAGATATCTCAGTATTCGGTCCGTCATGAACCCCATTATTTTATTGATTTCCCCGTAATCTCGTAAAACACTATGCAAGCCATGATTCACATTACAAATTTTCATTGTTAAACTTTTATTATAAATGACTCGTTAAATGAGTCTGGGATCATCATAAAGTTTAGGCTGTAGTTGCCGATGGTTTAACGCTTCAGAAGTCAAGTATAAGGGGTGAAGTTAGTTTCGGAAAAGAATCCAATGACCTGTAGTGTAAAGATTAAAATAATACAAAGTTCCAACCGTAAAATGATGAATGGAAAGATTAAGGAACGCTGTGTTGTCTAATTTGTATTGGCCTTCATTATTAGTGATCGACCCGTGTAGTAGTACACAACTTGACATCAGACACTGCACAATGGCCGTCAGGTCATGAAACCACATACATCCATTAGTTCACGTTTTAATCTCCATTTAATCTCTTTTGCTGTACTATATTTTTAATATACGTGTCAACCTTTTCAATTTGGTCCTTTCCCAATGTTGCCTTTCACCGCACAATGCAGAAAAGTAGGCCACAACGAGCAGCTGGAAATGCCCTTTATAGGTTGTGGAGACCGGGGAGGGAAGCGAACGCTAGGCCATTGGCCAGACAGGGAGAAGGTCAGTATACTCCCCGTTACCTGCAGCCCCAAGTCCCTGCTGCTTACCTTATACCTCACACAGGGGATATCGTATCAGAGGTGTCGATGGATTACTGTGAATAAGATTATTACTATTTGGGAACCCAGAACTATTCACTTGGGGGAAGAAGTTATTCCATGCACTTGAATACGCCAGTGGATGTTATTTGGCAGCGATACTGTTACTGGTTCTACCCCCATTGTTTTGTTGTTTCGTGGTGGTAGAGTTATTGCCACTTGTGAGTGCTGCATTTGGCTTGCTCAGAAGGAGGAGTTAATTTTTGAGGGTGAGCAATCCCGTCCAATTTGTTAGTTAAAATAAATTCCATCTCTTTATATAGACTTTCGTGGAAAAGGCACTGAAAGGAAGCACAGACAGGGAAGGGAGGGTCCCTTTATGCAACTGTTGAACTGTCCAAGTTCAACTCTTCATTCAACATTTAATTCCCATGACATTATTCGTGGTAGTCGTAACAAACACAAAGCTATACGGAATATGAAAAGTTGTATAACATTGTTTTGGTCTAAACGTGAAGAAATTAGAGAACGGCTTTCTTTAAAATGTAGTTTCATCTTTCCATGTCCAGATGCCAACTTGACAGAAGCCATTCCACGACAGCATTTTAGGGTGGGAAACGGTGACAATTTATATAAGTTTTCTGTTTCAATATTCAAATGAACCACCTTTCAGTTGCAATTCGGTTCACATTTTTGTCAGTTTCAACAAAATTGGCAATCATAGGGCCCTATACTTTTAGAATACGTTCTACGATTTTGTGCGATTCATGCATCTATACACGGAAACTTGAATCAAGTAAACAAAAATAGACTCTGAGTAATTAACAATGATGTAGCAATACATTAAGGGTAATTAAGTCGGTTAAATAGCGTGACTGCGGTGTTTTTCTTAACCGGTCGGGCATGGGATGTTGATGGTTTTGTGGCCGGCACCGTGTACTGAGCCCGTATTAAATGCCCATTTAAAAAACGTTGCTAATTTTTGGCTTCGGTTCAAATCTCAAAGAGGGCAGACATATTGAAAAATACACTATCGATTTCAAGGAAATGCTTACTCCCATTACTTAGAGTTATAGTTCGACTGAGAAATCATTGACATCAGCTATATTTTGACAAGTTGTGTTTTTTTATAAGTCGGAACAAGACGTCGAATGCCTTTTGGCAATACCAATAGAAACGATCACTTCTAAGAACACTTGACAACGATACGGGAACATTATTGGTATCTACCAAGGGATGGGATTCAAGGTTTGCTACCAAAGCACTGATACTTAAGTTTAATCTTTCAAATTGTGGGATTTCAACAAAGACAAGACATGCTTGACATGGAATGTAAAATAATGACACTATAAAACCAATTTAAATCAAGTTTGATAAAAATATTTCAGACATAAACTTTTCAATCATTCTGGAGGTTTGATGTAAAATGCTTTTCATTTTCATATGTTTCAGAAGTTCGATTTCAATGTAACCACCTGACTCTGTGGACGTTAAACAGAGTGTACGGCCTCTGTAATCAAATCACACATCCAGGTCTGTAATTTGATTTGAACAGAATGCTTGGGTAATTTGTTCAACCTGGCTTTTATTTAGCAGTGTCCTGTGTCTCTGAGAACTGCTACAAAATTCAAACCATAAGCTTTAAGGTTTCGTTATTTGCACACATTTATTTCCATTTTATTTAATAATACATTTTATGGTTCAATAAAAATGTGACTTTCATCGGTTATGTTTCTGAATATGTTGCTTGAATTGAGTTCAAGTAAGATACGTTAACGGAATGGCAAGATAAGAAGCGGCATTGCAATGCATTGGTACCGGATAGTGTTGGTAAAATCAATGACATACATATTTGCTTACTTAAAAAAACTCACATAAATGGTCCCGCGAACCACATCTGCAATTGGATGGTTGTTGGAAATAAAAAGGGTGAAAAGGTGCACTTTTCTAAACCACTGCTGAAAGTACTTATGCTAATCTCGTTCTAGATAATATCATTGTTCCTAAAGCTCAACAGAAATGGCAAGAAGTGTTTCACATATTAATTGGACCATAATTTGGGAGAGAGGGTTTAACAATTATTTGTTGGACTCTGAAGATAAACAGTTTTGGTACAAAGTGAAACATAGAGTTCTTCCTACCAGAGATGTTCTTCTCAAGATGCAAAATGTTCCTGACACTTTATGCCCTCTTTGTAAAACTGAAAACGAGTCCCATCAACATCTTTTTATTTACTGCTCGTGTACAATTAATGCCTGGATTTTTGTTGAATGTCTTCTAAGAAAATATGTGGGAAATGAGTACATATACTTTTACCTGACCGACCTTAACAGAATTATGGGGTATCAACTTAAATTAGTGCAAAGTGTGGTGGTTGTCAAAATGCTACGTCAAATATGGAATATCAGTTGTAAATTAATATTTGACAGTCACACATGTCTTACTGATGTTGACATTATTCACTGTTACAAACGGAACTTGATGGCCTTTCTATTGTTTGAACACAAAATAATGTGTCTTGAAGCCTGGCGTGTTACACAGCAAACAAAGCGCTGTGTTTCTTTAATGATAATGGTGAGTTAATTTGGGGGTTTTAAAGAGTTTCCTTCTTTCACGTATTTGGGTTTTAGCTTTGTCCCCTTGGTCATATACGTCACCTTCATTTGTATCATCATCAAGTTCCCTTGAGTTTATATTAGGAGATTTGCAGGTCATATAGCCTACTTTTGTTTATTCAGTTGCAGAACTTGTTTTCACCTTCTGCAATGAGGTTCATTTGTTATTATTTGCATTTTCATGTATGAACGGGAACTAGGACTATGTGTAGTTTTTCATTTCTGAATCTATTTCATGTAGTTTTGGTATTTTTTTGTGTGAAATTTAAATTATTTCCTCGTGATTATGTCACGCTAAATTGTATATACTTGTATCTGTTTTTATTTTGTTTTGTTTTTGTGTTTCTCATCGATTTCTATATAATAGCTATATTTGTGGACCTTTATTATGTGGAATTGATGTATAATTGTTTGTTTGTTGTTGTTGTTGTTGTTGTTGTTGTTGTTGAATAAATGAAGCTGTATAGCTTCAAAGCAAGAGAAAGGAAACATATATAAATAAATAATAGAGGACTATTTGGTCACTCAGGTGTAAAACAGTCTACGAAGGGAAAAATGTTTCCAATATCTTACGTAACTACACAGCTATAGCCTTCGTAGATTGTTTGAGCACAAAAGACTGGATAGTAATGCCTTTAATCTTCTGTATTGTCGTAACAATGCTCTCTGTTGTGTCAAAGAGGACAATTTAAATTTCTCTTTTAACCCTCGTACCGCTTTCCTAGGTTTCTCTACTCCTATGTTTGTTTATATTGATTCTGATGTTACCTATCAGTATTCTTCCTCATTTGTAAATATTGTAAATTATTTAAATTGTCGGGGGTTTAATTTCTGAGTAACACTGGAACTGTATTGTTTTGAAAGTACAAGTTGAATAAAATGAGCTGTATAGCTCCACACTCATGAAAAAAAATATAAATAAAAAAATAAAAAATAAGAGAGAAACCCCTATTTTTAACAACCCCGTTGCTACTAGCGATAACACGTTACTGGACAGTCCTGTCCTGAAATCAGCTGGCATGACTAAGATCAAAGAAGTCACCAGACAAGGAAGCCTCATATCCTTCAAAACAGTGGCTAGAAAATGTTCCATCCAAAGAATTAATGCTGGTAGAATTGTACGTAAACTCAAAGATCATATTGATTTCAGCCTAATTCAAGAGAAAAGACAAGGTCATGCGAATCACATTTGTAATTGGCTTATTTTACCAGATCAAAGTGCCGACAGTGAAGTCATAATTAAAAAGACCAGCTCATAAACTAACTACCGCAGAAAGATTTCAACAAAATTCATCACCTCTAAAACTCAGAATATTTGGCAACAAGTTTTCCATTATGCTATGGACTTAGACTGGCCTCTGATCTGGAAAAACGGTTTTAGTAATAACCTGCTCGATCCAGATGATAACAATTTCTGGTTCAAATTAAAGCATATGATCCATCCTACTAGAGATGTTTTGCACGTTGTTGGCATGCATGTTTCTTGATTTGAAATGTCCTTTGTGTGAAACTGAACCAACATCTCACCAACACCTGTTCATATACTGCATTCACACATTTAATGCATGGGTCTTTGTAGAATACCTTATAAGAAATTACACTGGTAACAAATGTTTTCATCTAAGTGATCCAAATAGAATTCTTGGATATGACCTAAAACCGGTCCAAGGTGTTTTAAATAATAGTCAAGATGCTTAGGTAGATTTGGAACATCAGGTGCAAACAAGTTTTTCAAAGCTACAAAAATCCCTCTGATATCGATATTATTTTGCAGTTCAAACGAACTCGCAAGCACTTTCTCACTTTAGAAACAACTAAAAAACAAATGCTAGAAACAACACCCTGTGCCATATTAATAAGGAAAACCAAATGGAATTCAGCTATTGATTTCATTAGCCCATTGTACATGCTCAATCTGTGTAATTTGGGCACTATTAATACACTTATTTAATGACTCCTCTCTAATTGTATATAGCCGTTGTAATATAACTCTAGGCAACCTACTTTGTATAAATTGAATATACTAATTACTTTGTTCCTTTAATTCGTAAATAAGCTTTGGTGGTTTGTTTGTGGTGGATGTGATATTTTTGGAGTGTGAAATAAACGGAGTCGTATAACTCCACTCAAGAGATAAAAAAACCATCGCTTCCGTTCCCATTTCAACTCTTACTGCTGTGATTCCAGTATGGACTAAAACAAATCTTGTCAAAGAACGTAGAATATACTGCAACGACGAAGATGAAGGTTGGCTCAAACTCAATGCCTGTGTGTTTGTATAGACTGTGCAAGTCTCGCGCGTATCCGAACGAGAAAACACGTCAAACGAAGAACATTTTTATTTCTGAAATTAAATCTTTGTTTTAAATTATATCTCATGACAAAATCTGAACAACAAAAATTAATCATTACAATTTTATGAAAAGGTTTAGCTTTTGAAAAAAAAATCACAATAGTGTGTATATTATTATTGGAAAAAAATTAAAACTCTGGGACAAGGATGCCTATTTGATGTTAACTTTTTAGAAACCCCTTACGCGGATTCGTGAAGGTCAAACGGGTCTTAAATGGACCCGTATCGCAGTTTAAAGAGGATGCTGACGCCTCAACAACCATAGACTGCAATGAAAAGGGTTTGCTTTGCAATTACAGCATCTGGCGATTATAATTGCGCATCCAAAACAAGCGTTTACGTAAGTTTTATGATCGGAGGCGAGCACAAAATTCTTAATTTTTTGCAATAACCGGAAGCTGAGGTCAAGTTTAATTCTTGGGTTTTCCTCGTTATATTGTTGAATTGGTTTTACTTTCATATTTTGTTATCACTTAGTATTACATTCCCAACAACATGTATACTTTTCTAGGTCATAACCTACGTTAAACTAAAATAATTGACGAAACAAAATCTCGCCCACGTAAAACTCCATATGGTTGGGACCACTATGGTCCCGGAAGTTCGAATGCGCGCGAGACTTGCACAGTCTATTCAAAGATTGTTTATCAGGAGTCTACCATTTGCACGAAAAACAAGGGAGATGGCTATAAGCAAAATGTTTATGTCGTACATGTTCAAAAACTATAGACTACCGGTACTGAAATAAAATGAAATATAAATGAGATACTCTGTATATATTGTATGTTTTCTTTAAGGAAGCACAGCCTTTTCCCTCAATCATTTCAAAATTGAAAATAAGTATAAACAAAAAAACATGCACCAAATCCTTTTTCTGCCATCTAAATAGACCCTATTAAGGTTGAAATGAAAGCTACATAAAATGACGTCGTCATCTAAAGAAATATAAAGATACCACAGCAGTTATTTCATTTGATATTCTTTAATTTTCATTTTTAATCAACAGTGATGTAGATACTATGAATATGATGTTTTGGCATCATGCAAAAGGGCTTTCAACGTTGGTCTATTATGAAATTGATACACTGTCTTTTGTCCGTTCTTTTTCGGTCGAAATTTTTACATTGAATAATATTTTCTGGGAAAATGTGTTGTCAAGAATCATGCCATTCTTTTGACGTCCCGTCATAGTGCAGAGGTACGCAAATCATGTTATTAAAACAAAGGGCAATAGTATGCCCTAATGTTGTACTGCTTGTTACAGGCTCCTACAAAATGCGTGGGCGGCATTGTATTCTGGTAGTCACAGGCACATTTCTCTTAACTTAAGACAGCTAAGCAGAAAATGTATTTTAGCAAATAATATCAAGCCCGTAAACAAACAAAATGTAACACACGTTATGTCGCCTGCAGCCGACTGGTATATTAGATTTCTGCTAATAATTCTGCTAATACCAAGATGGTTTTGTGCTTAAGAAAATTTACAGACTTTCCGATTTTAGCCCCCCAATCTCAGCATCTCAGATACACGTGGCGCCTCTAGATGCAATCGGTGATGTTATGGACTAGATTGTGCGTGGTCGTCTTTCAAAACACGTTCTCTTGGAGACAGGCGTTTTGAAAAGGGATGTGGAGAGACAAGAAATATGATGCTCTATGTCTTAAAATAGATATATTGTGGGTGATAATGCCCATAAGGCTTGCCAGAATCAAGCTGAAACGTCTCTCCCGCTCATAATGAGATTACCCGTAAACTGTGACTATAGGAATGTGGTCGACGGACGATTCTTCAATCAATCTTTTTACATCTTCACAGCCAGTTAAAATGTAAAAAGGATTGATAGTGATCGTCACTTTTTATTTATTTTTGCTTTATACTAATCGCAACCATACTATATAAAGCTGGATCGTTAACAATAACAACTAAAACGTATTTCATTTAAAACAAATTAATATATACGAGAACGAACCCTAAAGAAAATACAAACACAAAGTAATTCAAGAACTTTGTGCACAAACCGTATACAAACTAATAATATAAAAGCTGGACATATTCTGTAGGCCTTTTGTGCAGCTCTTTGCATATTCGAGCTTTCATTCTTTTCTATGCGTCATCGAATCAAAGATGCCGCGATTGTGAACGTACAATCTGGTACGAAACTGCGATAAATACCCATGTGCATCAGGGGTACGTCGTGTGTCCCATCCCCACTTGCGCAAACAGATCGCAACCGTTCGCGCAAACGTTTTGTAGTCGTTGGGACGATTGGTTGCGCACTTCTTGATGTCAATATGGCGGCGCTCTGCAATGAAGATGGCGACACCGAATGAATTTTATTTTTTGTAACTTGGTTTTTGCTGTATTGCATGTACATTTTAGTCCTGGTTTGTACATCACGACTTCAACTAAATAAGTTGTTATTTCAACTCCACCTGCTGCGTTACCAACCACTGAAAACACATCGTGACAAGAAAATAATATCGTCTGCGTTTTGTTGTCGGCCATTTTAAAAACCACCCACCAACACCTTAGAAATACGTTCGCCTTTGGTTGCGAACGTTCGACAAAGTTGTTGGCGGACAACTCGTTCAACTCAAAATTTTGGGCAAACATTGGCAACGTTTGCGCAAGTAGAAAGCACCCCTGATGTCTGTACGTCCTTGCCATGACGTAACAATTTTTTCAAAACAGATCAATTTGCAATCGTTGAAACATATTTAACTTTTCCCCCATGTATGTTGGACCTGCAGGGTATTGACGTAAATATTCGTGACAAATCGTCACGATTTCTACCCTAAGTATATTGACGCGAATTCCACCCCCCCCCCCAAAAGTTCAGGATTAGTGCCCCAAATGGTAAATTCTTGTGCCCCAATTCGTGAATATTGACGCCAATTTTCATGACAAGGTATACGATTTCGGCAAAAGTCGCTCACGTGAATTTGTTATGTTCTTCCTAGGTATAGTTTACCATGCTAGCTAGCTGCACACTGTATGTATTTTCATGACAGCACTTCAGAAAGTTTTTGAATGGACACATTTTAATATATTTTTATCCGATTATTTTTGTAGAAATTCAGAGAGAATTTAGTTGCTAATCACAATTCAAATTCTAGTTGGCTATTTTGCAACGGTGAAGTGAAACCTTTCAAACCATGTGGAGTTGTTGTGTGTTGGCAGTGGCGGATACATCCTGAATAAGCAGCCAGTTACAAACAACAACAGGATAATATTCATCAAAAGGGCGACAAAAATAAAAACTGCAATGAGTACAGGATATGCATAGTAAATCGTGGGTGGAACCTTAGTATGGTGCAGCACACATGGTGAACTTGGCTGTGGTTTTAAGAGTACAGTGACCCGTCCAGACCGGAACTTTTTCATTGATGCTTGGGTAAATAAACAAATAATGGCGGTGGGTCCTCTGTCTGAGTTTGGTGACAAACCGTACGTAGTTCGATCATTATCCCTCATTGGCAAAACAAGCAATTTCCCTTGTGGCCAGTCAGCCTCACGTAACTTGAAAGGGACAGAAACAATGTTGGGTTTATTTACATTTAAAACAAGTATATACCCGTAACAAAAGTAGATTTCCGTTACTTAATTCGTTCACACTAGACAACGCTGCACAAACCCTTGATGCAATAATCATAGAGCAAGGGCTTCAATCAAGGGTTCAGACTATATCATTCAAACCAATCACTCAGCAAAGCAGAGGTTTGAACATCAAATAGTGTGATCCCTTTGGGCGTAATGATATAGCCGCAGCGTTTAACGCCAGTGGAACAAAACAAAAATGTGGCAGGTTGGTCTGCTTCCTAGTAGTATCCTTAAATACCATCAGACATTAGACAATTGTCAAGTATAAACAATTATATCTAAGCACACTGGATGCCCCTCGGCATTCTACTCGTTTGGATTCAAAACAACCAGAACCCCTCTCGGCATTTTACTTGTTTGGATTCGAACCAACAAGTAACCCCTCGGCATTCTACTCGGTGGGATTCGAACTAACGAGTACACCTCTCGTCACTCTACTAGGTGGGATTTGAACTAACCAGTACCCCCTCAGCATTCTACTAGGTGAGATTCGAACCAACAAGTACATCCCTCGGCATTCTACTAGGTGGCAGGTTGGTATGCTTCCTATAGTATCCTTAAATACCCATCAGACCTTAGACAATTGTCAAGTATTAACAATTATACGTAATGCCCTTATATCCAAGCACATATTGACCATGTCAACTTGTTTAAAAAAAGACTGAGAGACTTTGTGCATTCCAGTGCAGTTCCTGGTAGGCAAGATACTACAACGTGGTCAAAAAAACAAAAAACATTTTACATTGTGTACCATTATTAGCAATCCGTTCCCATCGAATTGCTCCTATCGCCCATAGAGAAATATACATAGATCTAGCTGATCCTTATCGACCAGCAAGCAAGATGGCCAAGGCATCACATGTAGACAGTGAAACAGTATCCTGAGAAAACAGGGTCGACATAAAGGTCGTAAGAAGTTTCAGAATATCTTGAGAAGTAGAAGTTAGTGACGGAGAGTTCTGTTGCATCTTTAAGTTGAATTGTGGATGAACAGACACGCGCTGCGTTGTCTGGAGTAGGCCATCAACATGACTCACCTGATGCTCCAAGCTACAGAGAGTGGCGGGTTATATTGGTTAAAAGTGTCAGGTGTGACCAATGATACCCACAGAATGTCGCACTTACATGGGAAAAGTAAAACGCACTTGAATTGATATAAGGTCTTAATCAAATGATCGTTTTGTAGCTATACTTCGGCCTGTGCATGGCAATTGCTAAAGGTGTGCAGAGACTAACAATGCTTGCTAGCAGGCCTGTAACTAAGGGACGGGGCGGGGAGGTGCCTAAAAAACAAAGCAAAAAACAAATGGTGCACACACAACAAATAAATAAAAAAAATTACCAAATGGCTTAAATTTTGACTTTCATTTTCAAAAAAATTTCACCATATGCTTCGCTAGCTGCGCGACGGGCGGCGCTGACGCGCCGATGTACATTTTCTTTTATAGGCCTACTCGCCCCGCCCCCCAAAAAAAATATTATTCGCCTGCCCAAAAAGATAATAAACAAATTCTGGTTACGGGCCTGCTCGCTAGTGCTGTGCGGCGAACGGTAAGTGCTTTCAAGAATCGAAAGCATATGCTGTGTTCATACTGGTGTTTGGACACAAGTAACTCATTTTGAGACTAAGTACTATAAAAATCTTTTACCCCTAGTTATGATTTCAACCGATTACATGCTTACAATAGGCCCTACTGGCTTAATTCGGTGATATCTGCCGGATAATGGCTCTCCACTGCTCCCTATCTCCCATAGCAACCGGTAGTTTTTCTTTCACGGAGTCATTATCGTGACAATTTGTGTCTCCACAGTTTTCAGTCTTCCTCTGGGTCGTCTGCCATGGGAGGGAGTCCAACCAATTACATACCTTCAAAAAATTGTTTGTTCTCAGCATAGTCTGAAGGCCTATTATTTATTTTTAATTGAAGTTTGTTTAGCAATTGTCTATAGTTGAGATAAATATTGTGTAGGGTCAATAGTTGCCAACCAAGGGACTAACTAGACTTGTCACATTTAGTGCACGCCGCGCGATTAATACATTTTTGCGTAGTTAGGCCTATTGCTACACCATAAAGTGATTTTCGTTTAGTATCAATATCAACGACTGTCTTATTTTGATTGTGTCAAGTGACACATATGGATTTGAACCAAAGAGTAATCCCCCGGCATTCTACCCATTGGGTTTTGAACAGACGAGTACATCCTCGTCAATCCACTCGGTGGAATCTGAACCAACGAGTGCACCCCTCGTCAATCTACTCGGTGGGATTCGAACCCCTCCTCGTCATTCTACTAGGAGGGATTTGAACCAAGGAGTACACCCCTCGTCATTCTACTAGGTGGGATTTGAACTAATCAGTACCCCACTCGTCACTCTACTGGGTGGGATTTGAACTAACGAGTCCCCCTCGTCATCCTACTATACTAGGTTGGATTAAACTAACCAGTACCCCCTCAGCGTTCTATTAGTATTAGGTGGGATTTGAACCAACGAGTACCACCCTAATCATTCTACTATAGGTGGGATTTGAACTAACGAATACCCCATCGGCATTTTACTAGGTGGGATTTGAACCAACAAGTACCCCTCGGCATTTTACTAGGTGGGATTTGAACCAACGAGTACCACCCTCGTCACTCTACTAAGTGGGATTTAAACTAACGAGTACCCCCTCGGCATTATACTAGCTGGGATTTGAACTAATCAGTACCCCCTCGTCACTCTACTGGGTGGGATTTGAACTAACGAGTCCCCCTCGTCATCCTACTATACTAGGTTGGATTAAACTAACCAGTACCCCCTCAGCGTTCTATTAGTATTAGGTGGGATTTGAACCAACGAGTACCACCCTAATCATTCTACTATAGGTGGGATTTGAACTAACGAATACCCCATCGGCATTTTACTAGGTGGGATTTGAACCAACAAGTACCCCTCGGCATTCTACTAGGTGGGATTTGAACTAACCAGTACCCCCTCGGCATTCTACTAGGTGGGATTTGAACTAACCAGTACCCCCTCGGCATTCTACTAGGTGGGATTTGAACCAACAAGTACCCCTCGGCATTCTACTAGGTGGGATTTGAACTAACCAGTACCCCCTCGGCATTATACTAGGTGGGATTCGAACTAACGAGTACCACCCTCGATCGTCACTCTACTATAGGTGGGATTTGAACTAACCAGTACCCCCCCCCCCCCAGTATTCTATTTGGTGAGATTTGAACCAACAAGTACCCCTAGGCATTCTACTAGGTGGGATTTGAACTAACGAGTACCCCCTTCATTATTCTACTAGAGGTGGGATTTGAACCAATAAATGTTGCACAAAATGGACTAGCGCAGTTGCGTAAAGTTAAATTAAATCGGCTGCTGGGCTTGTTCACAGACAATAGGCCTAAGTTGTGAAAGAAACAAAAAAAATGACAGATTGTGCCATTTTTTCGGAATATCGGCGAAAAAACCTAACCCTGGTTGTGCTTTCTTATGTTGAAGTATCACTTAAATACATTGTCGGATAGATCGAGTTTTGAATGGTGCTACATGCAGTAACTCATGCTTCATTGCTGACAATTCATACAAACACATGGAAATTCATCTCATACACTCACTGTATTTAGTTAAAGAGCCTAGATAGATCTTAAAACTGTTTGATTTTCCATTAGAAATTGCTTTGAAGTTGCCTTATTTTCAAGTTTCATTTTTTGAAAAGGAAACTAAGTATCCAAAATGCTTTCATTTTGAGAGTGTCCAAATAGTTCTTGAAAATCTTGCGTATAGACAGTCATTATTGTGCGAAATGTATTTTACTCATGTTCGTACCAACAATCACCGAACAAAACATGTAATAAAGGGCAAGTCAAAAATATTAAATTAATTGACAACAATTTTTTATTCAGCACCATCGGTGTGGTATCGCCCAACAACTCTTCTTTTATAATAATGGTTATACATAAACCACAGTTGATCATACAGTGGGTATTGATTTATTTTTGCCTGATTTGTGATCAAGAGTGCGTCGTTTTTGACCTATCTCGTAATTTTGTAGCCACCTTGGGTTTTATACTTCTTCCGGAGCCCATTACGTGAGGGCAGGCTCACAACTAGCATGACCAAGATGGCGACAATGGAGATTCACAATATTACAATCATGATGTTTAATTTACACGAATGCAGTTTACATAAAGGGTTAGGCCTATGTCCAAAATGCAGATAAAGATTTAGCAACATTTTTGGCATAAAACCTTACAATAACATCAACTTTATTTTATATAATGGTAAATACTGAACAATACTCCATTCCATGACATTATTTGCGACAGATTGTCAATTTACCTTCATTGATTTGTAACATCTATTTTAAAATGGCAGTCACGCACAATAGACGAATCAGACAAATTGTCGACCAATCGTGAACAGTGTACTAAAGACAATGTGTCTCAGGCTCACTGAACATCAACGTTTATTGGTCAACATAATACTGGCACCATGCATGCGTCTTCAGGAGCAGCGCACGTATAGTAATATATATAAAGCCAAAATCCACGTATGTTTTTTTTCAGTTAATGATCAATTGAATACAAAAGCAACATGAGGTCCACTAGCCTCGTGACAAGACATTTATAAAGAAGCGACAGCCGCCCTTGCTCACGTCACCTTTTATACTATTATTAACGGTAGACGATATTTTAAATGCATTTGTTTTAATATCAAATTTTTGACATACGGTACATCTAGAAACATTTTCCTTTGGTAACAGGTGACTTGATATTGATTACGACATGGTACAATTTCATAAATATTGAATTTTCTCAAAATACTTTTCCCAAGTACAAAACAGCATTAACATCGCAAGTTTTTAACTTTCAACGAAAACGACAATATCTACCGAATGGATATATTAAGCCGTTAATTGCTGATATCGAGTTCATCAAGCTTCCAGTAAAAACACAATCATTCTGAAGTGATATTTCTCACCGTCATGATGACACATTTTCCGCTGCAACACACGAAACCACAATGTCAGCATATATCAATCAAACACTTAGTGTGCGGAAGAGACAAGACAATTTACTGGTATCAAAAAGCCATTTCTTGTTACCGTTAGGGGGAAGGTAAGCCTCAATGTTCCAGGTCGTGAACTCTCCCTTGACAGGTATCTCGGAAATCAAGATCATCCGATGGGAATATTGGAGCCCTGTTTTGGTCTCCGACTACACACCAGACGACAATGCAACTCTGCACACTGTCAAGAGAGTCATGCCTGGAGCAACATTATATCACGAAATCGTACATATCGATGTGGGATGAGGGACCTGACCAAAATACACTTAAGAAATCGATGGACCGAGTCAAACATACCTGAAATATTCATGAAACCCCTTATAAGTCACCACCCTTGAAACAATAGTAGTTGAACTGCTGAGATGTTGTGAAGAACATTTCAAGTCAATTTTGAACGGAAACGGTATCGTCATTTACCATTTCATGTTTCGTTATTACGTTGTATCAACTGGCAACCTCCTCAGCGGCAGAGTCAAATTTAAATTTACATTTTGAAATCTTATTTTTGAAAAATGTAAAACAAAATGTGGATGTTTTTTTAATATAATTTGGACGAAATACCTCTAAGTACCTCAATCATTAAATCAAAACCGACTATAATGTTATACTGTAGCACCGGATTGGAATGGATTTGTCCTAATACAAAGTTTGTTTTCAAGTGATTTAAGGTTGTGAATGACAACATCGACATCATTTTAAAAACTTTCTCAATAAACCATCAATAATAAATTATGTAGAACTTAACGAAATAATTGACAATAATTGTTGTTGTTGTTTTGCTTTATCATGGGGGCTGCATTACCATGGATACAACATGTTTGTGTATCAAAAGCAATTCCCTAAAGAATGAACACTTTGGTGTAAGGGAAACGCAGCATTAAAATTGAAGAAAGAAAAAAAAATATATATATATATATATAAACCGATTGCAAAAGCAGCATACCTGTCCAGTGATCAAACACACCCAGATAGGCAAATGTCCCGTTACCCCATTTTGGGGGGCTGCGATATTGTTATCAGCATATCGCGTAATGATCGTTTTATGAAGAACAACGCTGTGAACCAAATAATGCAATGGCATTATTACCAATGGTACAAGTGTCAAAAAAATAACACGATACATTCGTATTACATGCGATGTATTTACCCAAATACATTATGTGCGTTTGGGAGTTTTTCTTTTAAATTCCAGAAAAAACACTGATATTAGAGTTACGTGTACATGGTACTGATATAAGATACATACGCACACACCTTTAATTAAAATGTATTCATGTTGTATAATGTGGTACCCCAAAATGTGCCAACATTGACTTCTTTTCCTCTATATGCGAACATTCTCTGGCCCGTTTGTAATCACACTCCTGAAGTTGAACCAAGATAAGTAAGAAAAATAAAGGGTTTGGGAATAAAATGAGCACATGTTTATTTAGATTTGATAACTCCCTATTTAATAATAACCATTGATATAATATACAGCTTAACGTAAAGAGAAGATATATATTTTGTTTGAGTAGGAATAAAGAATACCTGGCTAAGCCGTACAGGGCAAAATTTAATGTAACTTTGAACAGTAAGCATTCGCCGAGTAAAAACAGGTTACCAGCCAAATTATAATGCAATGTATGTTGCTTGTGACTGGTAACTCGCTCATTTTTGCTTAACAAATACACTTTCTGCTTATCAGCTCTAGATAATTAGGCCCTGTGGATAACTCCCGCATATTTGTCACCTGGTCATTACATGAAAGACTACAAGTTGTTCATAATTGTATGCAAGATTTACTCCTTCTACTATTAAAAGAAAAAGACGCAATGCTATAAGAAGTGATAAAGTTAGCCTAGTATAGTTGAATCACGGAGGTGGACGTGACACAGAGCCTGCCGTGAATCGACTGCTGTAACAATTTCCGTTATTTGTCGAGAATGTTTGCCTTTTATTTTTTTACTACTTTTATTATTATTATTATGGTTAATATCATTTATTACTATTATTATTTAAACTTTGTTTCAAGCGCATTGGGCAATGTCAGGGAAAATTCTACCACGTTGGATAATTATGATACACCTCTAGCCTAAATGTAACAACCAGGATCGTCCATTTTCCATTGTCTTTTAAACGTGAGGATACCAGTTAAAATGAGCTTGTTATCCATTTGCTTAATCACTATGACGGATTCTTAAACATTCCAATATCGTAGGACATCTAAGCGAATTTATGGCCGTGTCCGAAATAAAGGCTTCAGAGATGGCCGGAACGCCGAAAAGTCATATTCTCCAACGTTGTCCATAGCCGTAACCGAAGTGATTTGATTCAGACACGGCCTGTGTTACCGGTATTTGTTTACCGTACGGATGTCTTACATATCAGGTGTCCGTGTTTGGCAGTGTCGCGGAAGATGATCGAAGTCCAAGCAGTCATCACGAACAAAGGACTGGATGTGAAGTCTATTATTAAACATGTCTCCAGCTTCACAGTCGCACCATTATTATGTGTCACAAAAAGAAGGTACAGATCCATACGTCGTCCTTCCTATTTTCCAAATAAGTCCATCAAGTTTCACCACGTCTTTTCGTCAACCGAGCCAGCGTAATAAATAAATACTTCTTTGAAGTCATTTGGTACAATATTAATTTACAACGATATAAATTACCAATCTTCATATAAAAATATTGTTACACTTTATATACATAAACTTACACAAGCTAGTTCTGGGTCCGTGGCAAGGCGGACGATGCGTGACGTGTTTCAAATTTATGAATATTCATCAGCTGTCTGTTTTATCCTTGGAAGAGTCTGTGTTCGTTTGTATTAATCGGTATACCCATGAATATGGGTCATCAGGATGAATGGGTGACTCGTCATCTGGGGGCCTGTCTTCAGGAAGGGGGCGTTTTAAGAATTGAAATGCCTTGACACCAGATCGAGTCCTACGAGCACTGAGTGCTCGGCCATTCTTGTGAAACCCCAAATACATCTCCGTCTGCTGAACGGGTTTCAACTCAGTGTAGTCATCACTGATGGTTTCTGTAAAGACGCAAAATACTCCAGATGTCATCTTGAGCTTCTTCTGGGAGGTGAATAAAATGATGGAGAAAACAAGAAAATTGTTACTGAAGATAAAACTTTCAAACTTACGAAGTTTTCATAGTGTAAGAAACGAGAAAAGGAGTGAATTGTGGTGTAGTCGAAAAACATATTTGTGAGCAGAGAAGACACGTCCGTCGTCCGTTAATAACGTCGCATTCACTATAAGGCCAACTATAGTTTAAAATACTATAAAATATTACAAAGAAGGTTCTGGATGGTAAAAATGCACAGGACGACGGTGAGGGTCCGACTGGCCTCCTTTCTTCCCATCGAAAACTGATACATGAACAACTAATAAAGGTGGTCAGCACGTGGCGAAGCTTGGCCTATGTAACTGTATGGTATACGTTTATCCATTGACTAGGATTAGAAAGCAGTTACATACACTATGTCTGAACCCAACGAACAACCATTAACGGCATAAGTCCCAACCAATCTTAGATACACATGTTCTGTTTATCAACTGGAATACTCCAACAATGATGTACAATAACATGACATTATTCTATCTGGAGATGTCTCGACCCAGCGAAAACACCTGAAGGACATACGATTTAGAAAAGTAAATCGGGCGTAGAAAATAGCGGTCTTCCAACTGACGGCGAAATGCATTGCTAGAGATTGTTAAGTACATGTACATCGGCATTAGAAGCGAAGTTGTGGCTAGTTAGACTTCGAGATCTTTATTTTGACTTCACAACCGTTTTTTGATACAAGTTCAGATCTATGTCAAGGATTCCCCGGCATTTAAATAACATCCGGATGAGGCTTCATACTTTCCCTTCTGGTGTGGAATTTCATTTGTTTGACAGACAACAAAAGCCCTCTTAATAAGAAAAACATATGTATAGTCTCCTATTGTGGTGTGATGTCAAGTCATGACCATGCGTTGGTTGTGTACACAGAATTATCTGCTGTAGTGAAATATCGTCTCAACGTTGACCCCGTATACAGAAATTTTGACACGCAATAAATCATATTTATCCCGTCTGGCTTAAAACAAAATTGTATTCAAAATTCCGTTGAGCTGTAACACTATATATGTCGACATTATTGGTTATTTTATGAGTAATTCAACTGCTAAAGAAGTTCATGACAACTTTTCATGTCGCATAATAGGTTAAAGGCGGAAAAGAAACGGGAATATTGTTTGCGACATCTGTGCAAGGTTAGTGTGAATTAAGTCTAGAATGAGCGGGAACACCACTCTGACATTCTGATTAATCAAAGGTGCACTTTAGTAATTGTTGCAATAATTTCGATAACTGACCTTCTGCGACGAAAACATTTCTTTTTTAAGTATAGAGGTAAGCTGTTGAAAATCAGCTTTCTTTTAGCCTATGCATTTTTACCACATCAATACACAATTCAACAGCAAAATGTTGCAGTTTCTCCAAATAAACTTGTACGAGAAATTAGTACAATTGCTTTCAGACATTTATAATTTTTATGTTGTACTTTGTTTTAATAGGCCTCTTATAAATGTTGTAATGGGGAATGCGGTGATTGGTCTACATGCTTGACAATGGTTAAGATATACGGTAGTGGAAAGGCCACGTACGGTAGTGGTGGAAGGCCACGATGAGAAACGGGTCAAACTTCGATGTACATTTATTCAATTGAACAGGCCAAACCAATTTGGAAAAAATAATAAAGAATAGAAAAAAAGGAAAGAAAAAACCCACAAAACACCCATCCACAAATCGACCTGGCCATTGTCGAGACTGTTCCATCATTAATGTGTCCGGTACAATAAACCCGACAATGGTTTTAGTTATACGTTGAACCGCTTTCTTCGGGTGATTTTGTTGTATCAATTGCATTTTAAATCAGCTCAGTTTCGTGGAGCAGAAGTTCTTACAAAAAAAGGTTTGCAAATGACAATAAAATGAACCCGTACAAACGACGTAACCGGGGGGTCAACTCCCCGAGTTCATCGCTCGGACAAAGTGTTTTTGCTGCAAGGAACAGTGGAGTCTGGTTACACAAAGAGAACCGTCAATTTTGATAAAGGAATTAAAAATCAAAAGAGCTGCACACAGAACTCGGGAACCCTGAATTGTCTTTAGTTCTTGCAAACCAGACGGGCCTGCCCAGGAGCAAATTACTGAAACTATTGACGGGAGCTCGTAAAGTTGGTCAATTACGCATACTTCCGTAGTGGGTAATCTATACACGTGCATGCTTAGTCCGTTGGCACAAAATATAAATTACACTACCGTCTCAATTGAATCGTGTTTCACCAATATTCAGCAAGCTCGTTCTATTCATCCTTACACACAGGGCAATTCACATTATAGATCATATTAAATGGAGTGCATATACTCACGCCGTGCTTGAATAAACGAGTTAAGACCAAACCTAAAATGCAGATTTTACTGAAGGTCATTCTAATCAACTAGATTTTCTAGTAATGGAACTGTAAAACTTGTTTTAATTTTAGGAATATAGGCCTAAAACAAGAGAAAACGGCCTAATTGTGTCAAACACCTGTACTGTAGGATGGGAAGGCACATGTTGATGGGAATCTTTACAACCTAGTTTTTAGTTATAGAATGGCTTTTATTTTGTATGCGATTTATTTTAACAGAGCCTTAGTAATGTTTGAATTTTCACTTAAAATTGCAACGAACAGTCTTCTTATACAAGAGCAGCCAACTTTTGGGGTTATAAGCCTGTCACATAAAATCAAGACGAGGCTCAAAGGAAAACTAGGGTGACAATAGTTACCATTTGATTTGGGTTGTGGCTGTTAATGGCAGGGTTAAATAAACGAAATGATATTTTGGTTTTAGCCTAAAATATTTAGAATTCTTAATTTATTACATGTTGTTTATTACATGTTATAAGTAACAAGGCTAGTTTAATACTGAAACAGTGTTTACTCCCTTTGATTGTGCAGCCAACCATGGAGATAAAAGTCTACGTTGTTTTTTTGACGACGAAATGGTTCGCTTTGGAGACGCATTGATTCAGTAGCCATTCTCATTCATTTGAAATCTTTATCATGATTGACAGCTGTCCCTGCACAATCAATCGGTTAGTACAATGGTAATCACAAATAAATTGTATTTTAGACCACCTTCTTTTTTTGATGTAGGCCTACGTCAATTACGATGTCTTCAACAGAATTGGAAAAAAACAAACTACTCACCCGTCCTACGACGTCCCCTCTTTTGTTCATACACAGATAGTATTGGCTCTTCTCTCCCTGTATTGTTATCCAGCCGTCAAAGGAGTCCGTCCGGATTATAATTCTTGCTGACGAAAAAAAGGAAAACAGCAACAAATATGAACACTCATGACCCATCAAAAACCGTCTGGATAATTATTGCTGACGTAAGGAAAGAAAGCGTCAAAACATGACAGGGCCATCCCTTTTTTATTCGCTGTGTAGATAACAATGCACGAAGACAGCATCGGATATAGGCACTGGATTTTATTTCAGGTCCAATACCATGTTCATGAATTTGAGAAAAGCTTAACTGAAAACCTTCCTCGTTGTTTAATAAGTTCTGGAACAGAATGATAGCTATTTCACGCATGTTATAATATACGTCTTTCGTTAATGCATTACTGTATTTGTCGATCTCTCTGCGACAATTATCCCATTGAGGCCCGGTCAAAAGTCACTCAAATTGGTCATTTGACAGGCTCAATGTTGGTCAGTGGTTGGAACAAGTAGCATCTGCTAAATGTCTTTTTCGATTCAATTTCATAAAACGATTGAGTCTTTTAAATAAACATATTTTAGCATGTCCTGGGCGAAGATTGTCATTAATGTAAAATGTAATGGTGCTGAACGAAGTTGACAGAAAGGCTGACAACAATCAGATAAATACATAATGATTCCCTCTGTCCCTTTCTCGTATCATGAAGCAACAATAGAGCAAGTTACTTGCTCTATATTCACTTAAAACAAACGATTTATTTCAACCTCCAAATCGCTCTCTGGCAAGGACCCTTGCCTGTCAAAATACAGACGTATGTAAACCAGTAGCGAAGCGGTAGATAACTCTTTGGCGACGACAGGTCTTATCTTTAATCGTAAACCCTTATCAGCGAGAGAATGTCACAGTTATTGCCTATTATTACCCACTCATAACGAGTATAAGGTCACGTGAGGTCAAATCAAGTGGCTGCAATAAAATTGCAAAAAGGGGAAGTATTTGCGCGCCAATTGCAACACAAATCAGTGCTGCATGTATCGGCATAATAAGACGCCCGAGGAATTATTGAGCACTGTACGTGATGAGGAGCTTTAGGGTATCAATCTAGCCTGGAAATAAAGGGTGAAACTAGGACCTCTTGTAAGCAAAACACAAGAACTGAAATGTAGGGGACTTGGCAAATTTGACCGCCATTTAGATCGCAGAGTTAAAAAGCCACTTGATATCAGGCAGTGATTGGGGTTAACTATTTGTGGAGTAGGTAATGATGGCGACAGGACTTGAGACTGACCTACTAATGGTGTGTATAGTCTTTAATATGAAGGATTAAAAGGTGACACCGTGTGGACGAATGCCTAAATAGAGTTAGACCACCACTTCGGTTTTCATTAAACGAGCAGTTATCAGTCTTGTTTTTTAGTATCCTGAACGAGCTGTCCGCGTCCGCTTAAGATCAATTGCAAGTTTTTCGTCACAGTATAATACATGGGTTCAAAGTTAGCTAGCTAGCGGCCGCCGTCTACGTTGTTATGAAAGAGTAACAAAAAATCAAAATAACGTTGCTGTTTAATAATGCTCCAACAAGTCTCTCTGAAATGAGTTTTACAACTTTATTTAAGGCCAGTGTTTGGTTGGTTGGTGTTGAGTTGGTCCACAAGTGTATACGCACAGTTCAAAAGAAATCTGGGTTGAAACAAAATATAAAGTAGTGTATCAGGACATTAATCCGTGGAATCCTACGGGAGCACCTGCAACTCAATCTCTTGGTGGTTTTATGGCAAACAGCTTGCCATAACCTGACCTTATACCGGTCACACGCGCCCTGCAAGGAGACGGCACGCCTCAGTTGACGTTAACCAGGTAGAACAACCCCATCGCGTAATACCAGTAGTCCAGCAATGATTTAGGATCATCTGCGGGTGGTGGTGTTATGTTTATCGTCATTGAACCCAGCTGCAACTCCGTTAATTGATTGACAGGTTAGGGGTGGTACACTGATCATGCACCGATACGGTCGTAGTACTAGTATGTAGTTGTGGTACATGAAGTTTTTCATGTTAGTTTGTGTTTCGAACACAACCTTGAGAACGTCCATGGTGATGTTTGTAACTCCTGAGCCAAGCGGAAACTATCTCACGGGACACCAGGCACTATCAACAAGAATCGGCATCTACAAAGGAAGCGCCGACAGCGCAGAAAAAAGTCCCAAACCCAGGCAATTATTTCACAAGTAAGAACCTGCCGGTACTAACTCAGAAACTGAATCATCGTCAACGCTTGTTTTCTGTGATGCCTGGCACAGAATTTGTTGAATTTCATATAGGCCTAATCAATAAAAAGGATCAAGTTGGTGAAATAAAACAGGACGGCGAATTGCATCGTTTTACAAACTGAGGGGACTTGTTTTGGATAGAAATGAACAGATTGAAATGATAGTTAGGCTTAAATAACACTAAGTAGCAGGATCCTTCCTCCAACTCATTACTGAGTAGCAGTAACTGTCCAAGTCCACTTGGGCAGTTGAAGTGCCATGTAGGAGCAGATAACCGGGTAGTCATTCCGCTTTGGTATGAACTTTCATGACAAGGAATGATGTGACGTCACGTCTTAGACCACTGTCACCCCATGTTTTGTATCAGCGCCGAAACTAGGGTAAACTTTGTTGGGCACAATGGGGCGCACCACTTTTTCTATGGGTAGACATTTCTGGAAAATTAAAACTGTCAGTAGTTTATGTTTGCATTTCCTAAACAAGCCCCTTTTCGGCGCTCTCTTTATGTCATTTACTATTTTTCATACCATAATCTGCCTTGGAGGTTAAAACAAGTAGGCCCTATACATTGTATGGGTGTAAATAGAAAACAAGTTCAAAAAACACTAAAAATACTACACAAAAGCTCATAAAATGTAACTTTTTATTCGGGTAATTTTAAATTTAAAAAGTCCAGATTTCAAATGTTACGCCACTGGTTTGTATTGATTACACACTTGAAGTCATTTATACCGGAAACTGTTGAACATCGCTGGCTCGATTAATGCTCTTATGGGTAGCTGGTAATTGTTTCAAACAACTTACGCCTACTGGTATACTGCCAAAATAGCATTCCGCGTTTTAATGGATTTCTTCGGTTTGTTGGGTTAAAACTATATTTTACTATTTTCCGTGTTAGTATCCGGTTGGGTGTACTTTTGGGTGGCCTGTTTGGAGGATCATTACAGTGTCCCATTCATTGTTCAAGGTTTGCAGCTTTGTTCGGTTAGAAAATCCCTACATTGGAGAAACCACAAATAATTTTGTATTTTGGTTTGCGTGAAGTGTCGTCGGCAAATACACAAAAACACAAAACTCTCCGATGGCGGGAACTGACAGACGATTCTATCGGTTTTTTAAGAGAATTTTTTCCACTCAGCATCAAAAACAACAATTCAACATACAAAGCAAGTGCGTAATGAATGCGGGGCGCAATGCGTATCAAAATACACGAAGGCCTGATTTTACTGGTTTCACTTGGGAGTCTACCACCAAGATAAGGCAATTTTATAGGTACGCAACTTAGCCTATATTACCAAATACTAAATACCATCGCAAGCTGGACAGTCCAAAATGTCACCGACTCTTTCAAAATCGTAATTAATAAAGACCAGGCAGGAGGTCATTTTTCATTATGGTTTTTGAAAAGCCTTTTTGTTATAGCTCACCCTCACACGTTTTTTCCTCTGAAAACAGCTTGACCAAACAGTTTAGGTTAGCACACACTATTATGGATTTAGTTATTTGCAACACAAAGAAGGCATTAAAATCTCCAGAAAGACGCGGCAACTCTGTTTTCCGTGGTAAAATTGAATTAACTTCTCGGGGCCTGCAACAACAGCCCCACCAGAGGGTACGGGAGGCTTAGACAAATCTTTGCAAAGATCGGACGATTTTCCAAAGTATCCGGCGAATGTTTATAACACTTTGGGTGGCTTTAGGTTTTTCTAGTTCGATTTTCTTGATGGCTTATTCTCAGTCCTTTTTTCCAGTAAGGTTACAACAAGATATGCCTTTGTGCGACGTCAACATGGTCATATACACTTTTCCCCACTTCCCCATTGCTCGTCCATGCTCTTAGTCTTAAGCCCTAGTCCTTATTTTTGAAAGGGATGAAAATTCGTGACAAAGCTCGTGTAAAAAGAGCCCAGTGTGTTTCAGTCCTATTTTCTAAGACAAATAATGACCGTTGATTCATTCAATGACTTAAACCCTAAACCCTTGTCCCCGTACGAGAGGGATTACCTCGTTTGAAAAGGACTCATTACATTCAAACCATTGCTAAGTGGGCATCATTTGGGGGCTTGATTACGACCTTTTAAAACTCTTGAGAACAATTAAAAGCAAAACTAACATTTACTCTGTATACTAAATGGCCAGCTCTTACTAGCTGCAACCTACTCTATGCTGCAACATAACAGCTCTTACATGTGGGCATTTTGGGTATTGTCGAATAGATAACAACGCCCGATAATGCCAAATTGTGTTCTGGTGGTGGGCATGTATAGACACAGTTCTCCAGCTAATTTGTGGCAGAAAGCTTTATCAAGGTTTCATCATCAACATTTGTTTACTATAAATATCTCCGTATTATTTTAAATGTATAACAGGAGTAATGCTATGGGGTATTTTTACTCGTCTGGACTCAGTTTTGGACAAAGCTGCACTGAATGAGCCATGGATTTGTGGAATGGAGTGACTGACATTCATTCCAACCTCGCTTTGTCGGTATGAGGTCACCCCTTTTGGCACTGCGTTCTCTCTTTTTGAAATACAAGGCTTGTATAAAGTGAAATATTGGTGCGCTGGATACATGTCATTACTTCAGGAATAAAGCAGTTTTGTGTGGTGCACGATAAATTGCCCTAAGTGCGGAGTCCTTTGTGGGGATATCGTCGTGGGAAGGCAAAGGATGACTATAGTCCATACCAGAAGAGATTGCAAACAATGTACAGGGATCATTGGCTAAGGTTAATTTACAGTGAACAACCAAAATAACTCCACGTGAGGTATGTTCAACTGCGTCAAATCCACCCAATTTTTTTTTCTTAACACAATCATATAGATCAAAGAGTAAAAAAAGAAAGAAGAAAAAAAAAGTTCGATGTGATGATCAATCTCCCATGAAAATAAAAACTGACAGATTTGTTAACTTAAAAAAGAATGCGTGGCTAAAAAAGAAATCGTTGGAATTCGAGTGTAGAGTTCCGTTTGGGAAGTTCCACTGAAGAACTGTAATACGATAAAAGCATCAACATATTTCCGTAATACTAGGCCCCTAAGCCTAAGTTCTCCACAGTCAGACAATTATATAAGAATATTAAGGTTTCAATTCAGTTATGATTACCCGGGAAACAAACCTAAATCGAAATAAGAGAAACTCTAAAAAAATGTTTCCATGGACAAGAAATACAATTGCCAAGTTTTCATCTTTCGGATTAAAACTCATCATTTATTTTTTTAGATCCTTGAAAACTGTACGATGGATGTTGGGGCAATGGGGGAAAGCAACCAATGCAAATCATCTTAGGTTGCTGGAATGTAATCCGAATATTTTTTTAATGAAAAAAACCCCAACCCAAAACACAAAGTTTTCCTTCAATCAAATCCAGGCCCAGAAGTAAGACCTTTATGATGTCATTGGAACATACTACGGGCAATAGTGAGGATAATTATTCCACACACGATCAGGTTGCCGACGAACCATTTCAATCATCAGTGGAGCCCTATGCAAATCAGTAGCAACACAGAAACAAATAAGAAGAAACATCAGGGAGAGTCTCCGCGTTAAGCCTTGTTTGTCGAAAGAAAATTGCTTATGTCAAAGACACACGATACTCATGATTAACGGGGGGGGGGGGGGGGGGGGGGGGGGGTGAGACAGCTTGGTAAGTTAAGGTCTGTGTACTGTTTGAGCAAAACAATTCCAGGTTGTATTGCTGCAAGAAATTGCGATGCAGGGCTAGGGAGTTGTGGAGAACAGAAAGCAGCACAAACAGGGGAAATGACTCAGGGAAAAAAAACCTTTATATTGGTTTCAAGGTAGCAAGGCATCAGTACAGGCTTGTCAGTTAGGCCTATATTGTTAATAAAGCTCATAACTTGCTTTTTTCAGAAGACATATTTTAAAAGGTAGGCCGAATTAAAATGAGGTGTATATGAAACATCTTAATTCCATCAGCGGCTCCTGGTGGTTGCTTGAGATTTGCGCAGTGGTTGATGTGGTCAAGCATAGGAGAGCAACTCATTGCAACTGGTCTACCGTGTTGACGTAGGTGGAGCCGGGCATCATCTGAGCCCAGAGGTCTGTCAGATCTTCATTTCTCCGTCCAAATACTTGACTAAACATCTTTAGCAAACAGATCTCCTTTTCAGAGTGACCGCTTTACTTCCGACAGGACCTGACCATAAGTCCTTTATCTTTTTATAGAATATTTTACCAATACATATAGGCATGTTTGGCTTTCGAGAGCAAATGAATTCAAGGAATTGTGTCTATATGGTTTAGATTTTGCACTGGATCATGTCTTTTTGTTGGCATTGGTACAAACAACTTGTTTCAAAGCAATAGGCACCACGTTTCTATGATCTGGAGGTAGGAAGTCCATGTAATTCATTCTGTTACTGAACAAGGAATTTCCTCCCGTCGTGGCCTTGTACATTACAAAGTAATTCGGCCTTAATTTTCCTGATTCAGTTGTTGCATGATGTTATTGTAAATGATTACTGTCTTTCCGGATACACGTTTGCCATGGTACCTTAGGGCAAGCAGCGATCTTGCGGGCAATTAATCTATTTAAGGCAGCAGAAATACACTTTATTACGGGTATGACACCGGGTGGATTGAATGAATATTCGGCAGGAAACCAGTAGATGTGGGAACTCCTCTTCTGAATATACAAACCAGAAGGAAGACAAGTTCATTCCGTGCGAGGTACGAAGGAATTACAAGATGATTACTCACCATTCTGCACACATCCACAATGCATCAGATTTCCTGTTACACAAATGCTTTTAGGCATGCATAGTCTTAACAATTAAGGTCTAACATTTGTACGATGTAAGGCCTCTTTTTTTAATGCAGAAAGATCGAAATTAATCCGGACAGCATGGACAGCAATAAACACTGTCAATTTGCCTAAGACAAGTTGGCCCGACGTATATACAGTAAGTTGAATATAAAATTGTTTAGATTCGTGTCTATAAAGTCTTGGGGTAATACACGCATGACGTCACAACATCGGAATAAGAAGAAAAAGACAGACACTTTTCCCGCCGAAGAGCTCAAGGTCTGGAAACGTTGTTTGTTTTTTAAGGCAAAATAATTCACACCGTTATCAGTGATTTTTTAAGAAAACCATGGGATGAGAATTTGCAAAGCTCAGTTCCATGGTTATAAGCAATTAGAAAATTTATGAAAAATCAATCACGCCCCTTTGAGAATAAAAAACTTGAACATAGATTAAGAGAGAATCGTTAATATGAGCCTACTGCAGCATTACCGTAACAACGGTATTACTTACCTTTTCAATGTTATTTTGATTCAAATTTAATGAGCAGTAAAGTTTGTGCATGCCCCTCTTGTAAAAAATACTAGCTGTGCCAGCCACTGTCTGACAGTGAACATAACTTGTTGCTGATCAGAAGGGATAACTGCTAACTGCCACAAGATGATGCACAGCGCTTATGGCTCGTTTATGGCCGGTTGCCGACTATTGTGTTTAAAATAAACTGTTAGCGTTAAGCATTTTTTCTTTGAAGTTGGGTCATGCGGCATGGAAAACAATTTTAATCAAAAAATCAGGTTAAAAGAGAAACGAAATTGCCAAGATCTTACCGTAGGCTTCTCCATCTTCTCCCATTGCGTCTATTTGTCGCTCTTTTATCCTTAAGTGCTTGTTACTGTTTCGATTGTATAACTGAAGATGTATCGGTGTTGATACGCTGTTGTTTCGGTCGAGTCCAGGCATCCCTCTATCGAAGGTGTTACCGTAAGCTAATTGGACTGATTCCTGAAATGTTGAAGACACAAATTTGTTTAGGGGATGGAAAAAGGTTACACATATTTGCAATGAGTTCCAAATGTGGGAACTCTGATTTTGCGGATTGCGACATAAAATCAGATGACCAGACGTCTGAGATATCCGCTAGGAAGTAGCTCATTACTTTACAGACTCACACTTAACGACTGAAAAAATTGAATCAATTAAACGAAAACATTAGTTACCTGAACAATTTAATTAGTGTTTCAGAACCTTGAGCCCTCGTCGATAATGTACGCCGTGTTCCAAAACAACAACAGCGTACTATAGGGCATACACCTTCCGTAAATAAACAATAGTGTCTATAGCAGGGACAACCGCAATGTGTACAGTTTGTCCCATAACCCCGATATCGTCAAGTAGCTTGATTAGTTCATAAGAGGCTTGGTAAAAGTACGCATCATGACCAGTACGCAGATGGGCGGGTCAATTGAATAGGCCAATCACAGATGCGGCTATCATCAAACAGATTGGCGAGGGACAAGACGGGCCGTAGTCTATTGCACGAGACGCCGATGAGCGTTCTATATGAACTTGATTTTAACGCAGTTGGGTTTGAGCCGTTACATTTGTCGTGATCAAATAAATACCACAGGCGATAAACACACATAGCGGAACCATTTGAAAATAGCCTCTTTTCGTGCGAGCTCACTGCTGCCAATTCACAATGTGCAACGGTGGACACCTTTGATTTCAGAGTCGGTAAACTGTTTTGAAAGAGGTTCTACCGGCAACGCAAGACGAATTTATCTTTAATAAGCTAGTAGTACTGAATCGGAATTGAATTATGACATTATAATTGAATTTCTTCTAAAGTACCTAATGACGTTTTGACGATCAGCGTGCATTCCGACTATTAACCGACTTGAACAATTGCTGCAAACCCTCTTTAGTTGCCCCACAAGCAGTGACTATGCCTAATGTCACATTTTGTCTTTGAGCACATACCCCTGCATACAATACAAATTCACAAAGCGTACTTAAACACGATGTTTTTCTTTCATTATCCCATTACAATTGCAGGCAACTTTGGTTTATAGTAAATCCATTTGTATTGTTACCCATTGTCCCAAATGCTCGCTGTATTGGTTTTTAAAACCATCTGCCACAGCCTTGAAAAGTTGAAACAGCAAAGGAAGGCAAGCGAGATTAAGCGCTGAACATGGCACCCCACTGTGTATACGTCACGAACGGTGTTCAAACTATTATCATGTCTGCAATTTTTACAATGCACACATTCATGTAATGTGGTTAATATATCACATCATATTTCAGAGACCACTCCACGGTCGGGTGTTTTTGTTGCTGGACTGGACGGCATCGGTCAGTTTGACCCGATCACTGGTCATCCACACTGCGGACATTCCCAACCCATACAGTGGCGTGTTAGCCATTGACCTCGTCATAATAACAGGGACATCGAAACTTGACCGTTTTCAAACTTTGTCTGCTAATTTAAATTGGCAGACTAACAAATAAAGTTGACCCCAGGGACATGCTATGACTAGTGTGACTCAATGTACGTATAACGTCGTTGGCTTTCTTGAACGAGTAAATTGTCCAAAATATGCTGCATAAACATTCAGTTCATGAATTGGACTAAAGTTTTGACCAAATTATAGGAAACTTACCTGTATGCTAAGACACCAGATAATGATGATTTGTAACAGTCTGGAAAAAACAAGAAAAAAAACAAGAAATACACAATTCATAAAGTTGTTATGATGGCATACATTTCGCTATGCGCCCATTTTTTGACATAATAAGATATCATAGGCTTAATTTGGGCTATCATAAGTGAAGTGCAGAATGACAAAATTATCAGTTGCTTATGGGATGTGTGGAGGAGCTGTTTTTTAAATCTGGATTGCGACACACAAAACATGCAAACACTTCAGCTCGTGGCTTAGAAATCACAATATGTAACCTAATGACCTAAGCAACATTGACAAGTATTACGAATATTTGACAAAATGAAAGCATGACAATATTGACATTTAGTTGCAGTTGGCGAGATTGAAATCAAGAACGCGGTATTCTGAGTATAATGTGAGTATTGACAGGAATGCTGCTTACATAGAAATTAACCGTTTCTCCACAAACATCGCTGTGGTCCAAGATATGATCATGAAGCATGAGTTTTTGTACAGTGGCGGTTGCATAGAATACAATCACGGGCGTTGTTTCATTCGCCTCACCTCCAAAGCAGTACCCCCAAAGGCTTCGGGTTTGGCCCAACACGTTAAACCAGGCCACCGAATGTTGATGAAGCGGCTAAAAGTACGCGAACAAACCGTGAAGATAATCAGCCAAATATTTACATGTGCGGGGCTTTGGAATGACATCTCATACAGGCTCAATTAAAGGATGTTGAACAAGCGGTAAATCCTTTTAAATAGAACTGCTGGAAGCAAC
Source organism: Leptasterias polaris (assembly GCA_037783415.1). NCBI lineage: Eukaryota > Metazoa > Echinodermata > Asteroidea > Forcipulatida > Asteriidae > Leptasterias > Leptasterias polaris. Next base: position 773,909 of record JAZGTN010000176.1, on the reverse strand, counting down.
AACAGCGTGGGTGTATCATCCGCATAGACCGAACCGGTAGAGCAACACATCCGACGGAACGGGCTTCCGATATCGCACGGGCATCAATTCCCCTTAGACTCCAGTGATGCTTCGGAGGCATTGACTTGTCTCGACGTGCGCTATCCAACGGACGACTGTCATGACATGACTGTGAGATGCGATCCCAACGACACCTAACTGGCGAATGAAAGGACTTTACTTCATACGTCGATCCACGGTGTGCCTGCAGTCAAGCATAACTGCTCGTATACACGAAGGCTATGCCTATAAGCTGGGAGGACATAGAGGGAGCCATAGACATGTAAATGAGGCTGACAGTCTTGTAGTTCAGTTGTCCCGCCCTGCTGGGTGGGCTTTCGATCCAGTTCTCCTGCCGATCATACTATTCATGCTAATTAGCCCATTGAGACGGGATATTAACTCATCATTACTGTTGCACTTCAGTGTAGCAGGGTAGCACCCACCGCGCCGCACCGCAAGAGATACTCCCAAATGTACACTTCATCACATTGCTTTGTCAAAGCTGAAATTGCTTGATGCGCTCTTGTCATTTTCATAGGAAATACCTGTTTCATGCATGTCCCCTTTATGTTGTGTTTCATCCAATCCAGTAACAGCTATGAAAGTCTTACTCTGGTCAGTCCTCAGTCATACCGTCATGGTCACATCACGTCAATTGAAACACACATCAGTTAAGTGACAATTGAACCAATTATTATCTAGCGAAGAGCAAGCTTCTAGCATTCAAAATGTTGCTATTCTTGTATTTATAGGTCGGGTTTTATATTCAAACAGTCCCGAACCATGACAACGATTTGATATTCTTCTATGATCTGAGGATGGCTGAATAAAGATGATAATCAGGGTTGTCTAGCGAGTCCAGAGCGACGTGTGGCGCCGGCCTTTTGCGCAATAACACCCACTCAACAATGTTCACATAGCCTATGCTGCCCGGGGGCGGGCACACAAGCAAATAGTACTAGCCAACCTGTCAGGGTACTTTACCAATAGGCCTATACAGGTCACACAAATTGAGTTTTCTTCTTAGCTTATAGTAATACAAGAGAATATTAAATTTATTTACAAAACCCTCCAACGAGGAATTCGAATTTAACCCGTTGTCGCTCACACAGAAATACTGGGAATACATGATGAGTTAATTCTAGGGAAGATTCACGGTTTCAGCACCGTGTGTTCAATAGTCCTCGTGGGGACCAACTTGGTTGGCTCAAGTTGGCAAGCTCAATTCTATAGTATAAGACCTTTGGATTTTCGCATCATCAAGTTCCTGAAGCCCTGTGTTTTGTTTTTCCTTTGGCGGTTTATTACCGTGTCTCTATAAATAATTGTAGGCCTACTTGTTTGTATAAAAACAGCCTTAAAAGAAAGCTTACACAAATTCTTACAGTGGGTTTTATGGTTACTGTTAAAGATATTAACCAAGTTTTTTCCAGCGTCAGCCACTTTATTAAGTAAGGTCTTGTGGTCCAAAACCGTTTTAAAGGTCTTATTGGAATAATATCATCCTTTCAAAACCAAAACCTTAAAATGAGCTATTTAGTAGATAGCAAAATAGAGGCAGGATGACTGTGAAGAATATGCCAAGGGTGACTTTGGTGCAATCGCACGTGGCGCCCATACTGGGCGGGCCGCACGCGTGACATCCAACCAGGCTTGTGCATTTCGACAAGAGAATGTCTTGTTGTGAATGATTTATTGCAGTGTCACTAAGACCGTGTAGTTTCTTGCTACAAGCATGCGATCGCACGTTTTAAAGGTCTTATTTCAAAATTTTGTTTAGCATTTTGAAACAAAGCTTGTTGTAAATGATTGTTGTATTTTGGGCATCGTTTAAAAAAAACGGAAAAACTGCACGTGTGCCAAGTCAAATAACTCTATTATTTTGGAGCCTTTTGTTGTTCATAATATTGACCGTTTAAAATACCTTGTAGTCTTTCAGTCGGAGAATACGAAAAGATCGATGAGCGACACAATTGACCATGAGCCCGGTAATAGATGTTGTTAATATTAAAATCGAGAGCGTTTCACATGTAATTGGATTTAATCCAATAAAAAAGCGCAACTGAATCGGTTTAAAAGTACATGTAGGCCTATTTCAATGTTTCAAACGTACTATTTGAACGAATCAAGGTGGACAGCAGCAATACCCGTTGACAAGGGGTGGGAGGCAGTGTTTGCTTGAACGGATTATGGAGCGGTTGGTTAAGGGATTTGTACCTTATATAACAAATCCATTCATCTTGAACATCGCCTAGTTTATTCTTCTAAAGCATATAACGTAATGTGGTACCCCCTTCCAATAATATTTGCTTAGCCCGTCATTGGATTGATTTTTGAATTGATCGTTTAGGTATTTTATTCTTTTTGGAAATTGGCGTAAAAGTATTGGACACCCAGACAGATGTAAAACAAAATAAACAAGAAGAATATTGTCCCAAAGTGAAGACAACCTAAGCTGCGAATTAATTCTGCTCGGTTCTTGGCCCAAACGCACCGAGATTAAATTTTAATCGTATCCTACCCTTCACTGCTACTAGAGTAATGACCGATTTACCCGTTCAACCCGAAGAAAATCTGACTAACTTACGTTGGTAAAATCGGCGTCTTCATGCTGCGCCATGTTACGGTGCCAAGGACACGGGGAAACCGCGGCACTCCTCGAGCGGACTGCCTCTCCCTTCTCTCACTTGGTCCTGTTCCAGCCAGGAAGGTCAGTCTGTAGTACAGCGTGGTCGTAAGGAGGTGCAAATGTTTGTGATGAGCTTGGCTTCATTCAGTATAATCCAAGATCAATGTTGAGAAAATGCTGAGGAAAATTGAATGTGCATTGCAGCTGCCACCTGCTCAAACTCAAACAAATACAGCTTCCCGGGAACTTTTGATCGTTGTCCCTTTCAGAAAATTGTTCGTCAGTCATCCGAGGGAGCTTAGAATGGTACAGGTATTTTCTCTTTGTAGCCTAACAAAGATCATCGCATTGAAAATACCAAAATGGTTTAACCAAGATTTCATAAAATACACTGTAGTTGTTACTAGTATAAAAAGGCTAATTAAAGTTGTGATGACTGGTGGATGGAGTTTATAGCCTGCTGAAGCTGTATTTATCAAACAAAATCTCGTCAGCCCTATGAGCAAAAACAAGCCATGTTCTTTCCACAATGTCATGAGAGTGACTACAGTTTTACCCATGCACATGGGCCACAAGTCTAAAAGGCCCTGCTTCGTCTACCCGTGCATGCGTACTGGACGCACGGGAAGTGTCAACGGGGCTGGGCTCCTATGACGCTTCAAACTTGTCGGCGCCCTCGGTCCATTCATAGGCTAATATTGTCAAAACACTGAATAATTAATGGCAAGCAGCAGGTCTTATAAACCTGATCGTAAGATCGATTCACCGAAGAGGAAGGTGGGAGAGAGAAAATTGAACACGTGGTCTAGAGAGGGTTAACATCAGTGTGTGTGTTTGTGCAGCAATGCCACCCTGACCCCCGGTGGTTCTCAGGATCTCCGGACCAAGACGCCAGCCACCCATCGACCCAACAACGACAAATATTCAGCTGTCATTTTGCTCCTAATGGCGCCCCTCGTCGTCTAATTTGCTAAAAATCATTTTGACGAGGTCCTAAAGAAGAACTACACCGTGGTAGCATATAGGCCTACATCGATGCTGGTAACTGAAACTACACCGTATAATTATTGTACTGCCTTACGGACCAGTTTACTTCGGTTCTTGATTGAACACAACAATAATAAGAAACAGACAGCCGTAATAATATGCACACATCTAGTTTGTTAACTTCCATTATGTGCATAAGTGAATCGATGGATTGACGCAATGGAACCCAAACACGAATGTTACATTTACCATTAACTTGATTATTTGAAATAAAACGAAAATGGATGGAAAGGTTTCATTTTGAAAACCACCCACAAAAACACAGAACCGAAGTATGTGTCGTTAATTAAAAAGTTATATTAAAGGGTCTGAATACGTTTGTTAATCACCCTAAAAATGAAAAACCTATTGGTTAGAAGCCTACAGCAGCTTTCGACAGTATAAAGCATTTTGAGAAACATTTCACTTCGAAGTTTTGTGGTTATGTAAAAATATATCAGTTTTTATGCCCCCATAAATCTAAGAAGCGTTTCTGTCAGAAACGCTTCTCAGATTGTGTATTCCTATTAGGGATTATTCTTCCTGCATGGACATAATTATTCGCTCCGGACATTCGGCGATATCTCAAAAACGCAACCACATTTTGAAATGAAATTTAGTTTTATCGTATATATCAACATTTTAAAAATAGTATTAACAAAATCAAACGCTTCCAAAAATCAAAGGTATATACATTGCCTTTAATGAAGACAATCACAAATTACAAGTCACTATTGAGTGACAATAAATATTACACAACCTGTCACTCACAGCTGTCACTCATAGAAAATGATATCAATGATTAAAATCACCTTATTATGGATAGTTGTTAAATCCTTTCTAGAAATCAGTGGCTGATGCAATGAGTATAATGAACCTTTACTTTTCTCTCAGTATCTGTCACCATAATTGGGCACATTTTCCCATAACGGGTAATGACAGTAACCTGTTTCAATTGACGGTTAAGGTTAGACATGATTTATCCACGGATTTCTTTTATATTATGTTATCGTTTGTAGGTTCGAAGTTACAAATATTTCAGCCCTTACATTTATTTTGTTTATTCGAGTCTAAAACGATGACAACGATGTGACAACAGAGGGCGCACTAGCTTTGGCGTGGGTAGTAACCAACACTTCATTTTGGTGTGGAATTACTTGCAAGTGAATTACAAGTTAATCCTTCCATGTATCGAGAGGCTAAGTCTGATCCTCAAATAGTTCAACAACCAAGATGGTGAAATGCACATCTTTATTATATAAATTAGCAATGAGCCTTACGATCATAAGGAAAAACAAACACTATGAGAAGATCGGATTGATCATTACCCTTCCATTCCTCATCGCGAGTCATTGAACCCAAAGGACAGCCAGATAGAGAGAAAGGGAGAGCAGGGGAGATAGGGGAGGGAGACAGTGGGAAGGAGGTTGGTCAGCATGGAGAGATGGGGGGGAGGGGAGACAGTGGGAAGGAGGTTGGTCAAGACGCTGGGCTTTATCCCCCTCCCTATCACAAGTAATCATTACAAGTCCATCAATAGAGAAGACCAGAGAAAGTAGAGGGAGATTGTGCAAATCGTCACTTCTGCCTATGATATTTACGAGCAAATTTTATAGCTATTGTATTGATCATTAACTCCATGTCAACACTTGTATCATCTTTCAATCCACCACTTTGGTCTGAGATATATGTTTATGTAGACTATACGAAGTTCCATTATCATCTTGTCCTCCAACAAACAGCATATAATACTAATAGGGTTAAACTGGAAAACCGGAAAACCTTGCACTGACGTCATTGTGTTGGAATTGCAGACAATAGTCTAACTGAAGTTCCAGTAGAGACATCTTTGCATCTGTGGCAGGGAGGATTCATCCAAATACTTGGATACTGAAGACTGAACACCTTTTAAAGATTTTGTAACTCGGTGTCATCAAAGAAAAAAGCTATTTTTTGTCAATAACAAAATCATATAAAGTATATTATTACCGGTATGCTTGCCAGTGCCTTCATTTTTAGGACATCTTCGGTGTGCTTGTTAAATGTTAGGCATAAACTTACTATTTTTCGGACCAAGTCGACCTTTTATCCAAACGAGGTGCCTGTATTTTAATTTGATTAGTTTCTTGATACTGGGTGATTGAATAGCCGTGGTTGTTTTTCTGGGCCCTTTGTTATACTGTGTTGTCCATTGACTGGCATTGTAAGCGATTATAGTATGCCAATTTACCTAGAATGTTGGTTCGTCCGTAGTTCAGTGTAAATGCAAGGGTCATTGCAATTAACAAGTCTTGTCTATAGGCATCAGTTCTTCCGCAGATAAATTGGCCTAAAAGCGACACGCGGACATCCTTATTGCTAACAAAAGTGATCCGATGATCCACAAACCATCTGGTAAAACATTGCTTAGATTTCCTGCAAAACATGGGAAATGGACATTTTTCTAACCATCAGGTAAAATAATTTGTCTGATCACTGTCCGGGTACCTTTCAAGTGATTATAAATACAGAAAATGAATACAAATGGTGAAGTAGATCTCACATTATTAGTTATCGAAAAGTCAAATGCGATAATAATGTTTGTGGTTTTTGTTTTTAATTTAGATGAAACGTCGTTGGTATTTGCGATAGTTTTACGACACAAGGACCATAGGCTTTCCTATAGACAATGACGTGTGGATTTTTTTCTTCTTTTAAATGTGACACGATGACTAAAGTTAAAAGTTGATATCTACGAAATCACGGTTAACTATTTTGAGTGATTTCCCTGTATGGACAACCATTGGTGTAATAATATTTTTACATTTATTAATATGTCAAAGGTGTACCATTTTGGAGCCATTCACTAATTTCCTGGCTATATAAAAAACTGCCATCGAAACACATTTTCCCGTCATTATTGCAGTATTTCAGACGATGCATTTCGCTTGTCGATTGGTACTAACGATGTAATATGAAAGCTGCCGATTAAAATAAAAATTTTGCATAATAAATTCAAAGAAGTTTCTTAAACCGTAAAAAGAAAATTATTCAATGGCATCGGGGGATAAACAGTATCATTCTTTTACCATTACACCGATAATCACTGTCTATCAGGCTATACTCGGTCGGGATTCAAACCACGACCAGTCATCTCAATACAACTGAGCGTGCGCGGTGACAAGATGTCATTTCGTGTAATTAATAGCGGGTACCCCAACAATAATCGCCTCAGCGATAACTACTCCGTTATAAAGTCACTCCTGGAGATGTATTCACGGGTATGGGCATTAACCTTTCTAGTAAACAGTGTTTTTACAGTTACCATTTGGTACCTTTGGGTATAGCATATAATGTTTACTTGGCACTTAAAATAGAATAACTTTGAATGACTTGATTTCCATGGGAGCCAATGATATCATTGTGACAACATGTAAATGTTAACCATACGTGGTTTAAGAGGTAACTGTTGGAAATTGATCTACCTTGATTCATTTCTCTTTTCACTTACATTTTCAATTAACGTTGTGTTTCTGGTTTCCCATTCTCTTCTATTAACATTGTTGCCCCGCCCACGCAAATAACAATATAGGTCTTTTAATGTTATGCCAAATTAGTTTTGTATAACGTCAAGGTACTCATTTTGAGACAAGCAACCACACATCATTTAACTCCTTTTCAGATCTCAAGCATTTAATCGGCATGGCAAGTTCCATGCATTTTAACCACACTCTGCACATTATCAGCATGCAGCTGCATTAGGTTCCCGGTATATTTCAAAGCAGAAAATAACTGCCAATAACTCAGTACTCTATTCGTGTATCTCACTTCGAAGCTTATCTTACAAATGATGTTTGCTCTTGGATTGCACTAAAGTCGTCATAAACGGACATGATAATGAGGTTTGATTACACTACCAAAGGAACTACCACCAAAAGCGGTATTTGCGATTGATTGTTTAATGGATATAGCCGGCAAAGAACGTATGATATTTTGTTACATTTCCATTCGAACACAGCACACACAAAATGTCCGAAGTTCAAGATACCTTTAAAATGTGAGCCATACATGAACCGCAGATCCCTGGCGGTGATCAAATTAATTTGTATGCCTCCTGGAAAGGCGGTATTAAAGATCTTTCAGAACAACAACATAAGCAAGTATATTGGACGTGAAGAACTACATCCTGGATTGACTATCTGGGAGAGCTTGGTGGGTTTGAAGTATGTTTGGATTAAAGGCTAACACATCTCCAGGAAAACAATCAATTTGACAACAATAATGTGACGTTTTCCTGGTTTCATAAATATATTGGACAGCAAAATGTAATCATTCCGTCGAAGAAAAATTCAGGTGATCATGATATGAACGTTTTTTAAAAAGGTATATGAAAGCAGAGAAATTGAAATGGTCACTACCTCCTCTTCACATGTCGGTGTCCACAATGATTCAGATTGAGCATGGGCAGCAATTGAAGACGGTGTGACACACAGAAATTGTATCCTAAAACGCAAACCAGTTTTGCGCAAGAGCGTGTTATCGCTTACAAAAAACGTCATTGTTTCCATGTCCGTGTTTTTGGCATTAGACAGAATATAATATGGTATTGTGTTGGTGTCATTATGGGTTTGCACTTTGGCCGTGTTATGACAATACCTTGTTGACATCCTTTAATGCACCACATGCAAACACTGTAAAGTGAAGTGACTCCAAATATGCGCATATTAGCCCATCAAATTGGACCTGGGTATACCGAACTTAAACTTGCATCAATCTCCTGCGGAGTATAATGTTTACCCATTATCAAAACTATGCTCAGAATTTACCCAGTTATGCCGAATTATGTCAGATATTGCACGATAACTCGAAAAATAAGTTTTAATGACGCCGACATAAGTGGATAGGCCCGGCGGGACCAGGACTGTTTCACGCCGTGAATGTTTCTAGTTGGCAAAGTGTTTTAATGCGCAAATTATACAATAACTAACAAGTATTACTTTGCACTTTGAAATTAAACTGTATAAAGGTCACGTTATCCTAGATTTCATATTGATCCAGGGTTTGCTTTTGGTCTATGAACAGTTTGAGAGCCAAACCAAAATTCAAAGTTTAACATAAGAAAAGTTAAAAAGAAGAAAAATCAAATTCCTCATAAAATGATAATAACATCTCACGCTAGGCTTACTTTATTTTCGTTTGGTAAAAATGTGTAAAAGAGAAAGTCTTCATTTATGTTGCCGATATTTAAAACACTTGTGTTTCTCGCCAATAATATGGAAAGTGTACACAGCTCAGTATTAAACAAAAACTTGCATTTTACGAAGAAGGGCAGTGACGTGTAGGCTACGGGTTTTTCAACTTATGGTATAAGGAAAGGGCATATTTCAGATGATTACTTTGCAATGAAAACTCCAATAAGAATGGCTAAACTTTCCATAAAGAATAGTAAACCTATAGACCTATAACATATCTTTCATTCTAGGAAATGCCCAGAAATATCACAGACATTCTGTCATTATCAAGTTGACGTAAGCCGTCACTCTCAGGGTCGTCGCAGACGCCTTGTGTGTGTTATAACCATGGAGCAATTGCTCCATGGTTGTACACCATACAGTTTATTGACTTACTTATCTTTTTATTTCTCATATTTCTTTACCAAGGGTAGGCCCATACAGTTAAAACTGTATTTGTTTTGTCACATGACTTTTTTCTACCTTAATTTTGCTAATCTTTGAAAAATTGGCTGAATTATTACAAGTAAAACGAACAAATAATGTAATAAAAAAAATAAAATGATTTATGGAAACTTCCGAGAAAATGAAGAAATGTAGCTTAACCTCCAACATCCGGTTCGAAGTGTCAAATTGCGAATTTACGCCAACTGTAATACACAAACCATGTCGACTGCACTTACTAACCGAAGTTAGGTAAAGCTTGATATAAGTGCTTTGTTACTAAGCGCGAAGACAGACCCACGTATAGACGATGTGACCTCTGACGTCATTTGAAAATCATAACATGATGCGCGCGCATGTCGCCGGGCAAAACCTTTGTGTACTTGACAGCCAGCTAGAAAGTACACGCAATATTACCATGACTACGCGTCTTTTTGCCCGGCGGAACATGACTTGGACAACAGACTTGTCAACAGAGGGCGGTTTGATTGTAAACAGAGGTCACATCGTCTATAAGGATTCTGCTTGACGTTGCATAGAGTCCCCGGGACAACGACGTCAAATATTCGCGCGGTTTAGGTCAGTACTTCTACTATATACATAGTACATGAAAACATGTTTTATATAACATCATTTCATCAAGATCACAGTGGTTTGTGATGATACACAGCACAATTCATGGCATAACGATGATACGAAGTTGCAAAGTATGAAAACAAACAAACAATCATTGTGGGAATTGGTGTGACTTCAGATGCTTTTAAAAAATGTGAAGTGAATCGGCAGAGCGCAGAGATGAAGGGAGACTATTCCAAAGCTTATGGGCGACAACAGAGAATGTTTTTTTCCGCAGCCGAGGCAAGAGATCTGTGATGAATTTTGTGTTTGACGAGCCAGGTTAGTGTCTTTTGATGACTGCAAGCCAACTCTTCCTGGGGTACACAAAACAGAGCATGATTATAAATATGCTGGGCCCCGATCATTAGGCATTTGTAGACGAAGAACAAAATGTTATATTGGATTCTAAATGTAGAAGCGTGTTCCAGTTTGAGTGCAAGTACGTCAAGAATCACGACGATCACCTTTGCACTGCCTTTATTGTGTCGCCATTATAATACTTGAGAGAATAATTATTGTGAAACTTCAACCGTTTTCCAGAACGGTGGATATAAAGAAAGTGATAATATTATATTTTATAAATACGTGATTCAATATAGATCATTTAAATGAAACTAGGAAAACAGAAAGCTAATGCTTACTTGGTTTTTATTGCTGCACTTTCTTTTACGTGTGCCACATTTGCATGCAACTGTACATTTCTGTAAAGCACTCTTGCATGGACAAACTCCCCGTGTCCCAAGCTTTCATCTCTGGCAAGTGACGGGCTCACCAGCATACGGCGCAACCTCCGGCTCAGACTCCGCAAAAGACGCCATCTTTGTAACTATCACGTAGGGGTGCACCACACTAAATAAGCCAGAATTAATGCGCCAAGCTACTTATCATAATTTGTAAACCCACAACTTATTTTTAATTATAACGTTTTGGGGGTCATGCAATTAATAGATTGTGTAAATATAAAAATCTATCACAACCTGGGGGTTCTGTGCTTCAACTTTTGAGGAGACTTGATAAATTTAGGCGTTAAAGTTGGCCCTATTTGACCGGGGAAGTGGAGAAGTGCTTCACGAAAACTGGCAGCAAGTCGGTTTTGGAAAAAAAAAAAAAATCGTGTTTTTTTCTTCTGGGGTAGTTAGCAAAAATTCCAAACGGCTGACCTGCCAAAAATTGAAAAGAATTCTGAAGTTTAGTTGTCCGGAAATATGTCTGATTGGTTTTCAAGAGGCTGAGAGACTTACACGATTTTTTGAGTATTTTTGAATAATTATCATTTAGCATTGGTTCCTATGGGAGATCATTTAGAGGGGTGCGCCCTATATATACAACATGGTGGCGCCCTTGCAGCCATTTTTGTTGGGATTTAAACATGTCTGCCGTTTGTTTACAATTGCAGGCGTGACAGAAATGAGTTGTTTGAGACTTCTTTCGTCAGTTATCGCCGTTTTTTTTTATTGTTCGTGAAAACATCACTCCTCTGGCCGCAAACAGTAATTATAATAAAATATAGATAGCAATAACATTGTCACTTGTTAACAGAATAATTCAACGTTTTCAAAGAGTGGCTTGCTTTTTTTTTAGGCATCCTATTCCTACACACTTAACAGTCAGTATACAGTGTGTAAGACGGGACAAACTACGATCGACGGTACGACTATCGTGTATGACTATTTGATGAGACTGTGATGGTAAGTCACTTTCAAGAAAATCATGGGTCAACAGCGGCTGGTTGCTTCCTCAATTAGGAAGAAATAAACATGTTGTAAACATCATCATCATACATTACATGGCATGGTTGGTATTAACTAATAACTGAACAAGAAGAGTGGGGGAGGTGTAAACATTGCATTATTATGAATGTCAAGTTTCCGGAAAAGTCAAGTGATTCAATTAGAGTTACACTCTATCGGTTTTTCCATTTTGAGAACATTCTGCTGTAATTGTGCTCCTTGTGAATCTTTGGCCCCTCATAGTTATACGATGAGTTAGTGTCCTGTGACTTTGGATTTAGTTGGCCAGGTTGATACAAATTTTTTTTAGCATAGTAAGTGTGATATCGTTCAGCTCGACACTGTGCTCGTCGCTTTTTGTAGATCTTTCCCATAACACGTTTTTTGTGATATTGTTGTTTTTTGTCCATTGCATCGAGGGCTTTTGCAGCGGGTGATCCAGCAGTAATGGGGCAATGAGTTGCCTCACACTTTTTGATAATAGAGTTTGCATGTTGGTTGTTCACCAGATGGATGGCGCTGTGATCTCTTGAAGCTCCGTTCCTTGAAAAGGTTAGTGTTCCTTTTGGATTTGTCATGGCGTAGGCATGATTCATGGATTCAGACTTCTGGGAACTTGTTCTGTACTTGGTTCTCTCTATCGCTTCGTCTCCTATGCGTTTTTCCAAAATTGTTTTAAAGATTTCCTCATCTTTAGATGTTAAAATAAATCTGCCGCGGACATAGCGAGAGAGGTATGGGTACTTGTATTTACCGTTGCAAACATGAGAATTTTGTTTGCATTTCTCATGGTCTCCCATGTAGCAGTTCGGAATTGCATCAATCGCCTTTGCAGCCAGTCTTTTCATGCTTGCTGTGTCATTTCCGCATTTAATGGAAATATGGTGTGCCTCAGCCTGTGCTCTGTGACTCACGTCATCAGCAAATCGGTCCTGTACTCTGTTTCGGTCTCTTGCACTGTTCCCAGGGAACATGTCACTGCTAAAGTTTGCTCGGCTGACTGCCGCACAAAGCGAGCGGTTCAAGTGGGATGGGTCCAGCAGACTTTCCATTTCCTTTCCCGTTCTTCTTCTCATGACAGAATTCATTCCTTTTGCTAGACAGCCGTCAGCGTCTGTTGTTATTCTATCCACAAGAACTGGTTCCGTGCACTCCAAAAGTTTAGTCGCACATCGAACACCCCCTTCTCTCTCATCTCCCATATTGAAATGCGCTGGACGAGTAGCTGTGCACTTGTCGCCGTGCTTAGCGGATGTGCATTGTTGACCGAATGATGATGGTGACATTTCACCACTTTTACAAAGCTTGTTTTCTTGATGGTACATTATAACAAACTTTGAAGTAGTTGCGTTCTCGCACACGGTGTCTCTTGTCTGTGTTGCAGGAACAAATGGGTTTTTTTTCCTACAGTTGCGCAGGGGATTATTATACTGCCTGTCCATTTCAACTGCAATTGGACTTTCTCGTTCAAAGCCTTGGAGCTCACGGATGTCTTTCACTAGTTTCCTCTTGTCTGCCATGTCTCTGATATTTTCATTTTTGATAATTTCACCACATTTGTTCGAAATTTTTTGCAGCCCACTAGTGGATGGTACAGCTGTGTCCATTGATGTCAAGAGCCTCCTCGCACCTGCGGTTGCAATGCCAGTGTTCTGCAGGCCAACTTGGAAAGACATGTTTGGGGTTGCAGTGCGTCGTCCCCGCTTCCTACCCTCGTTAGCTATCTCACTGTAAAGTTTTGTCTTTTGTGTTTTAAAACCACACTTTTTGCAGGACATTACCTCTGAGACGGCTAAACCTCTACGCTCTTCTGCCTCAGCCAATAGTTTAGGTTGACCATCACACTTAGGATGTGTTTGTTGATGATCAAGTACAGCTTGTGCACCCAGCTTTAGAGCTGAGTTGATGTCTACAAAACGATAACCTCCTCCTTGGTGATCAGTTCCTCTCTTGGGCAGTGGCTGGCCACATTTGTTGGCTATTGGGATCACTCCCTTGAGCTGGATCTTGTCAACTGGAGCCATTTCTACAACTTTTGGGCGAAGGAGCATCACATTTCTGCGGTTGTCTTGTTCCATCTGTGCTGCAATGTGGCAGAAATCTCCTCGCTCTGTATTTGGGGCGGCTAAACTCAACTGCTGATGGGTTGGCCTGACATACCGTGGTGTAGGTATACTTTGAGTTTCACTGCCTTTGTCTTGTAGTGAATTAAATTTATTTTTCGGCTTGAACCAAGTTTTTTGCATCTTGAAAATGCCGCGTCTAGCTCTACCCATTTTTATGGCAATGGATTTGTTACAAACATTGAATGGCATCCATCATAAGTGATCTCACATTAGTTGTGGTCTAAAGCAAAAATACTTTTAGAGTTCTCCCGATGCACAAGCTAGCGTATCAGGGCCGACACTACGCTGAACGCACAAATTTCGGCCGATATATATATTTTTTTTTTTTCAATTTCAGATAAATTTCACAAAAATTCATCAAGATAAAACCATTGCCAATGCTCCATATTGGACAGTAGGACCTGTGAAAAGGCCCCCATCCCAGGGGAATTGTCTAAGATAATAGCCATCTGTTTCTGGATAGAGTTATAACTTGTCCCCATCAACCAGAAACAATCATAATGGTTTGGCCTTTTTCAACATGCCCCGCCCACGCCCCGCCCACCCTTTCCCCTTTTACCCTGTTCCAGAGGTAGAATAAAATTTGAAAGGGCAGTTAAATGTACAAAAAGTGACCTATGTGTTTTCTAAATTTTATAAAGCTCCCCATTTTAGACTAATATGAATGCATGGTTAGAAAAATTTAAGGGAAAGCAAAATGTGCCCCCCCCCCCCCCCGGCCAGCCCCCTTCCATTTTTACAGCTTGTTCATGCCAATTAACCCCTTCTTAATGATTAATTAAATAACTTGTAAGGTTTTTATGATCCTGTGATAAAAAAGAGACATGTTAATAACTTTTTGAGTGAGGACTTGGATATAACTTCTGACTTGTCCTTAGAATGTACACAGTGTGTCGTGCAGGTTTTTCTTCTCGCATTGCTTAGAGTACATGTAAATGCTCCAACATGTTTGACCTTGTTGTAGACGAACGCAATAACATTTCACTTTTTTTTTCCAGATATCAAGTCAGTGACTTATTCTCAACAATTTAAGCATAATTTTTTAACCATAAAGAATAATTAAGTGCCCTTATAGGGTGCACCACACTAAATAAGCCAGAATTAATGCGCCAAGCTACTTATCATAATTTGTAAACCCACAACTTATTTTTAATTATAACGTTTTGGGGGTCATGCAATTAATAGATTGTGTAAATATAAAAATCTATCACAACCTGGGGGTTCTGTGCTTCAACTTTTGAGGAGACTTGATAAATTTAGGCGTTAAAGTTGGCCCTATTTGACCGGGGAAGTGGAGAAGTGCTTCACGAAAACTGGCAGCAAGTCGGTTTTGGAAAAAAAAAAAAAATCGTGTTTTTTTCTTCTGGGGTAGTTAGCAAAAATTCCAAACGGCTGACCTGCCAAAAATTGAAAAGAATTCTGAAGTTTAGTTGTCCGGAAATATGTCTGATTGGTTTTCAAGAGGCTGAGAGACTTACACGATTTTTTGAGTATTTTTGAATAATTATCATTTAGCATTGGTTCCTATGGGAGATCATTTAGAGGGGTGCGCCCGTAGTAGTAACTGCTGTGTGTGCGATACCAGAGGGTGTAACTAACCTTCGCGGAACAGCACGAACAACTTTTTTGAGCGACAGAGGGCGCCATTGTAAATATTGCTGTTTTGCTTGACGAGTATGCGTCTTTAGAGCGGATTATTAAAAAAAGAAAAAAAATTTGTTAGTCTTAATCAAAATTGCTTTTGAAAAAACAAAACTGCTTTTGGAAATAAAAAAAACTGCTATTGAAAGCAAAAAAGCGATGACACTAATGAGCTTTCGTGAGATACAGACGCTGACAACTTTTCAAGTTTATCCAATACGGGCGACAAACTAGGGGAAATAAATCCCCTCTCCAACTATTTACTTTTGTTTTTAGATAACAAAAATCACCATGTGAATAAAAACTGAACTAATATGGCCCTATTTTTGGCTTCTGAACAAAAAACAGCCCTTTACCCTGACCCTGTCTCGATACACACAAAAATCCAGTAGAACAATTCGAGCGAACTTTGCATTACAAGCGGTAAATGTATGTGTCGAAACCAACCCTGCTCGGGAGGTGGGTTGAGACTATAGGCCTTTTCACACTACACAAAATCTCCGTGTTGGCCGTTTGGAATTTTTGCTAACTGCCCCAGAAAGAAACAAAAACCATAAAATTTGCCTTTTTCCAAACCGACTTCGCTGCCAGTTTTCGTGAAGCACTTCTCCACTTCCCAGGTCAAATAGGGCCAACTTTAACGCCTAAATTTATCAAATCTCCTCGAAAGTTGAAGCACAGAATCCCCAGGTTGTGATAGATTCTTATAATTTATTAATTGCATGACCCCCAAAACGTTATAATTCAAAAGATTCCGTGGGGTTACAAATTATGGCGCATGAATTTTGGCCTATTTAGTGTAGTGCACCCTATAAGGGCACTTAATTATTCTTTATGGTTTAACAATAAAATTGTGCTTAACTCGTTCAGAATAAGTTACTGACTTGATATCTGGAAAAAAAGACAAATGTTATTGCGTTTGTCTACAACAAGGTCAAACGTGTTGGAGCATTTACATGTACTCTAAGCAATGCGAGAAGAAAAACCTGCACGACACCCTGTGTACACTCTATTGACAAGTCAGAATATGCCCCAGAAAAAAATACCCGAAAATGAGCTTTTTCCCAAACCGACTTGCTGCCAGTTTTCCTGAAGCACTCCCCAGGTAAAATAGGGCCAAATTTAACGCCTAAATTTATCAAGTCTCCTCAAAAGTTGAAGCACAGAACTCCCAGGTTGTGATAGATTAAACAATCTATTAATCGCATGACCCCCAAAACGTTATAATTCAAAAGATTCTGTGGGGTTAAAAATTATGATAATCAGCTTGGCGCATGAATGTTGGCAGGGGCGGATCCAGGATTTTCCAAACGGGGGGGGGGGGGGCGTGAAAATTTACCAAGCAGCAAATGGTGAATGCAATTTGTGGCTCCTACGAGCGCGTAACACGAAGCCCTTACGGCGTGGGCCGGTTCCGGGGCCCGCTTAAATGCTCCGAAACAGTTAGGATTCTAGATGCTCTGTGGTGCGATCTCATGCAATATCTCGAGCAATAATAACATTAATGTACGAAAATGTGAGGGTAGGCCTAGAGGCCCCTGCATATATTGGTGTACTATCTGCACAATTGATAATTACCAGTTTGAAAGAAACACAACAGATATTAACCCTCTTTCTTGAATACGAAAACAATCTGTGATTTTCTGAACAGAGTGAGACACCATGATTATACGATGCTATGTCTTCACTAGCCTTATAGGGCCAATCCACTTCGTTCGTATCCTTGCCAATGGGGCCTAGCACCATTGCAATCCTATTGTTGTGCCCGATGTAATTTTTAATCCGGGTTATAAAACTTACAGATCGAATGCTACTACTGTAGGCCTTCTTGTAGAAAGCCCTAATGCTATTTTTTTTTAACATCACGGATTTTGGGGGAAAATTGATTGCCTTTCGAGTCGCGAGAGTGAATTTTTTGATCACGTAGGCCTATTGCGCGAGAACCATACTAGTTGGGTTCCCTGAACAATTTCACAATATTTATTCGATCTAATGGGGACCAGACTGATTTACATAACGCGCTGAGCATAATATCTTTTGCGCAGACGGGCATAACCCTTTCAGTACCGCCGTGCCATAGCGGCTCAAAAAAACATCCCACTTGGTGACCACTGAGGCATTATGGCACGTAATTCTTTCCGCTGTAATTGACCATTGAGCCTGGCATTGTAAGTTATAAAAATGTTAATAGCGCCCTCAATCGCCCCGACGTGCGTGCATCCCCCGGCAACAAGCTGCCCGCGTGTGCCCTGAAGCGTCGCAAGTTTTAAAATTTAAGCGGGATCGTTAAGCGTCCCCCCACGCATTCTCGAGTAAGAGATCATTCTGACAACATGCATGGCCGATGAAAATGAAAAAATTTTGGAAGAAATTTTTGCAGACAGTGGTTCAGAAATGTCATCTGACGAGGATTCGCCACTTGATGACTCGGAGACATCAGACAGTGAGGATACAGAGCCGAGGCCCTCGACATCAACAGCAACATTAACCTCTTCTAAGAAGGGTAAGAAGACCAAGAAGAAGCCGAATTTCAGGTGTGGATGGCGTGAAGCCAAC
This sequence comes from Leptasterias polaris, assembly GCA_037783415.1. Taxonomy (NCBI): domain Eukaryota; kingdom Metazoa; phylum Echinodermata; class Asteroidea; order Forcipulatida; family Asteriidae; genus Leptasterias; species Leptasterias polaris. Next base: position 755,887 of record JAZGTN010000176.1, on the reverse strand, counting down.
TCTTACACACGGCGACCGCCTGCTAAATTTACAGCAAACACCGGGGCTACAGAAGACTTCAGTTCGTTCTCCCCCATACAAATCTTCAAACTGTACTTTTGTGAAGCAGTGTGGCAGATTATGGTACTAGAGACTAATCGTTATGCTGAACAAATATTGGGAGCGGGGGCAGAAAATAAGCATGCTTGGAGACCAACTAATGTACCTGAAATGATGGCATTCGTGGCCCTACTTCTTTGCATGGGAATCAACAAAAGGCCTCGTTACTCCATGCATTGGTCCAGGTCTGAAATTCTACGAAGTCCCCTGTACTCAGCAACCATGGCTCGTAACCGATTTACTGCAATCCTAAGATTTTTTCACCTCGCCAATAACAGAGATGTGGAGGACGACTCACCCCGTGACAAACTTGCTAAATTACGCCCACTGTTAAACATTGTACTACCATCATTCCTCCGGGTGTACCAGCCGGGACGAAGCCTTTCGCCGGACGAGACGATGGTCAAATTCAACGACTGAGCTTCAAGCAGTACGTGCCAAGAAAAGCCGCAAAATGGGGATTGAAATCTTTCTCATTGAACGAATCCGACACAGGGTACACATGTGCCTGGGAGTTGTTCACAGGATCGCAGCCCAGGTCCCCACAAGGACAGTCCTCTGTAAGTTATCCTGAGACAAACCATCCATCCGAAATAGGGGCACCAGGCAACGTAGTATTGAACCTTTTGCAGGGACTCGAAAATAAAGGACATTGCATCTACATGGACAATTGGTTTAGTAGCCCGGCTCTGTTCTCCAAGTTGTCTGAGCTAGGATTCGGAGCTTGTGGAACTGTGCGCTATACCACCCTAGGGATACCCGACGTAGCAAACCCCCACAAATTTCCTATGAAAAGCGGTGCAGATCCAAAATTTTATCAGAAAGCAGGCCAACTATGCGTTATGTGGCAGGACACAAAACGTGTCACTCTCCTCTCAAACTATGGCGATTGCAGTGTCACTAGTAAAAAGATTCGCAGCCGGAAAACTTCAACAGGACTTCGTCATATCCAAAAACCGTGCATAGTCGAGGATTACAATAAATACACGGGGGGCACGGATCTGGCAGGACAATTATGCACGTACTATACTCATACCCACAAAACACTCAAATGGTGGAAACGTGTATTTATCACAATCCTAGACATATGTTTGCTTAATGCTATCGTATACAACAGTATCCATACAAACAAGAGCTTGTCTACTTTGGATTTTCGGGTCAAGGTGATAGAGGCCCTAATTATTTCAAGCTTGGAGTACAACCCAGTTGACCATGCCAGTCAAGTGTCAAGTGCTTCAAACGCCCTTTCAACTCAGCACTTTCCTGGTCCGAATGTTGGCGGGAAGAAACGTGACTGTGTTGTATGCAGTTCGACCTCTAATCGGAAACAAACTCGCATGGTTTGTAAGCAGTGTATCAAGCCAATGTGTGTTATACCATGCTTTGAGAATTTCCACACCAAGCGATAAATTAGGTCAACAATTAAACAATAAAGTTAATTATGTAAACAATGTGTAAAGCTGTTATACCATGATTGGAGAATTTTCACACCAAGCGAATAATTTCCAATACTTTCTGAACCCCCCCCCCCCGGCCTCAATGTTGAATCCCACAATCGCATGCCTGCCAACAATCAACATTGAGGATGGTACTTAGAAAATACAAGTATAGCACTTTGGAAATATTTTATGTTAGTTCCTTCTTTACATATTGGTTCATGATAGGTAAAAAATTAATTTGAGGAGTTATTTTGTTCGAGTAACGTTCATATTGTGCTTAATCAAACTTCTCTTGTTTATTTTGAATGTATAAGACCGGTGAATCCTATGAGCGCTAATCCAAGTTTCCTACATTGAGGCGGGTGGGGGGGGGGGGGGGGGGGGGGGGGGGGGTGGGTAGGATGATTGTTTGAAAGTACAAGTATAGCACTTTGGCTATATATAATGTTATTTAATGCGACTTTCTTCTTTGTCATTAGGGTGGTAACAAATAATTTTTTGGATTAAAACCTTCTGTTTATTTTTGGTTTCATAAACCAATGTTATAATAATCAAAATGGCCGCCTTTTAAAAGCGACTGAACCACCATTTTTGTATTTGCTCTCATTGGGTTCCTTCATCCTGAAAACATGGCAATTATAATTTTTTTATGTGAGGCTCGTAGACGGAGATACGGGCCAAAACCAAATTGATTGGCGGACATTTTGAAATGGGCAATATTTAATTTTATTTTATGTCAGTTCCTTCTTTGTCATTAAATGTTGAAAACAATAATAGTTTTGATTTGAGCAGTAATTTATTTCTAAGTCATATTGTGCGTAATCCAAACTCTCTTGTTTATATTTAATGTCCTATCCTAGGAGCGGGTTGGGGGGGGTGCTTCAAAAGAAATTTATTCAAACCTTCTGTTTATTTGAGGATTCATAATTTGCCACAAATCGAAATGGCCGCCTTAACCAATTGATCAACTTTTTCATCCTGAAAACATGGGTATAGTCACCAACCCCCAGTATCTGTGAGGCTCAACCAATTTTTTTAATTTTTTTTGGCGGGTTTGGGGGGGGGGGGGGGAGGATGCTGTTTCAAAAGTAATTTCTTAAAACCTTATGTTTATTTAACGTTTCAAAAATAATTCTCATGCAGATTGGTATGAACAGCTACTTGACAAATTTTTAGCTTTCACATTTAAACTACTCAATTGTGTATTTAGTGGTCATAATACAATACCTCAAATATATGTTAAAGGCAATGATTTAGTCCAAGGCAATATGCCAAAGGAAACAGTAATTTAATTGCTTGCTTGTACAACTTGCATTATGTTACTAGGACCTAGGCTAACCCCAATCTGCCTTGTGAGGGCGCTGTAACCTAAAACTTTCCTAAATAGTGTTGGTCACCAGGTAGCCATGTCAAGGAAATTTCTCTGGTCACCATTGCATTAGTAGCAAATATGTGTTGGTACTGAAAGGGTTAAGATGCGCACCACATTACACGTATTTCACAAAACCTTGATGGCGCGCTGAGTGAATAAGTTTGGTCCCCATTAAATATCAGCAGTTGATCGTATAACTGTTGTGGATTGTTGAGGGAAGATGACAATGGTTTTTCGCGCAATATTATTTGTGGGAAAAAAATCACACTCGCTATTCGAAAAGCAAACAATTTTCCCAAAAGATCTGTGATGTTTTTAAAAAACAATTAAGCATTAGGGCTTTCTACAAGTACAGTAGCATTCTATTAGTAAGTTTAATAACCCGGATTAAAAATTAAATCGGGCATAAAAATAGGAATGCAATGGTACTAGAGCCAAGGATACGAAGTGGATTGGCCCTATTCATGGGGCTATGTCTTCACTTTAAAAAAAAATCTTAATACTAGTTTCCGAAGTTCGTATTGTAAAAGTCACATTGTATTTAGCGCGCACGCGTGCTGACCTCCAGCCATTCTTTGCACAATGGACACACACAGGTGGCATGGTCGACTCACGCTGCGGTTGTATGATCTTCACGCCCCCGGACCCTGCGCCAGGCATGTGCAGGTGTTTCGCACTTATGTTCAGTGTGTGAGAAAAACACGATGTCCACACACACAGATTCACGTGTAATTCCTCATCAGTCAGAGAATTAATAGTGGTCCACAAATGAAACAAAGTGTACGAGGTACGGATTATTAGTAGCTTTTTTGAAAAAAACTAATAGGTAGGGCCTATGTCATTAACTTTGTCTCTCCCTCATTTTTCCCCTTGATGTTTTTTTTTTTTCTCAAGCAAAAGGGGGGGGCGTGCGCCCCCCACGCCCCTCCTGTATCCGCCCCTGGTTGGCCTATTTAGTGTAGTGCACCCTACATATAGCATTTGTTTCCATCGGTTTAACAAAATAATAATTATATTAGCAATAATTTTCTCAAGACTATCCCTAAATTATTGTTCAATTTCCAGGCCGTTTCGGTTCTTGCATTAGTGGTTTTCTTTCTGAAGCAATCAAATCCGGGAGGGTTTTTGGCAACGGGATGGCTTTAGCCTATTGTTTGTGCAGAGGTTCATAATGGTCAATGGTGTTGTATTTTATTTTATTCATGCAAATTGTTTCATTGGGTTAACCACCCATAGGGGAACCTCTGGCCAATTTTTCCAATTCATATTTTTTTTATTTTGTGTAAAAAACTTTTAGGGTAACTAAAAGTGTTATTTTTTATTTACAACTAATTATTTATTGATGGCCTTCATGCCTTTTTTAAAATTGCCTTTTTGGCCTTGGTGCCCAATCTACTGGCCTTGGTGCCCCCCAAAATGTGGCTTGCTCCAAGGCCAAAGTGGCCTTGCCCTAAAAATGATGAAGTTTGAGGCCTGTTATTACACACTTGGGGCCATGCATAGTAGGTCTAATCAATCGACCCATTGTTTTGACCCATCCCTCCCCCAATTTCAATGTTTACATATTGACAAACTATTTTAATATACCCTATACACTGAAGAACAAAGTAATGTCTCAAATGAAGCAGATATTTTAGATCAATGCTCTCACAGCTCAAGAGTTTTCAATGGCTTTTCATCATGTAAATAAATGCAACGGCACCCAGCACGTCGTGTAGCTTCATGTGACACCGTACCGATTTAACGCGGCAGACTGTGGCAGAATGGGGCGCGAGCGGGCGATGAGTCATCATACAATTTGCGGACGTGATTTACCGTACTCTGAAGACGTTGGTAAAAATAACAACTGTCCATTGCAAAGGTTCAACAAATGTGTAAATAGAAAAATAGTTTGAAACATTGAGTTATACGCCACCAGTGCTCCATAAAAGTTTATAAAACTTAACATTTTATATTCTGGTAGGCTAATTATTATAGTCACAAAGGTTCAGATTTCAAATGGGGGGGGGGGGGGCACTGACATCAATTGGGGGGGGCACATGCCCCCCCGTGCCCCCCTTAGTTACGCCACTGATTGTACGTGTACCACAATGGGCACCAGCAAGAAAATAATAATGAAAAATTAATCCTTTTAATCTAAAAAAAAAAAAATTTAATCAAAATATGAGTGTCTCTATTTTCTGAGGCTCTACTAGTACCTTTCTTTCCCCCTCTCGTCATTTCACAGCATTTGCTTCTTTGTTTACATATCTTTAAGGAATTTATGTATGGCTTTGCCAATGTCATCCGGTGAGTCTTCCTGCAAGAAGTGCAGACCCTTGACAGACACTGTCTTCTGATTGGGCCAAGCTCTACATGCAATACGGATGCTTGGAGAGAAAAAACCTGGTTCAGCATCAATAAACAGTTTAGGAATAGTTGTAGATGTTTTCAACCAATCACTATAGGCATTGATGATGGCAACAACATCTTGGGGTCCTTCATTCTCAAATGGGATTTCTCTTGGCCAGGTTAGGGTTGGACGGCGATCTTCACCTTTGTTGCGGAAGGGCTCACGGTATGCTTCCATCTCATCATCACCAAGCTCTCTAATGATAGCTCTTGGTAGCAACAGTTCTACAAAGAGGTTCTTTTCCAGAACCATATCCTCTCCAGCTTCGGACCGAAGAGCCTGAAAAAACTTCCGTCCAATTTCAGGAAAAACACTCCAGTCTGGAAGAGTGCTTACTAAACTTTCCATGTGAATGATAGACTTGATCCGATCCGAGTGCATGTGACACCAGTGAAGGCCAAGCCCCGATCCCCAATCATGACAAACAATAGACACCTTCTGCGGAAGATTAATTGTGTCAAACCAAGCCTTCAGGTACCGGTAATGTTCTCTGTACCTATAGTGAAGTGGTACCTTGCTGGACCTACCCATACCAATAAGATCAGGAGCAAGGCATCTTGAACTACCCTCGATGTGAGGTATAACATTTCGCCACAAGAAGGACGAGGTGGGATTCCCGTGAATGAACACTATAGCATCTTTGGATTTGGATTGATCCGGATCGGAGTCATAGTAAGTCATCTCCCCGTCTAGAACTTCAACGCGGCTACATTTTCCCCACCAGTCTTCAGCCTTGGTAATGTGGGGAGGAACCGATGATGCATATCTCCTCGATACACCGCTTGTCATCATACGAAGACGGCCCAGTTGATTGGCAATAGTGTGGAGTCTGAACGAGGACGCCATGATTGTTGATGGTCAAAGGTCAAAGGTCAAAGCTCCTGCCGCCGGTGGTGGCGTGTACCGTGTGTATTTTTTTCCCCTAGGACGAACATGGACTGGTTAACATAAATGGGCGTGTTTAAGTATTTACATGCGCGCGACGGTGGCTCACTCTTCTGGTTCGAGCTTCCCCGTGTGTACTGTGTGTACTGGATTTACACTCGTGTTAGCCACGCAACGAGGCTAATCGAACACTGTGGTTTTTTCGCTTGGCACTCTGGGAAAATTAAGGTCAAACGCTTTTGCGTAGAGGCAGAACTTACAAAAGGTAAGCTCCGTCGTCTGCTCACTTGGAAAATGTCCATGTCCCTAACAACACAATTTAATTATAAAATATAAAATAACTTGCACACAGGCAGTCACCATCATTCTGTTTGTTTTTCTGGAAGTACGTTTCCTTTATATTCCCCATAATTTGTTTCATGACGATAAATCTGTGTATTTGTGTACTTATGAACTCACGTCAAATTCAACTTGTCCCCGCCATCTTGGTATGATGCGTCATTACACCTGGGCATTCACCAGAGACCCGCTCGCGAGCTGGGGTTGTGGTGATGGCTACACCCAGGGCAGACACTAGTATCACGTGATGGCTAATCGAACGCTCTCGTGTAAGTTTCAGTAACACGTAACAAGCTAATCGAACGCACCCTAGTAATGATCGTTAAATCGCCATCTTGTATTAGAAGCGCACCATCTTGGAATTAGAAGCGCGCCATCTTGGATTAGAAGGCTCGCCATTTGTTACGTCACAATACAGATGTTTGCCACGCTACACGCTACCTTATAAATAACTAATGGATTTGATTGTTTATCAAGTTAGTAACATAGCTCAAAAATGTCCACAGTATAGCCTACCAGCACTTCGTCATATTCCAAATAAAAATATTCTTCCTGAACAATACTTTTGTATCCTGTATGTTTTACTCCATCAGTGTCTCCACTTTTTCCCTCAGCCACCCCTTTGCCTTCCCCCTAGCTGTTTGCCGCGCGAAGTACTACACCCTTCCCCAATATTATACTACGGCCGTACAAACACCCCAAATTATGCTTCGTAGTTGAAGAAAGGGGTCGCAAAGGGTCATGAGGGCAGGCGACGTTTCGACCCCACTCGACATCTTTTGCATGCTCAAAATTTTATCAAAGACAACACAACATTGCGTACCGATTTCCACTACCGTTACCGAGAGTCGAGAAAATGGGCGAGAGGGGTGATAATGAGGGAAGGTGACGTTTCGACCACACTCAACACCTTTTGAATGCTCAACATTATCAATAAGACATATACATTGCGTTCTGTTTTGAATATCTTTACCAAACCCATTCTGAAAAATAACGATAACCTCTTGATACGCTCTCAGATTATCCCCCTTCCCTCACCCCACTTTGCAACATTTTATATGCAAGAATCGCGCCCACCTAGCGGGTGCCGCGCGAAGCGCGGCATCCCGCTAGTAAACTATACACACACGCACAAGCCCAACCTCGTTCCCAGTGGTGTACGATCTCGCCGGGCGCCATGTTGTTTTCTTTCCAAGAATGCATCGCTCGATCATATCCCCGAGGGGTGCGTTTTGGCGACCCCAAACAGAAACATGTTTGAGCTTTGGTCATAGACTGTGCAAGTCTCGCGCGTATCGGAGCGAGAAAACACGTCAAGTGAAGAACATATTTTTTTCTGAAATCAAATCATTGTTTATAAATTATATCTATGAAAAAATCTGACCAACAAAAATAATCTTTACAATTTGCATAATATGAGTTTTAGCTTTCATAATACACAAATCATTTGTTAGTTTTTGTTGAAACAAACTAAAAACTCTGGGACAAGGATGCTTATTTGATCTTAACTTTTTAAGAAACCCTTTAATTTGTAAATCCACGCCTGAGTACGTGCAACCACTAAAATCAGGTTTAAACGCAGACGCGCGATGATCGCACGGGCGTAGAATTAACGCATGACGCGGTTTAAAGAGGACGCTGACGCCTCGACAACCGTAGACTGCAATGTAAAGGCTTAGCGTCTGACAATTACAGCGTCTGACAATTACAGCGTCTGGTGATTATCATCGCGCGACCAAAACAAATTTGGTGATCGGAGGTGGGCACAAATTCTTAATTTTTTGCAAGTAACCGGAAGCAGAGGTCAAGTTTAATTCTTGGGTTTTCTTCGTTGTTTTGTTGAATTGATTTAACTTTCATATTTTTGATCAGTTAGTAATACATTCCCAACAACATATTTAATTTTCATGGTCATAAAGTACGTTAAACTAAAATAATAGACGAAACAAAATATTGCCAACGTAAAACTCCATATGGTTGGGACCACAATGGTCCCGGAAGTTCGCTTACGCGCGAGACTTGCACAGTCTATTGGTGGAGCGTTTTTCGCGTGTTCGGTTGGACCGCGATGACGCGGCTGTACCGACCAAACTGTAACCGACTTGTTGGATCGGTTAGGCTTGGTTTCAAAATGGCGGACTAAAAAACAATCGACAAATTTCAATGGAATTCTTAAAAAAATGAAATACCCGGAAGCAAAACAATTAAATAATGTTGATAAAATTACAAAACTAAGTTCCATCACTTGAAAATAAAATGAAGGTTGTACATTTTAAGAGCATGAATTTTCAAGAGATGTACCTACGTCATGAACTGTTTCTGGTTACCGAGCCGTTTTCGCGTAGCTCTCGGAAATTGTTTCGGTCAGTGAATTATTACGTCAGAAACTTGTTCCCGGTCATGGTCGCCAAACACGCCCCTGGAAGTGTGAACCGATCCAGTAAGCCCCGCCCCATTTGTCATTGACCAATCACAGCCGCGAAATCTGTGATCACCATTGGAGCAGCCATTTTGGTGATCTTTTGCCCGATACGACGGTGTGTTGAACAGCGGTATTTCCGTACTGAAAAAAAACAACAATACCGCCCTCAATATATTTCCAAGTGCAATCATAACAACCAAGTCAGATGTCAAATTGTGTAGTTGAAGGCTGCCACAATAGGGCAGGAGAGCCATGGGCTTTCTTTCTATAGATTTCCTGTCGATCCTGAAAGAAAAAAGAGGTGGATAGCCGCCGTCAACAGAGGTGACTTAGTGACCATTCGCGACTCTGCAGTGCACATTTTATTTTCGGTAAGAAGTATAAGTAGCACGTATGATACATGTGATATGAATGATCATTAATATAATAATCATCATCATGTATTTAAAATCATGAATTGATAAGTTATATTATTGTACTTTACTTTTTATGAGGCCTATCCGAACCAGCTGAATGGGGTGGAATGTGCATGATGTTGGTCTCGGTGACGTGCCAAAATCTCCTCCATAGCTGCCTAGGTGACTTAATTATAAGGCCAAGTAAAATAAATAACATGTTGCTCGTCCTGACTTTTTAAAAAGTTCTTGAGGGAGGCCCTTGTTATTTGTTATTTTCAATTTGTTTGTTATTTTTTTCAAGATGGCCACCATGTCTAAGATGGCCGCCATATCGTACTTGAAGATGATTTTATGGTTTTATGAGCATGTTCTGTATGTCTTCAAATTCTGTTTAAAGTTGCCATGTGTGTTTCTGTGTCCATTTCGATACAGATTGTTATTCTTTCCAAGAGTTATTATTGCTTTTGCTCAAATTATTCTGTGTGTGTGGCATCACGTCCTGGTGCAAAGATTCTTGTCTTATAATAGTTAGCAAAACTAATAAGTAAGAATTCTGGCTTTTCACTTGCACTTAAGTCATCACCTTAACTTGTAAGATTTCCCTTTTTTGTTTTATTTCCTGCAATGTGTAGGGGGAAAAAGCAATGACTTTCTGTCGCCAGACTTTGTGCCCAGTTTGTTTGAGCACATCACACCACCCAGCAGAGAGGAAAGACAAAGGGCCATGGACCGCTATGAAAGAACCAAGACCAGATTGTCGAGGAAACGGGCCTTTCTCAGAGATGGATTGAGGTATATAATATCAGCCGTGTTAACACGAAATAACATCAAACATAAAAACTCTATAAATCGACACTTTTTGGAAAGCTTTATTCATCTGCATGATGTTGCTTAAAACAAATCTTCTGGCACGCTCTGATTTTTGTACAGTGAACACCTAGACATCATGCCTATCTTCTGTCACAAAGCAAACATATATTTGTCATTACTGGCTAGATAGCCAGGTAGTAAAACTGCAAGTTTGTCTACACAAACAGAAGAAACAAGTAAGTAGCACAGTTTACCTAGGCTGGAATGTTGTAGCTGTCTTGAAAAGAAATTGTATTCTCCAGACAAACCCAAATAAAAAAGCCTATTCTAGTTGCAAGACATTCTGCATCTGTGTTATATGCATTGTACTTTTATTTCTCAACTGTCTGCTCCAGGCAGAAACACTATTCATGAGTTCATATTAAGTGTGATTTTGACTTAGAATTCTGAAATGCCCTTGGAAAAAGGTTGAAATAGGTCATAACATTTAAGTTCTAACAATGGCTTAACCCTGTCTGGACCTTGTGTGTGTGTGTGTGGTTGGGGGGGGGGGGGGGGGGGGGTTAGCTTTTGAACACAGTTAAAATTATTTATTCAGAAATATTTTAGGCAAGTAAGGGGGCATAAATGTGTGTCCCACCCTCACCGTTTTATCAACATTCCAAGCAGTCTGGTTAAGATAGGGTTAAGAAAGGCATGGCATGTGTTGCATAAAACTTTGCCAAAGTTAAAAGCATTTCAGACATGAAATTCTTGTCTGGCAAAATTCGTTGAATGTGAACGTCCTTCTTGGTAAAAACAACAAAATCACAAAATGGAGCTCCAGTAATCATTAGTTGCCCTTGGACTTGATAATAGTAAATATGCATTGGATTCAGAATTATTTCTCCTTCTTGTTTGAGGCAGAAGTTTTTAACCTTCAAAATTGCCTCTTTCACTGTCATATCCCTGGCTGCATATGGGCACTTTACCTCTAGAACACCACAGAGTAGTTCATCACAAATCTTTCCATCAGGACTGGCTCCAAGAAATGAAAATTATGGGTTAACTACAAGGCAACAGTCATGAATGTGAACATTCTTCTTTTTGTCACAGTAAGCTTTTTTCCCTTGTATTTCATGAGATTTGCCATAGGATGTCGCTTCAGTAGAAAAGGCTTTTGGTTCAAACAGAGACTTTAAAAAATTACTGTTTATGTCCTTTTTGCGTTTACAATCTTTTCCAAAACTTGATGAGGTTAAACGTTTCTGTCGCTCCTGAAACCACAGTTTGCATTTGTTCTGCTGACATGTGTTATGCTCTAATTTATGAGTATCTTGTCTGCTGATGTGGAAGGCACCATTACATGCAAAATACTGTTTTTCCAGTTCAACAGGTGACTGCTTGGGGAAGAGTGTGTCACCACAAGGTGTTGCTGTTGTTGCCACTGGGACGTCCTTGTACATGTAGCTCTTTAACTGTATGGTACATTTGAAACAAAAACAGTTTAATAATAAATTAACACCTGATTTTTCATATCTTTACAGTGTTTTCATCACTTGACATGTTAGCTACTGAGTCAAGAATGAGAGAACTGGAAGATGAAAGCAGCACACTGTCAAAACAGCTTCATTGCCTCAAGCAAGAAAATACAGAGCTTAAGAAGAAACTTGAAAACTCTGAGAAAGAACAACATGCTGTAACCTTTGATCCAGATGTCATTAACACATACAGTACAGGGAGCTTTAACAATTTGTTCGTTTATTATACTGGCTTATCTTATGTTATGTTCATGACATTATTAAATTTTCTTATTCCTGATCCTCATAATAGCCCTATTCATTATTCTGAAACTAGACGTGAGATTCAGAACTTCACTCTGAAACAACAGCTTTTCTTAGTTCTTTGTAGACTAAGAATTGGATTTCATTTGAAGGACATTGCTTTTAGGACTCATGTGAAGCCACAGACAATTGGTACTATATTTAGTAGCTGGATTAAATTCATGTATGCAAAACTCGGATTCTTGTCTTTTTGGCCCCACAGAGATGTTCTTGTCAGCAAAATGACACCTGAATACAAAAAGAAGTTCTCCAACTCCTTGGCTATCATAGATGCAACTGAAATAAGACTTGAGAGACCATCATCATCAAACTTACCCTGCAACACAACTGCAAGTGCTTTCTGTAATGCGATTCTTTCTACCGTCTTGTTGTTGGGTTGGGGAGATGATTATATTAATTTTATGAGGGGGCTGTGACTTGCGCATCGATCGGTAGCATTTCGCTTTAATTTCCACGACATCGGAATCGTTGTTTTTATAGATTACTGTTTCATGAACATATCCCTGACTAAAAAATAAATACCCCCTCTCTTTCGATCGTTTGGTCAATGGTGTATCACCAAATAAAGAAATACCAACTTCAAACTTTATAGATGAAATATTCGTTCGCACTGAACGTGAAAAGAAAGTTTGTACTGCCGCCATGTTTTGCAAACTTCGTCGCTAGCGCTAAAAAAACAGAGGTGACTGTCCAAACCAATCGGTGTACACACGTGCTCGCACGTGTGTACACCGTTGCTAGGCTGTTGCTAAGTAGGCGGGGCTTACTGGATCGGTGTATCCGGTGTATATAGACTGTGCAAGTCTCGCGCGTAAGCGAACTTCCGGGACCATCGTGGTCCCAACCATATGGAGTTTTACCTTGGCAAGATTTTGTTTCGTCTATAATTTTAGTTTAACGTACTTTATGACCATGAAAATTAAATATGTTGTTGGGAATGTAGTACTAAGTGATAAAAAATATGAAAGTAAAATCAATTCAACAATGCAACGAAGAAAACCCAATAATTAAACTTGACCTCTGCTTCCGGTTACTTGCAAAAAATTGAGAATTTGTGCCCACCTCCGATCACCAAATTTGTTTTGGTCGCGCGATGATAATCACCAGACGCTGTAATTGCCAGACGCTAAGCCTTTTCATTGCAGTCTACGGTTGTCGAGGCGTCAGCGTCCTCTTTAAACTGCGTCATGCGTTAACTCTACGCCCGTGCGATCATCGCGCGTCTGCGTTTAAACCTGCTTTAGTGGTTGCACGTATTCAGGCATGGATTTACAAAAGGGTTTCCTAAAAAGTTAAGATCAAATAAGCATCCTTGTCCCAGAGTTTTTAGTTTGTTTCAACAAAAACTAACAAATGAATTGTGTGTTTATTATGAAAGCTAAAACTCATTTTATGCAAATTGTAATGAGTATTTTTGTTGGTCAGATTGTTTCATAGATCTAATTTAAAAACAATGATTTGATTTCAGAAAAAATATGTTCTTCACTTGACGTGTTTTCTCGCTCCGATACGCGCGAGACTTGCACAGTCTATAGACCTTATGCATATGACGTCATTTGAGTAGGGCGCCCTCACCTAGAGGTCAAAAGGAAGATGTTCATTGGCCAATCCTGTGCGCCGCGCGTACAAATCAGCGCGTTTCCATTGTTTCGTCATCAGTTTACCTCTAAGATGGCGGCTTGGTGACGTCAATGCATATGGTCTATTAGCTCTGTGTTAGAGACTACGCAGAGCGCGCTGTCAAAGGACGCACAAGTCATAGGGCAACTGCCGCCCCTCCTCTCATTTTTGTTCTATCTTGTTGTACATTTACCTGTATGCAGTTAAGGGTGCCCATATAAAAATATGATTCATTTGAAATGTATTGCGTCGATATTAGTGCATTTTTACACGCGCGTACTAAGCGCCCGACAAGCGCCTAGGGCCGATGCATTCTGTGAAAGAAAACGTACGCGGAGTTAGCGGGCGTTACAGCGCGCTGCCCATGGTAGCGAGGCTGGCACAAGCCCTCTCTCGAGCTCTCTAGCCTCTCTATAGTGAGACCTTGGCCTCTGCTCCGGCTTCGGGCTTCGATGTTGGAAACAGTAAACACTTATTATGCAAAATGTACACTGCTCTAAACATGATGATGAAGCCCCAAACCGAAGCTGGCGTAGTCTTGGCCCAAGACGTCAGTGATCTATAGTGGATAAGGGTGCACTACTCTAAATCGACCAAAAATTCATGCGCCAAGCTACTTTGTAAACCCACAACTTATTTTTAATTATAACGTTTTGGGGGTCATGCAACTAATAGAGTGTGTAATTATAAGAACTTATCACAACCTGGGGGTTCTGGGTTTCAAGTTTTGAGGAGATTTTATAAATTTGGGCTTTAAAGTTGGTCCTATTTAGCTTGGGAATTGGAGGAGTGCCTCATGAAAACTGGCGGCAAGTCGGTTTGGGAAAAAACACATTTTCGGGGGTGTTTGTTTCTGGGGTAATTAGCAAAAATTCCAAACAGCTGACCTGCCAAAAATTGAAAAGAAATCTGAAGTTTAGTGGTCTGAAAATATATTTGATTGGTTTTCAAGAGGCTGAGAGACTTTTAACTATTTTTTGAGAATTTTTGAATATTTAGCATTTATCATTGTTTGCTATATGGGAGTCTATTTAGAGGGGTGAAACCTATAGATACAAAATGGTGGCGCCCGCTACACCCGTGTACCCGTGTGCTTGTTGTTAATACGTGTGCTTGAAACGACGACAGTAATGTGTTGTATGGGGGCACTTTTCGTCAGTTGTTGCTGTGTTTACATTGAAAACATCATTCCTTTGGCTGTATTAACAGATAGTATATAGTAATAATGTTGCTATTTGTTCCTAAAATTACAAAAAAACAGAATAATTCAACGTTCCAAAGAAAGATTTGCTGGGTTTGGTTTTTAGTGTAAGACTATATCGACGAGTATGAGACTATCACGGTAAGTCACATTCAAGAAACTCAAGAATCTTCAGTGGCTGGTTGATCAGGGGAAAAGTAGAGACAAACCATCAACAGACTATGTGAAGATGACATAGGCGGTGGGTGGGTGGTTGATATGGCATCATGAATGTCAAGTTCCCGGGAACTGATTGCATGTGTGAAACCCTAGCCCTCGCAGCCAAAACCCTGGCCCTCAGCAAAAACCCACAGCCTACACCCAAACCCTAGCCATCGGCCAAAACCCTAGCCATCGGCACAAACCCTAGCCGTCGGCCCAAACCCTAGTATACACCCTATAGCCATCAGCCCAAAACCCTAGCTCTTAGTCTAAACCCTAGTTTACAGTCTTAAAAAGTAACCTATTGTCCACAACTAACCGTATAGTATCTGGAATGGAATTTTGCAACATGCCCCGCCCACCCCCCGCCCACCCCTTTACCCCCCCCCCCCCTTAACAGCTAGGAAGATGAAACTTGGAAGAACAATAAATGTGGTAAAATGTGTTTGTTTGTTGGGAACTTTGTTATAAAGTTCACAATTTTAAACTCAATATGAATACATGGTTAGAAAAGTTGGAGGGAAAGCAAAAACGCCCCCCCAACTCAAGGCCCCCTTCCAACCTGTTTCCCTTTTTACCGCTTCTCCACAATAATTAACCCCCTCTTGTCGATTAATTAAATAGTTTGTAAGGTTTTTAGAATCTTATTACGAAAAAGAGACATGTTAATAACTTTTTGAGGGAAGATTTGGACGTAACTTCCAAGTATTCCAATATAATGTACACAGTGTGTCATGCAGGTTTTTCCTCTCACATTGCTTAAAGTACATGTAAATGCTTCAACATGTTTGACTGTGTTGTAGACAAACGCAATAAAATATTCCAATTTTTTTCCCAGATTTCATATCAGTGACTTATTCTCAACATTTTAAGCATAATTTTTTCACCATAAAGAATAATTGACTGCCCTTATAGGGTGCACTACTCTAAATCGACCAAAAATTCATGCGCCAAGCTACTTATCATAATTTGTAAACCCACAACTTATTTTTAATTATAACGTTTTGGGAAAAAACACATTTTCGGGGGTGTTTGTTTCTGGGGTAATTAGCAAAAATTCCAAACGGCTGATCTGCCAAAAATTGAAAAGAAATCTGAAGTTTAGTGGTCTGAAAATATATTTGATTGGTTTTCAAGAGGCTGAGAGACTTTTAACAATTTTTTGAGAATTTTTGAATATTTTAGCATTTATCATTGTTTGCTATGGGAGTCTATTTAGAGGGGTGAAACCATGAGGGCGCACCTCTCTAAATGATCTCCCATAGGAACCAATGCTAAATGATAATTATTCAAAAATACTCAAAAAATCGTGTAAGTCTCTCAGCCTCTTGAAAACCAATCAGACATATTTCCGGACAACTAAACTTCAGAATTCTTTTCAATTTTTGGCAGGTCAGCCGTTTGGAATTTTTGCTAACTACCCCAGAAGAAAAAAACACGATTTTTTTTTTTTTCCAAAACCGACTTGCTGCCAGTTTTCGTGAAGCACTTCTCCACTTCCCCGGTCAAATAGGGCCAACTTTAACGCCTAAATTTATCAAGTCTCCTCAAAAGTTGAAGCACAGAACCCCCAGGTTGTGATAGATTTTTATATTTACACAATCTATTAATTGCATGACCCCCAAAACGTTATAATTAAAAATAAGTTGTGGGTTTACAAATTATGATAAGTAGCTTGGCGCATTAATTCTGGCTTATTTAGTGTGGTGCACCCTATAAGGGCACTTAATTATTCTTTATGGTTAAAAAATTATGCTTAAATTGTTGAGAATAAGTCACTGACTTGATATCTGGAAAAAAAAAAGTGAAATGTTATTGCGTTCGTCTACAACAAGGTCAAACATGTTGGAGCATTTACATGTACTCTAAGCACTATGCGAGAAGAAAAACCTGCACGACACACTGTGTACATTCTAAGGACAAGTCAGAAGTTATATCCAAGTCCTCACTCAAAAAGTTATTAACATGTCTCTTTTTTATCACAGGATCATAAAAACCTTACAAGTTATTTAATTAATCATTAAGAAGGGGTTAATTGGCATGAACAAGCTGTAAACATGGAAGGGGGCTGGCCGGGGGGGGGGGGGGGGGGGGTCACATTTTGCTTTCCCTTAAATTATTCTAACCATGCATTCATATTAGTCTAAAATGGGGAGCTTTATAAAATCTAGAAAACACATAGGTCACTTTTTGTACATTTAACTGCCCTTTCAAATTGTATTCTACCTCTGGAACGGGGTAAAAGGGGGAAAGGGTGGGCGGGGCGTGGGCGGGGCATGTTGAAAAAGGCCAAACCATTATGATTGTTTCTGGTTGATGGGGACAAGTTATAACTCTATCCAGAAACAGATGGCTATTATCTTAGACAATTCCCCTGGGATGGGGGCCTTTTCACAGGTCCTACTGTCCAATATGGAGCATTGGCAATGGTTTTATCTTGATGAATTTTTGTGAAATTTATCTGAAATTGAAAAAAAAAAAAATAAAAAAAAAAAAAAATATTTTGGCATATCGGCCGAAATTTGTGCGTTCAGCGTAGTGTCGGCCCTGATACGCTAGCTTGTGCATCGGGAGAACTCTAAAAGTATTTTTGCTTTAGACCACAATTAATGTGAGATCACTTATGATGGATGCCATTCAATGTTTGTAACAAATCCATTGCCATAAAAATGGGTAGAGCTAGACGCGGCATTTTCAAGATGCAAAAAACTTGGTTCAAGCCGAAAAATAAATTTAATTCACTACAGGACAAAGGCAGTGAAACTCAAAGTATACCTACACCACGGTATGTCAGGCCAACCCATCAGCAGTTGAGTTTAGCCGCCCCAAATACGGAGCGAGGAGATTTCTGCCACATTGCAGCACAGATGGAACAAGACAACCGCAGAAATGTGATGCTCCTTCGCCCAAAAGTTGTAGAACTGGCTCCAGTTGACAAGATCCAGCTCAAGGGAGTGATCCCAATAGCCAACAAATGTGGCCAGCCACTGCCCAAGAGAGGAACTGATCACCAAGGAGGAGGTTATCGTTTTGTAGACATCAACTCAGCTCTAGAGCTGGGTGCACAAGCTGTACTTGATCATCAACAAACACATCCTAAGTGTGATGGTCAACCTAAACTATTGGCTGAGGCAGAAGAGCGTAGAGGTTTAGCCGTCTCAGAGGTAATGTCCTGCAAAAAGTGTGGTTTTAAAACACAAAAGACAAAACTTTACAGTGAGATAGCTAACGAGGGTAGGAAGCGGGGACGACGCACTGCAACCCCAAACATGTCTTTCCAAGTTGGCCTGCAGAACACTGGCATTGCAACCGCAGGTGCGAGGAGGCTCTTGACATCAATGGACACAGCTGTACCATGCACTAGTGGGCTGCAAAAAATTTCGAACAAATGTGGTGAAATTATCAAAAATGAAAATATCAGAGACATGGCAGACAAGAGGAAACTAGTGAAAGACATCCGTGAGCTCCAAGGCTTTGAACGAGAAAGTCCAATTGCAGTTGAAATGGACAGGCAGTATAATAATCCCCTGCGCAACTGTAGGAAAAAACCCCATTTGTTCCTGCAACACAGACAAGAGACACCGTGTGCGAGAACGCAACTACTTCAAAGTTTGTTATAATGTACCATCAAGAAAACAAGCTTTGTAAAAGTGGTGAAATGTCACCATCATCATTCGGTCAACAATGCACATCCGCTAAGCACGGCGACAAGTGCACAGCTACTCGTCCAGCGCATTTCAATATGGGAGATGAGAGAGAAGGGGGTGTTCGATGTGCGACTAAACTTTTGGAGTGCACGGAACCAGTTCTTGTGGATAGAATAACAACAGACGCTGACGGCTGTCTAGCAAAAGGAATGAATTCTGTCATGAGAAGAAGAACGGGAAAGGAAATGGAAAGTCTGCTGGACCCATCCCACTTGAACCGCTCGCTTTGTGCGGCAGTCAGCCGAGCAAACTTTAGCAGTGACATGTTCCCTGGGAACAGTGCAAGAGACCGAAACAGAGTACAGGACCGATTTGCTGATGACGTGAGTCACAGAGCACAGGCTGAGGCACACCATATTTCCATTAAATGCGGAAATGACACAGCAAGCATGAAAAGACTGGCTGCAAAGGCGATTGATGCAATTCCGAACTGCTACATGGGAGACCATGAGAAATGCAAACAAAATTCTCATGTTTGCAACGGTAAATACAAGTACCCATACCTCTCTCGCTATGTCCGCGGCAGATTTATTTTAACATCTAAAGATGAGGAAATCTTAAAAACAATTTTGGAAAAACGCATAGGAGACGAAGCGATAGAGAGAACCAAGTACAGAACAAGTTCCCAGAAGTCTGAATCCATGAATCATGCCTACGCCATGACAAATCCAAAAGGAACACTAACCTTTTCAAGGAACGGAGCTTCAAGAGATCACAGCGCCATCCATCTGGTGAACAACCAACATGCAAACTCTATTATCAAAAAGTGTGAGGCAACTCATTGCCCCATTACTGCTGGATCACCCGCTGCAAAAGCCCTCGATGCAATGGACAAAAAACAACAATATCACAAAAAACGTGTTATGGGAAAGATCTACAAAAAGCGACGAGCACAGTGTCGAGCTGAACGATATCACACTTACTATGCTAAAAAAAATTTGTATCAACCTGGCCAACTAAATCCAAAGTCACAGGACACTAACTCATCGTATAACTATGAGGGGCCAAAGATTCACAAGGAGCACAATTACAGCAGAATGTTCTCAAAATGGAAAAACCGATAGAGTGTAACTCTAATTGAATCACTTGACTTTTCCGGAAACTTGACATTCATAATAATGCAATGTTTACACCTCCCCCACTCTTCTTGTTCAGTTATTAATAGTTAATACCAACCATGCCATGTAATGTATGAATGATGATGATGTTTACAACATGTTTATTTCTTCCTAATTGAGGAAGCAACCAGCCGCTGTTGACCCATGATTTTCTTGAAAGTGACTTACCATCACAGTCTCATCAAATAGTCATACACGATAGTCGTACCGTCGATCGTAGTTTGTCCCGTCTTACACACTGTATACTGACTGTTAAGTGTGTAGGAATAGGATGCCTAAAAAAAAAGCAAGCCACTCTTTGAAAACGTTGAATTATTCTGTTAACAAGTGACAATGTTATTGCTATCTATATTTTATTATAATTACTGTTTGCAGCCAGAGGAGTGATGTTTTCACGAACAATAAAAAAAAACGGCGATAACTGACGAAAGAAGTCTCAAACAACTCATTTCTGTCACGCCTGCAATTGTAAACAAACGGCAGACATGTTTAAATCCCAACAAAAATGGCTGCAAGGGCGCCACCATGTTGTATATATAGGGCGCACCCCTCTAAATGATCTCCCATAGGAACCAATGCTAAATGATAATTATTCAAAAATACTCAAAAAATCGTGTAAGTCTCTCAGCCTCTTGAAAACCAATCAGACATATTTCCGGACAACTAAACTTCAGAATTCTTTTCAATTTTTGGCAGGTCAGCCGTTTGGAATTTTTGCTAACTACCCCAGAAGAAAAAAACACGATTTTTTTTTTTTTTCCAAAACCGACTTGCTGCCAGTTTTCGTGAAGCACTTCTCCACTTCCCCGGTCAAATAGGGCCAACTTTAACGCCTAAATTTATCAAGTCTCCTCAAAAGTTGAAGCACAGAACCCCCAGGTTGTGATAGATTTTTATATTTACACAATCTATTAATTGCATGACCCCCAAAACGTTATAATTAAAAATAAGTTGTGGGTTTACAAATTATGATAAGTAGCTTGGCGCATTAATTCTGGCTTATTTAGTGTGGTGCACCCATGAAGGAAGGCCGAAGCCAGAGGACGCCCTCTCTGGCGAGCGGGTTTCTCCGATCGACCGGCGGCAGGGGCAGCCAGCCAGCAGGGCGCACCACACTAAATAAACTCCCATAGGAACCAATGCTAAATGATAAATATTCAAAAATACTCAAAAAATCAGCCTCTTGAAAACCAATCAAACATATTATTTTTCGGACGACTGAACTTCAGAATTCTTTTCAATTTTTGGCAGGTCAGCCGTTTGGAATTTTTGCTAACTACCCCAGAAGAAAAAAAACATGAAATTTTTTGTTTTCCAAAACCGACTTGCTGCCAGTTTTCGTGAAGCACTTCTCCACTTTCCCGGTCAAATAGGGCCAACTTTAACGCCTAAATTTATCCAGTCTCCTCAAAAGTTGAAGCACCGAACCCCCAGGTTGTGATAGATTCTTATATTTACACAATCTATTAATTGCATGACCCCCAAAATGTTCTTAAAAATAAGTTGTGGGTTTACAAATTATGATAAGTAGCTTGGTGCATGAATTCTGGCTTATTTGGTGTGGTGCGCCCATCATGTACTGTTGACTCGGTTAGCACGAAACCCGACTTGAACCAAGTCTAGGTGGTCGACCCACCGTACCCACCCACCGTGTAATATATATCCGGGGAAGTTAATCGAACGCGTCGATCCTAGTGATGTTCGTTTATAGAAAAATGGCGGCGCCCATACATCGTTTCGACGCACAGCACACTCGTAAAGTTTACATCATTATCTGGAAATAAACTTCAGTAATACCTGGAAAAGACAATTTGCACTTTGAGGTAAACTTCTCACAATTAAAAATAATATTGTAAAGCTCCGAAATTTATGGTGTGACTCACCATGGAGGAACTCCATGGCATGGACTCACTAACTAGTGACCGCCGCGGCTGTACATGCTACATTGCTAGGCGCGCCGTCTCACATAGTTGGGACGATGTCGATTGTCAAAGTTGGGACGGAACAAAATACTACCGACAACAAATTGGGCGATATGTTCTGCCGCCCAATACTAGCAGCAGCTACAAAACTAGCCCCATTGGGCCAATCGGATCACTGGCCAATCCATTTTGTATCCTTCGTATCCTTGATACAAAGTGGATTGGCCCTATTTTATTTACCCTACAGTTCGTGCGATCATGCGATTGTCAAGTTGGGACGGAACATCCAGGCGTCAAAAGTAGGACCGTGGTGTACGTGAAAGCAGTCCGCAACGTTCATCTGAGTGTTACAATAGTTTATTTGTTTGCATGAATTGAATACTAGGCCTACACTAAACAAAGGTAAATTAGGACATCAGTTGATACATAACATTACATTAATTAGCTTATTTTACCGCCGCTGATGGGGACATCCGAGGTTTATCGTCCATTGTTGTCGTTCTCTTTTGTCTTGTGGCCATCTTATCTTCACTTTTTTTATTTCTTATGCACTTTGCCTGTGAGTGTGACGTCACTTCTGCACCATCCTACATCCTAATTAGTGAATAAGGATTCACCATTGAAGAAGATGAGATCCGCTACACCGTATTGTTGTTTTATGTGGACTGGCATCGTGCGTTGAGTTTGCAAAAACTGCTGCTAGTTCGGAAGTATTTAGTAACGTTCTGTTACAGACATTTAGGTTTATATGATTTTTATCCAATGATTCGATGATCATTTTTTAGGTGTTCGGCTTGTCAGCCGAAAACCTATTGTTATTAACTTATTGTAAAGTTTTTTTTTTTTAGGTGTTCGTGCAATATGAGCACGAACACCTCTTGTTTTTGTTTCGTTTTTGTAGGTGTTCGTGCAATTCAGCACGAACACCTCTTGTTTTTGTTCTGATTTTTTTTCTTTCTCACCCATCTTCTTCTTACGTACATGTAGAACTCTTCTCGGCAACATAACTCGATATTGAAACTGAATTGAACCTTGAAACTCATCAGATAATTGAACCTCAATATGAAGACGGCACAGTTGTCATTACGTCATGATGACGTCATCAGGTGTCGAATTACAAGGTTTTTAAAGTTGAAAAATTACCATTTTCTTTTTGCTGTATCTCAATGAATATGAAAGCTAAAAGATGTTCATAGTTGGGCATCTGATAGACCAAGATTGGGGCAACATTTGAAAAGTTAACGCAAAAATCGTACGACCTTAACTTCCGGGTCGTTACCCTAGGTCGAAGTTCGCAGGTCATCATAAAATCGGCAAATTCACGACCATCGTTGCGTTGTTGAAGAGACCAGCCGCTTCCTCCAAACTGAAGATACCACTATTAATTATATATTACTTTGGATAATTTGGGACTTCACAAGGTTGAAGTCGGACGTGTTAACTTTTTCTTATCTTTTCCAGTTTATATATATTTTATTTGGTTTGCGTCGCATTTTTTTTTTCCAAAAATGTTAATGTTTAGATTTTCAACCAATAAATGAAGAGATGCCACAACCATACTGTCCCATGTTACATATATATCGTAATTTCTTGCGTATAAGACGCGGGGCGTACAAGGCGCAGGGCCGTGAAATTACCCCAAAAAATTCAAGCATCAACAGACAAGGCGCACCGCCGCACAAGGCGCATGATCTTACATGCACCTTTGACTGCAAACAGCAGACCGTATCGGTACATCGCCAAAAAGGGGTCATTTTGTTACCCTAAAAGTACCACGCTAATCAATATGTGAATAAATAGAAATCACATGTGCTTGAAACATGTAGAGACATGTAGAAAAGTTCATTTTAAACTGAAACCAACCTACCGTTCAGCGGCGTTTTCAGGAGATTCTTTCTCCCGTGTGTCACAAGGGGTTGAAGGGAGTTTACAGGTGACCAACAGAGGGCGCTACCACAGGGCTGAAGGGAGTTTGTTCAACAGAGGGCGCTACCATACGGGGAAAATCTCCTGCCATTCCGATGGGGACGTGACATTTATAATTAATGAGAAGTTCCTTTTCTTTATTTTATACCACAAACATTTATTCAAAGACGTCGTTTCTCTGGTTTGTTTTCTCCACAGTTATTTTATATCTTACTTTTAAGCTAAAATAAACGAAACAGACACTTATTGAAAGACTTCGTTTCTCTCGTTGGTTTTGTTTTCACTACAGTTATTTTATGTGTAACTTTTGAGCTAAAATAAACGAAACAATTAACTAAACTGAAGGTCTACCATAGAATTAGTTTCGAAAAAAGGTCACTTCCCCGTGATTTATAATTGTTTTTTCGTTTATAAAATACAATCAATTAAAAAGTAACGATTACAGTTTATTTTTATAAAGTTGATTAAAGTAAACCATGGACATGGTCGCACCTTTCACACAATACAGGTTGGGTGAATGCGTGAATCACCGTTCACACAATAGAGGTTGGGTGAATGCTTCCGCAATCGTTCTGATTAATCTGAATGCAGTATTTTCGGTACGAAATCGCGGCCACAAAAGAAGTGATGAACACGTTGCTGCATTGTTGGAATGAATTCACGGTCGTTATGTATAGGGACACGTGGCCACAAAGTCGGCTCAATACATCGCGTCATTGTCGGAATGAAAATCTGGCGACATTGTCTGGAGAGTTGAGCACTGATAATGTACTACGTCAACAATGCGTGGTGAGTTGATGGTTGGCGACCGCATTATTAACCTGACCGCAGCTACATTATATAGGGCCTAGATTATTTGCACGTCGGCCGCGGTCATTTTGATCTCAAGCGACATCATACAAGGCGCACCGGAATACAAGGCTCAGTGATGATTTTGTGGTCTAAAACGTCAGATAAGACGCGTCTTATACGCAAGAAATTACGGTAAATAAGCTTATTACTTGGAATTGAAAAGGGGGATACTATCGGAACATAGACTGTTGATGCAGGCAACGTATACATTTCAACTTGGAGCTACAGCAGGTCAAAGTTTAACTTTAACATGTTTCAGTTCTAACCTATTTACGAGTTGGTGATTGATCATTTTGATCAGAAAAAAAACCCCCAAAAAACAAAAAAACTAGGGATTCAGTTTTTGTTTACTACAAAAACAAGGTGTTCGTGGTGAGTGATTGAATGAATAGGTATCATCATTATATCCAATTCCTGGTTCAGGAGTTATGAACTTTTCAAAAATTAAACATGAACTTCTGGTTTGGATTGGAAGTCGAGGTCAAATAGGGTCACATGTTGAGAAGTTTATGAAGACCTTTCAGATGATGTATAGATTGAAAAAATCCAATGTGTGGTTCAGAAGTTATGATATTTTGAAATATAAAGTTTCAACTTCTGGTTTGAACTGGATTTCAAGGTCAATAGAGGTCACACTTTATAGCGTTGGTTAAGTTACAAAAGTTTCAACTGATGATGTACAGAAAATAAACAACCAATGAGTGTTTCAGAAGTTAAGATTTTTTCAAAAAATAAATTTTAACTTCCGGTATGAACCGGATGTCAGAATCAATAGAGGTCACGCTTAGTAGCGTTGGTGAAGTCTCCGATGTCCTTTCTGTTGACGTACAGATGATAAAAATCTAATAAGTGGTTCAGGATTTATGATTTTTAAAACATTAAAAAGCAACTTCCGTCTTTAACCGGAAATCAAGGTCAAACGGGGTCACATAATGTGTAGCGTATGATTAGTTTATTACGACCTTTCAGATGATGTAT
Source organism: Leptasterias polaris (assembly GCA_037783415.1). Classification (NCBI taxonomy): domain Eukaryota; kingdom Metazoa; phylum Echinodermata; class Asteroidea; order Forcipulatida; family Asteriidae; genus Leptasterias; species Leptasterias polaris. The sequence continues at coordinate 730,383 of JAZGTN010000176.1, read as the reverse complement.
GAATTGTTAAAATCCAATGTGTGGTTCAGCAGTTATGAATTTTTCAAATATTAGATGGACCACCTCTGTGATGCAATGCGAAATATATTCCTAAATGAACCTACTTCTAAGAGAATACGCTTGAGAAACATAATTTAAAGTTTGAGTGGCCAGGGCAAGGTTTTATACAAAATATTACGCTATATCGTGCGTCGTCAATGCGGGTTCGTATGACCTTTTCTTCTGGTCGTACCGGAAGGTCAAAGTTTGCCTTTGTGTTTTTCTTCAAAAAACGTTTTCGGGGTTATCTACAGCATAACTCCAGATTGAAATAGACTGGAACATTGAAAACCATCAGGCAACTGAACCTTGGTACCAAGATGACACACACTTGATGATGTCATGATGACGTCATCGGGTATCAAATTACAGTAAATCAAAGTTTACTACTTAAAAAATTCATAACTCATGAACCACAACGTGGATTTTTACAATCTACACATCATCAGATAGGTCGTTAAAAGTTCGACAAAAGCTACACAATGTAACCCCATTGACCCTTTCTTCCGGTTCAAATCGGAAGTTGAAAATTTCATACTATCTTATCTTATTCATAACTTTAAAAGTACTGATCATTTCAGCATAATTTGTGTATCAGGGTGTAGATTGTTAATCCTGCTCAAACTTTTGCACAGAAATAACAACATTTTCACCTTTATATCTGGTCATAAAAGGACGTTCAAGCGCACCTGTGTGTTGACCCACAAATTGACAACGCACGATAGTGAATTAACACGCTTACCCACGTACGTCGCACGTGCGATTCCGTTGACATCCTGTAATGTATGTTCAATGCACGTGTGATTATTTTGCACGTAGATGTATTTGTGCTGTATAAAGGTATGTTGGAATACGATTCGCATCGATCGTTGTTACAACTTATATTGCACCCCATCCAGAGGATAATCCATCTAATATTTGAAAAATTCATAACTCCTGAACCACACATTGGATTTTAACAATTCATACATCATCTGAAAGGTCGTAATAAACTAATCACGCACTACACATTATGTGACCCTGTTTGACCTTGACTTCCGGTTAAAGGGGGAAGTTGATATTTAATGTTTCGAAAATCATAAATCCTGAACGACATATTAAATTTTTATAATCTACACATCATCAGGAAGGACTCCGAAGACTTCACCAACGCTACCAAGTGTGACCTCATTTGGTTCTGCCTTCCGGCTCAAACCGGATGTTGAAACTTATTATTTGAAAAAATCATAACTTCTGAACCACACACTGGTTGTTTATTTTCTGTACGTCATCAGATAAAGCTTTTGTACCTTAACCAACGCTATAAAGTGTCACCAATTCATTCAATCACTCACCACGAACACCTTGTTTTTGTAATTAACAAAAACTGAATCTCTAGTTTTTTTTTCTTCATCTTCATCTTCTTCCACGGAACTCTTTTCTAGAGCATAACTCAAGATTGAAACTGAATTGAACCTTGAAACTCATCACACAATTGAACATCAATATGAGTACGGCACAGTTCTCATGACGTCATGATGACGTCATCAGGTGTCTAATTACAAGGTTTTTAAAGCTGAAAAAGGACTATTTGTTTTTTGCTGTATCTCAGTGAATTTGAAAGCTATGATGTTCATAGTTGGGCATCTGATAGATCAAGACTAGGGCAACATTTGAAAAGTTAATGCCAAAATCATATGACCTTAACTTCCGGGTCGTTACCCTAGGTCGAAGATCGCCTCCGTTGTTTTTCCTTAAAAATCATTTTCGGGCTTATCTACGGAATAACTCAAGATTGAAATTGAATTAATCATTGAAACTCATCAGACAACTGAACCTTAATATAAAGACGACCCAAACCTAATGACGTCATGATGACGTTATCGGGCATCGAATTACAATAAATCAAAGTTTAATATTTGTAAAAATCATAACTCGTGAACCATAATTCGGATTTTGACAATCTACGGATTGGTCGTTTAAGTTTGACAAATGCTACACAGAAGCTGTACAACATTTGACCTTACTTCCGGTTTAAATCGGAAGTTGAAAAATTCAAAATATCTTAATTTATTGATTATATCTTAATAACAACTCATCATTTCAGCAGAATGTAGAACGTTAATCCTGCTCAAACTTCTGCACAGAGATGACAACATTTTGATCTTTACTTCTGGTCGAAAAAGGACGATCAAAGGCACGTATCAGTTGACCCGCATTGACGACGCTTGATAGTGTATTAACGTTTAAATGACCTTGCCCTGGCCACTCAAACTTAAAAATATGTTTCTCAAGCGTATTCTCTTAGAAGTCAAGAAAAATTGGATTACAACTAAATTCATGCGCAGAGTAATTTATAACTCCTGAACCAGACAATGGATTTTAACAATTCATACTTCATCTGAAAGTTCGATATAAACTTATCACGTGCTACACATTATGTGACCCTGTTTGACCTTGACTCTCCGGTTAAAGTCGGAAGTTGATATAATGTTTAAAAAATCATAAATCCTGAACCACAATTGATTTTTATCATTTATACGTCATCAGAAATGACTCCAAAGACTTCACCAACGCTACCAACGCTAGCGTGTCATGGCCGAGTGGTTAAGAGCATCGGATTTAAGTTCTGGTGGCTTAGTCATCGGGGTGTGGGTTCGAGTCCCGGTCATGACGCTTGTGTCCTTGAGCAAGACACTTTGCTATAATTGCTTCTCTTCACCCAGCGGTATAAATGGGTACCTGTATACTCCCCAGGGAGCTGAGAAAGATTAAAGGAATGTTATTGGCCCAATGATCAGGGCACTAATGTAAAGCGCATTGATACGTTATTGTAAAATGCGCTATATAAGAACTAGTTATTATTTATTATTATTATTACCAAGTGTGACCTCATTTGACATTGCCTTCCGGTTCAAACCGGAAGTTGAGACTTTTTTTTTGAAAAAATCTTAACTTCTGAACGACACATTGGATTTTTACAATCTATACATAATTGGAAAAGTATGCCACGACTTAAGCAACAGTAAAAAGGATGTGACCCCATTGAACCTTGACTTCCGGTTCAAACAGAAAGATGAAATTTCAAAATCATAACCCCTAAACCACACATTGGTTGTTTATTTTCTGTACGTCATCAGATAAAAATTTAGTGACTTGACCAACACTATAAAGTGTGACCTCATTTGACATTGACTTCCGGTTCAAAACGGAAGTTGAAACTTTATATTTGAAAAACTCATAACTTCTGAACCACATAATTGGATGATTATTATCCATACATTATGTCAAAGGTCTTCATAAACTATTCACGCTCTTCACAAAATGTGACCCCATTTGACCTTGACTTCTGGTTCAAACAGAAAGATTAAATTTAATATTTGAAAATAATAATAACTCCTGAACCAGACATTGGATTGATAAGGTATAATGATGTCACCATTTTATTAAATCACTCAGCATGAACACCTTTTTTTTGTAACTAACAAAAACTGAATCTCTAGTTTATAATTGTAATTGTTAATCCATCAGCAGAACGTTTATTAGAGCAGCCAGGCAGCTGTAACTAATCCGATAATCCCATGTGTACGTAATCCCAAATGTAAGTCTGGCCTTTTGTTCAGAGGCCTTGTCACGAAGAGCAATCAAGGTTGGATCTTTTAACTGTTCATCGCGGACAGTTGTCAAGTCAGGCAGAGGCATACCCGCAAGTACCTCTGTAGGGGTAGTGCCACTGCCATTAGCCCATTCAACGTTTTGTCTGGTGTCACACCGCTTCCTACGGCATGCTGGACATGCATATGTCGGCATGTCTTCGGCGTGTTTCTTCTTGACATAGACACAAGCCATATGGAACCACTCCAGACAACCATCACACTGTATCCAATCTACCACATCTTCCATTGGACCAATGCATCGAGCAGCAGCACACCTCTCTCCATCACACCTCTCTCCATCATCAACAGTGCCCACAGATGCACTGTCTGTACGGTCCACACTGGAAAGAGTAAACTCAACAGTTGCAGTGTCGGCTGGCGTCTGAGTCACATTGGTACCTTGTACAATACATGTACCAACCAACGGAATATCTTCGTGCACGCTGGAGAGTGCGTCTGGTACGTGATGTGTAGCTCACCGCGACGATATGTGATGTCAAAAATGAAATCTTGTAAGTGCAACACCCATCTTGCGAGCCTGCCAGTCAGTTGGGCCTTCCGGAACAACCATGTCAAAGCCTGATGGTCTTTCACTACTTGACATCTCTTACCCTCCAAATAAAACCTCCATTTCTCTAAAGCCCATATCACTGCAAGGCACTCCTTCTCAGTAGTGGTATAATTTCGCTCAGGAGAAGAAAGGGAGCGACTCGCATACGCAATGGCATGCAGCTGATCATTGGTTCCTTGTAACAAAACAGCACCCAGACCGGTGTCACTGGCATCTATGTGGACAATAAAGGGCTGGCTCAAATCCGGATATACCAGCACTAGCTCTGACATCAAAACCTGCTTTAACTCCTCAACAACAGCAGAGCGCTCTGACGTCCATGTCCATGGCATGTTCTTCTGACGAAGCTGATTTAGGGGTGCAGACAGTGTAGCGAGATTTGGAATGAACTTTGCATAACAAGTAACCATGCCAAGAAACCCTTCCAGCTGTTTCACATTCTTAGGCACTGGATAGTCCACGATTGCTTGGACCTTCTCAGGGACGGTGTGGAGCCCATCACTACCAATCACATGGCTAAGGTATCTCATCGAGCTACGGCCGAAAGCACACTTGGCCCAGTTCACGGTCAGCCCAGCTTCCTGCAGGCGGTGTAAAATTCGTCGTAACATCAACATGTTGGCTGGGGGAAGACGAAAAACACACAATATCATCTACATGTAAGTAAACATAACAAATCACACCGATCAAACCCTCCAAAACAATCTCCATTAAACGCTGGAAACTCGCTGGACCATTAATCACCCCAAACGGCAACACTGTTCAGTGTAATATACCCTCTTCACACACAAAAGCGGTCTTCTCTCTGTCGGCAGGATTTAGTTTCATCTGGTGGTACCCACTCTTTAAGTCCAATAAACTAAAGATAGTGGCTCCATGCAACGAGTCCAGAATGGAATCGATAGTCGGCATCGGGTAGGCATCGAGTTTGGTCACTCGATTTAGTTTCCTATAATCCATACATAGTCGGTACTCTCCTGGTTGTCGCTTAGGAACCATCGCCACTAGAGAGGCCCACGAAGAATATGACCGCTCTATGCGACCATCTTCCAACATCTCATCCAACTGTCCTTGCAACGACCGTTAAAAAGTCTATTGTCTTTTGACTTTAGCCTTAACCGACAGTGAACTTTAAAACTCTGCGGTGCACAAAGGTAATTCCTCCTCCATACTTCTTTTATGATCGTAACTCCTTAGTGCAATGATGTGCTGATTTACACCAGACATTACAACTGTGTGCTGATTCATAAAACAATATAGGCCTACATGTACATTTGTAAATCATGGTTATGACACAAGTTCCAGTTTAGTGAGCTGAAACAATAAGAACATACAGATAAACAAAGTTTTTAAACATTGATGGTTGTAAAAGTGCAAACGTATAAGTCTTGCACCATAATATGAACACCTTGTTCTTTGTGTGTCACAATGAATTGAAGTTTTTTCAGTTTGTGTTATTATTATTGTACCATGGGGCATGAGGATGAATGTGGACACCAGTCAAACTCATCAAGACATGCTAACGATGGGTTGTCTTGATGGCAATGCAAGAGGTAACCCTCAAAAAATAGATATTGGAGCAGAGTAAGAGTGTGTCAAATGAATCGTCAATGTCGTATTTAAAAACTGCAGTGCATCCCTACTCCCTCGTGGCATTGTGAACATCTGGAATCCAGGCTTCCCCCTGAGGTCAGCCTTCAGAGGAGGGGCTCATTGTTTGTTTAGGCTATGCACCATTTTTTAATGAGCTATACATAGTCCCCTGCTTCATGTACAAGAGTTCAGTGTTGTTCAAACACGTGTCTGTTCTTTTCTTTTAAGCCCTAGGTTATTGTTGCTGTGTGCGTGCTCCTAGCCTGTTGTGGTTGTTTTGTGTGTTTTTCCCCTGATATTTTTGATTGCCCACCAGCGCTGTTCGTCATGTTTGACCGTAGCTGGCAGGAATGGTTGTGTGTAAAAAAGAGGGAAACAAATAATAATAATAATGTCATCAGAGGTTGCAGAAATAATTTTTCGTTTTTGTAAAGTCATGACATTAAAGGTTACATGTTTGATTTGATGATTTACCTTTTATCATGTTAATTTTGGTGATGCTCAGTACACAAGTGTGGGTCCATGTGATTGGTTAGGCTGGGACACAAATTAACTGCCTAACACTAGCAGAAGAGAGCAGGTCCCCCAATGAATTATTACTGTCAGGACTTCATTTGTTGGATATTCTTTGTGTCATGTCAACCCTCATGGCAAACAAATTTATGGACCAAAATCGTTGCAATTGAAATACATGTAGAAATTTGTCTTTGTGTTCTTTTACCTTGACCTCTCTCTTTTTACTTATTTAAAAGAAATGGCCATGTGTGCACTCACAATGTGTAATGACGATGGGACAGAAGCAACAAATTAAAGGAACAGAGTCAGATCATGTAAAAATGGTGCAAGCAGAGATCAGTGGGGCTGAATTGAGTCATCAGTTGATCACACAGGCAGAATTTCAAATTGTGAGACATGAAGATTGTTGGCTCAGTACAAATATATTGTTGGCTCAGAGTAAGTTGGTCAGAGTGCCCTTCAAATTAATTACTCATGGCAAAAAGAAAGATTTATTTTAGAATTTTGAAATAAAAAATGAAAAATTGTAGACATTTTCCAATTAGTGATTAATTGCAATTCGGGCTGTTTTGTTGATAAGGCAACAGTTCAAAAACAAGAGATCTGATCAGATGAATAAGTTGTACATGTTTGTTTGCCAATGTGAGTGCAAGATATTAAAATTGAGCAGGATTTGTTTGCGATAATTATGTATATTTACACCATGCACTTTTACCACTTTTCTACATTTACATTGTAGGTACCGTCTAGACTTCAAATCTAACAAAAACAAAATCAAGCTGCTGGTAGTTTTATAAGGTGATATGGAATACGCCATGGCAAGGTACATTGTATACGATAATGTATTGTGTGTTGTATAACTCGCGTTTAGGGCTCTGACTCAAATTTGACTTGACTCAAAATGATGGCGACTCTGACACAACTGAAGTTGCATTGGAAGAAGACTCGTATTCAGACTTGCATGAGTGATAATTAGTTATCATGACTCAGACTTGACACAACTCAACATCTTTTCTAAAAACTATTAAAGAGACATGTTGAGTTCGGATTGGGCTCTTTGGGCTGTAAAAAGCATTTTTTAATGAATTGAATATGGCTGGACAGGTGTTTAAAAAATTGAAATACAATGATTCACACAAATATGCCTCAAAATTGTGTGGTTTTCCTTTTACTTCATGAGCTAACTCGGTTCCGGGGTTCTATCACCTAAACCAGCTGATTGAATTAACTAACACAATTTTATTACTAAATCACTACAAACAGATTCTAATGATGAAAATAAGTGACTCATGACTCCTCAGTTGGACTCTGACAAAAGAAACTTGAGCCTCTGAACTTATAACTTTGATTCTGTTTTGCACTCTATTACTGTTTACTCATATTTGCATACATAAATGTTACCGTAGATTTTTGATCTCTTGGTTAAATAAATGCAAATTTCACCAAATACTGTGGAACAAAAGAATGATAAAGACAATACTTGACATTGTATGTCTTAAGATATCGGCCTAATCTGGTTATTTACAAGACTAGTTTCTGTAATTAACTTTGGTTCTTAAATTTTAGCAATGGACCAATTTTTCTGAGAACAGCTGCCCCTCTGATCAGGCATCTTTTTTTAATAATAGTTGTGGTAGTTGGGCCTTTACTGGCACTGGGACCCTAGACTATTACATTTACAAAACATATTCATAGATTTAAATGAGATTAATAGGTTGCACATGTAACTACTGTGTCTTTTCTTTTCTTTCTTACATGTGTTAAAGTGTCAATCATTGTGTTTTCTTTTGCTTAATTTTAAAATGTTTTAAACTCCTCAATAGAAAAAAGTCAAGATGTTTCCAGATTTTGATGGATTTTGCCAATTTGTTCAAGGCGTTTATTGGAGTCAACTATCTGTCCATAGCCTTTGCAATAAGTCAAAGTGGCATTGTGGTGAGTTGATTGTTTGTAATGTTTCTGTTAAATTAGACCATCATAAATCCTATTACTATTGGTATCTCTTGCCCAATGGGCACTTACCTCAAAATGCCACAGGGGACTTTGGAGACTAAGTCCACATAATACCAGCAAAAGAATAGAAACTCATGCACCCAATGTTAGCCTGGAAAATATACTTTAAGGTGGTCTATGGTACCAGTGTATAAGAGGGTTTTAATGCTTGGAATTTGTTAAAATCACTGTGGGTTAAAAGTAACACAGGACCCTCTAATATAACAAGAAATAAAGGAGACCCAAGAATGTGTACAAGGGTATGCTACAGCTTTTTGCTCAACCATGATGATCCACATACTTTGACTAATAAATACAAGGAGATGGAAACACTGTGATTGAATTTTACCAGAAAGGAATACATTTCAGAGAGAAATTCCTCTAGTTTATCAATTTACTGATCCCATATTGGGACGCATCACAAGACAACAATGTCCTTCATGGGGTTGAAATGTACTAACAACTGCGAGGAGAGAAGTAAATCCTTTGAAGTTTAGAAAGCACTCTTTTCTGCAGTTCCCCATTTCTTATTGAATCGGAAGAATAGGCTCGGAAGATAGCAAAGATGGAATTTAAATTGACTCCATCTTGAACATTCCTGAAGGAATACAATGATTTGTAAAAATGTCTAGCTTCGGTAAGAATTTCTTTTGAGCTGAGTGGTTAAAACAGAATTAGCTTCATTGACAATACCCGTAATCGACTTATTGACAAAGTTGGGTTTTTCCATATTCAGGAAAAATTTAGATGGCTTTTCACTGCATTCAAGCCATCTAGCTTTAGACCTAATGATAATCACCTCCATTTTTTATTTACAAAGATCCACAAATTCTGCCTGCTTAGCATTTAAAAGATCTTTAGAGGTAGCATCGCCTCTGCACATTTTATTTGACAAACAAATTATTCTTGTTACAGTATATACAAAACAATGTATGTACCAATTGCTTAATCTGCTTCGGAGAGTTCACAAAGCCGTTCTCGCGTAAAGTCACACTCTTCACAGTTCTCGTTTTCAAATTACATTGGCTTCTGCCGCTCAATCGGTGGCCTGTTAGTTGTGGTTTAGAGATCTCTCATGATTACACTCCTACACAGCCAACTTTTGTGCATTCACTGATTGGCCATCTACACTATATCATATAAAAAAACAGTCAAAAACCTCTGATAATATTTTGCAGTGAATGTTCCAGGCTAAATAATGTTTTGTTAAACTCGACTTCAAATTGGCATTAACATCTCTTTCCAAAAACAGTATTAATGTATCATTCATGAACATCTCTTTTAAAATACAATTGTCATGATCATCCAATCAAATACTAATGGTTTTCCTAAGCAACTTTGAAAATTCAACAAATGGCTTCTACTTAAAGCTTTTCTCCACACAATAGCTCTTTTGCTCTCCACTCTGCCTGGTTTAAATTATCACCACAAAAAATAGTGTTGCACACTGCACTGGCCCTATTGAGCCCTCCTTGTCGGCAGACGTTGCCAACATAAATTTCAGCATAAAATCCTGCCAAACTATTAAACTTTAAACCATAAGAATATATTTGCATAAGATATAGCCTTGCTATCAAGAATTCATCACACTCTGACTGAGAAAAGCTATGGTCCCTATTGTTCTTTACATTCCATAAATCTCTGCACTGGGTAGACTGTGTCCTGGCTGTCTATTATGTGACTCAACTGAAAGAACAAAACCAAAACTATGTTGCCCTATACATTGCTAAAAAGTATTCCAAACTACTTCTGGCAAATATTTAGATGGAATTTAAGCTATTTACAGTAAATTACAAGAAAATCAAATAAATTATGACACTGACCAATAAAGTCATTGCATCAGACATTATTCAAATGTCATTCTTCTTCTTGCACAGTGAATGGTTGTTTACTAGATACAGCAACAGTCTTTATTGGTATAAAAATCGAACTCACAAATGGCTTATTATATTAGTAATTATGAGTCCCTTTCTGAAGCTAGAAATAGCAGGGGACTGAAATAAAGTGGGGGTGTTCACTAGCTTACACCCCCAGTTCATTTATATTTGACAACAATTTGATTTGCTTTGTTTTTTTAATCTACAGCTTGGCATCATTGGTTTACTCCTGATTTCCAGCGCAACAGTTCATTGTTGTCACCTAATCATCAAATGTAAAAGAGAGCTTATTAGACAGATCATAGAAGACAAAATTTCCAATGAACATCAACATCCTGAAACTCTAACAAAGACAAGACTCCTGCTTAATACCACACTAGAGAAACGACTGTCTTATGGCGATATAGCTTCAATGTCTTTAGGGAAGGTTGGAATAATACTAGTCAATGTCTCTCTAGTAGTTACACAGTTTGGATTTTGTGTTAACTATTTCATATTTCTTGGTAATACATTTCAAAAAATGTTTCCTTATCATCTTCCATATATTGATGTTGATATTAGCAGCACTGCATGTACCACTCCACTACCAAGCACTGTGGATGTCAGCAATGATAAAAAGATGTTTTCCATCACAAATAGTTCATCACCTGTAGTGAATATTTTACCATTTAGTTTGGTGTCTCAAAGCCCTGGCTACAATATCTTAGTGCTTATACCACTGCCACTTTTTATACTGTTTGGATATTTGCGTAGTATTCGTCAACTTGGTCCAGCAAGTGTCTTCGCTAACCTGTCTAGCCTTGTAGGTTATATTGTCATGATGGCTTACATGTTATCAGGTATGTCAGTTTATACACATTTGTATTATTTTCCTTTACCTATCAAAATTAATAACTGATGTAGTGTATTCTTCTGTAGAAGTTGTTTGCACTATGAAAACTGTTATACGTCTTAAGAGTCATTCTACATGTATGACAGATAATTGTGATTGAAACAAACCACACATGGGGTCAAGGATCAACCCTGAAACAAGTTAAACACGATAGCAAATTCAAATGAACCACTTCTTGCCCATGTCAGAATACTTTACTATCTCATGCTTGTTACATAGATATAATTCATTCACTGCTCTCTGACAAAACCGCAGAGGAAGTAATTCATATACTCGTAATGTCTCGATTTGACTACTAGAAATCACTCTTATACAGACTTCTAGCTTCCGTCATGTGTCACCTTCAGAGAATCCTCATTATTGCAGGCTGTGTCCCAACATGCTATCGGAAGTCCCTTCACAGTAGTAATGTAATGATTACCTCTGTCCTTTTAGCACTGCACTGGCCCCCTTATCAAACAATGCATCGTTTCAAAGTCCTTTGTATAACCTACCAATCTATCAAAGGTTCATCTACCTAGACATGCAGCAAAGTGATGCCTATTGCTTTGTGTTTGTTCCATCTACCAGGATAAAGGCTTGTAGTGATGGAAGTTTCTCACTTTGCAGCCCCCCCCCCCCACCACCTATGAAACAGTTTGCCAATGACTCTTAGAACACAACCTGACATTGCTTCCTTCAATCAGACCACACCTCAAAACTTACCTTTTCAATCCAGCTTATCAATAATTTCCCTATGTCTTAGTGCAGTGAATATTTATGCTTACTATTTTTTTTACAGCACTACTTATTTTTTATCTTTTTTATAGACCACTCTCTGTTCATAATTGATGTCAACATTAAATTTAATCTATGCTAATAGGAAAACATATTTGTTAATAGCCCAAAAACCTGTACTTGTTTGTAACTGTCCAGATGAATATATAAATGCACAGTAATGTTGATAAATACCTATGAGTGAATCTTTAAGTGAACCTTGTTCTCTTTACATGATTTCATTCAGATTTTTCAGTTAGTGATACTATCAGTTGGTTCAGATTTTTCAGTTAGTGATACTATCAGTTGGTTCAGATTTTTCAGTTAGTGATACTATCAGTTGGTTCAGATTTTTCAGTTAGTGATACTATCAGTTGGTTCAGATTTTTCAGTTAGTGATACTATCAGTTGGTTCAGATTTTTCAGTTAGTGATACTATCAGTTGGTTCAGATTTTTCAGTTAGTGATACTATCAGTTGGTTCAGATTTTTCAGTTAGTGATACTATCAGTTGGTTCAGATTTTTCAGTTAGTGATACTATCAGTTGGTTCAGATTTTTCAGTTAGTGATACTATCAGTTGGTTCAGATTTTTCAGTTAGTGATACTATCAGTTGGTTCAGATTTTTCAGTTAGTGATACTATCAGTTGGTTCAGATTTTTCAGTTAGTGATACTATCAGTTGGTTCAGATTTTTCAGTTAGTGATACTATCAGTTGGTTCAGATTTTTCAGTTAGTGATACTATCAGTTGGTTCAGATTTTTCAGTTAGTGATACTATCAGTTGGTTCAGATTTTTCAGTTAGTGATACTATCAGTTGGTTCAGATTTTTCAGTTAGTGATACTATCAGTTGGTTCAGATTTTTCAGTTAGTGATACTATCAGTTGGTTCAGATTTTTCAGTTAGTGATACTATCAGTTGGTTCAGATTTTTCAGTTAGTGATACTATCAGTTGGTTCAGATTTTTCAGTTAGTGATACTATCAGTTGGTTCAGATTTTCGACATTTCCCAATTTCTTTGGACAAGTAACTGGATCTTTTGAAGGTATCGGGACGGTAAGTTTTTACCATAGATAAAATGAAAAAGAATGTTTGCCACACAGAATTTTGCGTTAGGTGTGCATTCCTAATTTGAGTCTGCTAATTAGCAGACATCAACATCGTCAACCACATTGCAACTTTTCATAAAATTTGGGATTCAGATTTATTGTATACTGTGAGAATGGGTATGAATGTACATGTAGTTCTTTTATACTCGCATTCATCTTCTGTAGCTCAATAAGTTCATTTTGGGATCTGATGCTTCTGTAGATGTCAAGGGGTAGCAAAATCTGCTTCAAAAGATGGCAGAAGAATGAATCTATTTTAAAAAGTTACAACACCCGGTTGGGTGGATCTTGCTTGCCTCAAGTGCACATTAAATTGTGCATTCACAATTGATTCGATGATGCATAGAAAAGAACTAGCACACTTTGATATTCAAATAGCCGTAGAACAACCATACAAAATTTCAAGTTTTTACATGGATGCGCCAACACAGCTATAAAACACAGGGCTTGTTAGGGCTTTAGTCATTATAGGTCTATGCTCCAGGGCTTTCACACAGCTAATTCTTGAGTTTTTTGTGGTCAAACTGGGAGGAATCCATGGGATCAAATTGGGCAGGCAAAAACAATGGGCAGTTCTTGAATTCATTAAAATAATTCATTAAAATGTATCTTTCTGTGTACTCCCTAACATCATCCAGCCAGCTTCTTGAGATATTTAAAATAAAACTCAAACAAAACAATTTGTTTTTCCTTGTCCCACTTGTAATCTCACTGGTGCATGTTTACTTTTTGAAGTTTCCAACAAAGCGGGTGCAAACATGAATTGGTGTGCCATTTTGCTAAGCTGCACTTCTTCTTTTGTGTTGTGTTTCCGCTGTGAAAAACAGCATTTAACATGCAAGGCGCATGAGTGTACCATACGCACCATGATATAAGATTTTGCAAGGCTAGCTGTGGTGTATGATTTTACATTATTAATATGGCTAGAAACTATTCATGAATCAAGATTCAGAGGAGCTGAATGATAATGATTATTTATCTGCCATTAAACTTGAATCCTGACTCAAACTTGGACTAGAGTCACAATGGTTGGTTTGTTCAAACAGGGTTTCTGCATTCCATATGCACTGTGTCTTAAGAAAAAATGGAATGGTGCACAGGTTTATGTATGCTTGTTTGTAATTGAAACCCAATAAGATACCATCATTTTGAGCATCTTTCACTACATCCTTTACCTAAAACATGAGAACAATTTATTTGTTTAATGTTGTCACCTTTTGTCATTACAGATAGTTCCGATTGAATCTAGCATGGAAGACAACCATCATCTATTTCCTCACCTGTTATACTTGGTTATGCTGCTCTTTACATGTGTCCTGGCAAGTCTGGGGTTTCTGAGCTATTTACGCCTAGGAACATCAACAGCTCAAGTCATTATTTGGAACCTTCAGCCGAATAGCATGCTTCAGTTGATAGTCAGCCTGGTTGTATGCATAGGGGTCGTCTTCACGTTTCCTCTGCAGTGTTTTCCAATTATTGAGATATTTGAACATCTCTTATTTGCTCCAGGTGCGTATCTGTATACTATGTATTTGTATATAAAGACTGCTGGTAATGTATACATTTTGAAAACCTTAGTTATGCTGATAAGCTCTAATCATAAATATTGCCCCCATTGTCTTCACATGCCTTATGTGAATTGTTCCCATCTTCCTGACAGCTGATGTACATTGTACCCGTCCATGAGAATTGTTCCCATCACTTCCTGACAACTGATGTACCCCACCCATGAGATTTGTTCCCATCACTTCCTGACAGCTGATGTACCCTGTCTATGAGAATTGTTCCCATCACTTCCTGACAGCTGATGTACCCCGTCCATGAGATTTGTTCCTATCACTTCCTGACAGCTGATGTACCCTGTCCATGAGATTTGTTCCTATCACTTCCTGACAGCTGATGTACCCCGTCCATGAGATTTGTTCTTTTCACTTTCTGACAGCTGATGTACCCCCTCCATGATAATTGTTTTCATCACTTCCTGATAGCTGATGTACCCCACCCATGAGAATTGTTCCCATCACTTCCTGACAGCTGATGTACCCTGTCCATGATAATTGTTTTCATCACTTCCTGACAGCTGATGTACCCCGTCCATTCCATGAGAATTGTTCTTATCACTTCCTGACAGCTGATGTACCCTGTCTATGAGAATTGTTCTTATCACTTCCTGACAGCTGATGTACCCTGTCCATTAGAATTGTTTCCATCACTTCCTGACAGCTGATGTACCCTGTCCATGATAATTGTTTTCATCACTTCCTGACAGCTGATGTACCCCGTCCATTAGAATTGTTCTCATCACTTCCTGACAGCTGATGTACCCTGTCCATGAAAATTGTTCTTATCACTTTCTGACAGCTGATGTACCCTGTCCATGAGAATTGTTCTTATCACTTCCTGACAGCTGATGCACCCCACCCATGTTCCCATCACTTCCTGACAGCTGATGTACCCCACCCATGAGAATTGTTTTCATCACTTCCTGAAAGCTGATGTACCCTGTCCATGAGAATTGTTCTTATCACTTCCTGACAGCTGATGTACCCTGTCCATGAAAATTGTTCTTATCACTTCCTGACAGCTGATGTACCCCCTCCATTAGAATTGTTCCCATCACTTCCTGATAGCTGATGCACCCCACCCATGAGAATTGTAATTCCCATCACTTCCTGACAGCTGATGTACCCCACCCATGAGAATTGTTTTCATCACTTCCTGAAAGCTGATGTACCCTGTCCATGAGAATTGTTCCCATCACTTCCTGACAGCTGATGTACCCTGTCCATGAGAATTGTTCTTATCACTTCCTGACGGCTGATGTACCCTGTCCATGAGAATTGTTCCCATCACTTCCTGACAGCTGATGTACCCCACCCATGAGAATTGTTCCTATCACTTTCTGACAGCTGATGTACCCTGTCCATGAGAATTTTTCCCATCACTTTCTGACAGCTGATGTACCCTGTCCATTAGAATTGTTCCCATCACTTCCTGACAGCTGATGCACCCCACCCATGAGAATTGTTCCCATCACTTCCTGACAGCTGATGTACCCCGTCCATTCCATGAGATTTGTTCCCATCACTTCCTGACAGCTGATGTACCCTGTCTATGAGAATTGTTCCCATCACTTCCTGACAGCTGATGTACCCTGTCTATGAGAATTGTTCTTATCACTTTCTGACAGCTGATGTACCCCGTCCATGAGATTTGTTCCTATCACTTCCTGACAGCTGATGTACCCTGTCCATGAGATTTGTTCCTATCACTTCCTGACAGCTGATGTACCCCGTCCATGAGATTTGTTCTTTTCACTTTCTGACAGCTGATGTACCCCCTCCATGAAAATTGTTCTTATCACTTCCTGACAGCTGATGTACCCCCTCCATTAGAATTGTTCCCATCACTTCCTGACAGCTGATGTACCCTGTCCATTAGAATTGTTCCCATCACTTCCTGACAGCTGATGTACCCCGTCCATTCCATGAGAATTGTTCTTATCACTTCCTGACAGCTGATGTACCCCACCCATGAGAATTGTTTTCATCACTTCCTGACAGCTGATGTACCCTGTCCATGAGAATTGTTCTTATCACTTCCTGACAGCTGATGTACCCTGTCCATGAAAATTGTTCCTATCACTTCCTGACAGCTGATGTACCCTGTCCATTCCATGAGAATTGTTCCCATCACTTCCTGACAGCTGATGTACCCCACCCATGAGAATTGTTCCTATCACTTTCTGACAGCTGATGTACCCTGTCCATGAGAATTGTTCCCATCACTTTCTGACAGCTGATGTACCCCACCCATGAGAATTGTTCCCATTACTTCCTGACAGTTGATGTACCCCACCCATGAGAATTGTTCCCATTACTTCCTGACAGTTGATGTTCCCCATCCACTAGTATCACCTTATGATAGTTGAACTGATTTGCCTTTAGGACAATGAGAATTAGGCTGTCACAGAATTAATGGCTTCGGCATTGGCTTTAAATATATCTCCTGAGAGTTGCAGCACCCCTTCTACTTGCTCTGATGTACTTCTAATAGCTGAGGAGGTCCAACTATGAGCATTACTCTTGTTGCCTTCTGATAGCTGATGCGCCTCATCAACCACTTTCGATCCCATCGTGAACCATTTGAAGTACTCTGATTGTCTCCTTTGCATTCTTTTATTTGATTAAATTTTACCAGCCAATGGTGACTGTTAAAATGTTAGCCTTGTAATTATGTTATTAATGCAGTTGATCAACTTTACTCCATTGATTTTGTTTTTGTTTTGAAGGGAAATTTTGTGGGCCACTGAAGAAAAAATCTTCCATTTCCAATCACGGTGAGGATGAACAAGATACAGTGCATGACAGTGATTTACGTGTCGATGTACATACAGCGATCACAGGCTCCAAAGAGGATGAAGAACTATGTTACCTCCTACAAGATTCAGAAGCTGCTAATTGTCTGACTAGCGTTCCCGGTGCCACCGAGATACCTAAATCAGTAAGTGATAATTGACTGTGCACTTGAAGAGACCAAATTTGTACATTTTGGAAATTTTTGTATAAAATGCATATTATTATTATTGTAACGGACATCGCTACCGCCGAGTAACCGCCAGACAACGCTCTCTCCAGACATTGGACCGGAAGTATGGACTATAAATAGACAGTTGTGTTCGCGCCGGCGGGAAAACGTTGGCCAGGAGCCAAGATAACTGACTCTTTGCATTGTGTTGTGCATGATCAGTTGTGTTAGACAGACCAGATGTTGAGTTCAGTGAGTGAGCATGAACAAGTTGTCGTTCTTGGAAGATAAATAAATTGGTGTGTTTCACATTTAACCGAATTTGAGTTTCCGTTTGTTTTCTGTCTGCGTTTGGCTGCAGAGCAAACAAGGACCCGTTGGCAGTACGTTACAATGGTGGCAGCTGGTGGGATATTTTTGACTCAATTAAATGTTGAACACGACTGAAATATGACGACGAGGTACACATCGTCGGCTGATATCGTGGACGCCATCTTCGGATTAATGAGTGACATTCGGGAGTTGGAAGCCTCCTTGGCACGGCAGATTTTTGAGTCAGCTATTTCCTCACCTGAGTATGGAAAGAATCCTTGGGACACGAAACCAGTCGTTGATGCGTACCACAGAAGATGCTTCGAGAAAACGATTGCCAACTTGGAAGCGACGTGGAGTAGTGGTGACTTAGCCATCAGTGAGGATCAGAGTGCAGGTAAACGCCGCGCAAACCCGTCCCGCGGTCCCGTGGCTGGCGCCGATGTTGGGCTTTGTTGTGTGGATGCGGAGACCACAAGTAGGGAGGCCGTTGCGAGCGGTGAATGCCCTACTGTTGATGTGGTCCCGAGTCCCTCGATCTTGCCCTGCATGGCGTTTGCCGTTGGGATTGCGGTTCGTGGTTGCGATGGGTTTTCCAGCCCTGATCCAGCTGCTTTGTCCCTCAACTCCACGTCAACACCTCCACCGTTGTGGAAGGCTTCAACAACGCACACTGTTCCGCCGTTGTGGACGGCTCCGCCAGTGCAACTTGCCTCGCCGGAGCACGCTGCTCTCATCATCAACCAACAAACTGACAGGACAAAGACTATGACATTGAACAATCAACTCCATGACACTGGCGTTGGCCTTCATGTGCAGGTGACGGCAGCTCAGCTGGAGCGGCAATCTCCACCAGCAAAAGCAGCCCCGCCGGAACAAGCAAGAGCACCGACGGACCCCCGGATGCATGATGATGAAGGATACGGACTGATGCAGGACGCATCGCAGATGACAAGGCCGAGGGTACAGGAAGTACCACCGAAGACAGGATACCTGTTGGTGCGGGGAGCATCAACGGCTGGGTATCCGCCAGTGCATGATGCACCACTGAAGAAGGCCGCTGAAGACAGAGTATCCGCAGGTGCAGGGAGCACAACAGAAGACAGGGGATCCGTTGGTGCTGGATGCACCAAAGACAGAGTGACTACCGGTGCTGGGGGCACCACAAACATGGGACCCGCCGGCACAACAGACGGGGGATCCGCCGGCACCAAAGACAGAGGATCCGCCGGCACCACAGGCAGAGGATACGCCGGCACCACGGACAGGGGACCCGCCGGCACCGCGGACAGGGGATCCGCCGGCACCAACGACAGGGGATCTGCCGGCACCAAGGACAGCGGAGGATCCGCCGGCACCGCCAGGGGATCCGCCAGGGGAAGCACCGAACAGAATATGTCAAGTGTTCGACTGCATGGCCTGAGTCATCGGCTGAAGACACTGAAGCTAGAAGAGCACATCATTAACAGTGATTGGAGAGAAGTCCTCTCTTGGATGGACATTGTTTTGTTTGAGGGACAACTTCGAGGAAAACAAAACTGTTGCTTGATGCTTTTGTGTTGGTTAAGTAGATAAATACATGAAAAACTGTGTAAATAATGTTGTTGTTGTGTGTAGCCCCGTCGATTGTGGATCCTTGCTTGATTCTTTGTCACTTAAAACTGTTTCCATTTTGAATGCCTTGTACTTATCAAAGCTGTTGCAGCTATTCAGGAGAATAGGCTGATTCTAAGGAGGGGGTAATGTAACGGACATCGCTACCGCCGAGTAACCGCCAGACAACGCTCTCTCCAGACATTGGACCGGAAGTATGGACTATAAATAGACAGTTGTGTTCGCGCCGGCGGGAAAACGTTGGCCAGGAGCCAAGATAACTGACTCTTTGCATTGTGTTGTGCATGATCAGTTGTGTTAGACAGACCAGATGTTGAGTTCAGTGAGTGAGCATGAACAAGTTGTCGTTCTTGGAAGATAAATAAATTGGTGTGTTTCACATTTAACCGAATTTGAGTTTCCGTTTGTTTTCTGTCTGCGTTTGGCTGCAGAGCAAACAAGGACCCGTTGGCAGTACGTTACATTATTATTAGCTGTTCCGACCTAGCTGTCGGAACAGGTATTGTTTTCGTCGAGATTATTATTATTTTTATTATTAGCTGTTCCGACCTAGCTGTCGGAACAGCTATTGTTTTCGTCGAGATTATTATTATTTTTATTATTATTATTATTATTCTTTGTTTCTGACCTAAATCCCATAGCAATTGCACACGTTTTTTGTTTAAGCCTAATATCCTAGAGCGCAAATACGAAAGAGTTAAATAATATATCAAATTGAAGCTTAGAACATAACTTAACTCTAAATGTAAAAAATGTTAAAATTCTTAATTAATTAACAGTCACAGGCTTACGTATAAGCCTGCGCATTCACAGTAATTTTTTTGTAAATGTGTAACCGTTTCTGAAACAGTTGGTGACCCGTGTAACAGCAGTTTCATGAACAACATTTCAAGTAAAAAAAAACTGTTTACACAACCGGCATGTGATCAAAAACATTGTATCTTCATTCTTCACTGCAGAAATTTGACTTTGCGCATTCACCCTGCAAAGACGAGCATGCGCAATCGAATTGTTGTGGAACGCCCCCTAGCGGGCAATGTTTCGCACAAATATTGCTACACGCACAGATGTATTGAAATAACAAAGAATACGAGTCTGTAAATTGGGAATGATATGTGTGTGTGTGGCAATTATTATGGTCAGCATTACGCAGCACTTTTTAAGTGATTTTTTTCAAAGTTTATCCGAACCGTACAAATAAATGTGAATGTTTAACCGTAAGATCTGTCACTAACCGTGTAACCGTCACAGGCTTATGTGTAAGAGCCTGAGCATTCACGGTTATTTTTGGTCAACATACCGTTTCTGAAACAGTTGGTGACCCGTGTAACAGCAGTTTCATAAACAAAATTTCAAGTAAAAAAACCTGTTTACACAACTGTGCATGTGACCTAATATCCTAAAGCGTACAAATATGAAAGAGTTAGATCCTACATCAATTTGAATCTTAGTACATGAACTTAACTCTCAATTGAATTTTATTTTTAAATTCTGAATTAATTTGCCCATTTACAGCGAGGTGAATATTTAATTAGCCAATCTTGAGATCACTGTATGTCGAAAAGCCTTGGGTAACTGTGAACCCATGTTGACCTTTACTTCCGGGTCAACCGGAAGTGGGACCATATCTGTAGAACTACACAACCGATTTTCAAACTTTTTTCAGTTATAGACTCCTTGGGCATTGAAGAATAACCTTGGGTAACCGTGACCCCATGTTGACCTTTACTTCCGGGTCAACCGGAAGTGGGACCATAGCTCAAGAAGTGAATAACCGATTTTCAAACCTTTTTTCAGTTATAGACTCCTTGGACATTAGAGATTAGCCTTGGGTAACCGTGACATCATGTTGACTATTACTTCCGGGTCAACCGGAAGTGGGACCATAGCTCAAGAAGTGAACAACCGATTTTCAAACCTTTTTCAGTTATAGACTCCTTGGACATTGGAGATTATCCTTGGAATACCGTGACCCCATATGTTGACCTTTACCTATGAGTCAACCGGAAGTGGGACCATATCTCAAGAACTACACAACCGATTTTCAAACTTGTTTCAGCTATATAATCCTTGGGCATTGGAGATTAGCCTTAGGTAACCGTGACCCCATGTTGACCTTTACTTCCGGGTCAACCGGAAGTGGGACCTATCTCAAGAACTACACAACCGATTTTCAAACTTTTTGTAGTTATAGACTCCTTGGGCATTGGAGATTAGCCTTGGTTAACCGTGACCCCATGTTGACCTTTACCTATGGGTCAACCGGAAGTGGGACCATATCTCAAGAACTATACAACCGATTTTTAAACTTGTTTCAGTTATATAATTGTTGGCATTGGATATTAGCCTTGGAATACCGTGACCCCATATGTTGACCTTTACCTATGAGTCAACCGGAAGTGGGACCATATCTCAAGAACTACACAACCGAATTTCAAACTTGTTTCAGCTATATAATCCTTGGGCATTGGAGATTAGCCTTAGGTGACCGTGACCCCATGTTGACCTTTACTTCTGGGTCAACCGGAAGTGGGACCATATTTCAAGAACTACACAATCGATTTTCAATTTCTTGTCAGTTATAAACCCCTTGAGCATTAAAGATTGAACTTAGATTAGCGTGACCCAATGTTGACCTTTTCTTCCGGGTCAACCGGAAATGGGACCATATCTCAAGAACTACACAGCCGTTTTTCAATTTGCTTTCAGTTACAGACCCCTTGAGGAATGAAGATTGAACTTGGGTTTAATCAAAGTACAAGAAAAAGGAACAGCTCTGTGTTTGTCCACAAACACCTAATGTCTAGTTATTCTTTGTTTCTGACCTAAATCCCATAGCAATTGCACACGTTTTTTGTTTAAGCCTAATATCCTAGAGCGCAAATACGAAAGAGTTAAATCATATATCAAATTGAAGCTTAGAACATAAACTTAACTCTAAATGTAAAAAATGTTAAAATTCTTAATTAATTAGCCTCTTTACAGCGAGGTGAATATTTAATTAGCCAGACTTTAGACCACTCTATCTCAAAAAGTAGACGACCGATCGAGAAACTTTTTTTAGTTTTAGACTTCTTGGGTACTGTAGATGTGCTTTTCGGCCTAAAATGTGGAACGACGTCACAATGACGTCATTTATTGCGCATTTTCGCATGTGTACAAAACACATTGAGATCGTAAAAACAAATCCGACTTCTAGAGACATAATTTTTCAAATAAGCTCAAAGTTAACGTCCTAGATTACACAAATGTTTCTTAAAACAAGAAAGGTTTTATAGACAACCAGTTTAAAAGCATCAAAACTGATTAAAACATTGTCAGTAGAAAAAACCCCCAAAATTCTCAGGCAAATTGAACGCCATGGGTACTCTAACTTGAATTTGATATGTATTTATTAACGACAGAGTAAATTTTTTCCTTTTTTTTTAAGTAAAAAAAAACGCACCGTTAAACTCGTATAGCGCCCTCAATCTTTCTAGGGTTTCCTAGATTCGTTCAAGCCCCAAACCCATTTTTGACCCGTGTTGTTGACGTTTATGTAGAATATACATAGAGTCATCATTCCTGTCGCCGACTGACACAAGTCTACGGTCATTCACAAGAATCAAAAAGAATTTGTCTTGCTATCAGCGCAGCGTCGTGTAATCAGATAGTTATTCAGATTTCAGCGTGGACGTAAAGAATAGAGCGCCGTTTTACAATGCTTTCGGCCTGGCAAACTTGTCTGCGCTTGGGTCCCGTTCGCCGGAAAACGATATGTTTAAAGTTTCTTGTGCAAAGGAATTACTTCAGGAAACCGCGATGTATCAGTTACAAAACTTGATGGCGGTTGCAATAAACAATAAAAAGAGCTGATTGAGGAAAGGTGTACAAAAGAGAAATTACCTTGCTAAACGGTCAGTGGTAGATTTGAGGGTGAAGAACAAAAATTAACAATAAACCCTTACCCCATATTTACTACTTTAGCCCGGCAAGAACATACTAATCGTTACAAAGACACAACAATAGTGTTTTTAATATAGAAAACTGCAAACAAGCTAAACAGTTTCTGAAACAACCAACATTTACATTAATTTTTTTTTTACATCAATCTAAATACATCAGGGCCCAATTTTATGGCTCTGCTTACCGTAAGCTTAGGATCGGCGCTTACTGACGAAGCAGGTTATTCTGTGCTTATGTCAAGCGTATTACACGGGTTAGCATGGCATTTTGTGTGCTTGCGTAGTTAACGTTACTAGGCATTCTACCAGCTAGCGCAGACATTCTGTGCTGCTTGCTCGTTAAGCAGAGAATGGTGACCCCTAAGCGCAGAATTCAGCATTAAGCTGGCCATAAATTTGGGCCCTGAAATGATGTGCCATAGAATTGTTACTATTCAAAGCATTTTTTTTTCCTAGGGACTATATTATACAAGAACAAAACACTTTTCAACGTTTATCCGAACCGTACAAATGTAAACGATTAACTGGATGATCTGTCACTTAACCGTGTAACTGTCACAGGCTTACGTATAAGCTCGCACACTCAAATTTTTTTTAAACGTGTAACCGTTTTCAGACACGTAATAGTCACAATTTTCGCAGCACTTTTCAAGTGAATTTGTTTACGCTGATCCCAATCGTTAACATTTGAACGATTAACAGGATTATCGTTTGGTTAACCGGGTAACCGTGCAATCGATTTGTTGTGGAACGCCCTCTGGCGTTCAATGTTTCTTTCAACTAATGCCGCACGTAAAGTAATGAAATATGAAGAATTAAGCCTGTAAATTGGAAACGATATACCGTAATTTTCGGATTATAAACCGCGGTTTATACGTTGATTTTGACTTTTTTTAAACTCCTGCGGTTTATTCTCCGGGCGGCTTATACGCCGACGTATAAATATGGAAGAGAAAAATACAGCATTTTTATAAAGAAAGATCGTTTGTAAAATGTTCTAAATAAAAACAATGTTCTTAAACGATAAAAAATCCTGCAAAACATGCCTGTGTGGTGACAAAATCCTGTTGAAAATGCCTGTTGAAAATCCCGCCTCATTTGTATTCCGTGTTGCCTTTATAAAACGTTTATCAACCGCCCTATTGTTAGAGTTCAGTCCCCCCTCTGAGATGAACAATCAGCGAAACTCGAGTTAGACTAGGCTGGTCCCCTGTCTATTTATCCCAGCGATCTCCATATGCTGATATATCTCCGATGCTCCATATGCGATCTCTATACGCTAAGCTTGGGCGATATACCACGAGGTGATTTCTCACAAAGGGAATTTCCCTTGCCTTTTCGTTCCCACAGCTACACGCCGCCATTCCTTCACCCCCTAACTATAAAGTTTACCACGTTAGGAGCATGCAAGCACATCTGCGGGATCGAGGTGATGAATACTATGGCAGTGCTGTGAGAAGCACTACGTCATAATTATTCACGCAATCGGCCAATCGGAAAGCTGTGAGAAGCACTACGTCATAATTATTCACGAGATCGGCCAATCGGAAAGCTGTGAGAAGCACTACGTCATAATTATTCACGCGATCGGCCAATCGGAAAGCGGCCGGTCAGGAATCAGCCAATCAGCCTGTGCCAATTGCGCTCGTGGTGCTTCGGGTAACATGAAGAATAAAACCATGGCTAGAATGGAGAGCCTTACAGCCTTTATCAAATTTCCTTACATCAATAACCAATTCGCGGCACTTCAGTTTTAACACTATTTTTAAATCTGAAGTGGGTTCCCTCATCAACTCACGTCACAAATTAACCGCGATATCATCGAATATCGAGATATATTTTAGACGATGTATCGTGAATGAAAAAAAGCAATATCGCCCAAGCTTACCATACGCAGTTTTGCGAACTTCACTTCCGTGTTTTGAGGTTAGTTTTTTTAACATTTTGGCCGCGGTTTATACGCCCGCGCGGTTTATACGCTGACACCTAAATATTTTTTCCATATTTTGGAGCATTGCGGTTTATACGCCAGGCGGTTTATAATCCGAAAATTACGGTAGGTGTGGCAATTATTATGGTCAGCATTTCGGAGCACTTTTCAAGTGAATTTTTCAACGTTTATCCGAACTGTACAAATGTGAACGTTTAACCGTAAGATCTGTCACTTAACCGTGTAACCGTCACAGGCTTACGTATAAGCCTGCGCATTCACGAATTGTTGTGGAACGCCCCCTAGCGTTCAATGTTTCTCACAAATATTGCTGCACGCACAGTTGTATTGAAATAACAAAGACTACGAGTCTGTAAATTGGGAATGATATGTGTGTGTGTTTTATGGGATATTGTGCTGTGAAAATCGTGATCACAGTTATTATGGTCAGCATTACGCGCAACTTTTTAAGTGAATTTTTCAACGTTTATCCAACTGTGTAACCGTCACAGGCTTACGTATAAGCCTGAGCATTCACGGTTATTTTTTGTCAACATACCGTTTCTGAAACAGTTGGTGACCCGTGTAACAGCAGTTTCATAAACAAAATTTCAAGAAAAAAAACCTGTTTACACAACCGTGCATGTGACCTAATATCATAAAGCGTAAAAATATGAAAGAGTTAGATCCTATATCAAATTGAAGCTTAGTACATGAACTTAACCCTCAATGTAAAATTTGTTTAAATTCTTAATTAATTAGCCCATTTACAGCGAGGTGAATATTTAATTAGCCAATCTTCAGACCACTGTATCTCGAAAAGTATAGACCTTTCTTTATGCAACGTCACAGCCCGAGTTTTTGCCAACCCAGGTTGGAAAAGTATGGAAAGCCATAACTACAAATCCAAAACAGATTGCCACAGTTTGTAGCAGTGTTACAAAAATATTCAAAAAAAGTGTTGAATTTGTTGGAAACAAATCAACCAATCATGGAAGGTATTTCCGTTCATGAATCTTTACAGAAAATGTTGAATTTTGTCACAACATTTTTTAACACAATTGAACGTTTTGGGTTAGCCGTAAAGCCGTTGGTCCCGTGTGTTGTGTAATGCACGTAAAGAACCCAGTGCACTTATCGAAAAGAGAAGGGGTTTGCCCCGGTGTTCCTGGTTTGATCGGCTGCATATTGCGCCACAGCACCTTGTAAACCATTACATGGTGCTATGTAAAGAAATAGGCCTCAAAATTCAAAAAGTAGCTCCACATGTATACCTTGCAGGAAAATATTGACTGTTGAAGCGCCTTGAGCGTCACTGAGTGACGGATATGAGCGCTATATAAGAAGCCATTATTATTATTATTATTATTAACATTCGGCCGTCCATGCCAATCGGCGCACTTTGTTTATCAACAAAAGAAAGGTCTATAGAACCGATCGTCAAACTTTTTTCAGTTATAGACTCCTTGGTCATGGGAGATTAGCCTTGGGTAACCGTGACCCCATGTTGACATTTACTTCCGGGTCAACCGGAAGTGAGACCACATCTCAAGAACTACACAACCGAAGTTCAAACTTTTTTCAGTTATGGACTCTTTGGGCATTGGAGATTAGCCTTGCGTAACCTGACCCCATGTACGTTGACCTTTACTTCTGGGTCAACCGGAAGTGGGACCATATCTCAAGAACTACACAACCGATTTTCAATTTCTAAAACCGGAACAGCTTCGTGTTTGTACACAAACACATAATGTCTAGTTTTTATTATTATTATAATATATATATTAATTTTTTGGGGGGGACTTGCGCAAGCATCACTGGATATTTTTCAGAAACAAGTTATTCATACCACTGTTTATGGTCCATAAAACTTCCGGCGTTACCTGGTTACGCTTTTGATTAAACATTTGTGAATGTATCCATTCTGTTGAAAAATCAAACACAGTATGACATTGTTCCTGTATAATGAGCTCCTCTGTGAAAACCAAAGATTAATTCAGTGTTCTGCTTCGAAAAAAAGCCTGTGGTTTCTTATTCAAATATTGAAAGATCTACTAATCATTGTTAGTTTTCAAATTCATTATACAGTGTGTCCATCCAGGTAATTGATCTTCAAACATTATGGACAAAGTAAATACCAACAAGGTACACATTCAGGAACTGCCTGTCGCCCACTCATCAACCAATTCTGGGACTTGCTACTCTCCACTTCTGTACATTTTAGCAACTGGTTATGTTGTGGTTTGTTCCTCCAACAGTGTTGTCTTTCCTCTTCTTTTCCACTTTTGTTCATCCTGGTCCAGCGACATCTGCCTTGACACTTTTTACACAACCTCTAGCAAGTTTTTCCTGAGTTCTCTTGAACTGCCAGTGAAAGCTCCACTGCTCAATGTTACCACCAAGCACTTACCTTGTGCAGAATCTTGAAGAGTAGAATTGATTGCCCAGACATTGGTTTTACAAAATTTCATGATCTTACCAAATAGATGTTTCACAGTATTAACCACCCCAACGTATCCAAACATTCCAGTGTGTGGCACTGCTCAATGTAATAAATCCTTACCCTTCCAATTAATATTATGTGAGTAAAGATTTATTAGGCAGTTTGTTTTCTGTTCTCCTTCTTTATCTTCCCCTTAACTCTTCTCTACACCATAACTCAGATTTGAATGAAATTGAGCCTTGAAACTCATTAGACAATTGAACCTCAATATGAAAAACAGCAAAATGCTCATGACTTCATGACAGCATCAGGTGTGAAATTAGATTAAATCAAAGTTTAATATTTGAAAAAACCATGAACTCCTGAAAATTACAATCTAATATCATCGAGAAAGGTCTTCAAAAACTCTTCTTTACAGTTCTTTACAGTTCCTTCAAACTCTTCTTTACAGCATAACTCAAAAAAGAAACTGAATTGAACTTTGAAACTTATCAGATAATTGAATCTCAGCATCAATATGGAACCTGAACAATTACGTCATGATGAAGTCATTAAGTGTCTAATTACATTAATTCAAATTTATGACTCCTGAGCCACTCATACCATGCTTTTTACAATCTATACATCTTAGGAAAGATCATTGACAGACAAACAGTCAAACAGACATGACGCCAATTTGACCTTGTCTTCCAGTCAAAACCGGAAGTTAAAGTGAATAAATAACCAAAAGCCCTAATTTTAGCTCTGCAGCCAACATGAAAGGGAGTTTGAATACAGTTTCTGTGTATAAAATTACCATTGGCATTTTCTACAAATATAGCGCCCTCTGGTGACATTGTTTCAAAAGATAATATTTTACAAAACTATAACTGATGAATAAAACAATAAACAATTAGTTGTATTCACATAAAAGAAAAGGTAAAGAAAACTATTAAATTGATGAAACTTTCATATTTAACAGGCTTACACCAAGTATTACACCAACTGGTGACACCAACTGGTGACACCAACTATCAATTATGAATCTCAAACTTTAATCAAGCATCAGCAACATGAACAACTTGAATTTCTAGTTATATTTTTTATTCACTCAAAACAAAACCTAAGATTTCCTAATCTTTAAAGGAATGGTGGGTTAAAACCCCTTTTCAAGATGCAATGTACTGTTTAAAGGGTCTGTATACGTTTGGTAATCACTCTTAAAATTAATGGCAATAAAAACTTATTGGTCATAAGCCTACAGCAGCTACGATAGAATAAAGCATTTTAAGAAACATTTCACTTCGAATTAATGTGGTTATGTAAAAAGATAGCAGATTTTATGCCCCAAAATTTGAATCGGAGAAACGTTTCTGTCAGAAACATTTCTCAGATTGTGTATTCCAATTAGGGATTATTCTTCCTCCGTAGACATATTCACTCCGGATTTTCTGTGATATCTCAAAAACGCGACCACCTTTTGAAATGAAATTTTCACAAGTTGGTTTTATTGTATATATCTACATTTAAATAGGATTGAAACAATCGAACGGTTCCAAAAACCATAGGTATACTTTGCCTTTAATGCAATTTTCGGCTCATTAGGTGTTCGGGCACTCCGCCCGGAACACCTCTTGTTTTTGTTCCGGTTTTTTTTCTTACTTTTTAGGTGTTCGGAGCGGAGCGTAGCTCCGAACACCTCTTCTTATTGTTCGTTTTTTTTTTTTTTTTTTACTTCTTTGCAGATTCTTCTTCTTCTCTTCGCCGCTTGTCCGCTAACAAAAACACACTTCCCAAGCTCATATAAACTTGAAATTTCTATCATAGTTAGATAACCATTAGGAGACGAAACTGTTTCATTTACGTCATGATGACATCATCAGGTGTCAAGTTACAAGGTTTTTAAAATTAAAAAATTTAATCTTTGAAAATCCATATCAAATCAAGATGAAGAGACCGTCGGTTACTTTTTGCGGGATTATATAGAGGTAATATGGGTCTTCATTTTTTATTGTGTGCGTGACATGACTTGACCTCTACTTCCGGTCGAAACAGGAAGAAACAGGAAGTGCCTTGTAATTTAAAAGTGGCACACTTTTTGAAGTTTTTTTTCACGGTGTTATAGTCGAGCAAGAGTCTGGTTTAAAAAAATAAGACAAGTGACGTCATAAAAGTCAAGAGCGCCCTCTAGCGGCAGGTTGAAAACAATTAAAAATACACTTTTACTAGATGTCTGTGGCGAAGTTTATGATAATCGTTTCAAAATTGGTATACATAATGACCTTCTTGCAGACAACATATGTGTGAATTTTTAGATTGATGACGTCATCATGTGTCACGTGGTATCGCATTAAAGGTTTACTTTTTGAAGCTGTGTATCTACAAAACCACAAGATTGACTGAGTTGAAACTTGGCATGTTGATAGACAGTTATATTGACTACTTAAAGCTAGAGTGACGACTTGATGACGTCATCAATTCTTTTTATACAAATTATTGAAATTTTGACCAATTGTTACATATCTTCAGTTCAAAGCAAGCTATAATCGAATTTAATTTTGCATGAGACTTGGAAGGTCCTACAAGGATATAATGTTGAGTGACGTTTTCACGACGTCATCGATTTTCATGTTATGTCACCACCAAGGTAGTGTTTTACAAGATCTATATGTACAGAACAACTTTGGTGATCAAATGGAAACTTTGCTTGTACTCAAGCTGGGATGTGTTACATCCAAAAAGTTTGGTCAAATCTTTAGAACCACCATTCTAAAGACTCTATAGAAGTATATCAAAATTTAATACACAGACATGTTTATAAAATTTCTTTGAAACACGAGGTCACACCGAACACCTCTTTTTTGTTTCCAAAAAAAAATTATGTCTAGTTAGGTGTTCGGAGCGGAGCGTAGCTCCGAACACCTCTTCTTATTGTTCGTTTTTTTTTTTTTTTTTACTTCTTCAGATTCTTCTTCTTCTCTTCGCCGCTAACAAAAGCACACTTCCCAAGCTCGTATAAACTTGAAATTTCTACCATAGTTAGATAACCATTAGGAGACGAAACCGTTTCATTTACGTCATGATGACGTCATCAGGTGTCAAGTTACAAGGTTTTTAAAATTAAAAAATTTTATCTTTGAAATTCTGTAACAAATCACACTTAAGAGACCGGCGGTTGTTTTATGCGGGATCATACTTAGGACATATAGGTCTTTATTTTTTGTCGTGTGCGTGACCTCACATGACCTCTACTTCCGGAAGAAACAGGAAGTGCCTTGTAATTTAAAAGTGGCACACTTTTTGAAGTTTTTTTTAACGGTGTTATAGTCGAGCAAGAGTCTGGTTTAAAAAAATAAGACAAGTGACGTCATAAAAGTCAAGAGCGCCCTCTAGCGGCAGGTTGAAAACAATTAAAAATACACTTTTACTAGATGTCTGTGGCGAAGTTTATGATAATCGTTTCAAAATTGGTATACATAATGGCCTTCTTGCAGACAACATATGTGTGAATTTTTAGATTGATGACGTCATCGTGTGTCACGTGGTATCGCATTAAAGGTTTACTTTTTGAAGCTGTGTATCTACAAAACCACAAGTTTGACTGAGTTGAAACTTGGCATGTTGATAGACAGTTATATTGACTACTTAAAGCTAGAGTGACGACTTGATGACGTCATCAATTTGTTTTATACAAATTTTAGAAATTTTGACCAATTGGTACATATCTTCAGTACAAAGCAAGCTATAGTCAAATTTCATTTTGCATGAGACTTGGTAGGTCCTACAAGGATATAACGTGGAGTGACGTTTTCACGACGTCATCGATTTTCATGTTATGTTACCACCAAGGTAGTGTTTTACAAGATCTATATGTACAGAACAACTTTGGTGATCAAATGGAAACTTTGCATATGTACTCAAGCTGGGATGTGTTACATCCAAAAAGTTTGGTCAAATCTTTAGAACCACCATTCTAAAGACTTTATAGAAGTGTACAATATTTAATACACAGACATGTTTATAACATTTCTTTGAAACACGAGGTCACACCGAACACCTCTTTTTTGTTTCCAACAAAAAATTATGTCTAGTTAATACTTCTTCTTCTTCTTCTTATCCCCCGCGATTGTCCGCTAACAAAAGCACACTTCCCAAGCTCGTATAAACTTGAAATTTCTACCATAGTTAGATAACCATTAGGAGACGAAACCGTTTCATTTACGTCATGATGACGTCATCAGGTGTCAAATTACAAGGTTTTTAGAAAAAAATAAATTAATCTTTGAAATTCTGTAACAAATCACACTTAAGAGACCGGCGGTTGTTTTATGCGGGATCATACTTAGGTCATATAGGTCTTTATTTTTTGTCGTGTGCGTGACCTCACATGACCTCTACTTCCGGTCGAAACAGGAAGAAACAGGAAGTGCCTTGTAATTTAAAAGTGGCACACTTTTTGAAGTTTTTTTTAACGGTGTTATAGTCGAGCAAGAGTCTGGTTTAACAAAATAAGACAAATGACGTCATAAAAGTCAAGAGCGCCCTCTAGCGGCAGGTTGAAAACAATTAAAAATGCACTTTTCCTAGATGTCTGTGGCGAAGTTTAAGATAATCGTTTCGAAATTGGTATACATAATGACCTTCATGCAGACAACATATGTGTGAAGTTTTAGATTGATGACGTCATCGTGTGTCACGTGGTATCGCCTTAAAGGTTTACTTTTTGAAGCCGTGTATTTACAAAACCACAAGATTGACTGAGTTGAAACTTGGCATGTTGAAAGACAGTGATATTGACTATGTAAATCTAAAGAAAGAACATGATGACGTCATTCCTTTTTTTATACAAATATTTGAAATATTGACCAATTATTACGGGTATTTATTGACCCGCTGTCAAACCACGGGCTACACACACACTACGCGAACTAAACCAGTTTACTGTTTTTTTATCACGTAGTGTGTGTGTATACGTTGAGCAAATCATCCGCAAGGTTCAAAGTCCATCAAACATGCTTGTGGTCTAGTCTCTGTTCAAGGTTCGCGCAACCTGCTTTTGACAATACGCTTTGTTAGTCTCTAAAACAGCCGTCCATGCAAACCTCGTTAACAATCAAATGCTATGCTTTCGATCGTGTGCTTTTTAAAACTTTTGCTAAAGCTGGTGGTGCTATATCAAATTATGGTCATGCTTTTACCACGCTCTGTGGCATTATTGGCTTGCTCTGTGACAGATCGGCTCGTTTTAGTCTACGCAAACACCAATGTGAGCATTTTTGTTGGCCAACAAAGACACACTTTGAGTCGTGCGTAGCGCGTACACGCGTGCACTTTTCCATTGTTTTTCATCAATGATGGTGGTCAATGACGTGGTCAATTTGCTTTGATTTGCTGTAAAACGTTAATCGGTGACAGGGTACGCTGAATATAAGGCATTTCATCACTAAGGTGATAAAAGGAATTGTCGTGTGCTTATTAATACTAGCAGAAAACATGCGTAAAACGTAACAACGATCTACAACCACGTTGTAAATTTACAATAAATTTGCAATGTTGTGTTTTGCACTCGTGGGGCCCAATTTAATAATATTATGTACTGGAGCATTATTTTTGTGCTCCTATAGTAAATTGCAAGATTGAGCTCAAGCCGCGATATATTACATTTAACGCTTGTTTTCCTGATAAAAGACGTCATCAATTGTAACATGACTTCGACTTAAAGTTGCAGTTTTACCAGATTTGTATACACAGTATTACAATTGCTTGGTCAAGCTTAAAACCAAATTGATGTATTCAAGCTGACAATGAGTAACATCCCATATTTGAACGTCATGCCGAACACCTTGTTTTTGTTGTGTAACACAAATTTAAGTCTAGTTTTATAAGTATGTTTTTGACTAGAAGTCTGGCATGAATTTTCTGGAAATTGATTAAATCCTTTGTTTTACACACATTTCTCAAAACCATCCATGTACAATCTAACGCTATCTCATTGAATCTACAATTTTGTTATTGAAGGTGTGGTCTGTAAAAAGGAACATCCTACGAACACTAATTGTTGTAGCACAGCTGGGTACTGCATATGCTTTCAAAGATGAGTTCGCTTATATCTCATCATTTACAGGTAAGTACTTCAGTCACTTGAACATTGTAGTAGACTGTGTAAGTCTCGAGATTATTCTAAATTTCCGGAACCAATGTTGTCCCAACCATAAGGGGCTGTACGTAGGCAAGATTTTGTTTTGTCAATTACTTTAGTTTAACGTAGTTTATTGCCATGAAAATTATATATATTTTGGGGGTAATGGAACACTACATGTAAGTGATAAAAAAATGAAAGTAAAATAAATTTAACAAAGTAAACTCAAGAATTAAACTCAAACTCAGCTTCTGGTATCTTGCAAATTTTTTCGAATATTTGCCCACCTGATCATGAAACTTTTGTAAACGCTTGCTTTGGTCGCCCGATTATTATCGCCAGACACTGTGATTGCCAGAAACTAAGCCCTTTCATTGCAGTCTATGGTCGCTGAGGCATCAGCTTCCTCTATATACTTTGCCGCGTGTCAATTTTACACCCCTGTGACCATTTGGTGTTTGCGTATAAAGTTCAGATAAAATAAACATCATTGTCCCAGAGTTTTTATTTTGTATCAACAATAATTAACAAATTACTTTTATTTATTATAAAAACTAAAACTCATTTTATTAAAATTGTCATTCACATTTTTTTCATAATTACAATTTAAAAACAAAGATTTGATTTCTGACAAGAAAACAAAATCTCTGTTAGATATGTTTTCTCGTTTTAATACAAGCGAGACTTAAAGGCACTGAACACGTTTTGTAATTCCCTAGCCGAAGGCTTTCCTCGCTAGAGTCTTTTTTTACCACACTGCCCGCAATAGCGCCCTCAAGCGTCCGACCCTTCCACCATGCTGCCACATGTGAGACAACTCGTCCTCTTTTTCTCTGGCGTCCGTGAAGTCAAGACGCATTTCCGAAGAGCTCCGTTCAGGTTTTTATGAAACCGTTCCTTGCTATATATTTTACTGTTTTTCAGTTGAGTTTTACTTGCTGTTTTGGTAAGTTTCTATACGCTTTCTTTACCACCTTTTCCAGTGTTTTATTGGTGTATTTTCTTTGTTGTTTTTACCGGAAATAAATCCAAAATTTCTGGCAAAAAAAAAAAAAAATCATAAATAAATTATGGCGGAGCCACGAGGTAAGCTTGGAACTCGGCTGTCTTTTCAGGTTTGTTGTTCATCTTCTTTACTTCCTCGTCCACAAGATTCACATGAGCTTTACCCCTACTGTCGAACTTGCAACCGGCTTAGGCCCTGCACTGTTTGCCGCAGTTGGGTGGATTCGGATTGGGAGATCGTTACATCTTGGCTTCGTGCTCGATCACCCTCCTCTGCTTCGGATCCTGGCCCTTCCGGAGGTATACCTTCGCGGTCCCTGCCCTGCGAGAAGGTTTTGGCTCGGACCCCTAAACCCACCGGGGACATACCTTTGCGGTCCCTGTCCTCTGGAAGGGTTGCTAGTTCTGGGGCTGTTAGTTCTCCCGGAGACATACCTTTGCGGTCCCTGTCCTCCGGCAAGACAACCGAGACCGGAACTCTCCTGAGTCACTTGGAGACATACCTCCGCGGTCCCTGTCTCCCAGTCTGGCTGAGGCTACTGATTTTTTAACTTCCCAAGTTATACCTTCGCGGTCACTGACTGCCGAAGGGATAATGCCTTGTTCTGAAAGGGCTGGACCCATCGGGACTCCAGACCCTTCACCATCTGGTGCTATCAGAAAAAAGAAGGCTAAAGGGGCGCAACCCGGTGGTTCCGCTGGCTCTACTCGCCCTAAGCCAGCCACGGCTGTTAAAACTGGCAAGAAGAAATTGCCTGTCAAGAAATCCTTATCACAGCCTTTATCAAGCCCTCAAAGCGATCATCGCAGCAGAGCCGATTCTAGCGGAGATGATACTTGTCGTAGCCATCGGAAGAAGCGACGTGACTACACTTCAGGCTCATCTTCCGGCGATGACTATTCACGAGACCGCCGTAGACACCGCAGATCGCCAGACCCATTCTACAGCGCTTCTCTTGCAGGGGTTCCGCGACCTTTCAGCCACGATCTGTTCGCTCATCCCAAATCCAGCCATGCCGGCTCCGCCAGTTCCAACTACCCCTCTGGAACCGATGGTTCAGTCATCAGACTCGGGGTCAGAAGCTGCGGTTTCTATTTTTGTTTCGGACGAATTTTCCGATGATGAACGTATATACCCCCGCTGGGGTCCCGCCATCTGCCAGTCAGGCTCCGACTGACGTTTCCAGGCTTCAAAAGCCGTCTTCTCAGTCCGACGTAACGACCAATGTTAGT
The DNA here is from genome assembly GCA_037783415.1 of Leptasterias polaris. NCBI lineage: Eukaryota > Metazoa > Echinodermata > Asteroidea > Forcipulatida > Asteriidae > Leptasterias > Leptasterias polaris. The sequence continues at coordinate 694,277 of JAZGTN010000176.1, read as the reverse complement.
GCAACGGCCTTTAACCCCTTGCATTGCACCCATGGGGCACGGCCTTTACCCACGGGCGAGCCACGGACGAGCCAGTGGCTTCTGATGGAGGTTCCCGTCAGTCTTTTAAACGCCGCACAGCTCCTGCAACCGCTAAAGACGACAATTTTCCAATTCTACCAATCGACCGAATTAGTGCAGACCGGATGAAGACGCTCTCCGAGGTCAAGCGGGTTCGTCCCTTCAAAGTCCCTCAGGCGGACTACGAAAGGTTCTTATCCATCCCTGTGCTGCCCTCTGCTTCCAGAGATAAGATTGCGGCCGATGCTGGGACCCGCACATCAGTCAAGGCTCTGTTTCCAGGGAAAGAAAAGAACACATTGGAGGATGTCCTGGTAAGGGAACGTTGCAAAATTAAACACGCGGTATTCACACCGGTACCAGTGTTTTTTCCTGCGGTGCCCATGTAAGGGTTTGTTGGAAGTAGGTATGAATAGATTCTTGTAAACCTGAATAATCTATGCATGAGAGGTCATGCCATGCTCATTAAGACCATGGCTACTCAAAGGAACTATGGGTTCAATGGCTTGAGGTTTTCCGACAATACCTCACCAAACAGGGCAAAGCAAGCATTGTAAAATTTTGTGGGGATTAAAGGATTTCACCTTAGGGCCACCTGGCATGAAACTGATCACTGTTGCAGGAAAGGATTAACACAGAAAGCTGGGAAAACTGTTAGCACACGGCCTGACAATTTTTTATGTACATGTACATGTACATGTATAAATAAATTTGAGGATTTTAAGCAATTCTGAAATATCTCGAATTTGTTTTCAACTTTGCTTGCTCTTTATGAATTCTTGGGAAAAGTATTAGTTATCTACATCTACTTAAAACAACTCACACTTCCCTTAGCAGATAATTTGAATTTGAATATGATTTATAAGTCTTGTGTATGTTTATTTAATACCTCGGGAGCCCTTACTTTAAAAAAATTGAAAACCATCCAGCCAAAATGCATAGCAGGAAATTATTAATCAAAACGGTAAAGACCTTCCCTCATCATCAGTCCAGGATTCCCAAAAAGGCATGAGAGTAAGAAAAAGACAGAGATAACACATCTTAACAAAGCCCAATTATCCACTGCAACCAGGGATTAAGGGGATGAAGTCTGTCTTGAATAGTTCCTTTGTACTGTGCACTAGCTTACTTGGAAGATCTTTGCTCTTGAATAATTCTATGACAAAATGGCTGTGTGCGCTGACCTGTAAGTTTAATAATGAGCAGGTTATCACAGCCATCAAGTACCAGTACTACCTCAAAAAACACCAGTACCAGTGTGAATACCGCATGTTTAATTTTGCAACGTTCCCTAAAGGTAGACACGGCTTCACGTGCAGGTCTCTGTGTCTCCTGTTTCCTTCAATTGTTATCAGAGTATTTGGTATGTTCTTGTGAAACGGATTCTCCAGTCTTAGCTGAAGCCACCGAGATGGCATTTCGCTGTCTGGATGACTGTCTTAGGATCTGTATGGATCAGTTCACAAGGGTGTCTATGATTGTCACAGCTGCCCGTAGGACCAACGTAATTGATTCCATCTTTCTTCCTTCTGATGGTGTCAAGACTAGTCTGGAAGGTCTCCCACAGTTGGGTTCTGATCTCTTTGCAGGAAAGTTCCAGGAGGTGATGGAATTGGAGGCTAAGCGAATTAAAGCTACAGATAAGATCAATCTTCGCAGGGCCTCGGGTCAGGGTGCTCCCAGTTCGTCCAGGGGGAACGCTCGAGGCAGAGGTCAGCGTTTTCCCAGGAAACCTTTGAAGCCTTTTCGACCTGCCACTGTAACCTCCCCGACTTTTTCCACAACACCCCAGCAGTCGCCGATCACACCTTCACGCACTGCCTATGGTCGTGGCCGCGGCTCCAAGCCTGGATATACTCCTCGGCCTAAGTCTTCTTTCGGGTCGCCCCGGGGTGGCCCGTGGCGTAGGTGACGATCTCACTCTCTCGGCCCCTCCCCTAGGGCCCGTGGGGGGCCGTCTTTCCAATTTCGCAAAGACTTGGGCCCTTTTCACCGACGACAGGTGGGTACTTGGTACCGTCAGGCACGGTTACATTCTCGAGTTCACAAGTACCCCCCGTCGTCGCCTCTTGTCAGGATAACCCCAGTCCCGTCAGATCCAGACAAGTGTCTGGCACTGGAGTCAGAAATCCAAGCTCAGCTCTTCAAAAGAGCAATCACCAGGGTTCCAACCAGTCAGGAAAGTCTGGGTTTTTATTCAACATTCTTCCTTACACCCAAGAAGTCAGGGGAATGGCGCCCCATTCTAAATTTGCGCCCCTTGAATTGTTACTTACGACCAAGACGCTTCCGGATGGAAACTTTGCACATAGTCCTCGAGTCGTTACCACTTCCAGCGTGGGCAGCCTCCCTCGACTTGAAGGACTCTTACTTGCATGTACCCATTGCAAAACATCACCGGCCCTTCTTGCGGTTCCGTTACTCAAACGTAACCTTCCAATTTCGATCGCTTCCCTTCGGGCTATCAACAGCTCCATACCCGCCAATATCCCTTCTTTCAAGGGTCTTGACGAAGATCGAGGCGACTCACTGTCGGGTCCTTCTCGTGGCCCCGTTTTGGCCACGTCAACCATGGTTTCAAAACCTAATCCGTCTACTCATACATCCCCCTGTGGTTCTCCCTCAACGGGAAGATCTGATCAGTTAACCTCATTCCCGCATCCGTCATGCTCAGTCGGGGACACTGCATTTAACGTGCTGGTTGCTGTCGAGTGATCTCTCTGCTCAGCTGGCCTTTCAACGGACGCTGCAGCCTTGGCAGCCAGGGGTCGGTGATCGTCAACCCGGCGAACGTACGACAGCCGATTCGACATTATCACAAGTGGTGCCGGGACAGATCTATTGATCCCTGCTCAGCATCTGTTCGACATATAGGTAATTTTCTTCTCGAACTGTTCCAACAAGGCCTCTCTGTGGCCACTGTTCGGGGATATCGAGCAGCTTTGGGGGCTGTTCATGATGGTTTCCAGGACGGGTCGACCATTTCTAACGGTAAGGCTTTGGCCCAGCTACTGCGGGGTATGTTCATAGAACGTCCTCCCCGCAAGAAACTCCTTCCCTCTTGGGATCTTGGTCAGGTCTTACAATCACTTTCCCAAGCGCCCTTTGAGCCTATGGCTCACAGTTCTTTGCTTAACCTTTCTATTAAGACAGTTTTTCTGGTGGCCATAGCTACAGCAAGACGTCGTAGCGAGCTTAGGGCATTAACTCTTGACCAAGGTCACATCAGGTGGGAACCGAATGGGGTACGTCTAATCCCTCATATTTCCTTTCTTACGAAAAACCAATCACCGTCCTATCAGCCACCAGATATCTTTATCCCTGACATCAAATCAGTTTCTACGGTGTCAGAGGATAAATTGTGGTGTCCAGTTCGGGCACTCAAATGGTATCTGGCTCGGATAAAGTCACTCCGGGGGGGAGGTTTCTCAGATCTTCATATCGACTACCAGGCCCCATGGTGCGGTCTCGCCGGACACCATCTCGCGCTGGATTGTTAAAGCAATCCAGTCATCCAACTCTGAGTGGCCCACCACTCCTGGCGGCAGTATCCATGCCCATGAGACTAGGGCTGTATCGACCTCTTGGGCCTTCATGAAAGGAGTCCCACTGCAGGACATTCTCCAAGCTGCAGCCTGGAAGACTCCCTCAACCTTCACGTCTTGCTATCTGCGAGATGTCATGCGAACACATGGACGGGTTGCTCAGCTATGCCTTCGGGTTCTACCCCTCAACAGGGATAAGATGTCTTACCCCAAGGCCCTTGGAACTGTCTTTTGGGTGAGTACCCACTTTTTGTTCCTTTTGATTTTTAATTTTCATGATATGGGAGGACGCGAAGGGACGAACTTACAGGGTTTTCAGTTTGATCCTTTTAATGTCTCCTCCTTAGTTTGCCTCGCCCTGCCCTCTTCCATGGTTCGGTGCTAATCTGTGCATTCGTAGGTTTAACAGGTAAGGGAGTCCCTGAAGTGGACTCCCCCCAAATCAAGGGTGATTTGGGAGTCCGCGAAGGGATGATACTTACCTGTTAAACCTCCCACCCTCCTTCCCCACTTGGGCTCGGTTTCTCTTCTTTTTTTACTCACACTTGAGAAAAAGAGGACGAGTTGTCCCACATGCGGCGGCATGGTGGAAGGGTCGGACGCTTGAGGGCGCTATTGCGGGCAGTGTGGTAAAAAAAGATTCTAGCGAGGAAAGCCTTCGGCTAGGGAATTGTGCATTCGTAGGTTTAACAGGTAAGTATCGTCCCTTCGCGGACTCCCAAATCACCCTTGATTTGGAGGAGTCTGGAGGATTGGTACTAGTACAAATAAATTAGATGAGTAATTTAATAGATGTTAATTTTTTTGCATCGGGGATAAAGAATATAATTGAGCAGATGTCTTACCACTAGACCACCGAGCTAGCCCGATGGCTAGAGGCGGTTCAAATCCTTAGCAGTGGGCACCGCAATGATTTAATAGATGTTAATTTTGTTTTCTTTACAGAATTCGGGTAAGTACCGAGTATACAGTGCTTAACACACATTGGTGTAAGGGTATAAACCAAATTATAAATGAGTAATGACAAATACAAAATGTAATGTACATTCATACTACAGACTTAATAAAATGTTTGAGACACAGGGTTTAGTATTTGGAATAGCAAGGTTGATTCTAACATGACATGCACATTTCTGACTTTCTGCAGGAGCAATTGGAAGCACAATGATTGCCTACATTATCCCAGCTGTAATACATTTGAAGCTGAAAAGACATGATTTAGGAATGATGATCATTTGTAAAGATATTTTCCTGATTATCTTTGGATTGATTGGAGGAGTGACAGGTGTCTATACCTCTGTCAGATCCATTATTGCAGATTTCCAGTAAAGGTATTGTGCAACCACTACATCAAGTCACAAGTTTGATTGTGAATTAGAACTGATGCTGAATGCTCTCAAGAATGTTGATGTCAATGCACTGTAGTTTGTTAATAAGGACCTTGGAGACTTTCTGCACTGTGGTCGGTTGAAGACTGGTCATGTGGGTGCATGTGATACAAAGACCGGCTCAGTGAACTAGAGAAAAAATGACCCCTAAACTGGCATCGTATTGTATATAAATTATGTGAACAATGTGTAGGGAACTATCACTTATGTTTTTGGTAAGAGTTGTTAGTGTCACGTACATGTGCATAACACGCTTATGTGTCAACGTGCAGACAGTGTACCAACTTATTACATAAAGTTTTTCATATGTTGTATAGATTAGTTAATTTCTATAATGCATAGTCTGGTTCTTGATGATATGCATAATTAGTTAATTGTGTGTATGAGTAGGAACAATTAAAAAGACATGGATGGAATCTATTTATTTTTACCATGTTTTAAAGATTTGTATTTGATGTTTATTTTTTAAGGTATATTTTAATGAGAACCCAGTCTTCACTGTTTGGCAATGAACTTGGTTGGTAGCTCTGGATTAGTCCATTACAAGAGCAAGCCACCAACCAAGGTCATTACACATGCAGTGAACTCCGGGTCCTTCCCACTGTTTGTCCATAAGTGATCATTGCCATTAAGTTACTGTTTAATTTCTAAAAAAACAAAACTCCAAAACAAGCAAACAAACAGCAACAAAAATAGTCACAAGGACCTTTTCTTTTTTTGTAGAAGATTAGCTTGTGGATTTTTGTGTGGAAGATAGTTCAAATTATTTGTCTGAAATGTATTTTATTTTGTTTTCATACATCCCAGATTGGATTTACAATAAAATAATGCCAATATTATCGGTAGTGGAGTGATATGTCACAAGATATGCTGAACAATTTTTACAGTGGGTTCAGTATATGTTTATAAATATATCCTGGAGTCAACCGATCAAATAACAGAAAAATTATTCGGAAACAGAAACTAAATGAAATTCTAAAAAAACAACCATCTGACTCACCTTTTGAAAAGTATTGACTGCACTGTCACTGTGGTTGATGAGTTGAGTTATTAGTTGAATATGAAAGTTCTTCTTAATCTTTACATATTAGCCTACATGAAATTGTAGGCTAATATGTAAAGATTAAGAAGAACTTCATGAATTATAAATTTAAACTCGGTAATCTTTTTAAAGGTATTATACAGGATTGGCAGAGCTGACAAAATAATCACAGACAGTGTTCATGTTTTGTGTAATCAACCACATACATGAAATAACAAACCTGTGAAAATTTGAGCTCAATTGGTCATCGAGGTCACGAGAAAATAGTGAAAAGAGACCTTATGTGTTTTCTGTTTTTCAAACATGGAGTTTATTATCGCGCGCGATAAAAACTATTGTTTTACTCATTTCTCAGAAACGATAGCATTTTAGGCAGAAATATTTTAAGGAACCCTTTCTACCATTACTTACTTTAAATCATGTAAGTTATGTGTGAATCTGTGAACATTTGTGTTTTTCGATCTTACCAATAGTGTACAGGGCCTTTAAGTGGTAACATTTAATTATTATTTAGTTGAATATAGGCCTAACTGTTTTTACTTAGCTTAATAGTGAACAATTTAATTTTATATTTCTATATTTTCTTTTCAACTGGTGTAATTGGTAGCTATTGTGCTGTTTGAATTGGATTTGTCAATATAACAAATGGTTTATTTTTGTTTATTTATTTATTTTTCTTGATTTACAAGATGAAACAATGAGCCTATATATAAATTTGTTCACACATTTGATTTTAGTAAAATAGTTCCTATTATGATCTATACGAAATTGGAATAAGCTATTGGGTGTCACCAAAAACATAACATTTTCTTTTCTACATGCTTTGGCCTGATGGTAATACGGATCTGGTCACCGTGCATCTTGCCCTGTCTTGAGGTAAACGGGAATCAAAATGGTGGATCACAAACACATGTCGACTGCACGATACGCACAATGTACCTATAAATTAAAACAACTAAATCCCACTTTCCTGAGGGAGCGAGGGCCACTTGTCTTGGAAATAGTAAAGAATACCGATGTACTAACAATATTTATCACCTAGTGTCTTTTTGTTATTTGTTCGGGCAACGTCATTCGGGTGAGGCCCAAAAATTTACATTGTTTTGTTCCGTATTTTACCTTTTTGTTTGTTTTAGGTATTCGGACATATGCTAGATGTTAAACTGCACTCAATCTAATGTTAATATTTCAAAAATGCATAAATCCTGCTGAACCTTACAATAAATTTTCACAATCAGTAGAACAGGCTTAAAAAGTTAGCAGAAATTCGCACTGATTTGTACGGAATGGTTTTTAGGACATGAAAAAAAAATAACATGCTATTCCGCCCTGGCGGTTTACTATCTCGCCAGGGTGGATTAGTAATCAGCCCGGGTGGATTAGTAATCAGCCCGGGTGAAGTAGTAATCCGCCCGAGCGAAATAGTAATCCGCCTGGGCGGAATAGCTGTTTTTTTTACCATGTCCTAAAACACTTTCGAGATTTGACCCGATTTGACGTGGTCTTCCTTTTCAAACCGGGAAGTTAAAGTGAAAAAAGTTTGAGTTCAGGAGCCCAAAACCACTAGGAACTTTCAGTTGATGAAGTATAGACCTTTCTTTTGCAACGTCACAGCCCAAGTTTTTGCCAACCCAGGTTGGAAAAGTATGGAAAGCCATAACTACAAATCAAAAACAGATTGCCATAGTTTGTAGCAGTGTTACACAAATATTCAAAAATAGTTTTGAATTTGTTGGAAACAAATCAACCAATCATGGAAGGTATTTCCGTTCATGAATCTTTACAGAAAATGTTGAATTTGGTCACAACATTTTTTAACACGATTGAATGTTTTGCTAACATTCGGCCGTCCATGCCAACCGGCGCACTTTGTTTATCAACAAAAGAAAGGTCTATAAACTTTGAAGTAGGCTATAAACATACCAAACGACAATTGATGGCGCAATTACTACGTCACTGCGGAAACGAACCTTAGGTCAGAAATTGCCCTCTCTTGCTTCACCGTCCACGGAAAAACGACTTACTCGTTGTCCATAAAACAAAGGACAATGATGTCGTCCACGCAACACTTAAACTTCAGAAAGACTCTAACATGTACTGTTAATAAGTGCATACACGTGTGTCTCAATGACGTCACCCGGTGCATTCAAAGTTTAACATTGCAAAAAACATATATCTTGAGCTACGTCGTAAGATGTTTTCGTAAATCTATGCGTCATATGACTGGAATTGAAATATTAAAAAACCAATTTAACTTTGAGGCTCACCAAAATTTGAAATTGCTTTCTGGTTCAAACCGGAAGTTGAAGTAAAAAAGCATTCACAAACTCTGCTTTGGACAAAGTTTGAAAGACCAACGCTCTACATTCCCTTTAACTAATTATGATCACTATGGTCGCTGGTCAAAGTACCCTTCATCGTTTTCTTCGCCGCCGCCTTCTTCGCAACAAAGGTTCGAAGCTCATAGAGAATTGACTTTTACATGTGTACGTCATCAAAGTTAAAACGTTATGATGCGACACCAAGTGGCTAATAACGTTCAGCAATTCAATGTTTCATATTCAAAACTTATAACACTTAAGTACAGTGACATTATTGGAGGGAAGTTCAGCCCCCTTCTAGATCACCTCGACACCTCGACACCAACCTCGATAGATAGCACCTGGTTATGGTGTTCTAAAGACGACAGATATGCGTCGCGTCGTGCCGTCGCGTCGCCTATTCCGTCGTCCGTCGCGTCGTGCCGTCGCCCGTCGCGTCGTGCGTCGCGTCGTGCCGTCGCCCGTCGCGTCGCCAGTTTTTCAATTGATTTGCATGGTGACTTGGACATCCGTCGTCCGTCGCGTCGTGCCGTCGCGTCGCCCGTCGTCCGTCGCGTCGTGCCGTCGTCCGTCGCGTCGCCTGTTTTAAAATTGATTTGGACCTTATTTTCGCCAAAACGTTCTTCACTTTTCTGTCAATTGGTGGCGCTCTTTGATTATTTCCGTCGAAGTGAGTCTGATGAGGTCGTCGAGATTCTAGATGGCAGATGTGTATAGTTTGATCAATCCCTGCTTGCCGTGTCATCTCAACAATATCTTTTTAATTGTAAAAACATGTCAAGTATTAGTTTTTACCTCGGCCTCCCTACCATGCCTACTAGCCTGTAAAATAAAGCAATGTCAACAGCAGCATCGTAGGAAAAATACTACATAAATTATTATTATTATTATTTTTTTCTTTTCTTTTGAGTGGAGCTCTTATAGACTCCGTTTATTCAACTCAAGTAATTACAAGTATATACATCTCCTATGGAACATTAAAGCAAGTACTGATAGATCAGTACACAAGTACATATAGGTTACTAGAAACTAAAGGACAATGAACAAAGTTGATATTACATATTAAACAAAGGCAATTGGATCAAAACATGAAAAAGCAACCTAGTACAAGTAAAAAGATTAAAATTAAGGCCTACACAAAGGACAGTAACTGAGAGGTGACAAAATTCGATTTTGATCAGAACATAAACTTTGGACTCTCGTCTTCATTGAAAGTACACAGGAATTTGTACAATTTGTTAAAATTACTTGTTTGGAGCCTATTCCTCTCCCTTAGTAGAAATGATCTGAGAGTTTCTTTGTAGGTCTTGATAATGTTTGTGTTTGTGAAAACGTTGTCCTCATTGAAGACCAGATCACACCGGATTCTCCAAATAACATTGATCATCATGCCAACAATTATCATAGATACAAATGACAAATTCATACATACAATTCTTATACAATCACTGAGACAAAAGAAACGCCAGCCAGTTTGTTTCCTAATTAAAAATTCGACGTATAACCAGGGTTCAACCACCTCATTACAGTATAGAAACAAATGTTCGACAGTTTCAGTGTCGGATTTACAGAAAGGACAGTCGACTGTATCTATGATTTTCATGCGTTTAAGTTTATCTCGGGTTGGCAGAATCCTGTGATAAAGTCTTAAAAGGTGTCCTTGTCTTTGGCGTCCATAATATTGTTCATGTTTAATTTGGTCCAAATATTGGCCCAGTCGAACTTATCAGTGAGGCCTAAAATCGAGGCCCACTTTTCCTGTGCTTTTGGAAAAACAAATTATTTGACCTTCAATGATTTGTACATTAATTTCGTGGTAATTTTTGAAAAAGGTACCAAACCCTGATCCCCATGGTCAATTTGGAACTGAGCCACCTGCTTGGATGGTTATAATATTAGGCCCACAACGTTTTTCTTTGAAGAGGACAGGATTGATGTTTTGTTCGAAGACGTTTAGCTATGCGTCCAGCAGCTAGTGATACGATTAATTTTACACTTCAAGGTTCAAGGTTCAAGGTTCAAGGTTCGTTTATTTCCACAGTATCAAAAAAGCAAAAGGCAATAATAAATACATCAAAAGTAATCATTACATAATGCAAAGTAAATGTTTTACAGCATAGGTTTGAAGAATATTACATGTAAACAAAAAAAGCATTATGTGACACTGCAGAGGGATCCATTTAAAGGTATTATACAGGATTGGCAGAGCTGACAAAATAATCACAGACAGTGTTCATGTTTTGTGTAATCAACCACATAGGCCTACATGAAATAACAAACCTGTGAAAATTTGAGCTCAATTGGTCATCGAGGTCACGAGAAAATAGTGAAAAGAGACCTTATGTGTTTTCTGTTTTTCAAACATCGAGTTTATTATCGCGCGCGATAAAAACTAACGTTTTACTCATTTCTCAGAAACGATAGCATTTTAGGCAAAAATATTTTAAGGAACCCTTTCTACCATTACTTACTTTAAATCATGTAAGTTATATGTGAATCTGTGAACATTTGTGTTTTTCGATCTTACCAATAGTGTACAGGGCCTTTAAAAAGCAAAGCATGTAGGCAATGGTCCCTATAGTGCATGCATATGCATTGAGATTAAAAAATAATGTTAAGTGAACCGTGGAGGTCCGTGGTCTAGTCGAGCCACCAATAAACAAAAATAATAGCAGGTCTCAATTAATGCACATGCATGTTACAAAGAAAAATCAGCAAACACTATAATACAATCAAATAACGAGCACAAACAATGGACTAGGACTAACACAACAATCAAACACAACAATCTTGCCGGTCAGCAATATAGTATCGAACGAAATCATGAGTGATGCAAAAGCAGCGTATATCCCTCGATGGATTTAACATAGTGTGGCTATGGATGATAGTATACACCATGGATCCCATGTAGGAGACCACCCGAGTCTGCACTGTGGTATGGTTCAAAATACAATGTACATCTGAGTTTAAAGAAAAAAATGATTGAATAGCAGAAGGTAAATTTTTACAAGTGAGTTGATACATGAGGGACCCAAGCTGAAGACAATAAATATCGTTCACTTTAAAATTGCATATTTATGGAAAAGGGGATCTGTATGTGCGTTAAATTCAGCAAAATTAATGATACGAAGACCGGAGCTCGCTTCTGTAAGAGAAGAAGTCTATTAGGATTGGTAGCAGAACCTGATCCCCATGCAAGTATCCCGTAGTTAAGATAAGAACCGATCAATGTATTATAAAGAGATTGTAAAACCAGTTCAGGCATAAAATGCTTGATCCTATATTGATCACACCAATATTTCTAGCAATAATTTTACACTGTAATCAACATGACTATTCCATGATAGTCTACGGTCAACAAAAAGTCCTAGAAACTTGCAACAATCAGTTTCCAGTGATTTCAATGTCATTAATCTTTATAGGACTTGGAAGGTCTCTGACTGAATTACTGAACAACATGCAGTTAGTTTTAGTGATATTTAGGGATAGTTTATTGACCGTAAACCAGGTGGCAACTAGTTTGAGCTCATTGTTAACAGTGTTTACAAGATAGTCAAGGTTACTATGGGAAAAGAATAAATTAGAGTCATCCGCAAATAATATAAATGAAAGCACACTAGAAGAATTTGTGAAATCATTAATGTATATGGTGAATAACAAAGGCCCGAGGATTGATCCTTGAGGTACTCCATACGTAAGGACATCAGACTCAGATTTAATGCCATTGACGGAAACATATTGTGGCCTGTCTGAAAGATAACTCTTAAACCATTCTAGGGGAATTCCACGGATACCATATTTGGGAAGTTTATGCAATAGTATTTGATGGTCTATTGTATCAAAAGCCTTTGAAAGATCAAGGAACACCCCCAAAGTATGATTGGAGTCATCGATAGCATTAGTAACTTTATCAATAAAATCAAGGAGTGCATGAATGGTTGAATGTTTGCTACGGAAACCAAACTGTTGATTTGTTAAAATTTCAAACTTATTCAGAAAATTAATGGTACGGGCATAGACACATTTTTCAAAGATCTTTGAAAAACATGAAAGAATAGAGATGGGCCTATAATTGGATATATTGTTACGATCACCCTTTTTGAAAACTGGTGGGACTTTAGCAATTTTTATTTCTGATGGAACAATGCCAGTCGTAAAAGAAGTATTGACAATATGAACAAGTGGTTTACTTATGGCAAAAATTGACTTCTTGATAATGGAAATATTGATCAGGTCATGACCAGAACTTTTTTTATTTTGTAAATTATGTCCAAAATTTCATGTTCAAATACTGGAGTAAAAAAGAAGGAATTAAAATTAGGGTTGGGCATATAATCAGCAAAACTAAGGGGTGAATGAGTAGGTTGGATGTTTTTAGCAAGGTTGGGACCAATATTGATAAAGTATTGATTAAAATGATTGGCGATTTGATTTGGGTTGTCAATTAAATTCCCATTAACAATGATGCTGTTAATACCATGAGAATGGGTATTTTTATTCAAAACAGAATTTATAACCTTCCAGGTATTACGGATGTTATTTCTTTCTTTTTCAAACTGAAGGAATAGTACTTTTTTTTACAAAGACGTAGAAGGCTAGTCAAGGTGTTTTTATACTTGATATACTTGCATTTATGTGAGGTTGTAGGGTTGGACAAGTACTGACGATACAATTTATTCTTTTTCTTAATAGATTTGAGGAGGGAATGTGTAATCCAAGGGGTAGTTGAAATATGATTAGATTTGGTATTGTTGTTTTGTCTAACTAAAGGTGTATTTTGATCGTACAGAAAAATACAATTATCCAGAAAAGTATTATAAGCAGTATCAGGATTATTACAACTAAGGACATTGGTCCAGTCAAAAGAGTGTAAGTCGTCAATAAACTGTTCAAGGTTCACATTAGACACATTTCGAGAAAAAGGTAAATTGTGATTATGAGAAGAACTTGAGTTTGGAGACTGAACGAACATAAAAATTGGCAGATGATCTGAGATATCAGAGATTAAAATACCAGATTTTGAGGAAGGAAGAATATTTGATAAATTTTTTTCGATAAGTGTAGCAGAAGTATCAGTAATACGTGTGGGCATATGGATTTGGGGGAGGAAAGAGTGAGATGTAAATAAGTCGATAAAGGACTGGGAGCTAGGATTGGTTGGAATTAATAAATTTATGTTGAAATCACCTGATCACACTTGATCCTAGCCAATTCCTTAAAGGTAATTAGTCTGTTATTTTTAACAACATGTTGAAATTTGATGATGTTATTCTTTGTTAAAACAGGACTCGCTAAATCGTTATCCTTATTAATCGCAACCACTGAATTATGCCAGAGAGGGATATTCATTACTTCCAAAATTGAGGTGAATTCTGGTCTGAAAACACCCCCTGATTTTTCGTAGGCTGCAAAAAGGTCCATATAAAAGGGACCATGCAGTGACTTTTTCTTGGTTTTACCAAACACATACCAACCAAGATTATGGCTTTCGCCGGGTTTCTCGATCCAATAGTTAAAGAAGGATTTCCATTTACCATTACTTTTGATATAATACTCAACCACATCAGTTTTAGACTGCGTAACCTGACCCTGACGTCCAAAAGACCTGTCCCTCCCATGTATCGAGGTCCGGTGATAGTGGCACGCTTGATTTTGTCCGGTTTACCTGACCAGTAAAAACTAAAAATAATGTTTTCTATTTTCTTTACACACTCTCTTTAGAAATAAAAACCGTGGCATCATCGGCATGCTGGATAATTTTAACACATTCAGTTCCACCATGGTTCCACCTGGACACTGAATACCATGCAACCATTATTGATTCTAATTAGAGTTCCTAAACCTTCTGCACAGACTGCATATAACAATGGAGACAGGGGACACCCTTGTCTGATACCTCTACTTATTTGGAAAGGTCTGCCAATGAAGTTATTTACAATGACGCAACTCTCAGGATTACTATATAAAAGCTTGATCCATTGAATGAATTTGGGGGAATCCCCATTTTCTCAAGCATGGTAAACATATAATTCCAATTAATTCTATCGAAAACCTTCTCCTGATCAATGCTTAAAATAGCTGCTTCCTTATTGTTCCAATTATAATCTATGCTATCACGCAAAAGTGTGAGGTTGTCGTGATTTTTTCTCCCCGGTACACCACATGTCTGTTCGTCACCTATTATGAAAGGCATGGCCCTTTTTAACCTATTTGTGAGAACTTTGGCCAACAGTTTGTAATCTACATTTAAAAGGCTAATCGGTCTCCAGTTCTTGAGATCAAATTTACCTAAATTATTATCCACATGGTTGGTGGGCTTGCACAAAATTACTTTATTGATTATAAAGCGATGAAAAATTACTTTATTGATTATGAAGCGATGACCAAAAGCAAAACCATAAAGCAATAAATCAAGTGAATTCTAAACCAAGACCAACAGTAACACTACTGAACTAACAGGATTTATAAAAACCACTAAAAACAACAAAACACATGTGCCAAGGAAGGTTACAAATTAAAATCAAAATGGCTCTAAAATCGAGTCCATAGCAGTAATGACTTGAAACAGGCAAAACTTAAAAACATGAAGAACCACCAGTACATAAAATCAAAGAAGTGATGGTGGGAGAACACACAGGCTGCTATCTGTAAACTATAATACATTTAATGGGTGACTTAATTACCACTACTTGAGGATTAAGGATTAAACAAGAGGGTTGTTTATTACAGACGATTCCTTGAAATGAACTTGGGTGCTACAAGAGATTAAGTTGGAATAAACAGTGGAAGGGAACATACTTGTCTCTCCGTGGTCCTTTCTCTATGCTCCTACTGAACACGGTTTTTCTGGACCTGTTACATAATAAGCCATCAAAAGGGAGAAACTTCCTCTAGCAGTAAACACAAGAAGTAAAATTACATCAACAAACTCTCACACCAAATTTAAACCAAACAGATAATTATTGTTACATCCTTCCCTTTTAAAACTTTGAGTGGGAAGGGGTAAACTTCTCTAACAATGAGAAATGTTTCGGAAGAAAAAGGTGATAAAATTAACTAGTGTTCATTAATAAAGTAAATTTTCATGGCGAATATTCAAATAGAATTACTGGCTGGAAATAGTAAGTTTGTTACTTTCGGTCATTTCCCATTGTTTTGTTTTTTTGTTTTTTTAAACAGAAGTTATGTGTGCATGCCTTTTTCACAGTAAATAATAATATGCCATAATATGACAGAAGAGTTAATTTACCAGAGTACATGTAGTAGTAATTAAAGTGGTAATTGGCCCGTTTATCTTAAAATATGTAATATCAATAATATTTGTAATGACAACGGATTAATATACCGCCTTTCGCAAGCCTGAAAGTTCATAAGTAGCAACAATTATGCAAAAAGGAGGCAAAGACAAAAGTTCTTTGTTTAGGCCCTAACACCAAAAAACCATTAAAAAAAATACATGTGGTCATGAGTCCTTGGTGTTTCTAACATTGAAACAAAATACATGGTCATGAGTTCTTGGTGTTTCTAACTTGATGATAAATTTGTAAGCATTCACTTGTAATGTTCATTTCAATACTGATTGGGCAATAAATATTACGGAGTGACACAATGGTCGAGTATGATTTATCTGTCACTAGTCATGTCAATATTTAGCAGGTTTATTAACTGATACCTTTCATTTGGCCTGAACGGCTTTTCCAAATTGACGGTTTCATCTTTGAATTGTTAACATGTGTGAGATTTCTAGAAGTGCAGAGTTATGGATCACACAATAGAGAGTAACGTTACACGAAGTGACACATTACAAGAAACAAATCACTTTGAGAAAACTTGAAAACGGTGTATAACATTAATAATGTGCCATACATTTCCATCGGTAACTTGCTCTGATAGCTCCCTCGGAAGCTCGGAACTTGGGGGTTATTTTCGATTCATCAATGACACTTCAACCACACAACAACAACATCATACGTCTGTCATCATTTCACAAGTACATGGACAAGAGTGCCACTGAAAAAGTCATTAGTTTTTGAACTGTACCATGATGCACAGTCTCTTGCAGCGCCACCAGGAGGCACAATATATAGGGCGACGCGACGGGCGACGCGACGGACGACGCGACGGACGACGCGACGGACGACGCGACGGACGACGCGACGGGCGACGCGACGGACGACGCGACGGCACGACGCGACGGACGACGGCACGACGCGACGGACGACGGGTGTCCAAGTCACCCTGCAAATCAATTGAAAAACAGGCGACGCGACGGGCGACGGCACGAAGCGACGGGCGACGGCACGACGCGACGGACGACGGAATAGGCGACGCGACGGCACGACGCGACGCACATCTGTCGCCTTTAGAACACCATACCTGGTGCAAGATATTAAGGAAGCCTTCAACAGCACCGCGAAAAATATATTGGGAATGAAGAAAAACAGACCACAAGAAACATGGATCTCACAGGAAGTGCTGGAACTCGGCGAAGCTTAACGCAGTAAAATCAAACAAGCAAAACAAGATGACCCTATACTGTTGTGGAGTCCCTTTTCTATAGTTTTGGAAACCCGCTATACGGCTTTACTGTTTAGCCCTATATAAAACACACTGTGCCCATTGAACTGGCGCAGATGGCCCCAGATAGGGCGTTGGTCTCATTTCCTATGTTCACTGATTTTGTAAGGTAAGAAACCTTTCTAATAAATAAGTTGAACCAGAATTTGGTTTCCCAACCTGAGTTTTATTTCCGTCTTCATTTAGTATAGGTTTTCTCGGTCAATTTCGGCAAATGAGCAGCCAATTTAACCACCACGCTATTCTATTTCGCGCGAAATCGAATGCTACTAAAAAGGGTCATTCGATTTCGTTTTATGACTAGTCAAATGTACTGTTGCGTCATTCGATTTAACAAAATAATCATTCAATTTAACGATTCATCAAAGCAGCATTCAAATTCGCCGGAGCTTTTTGAGGCGTGTGTTTAGTCATTCAAATTCATTTTTGGGCAGTCATTTCTGTAATTTGTGCAATCTAAAAAACGCTTTGTTAATAAGGCATATACGGTTCACTTATTTGCACTTGAGTCACTTTGTACTTCGAAGACGAGCTTTTGCTACAGTTTTACACGCATATTTCAATAAGTTTGCAGCTTGTGGTACAACCATACCTAAACATATACGCCAAGATGTCTGGCACGCCAACAGATTGATGGTTGAGGAAGAAACAACATAAACAACAAAAACCAGGAAAAACATAAAGAAACACCCCATTCAAACACAATACAAAATTAGGCCAGTTAACCAATAAAGATCCCCCCAAAAAAGAATATAGGAGAAAACAAAGAAGAAAAAACATCATGGGCCCCATGTAAAGTCTCCTGGAACCATAAATAAAGAAAATAAGGTTTGCCTGAATTAAAGTGAAGATACGAAACAGTTGCCTAATACAGATTATCTGTTTATTCGTATTTCTTTAGTCGTACTTATTTGAATTCTCATTTAGCGAAATTGATTGCCTCTTTACGAAATTGAAAAAAATTAAACCAGTAAAATCTCCAGTCGAACCAGCTTTGCTAAATTGAATGATGATTGTGCGTCACGAAAAAGAATGACGATATGCTAAATTGAACACAGTGCAAAAGGAATTTGAATGCCTCAATACGAAATTGAATGCCCGAATTCTGAATTTGAAACGCAGTAACAACTGGAGAGGCAAAATAGCTTTAATTCGAACGCACGAAAATGAAATCGGCTGCTCATTTGCCGAAATTGACCGAGAAAACCTATAATAGTTTCTTTTAAATTGAAACACAACAATACTAGGCCTATACCGGTGGCTGATTTCCGCCAACAAGATACAACTTTCCGAATATATAGAGAGATTAAACGGAAGACCAGGGGCTGCAAAGACAAATGGCTCCAAGACCTCTGCAGTAAAGTTGAAAATGCCAACCAAGCAGCCAAATCAAAAGAAGTGTATGTTACAATTTCAAAATATATATAAATTCAACAACCGTCAGAATGCAGTCAGTGAAGAGCAAAACGGGGAGAATTCTAACAAAAAGTCCTAGAAGAAAAAGAACGATGGAAAGAGAACTATTTAATGAACACCCCCATTAATAAAGCAGCAGAAAACAGCCTGCCCATTAATTATCTAGATAAACCAGAGCCAAATATAATAAAAGAAGAAATTGTAGGTGCCATAAAGAAACTCGGTGAGGAAAAAGCACCAGGATTTGATTCCTTCAGCTTAGAAGAAATCCAGGCAGCAGGAGAAACAGGAACAGACGTATTCCATCTTCTTTGCAACCAAATCGGGGAAATTATTCTATGAGTACTGGGGAAGAGCAGTTATAATTCAAATATATAAAAAGAAACACATCTAAGCTTGACTGCGGAAACTACAGAGGAATTAGCCTGCTGTCCCACTCTGGAAAAGTAATAGCTATAATTCTGCAAAGAAGAATGCTTAAAAGAACAGATAAATTCTCTCAGAATCCCAAGCAGGATTCAGACCAGGAAGGGCTACTATACGGAACAAATAATTATTCACTTTAAGACAAATTGCTGAGAAAAACCTTGAAAACGACTGGAGCCTGTATTGCTGCTATATTGATTTCCAGAAGGCATTTGACTCTTTCGGCAGAGGGGCTGTGGATGCGATGAAGTTCTTTGGATATCCAAGCAAGCTGATAAGAATGCTACAAGAACTATACAGGCAATCACAGAGTGCGGTCAGAGTAAACGGAGAGCTCACGGAGTGGTTTAAGACAGCTTTTGGAGTCAGACAGGGATATGTTATTTCCCCCAACTCTTTAGCATCCTCCTGGGGTTAGTGATGCTCATGGCCTTATTTTGTCCAAATGGGAGCCAGCATACAAGGAACTTATATTAATAACTTAATATTCGCTGACGACTTCGTCTTGATCGCAGAAACCACGG
This sequence comes from Leptasterias polaris, assembly GCA_037783415.1. Lineage (NCBI taxonomy): Eukaryota > Metazoa > Echinodermata > Asteroidea > Forcipulatida > Asteriidae > Leptasterias > Leptasterias polaris. Next base: position 674,978 of record JAZGTN010000176.1, on the reverse strand, counting down.
AAGAACAAACGCTTGTAGACAGAGTCAACAAATCCAGCAGTGGCTTTACGGCCTCAACATCAACATCACCAAGACAGAAGTAAGAGCAAGCACAACCTTAGCATCAGTGTTAACGATATTACACTTGAACAGGTGGAATATTTTGTATGCCTAGGGGGCACAATAGCAGAGATTGGAACATGTTCAAGTGACATAAAGTCCAGAATCAGGAAAGCAGGAGCAGCCTTTCAACGACTCAACAACATCTGGACATTCAAAGTCATCAGTAACCACGAGATGCAGTTATATCAAACTCTCATCCTGTCAATACTGTTACATGGTGCTGAGTCATGGACAGTCAAGAAGGAAGACGAAAACAGGCTTCATGTATTTGACATGACATGCCTCCGTCGAATACTGGGAGTTAATAGACTGGACAATATTCGAAACACACATATCAAAGAATCACTTATAATAGACAGATATAGTAGATTACCCATGTGAAAAGAATGCAAGGCAACCCCCACCACAAGATACCCCAACATGGCAGTTGAAGGCAATGTCAAAGGAAGAGAGACAGAGGTCGCCCACGCAAAAGATGGATAGATTGCATCTTGCAAAACTGCAAAACTAGACTTATTCACTAATTCGCGGGCTCAACCGTGAATAAATTATTTTCTATCGCGCCACGCCGCTCCCTAACCTGCAAGAAAGAACATGTTAAATGCACCAACAATGGGGTAACATCGTTCTTCGGCGACGAGCTACAGGCGGACATCTGGCTACTCTAGGCTAATGCTAAGCCTAGGACTAGTGGACATACCTGTCGTAGGTGACACAAACCTTTGAGACGCGCTGTGCGCGCAGCAGACATTTCCTCTGCTTATCGATCATCTTTCACAGGATCACTGGCAACTGAAACCTGAAATCTCTATACAGATAAAGGTTATTCAATTTGAAAGTAAAATTTTTTAGTCAATCATTTTTGTAAACATACTTGCAGTCAACAACAAGGAATATAATGCCACGAAATTAGTTCCTTTACACATGACTTATCACTCGTCTTGAGGTTTGTATTGTTCCCAAAAAATAAAACGTACACGTCCGTTGTAGCTGCGCTGAAAACGATCAATGACAACCACGCCCTTACGGCGTCCACTCAACCCTCACACCGTTGCGTAATGCGCAAGTGCGCCCTCATGGCTAACGATAGAAAAGGTCATTATTCACTAATTCGCGGGCTCAACCGTGAATAAATTATTTTCTATCGCGCCACGCCGCTCCCTAACCTGCAAGAAAGAACATGTTAAATGCACCAACAATGGGGTAACATCGTTCTTCGGCGACGAGCTACAGGCGGACATCTTACATCCGCCTCCTCAAGTAACAAAGAACGGGAGAAGCATAACAAACTGATAATTGTGCAGTTTTAATTCTTGTTTATTTTACCATATCAACTTGTATCGACCATGTTTCCTGGTGATGCTATAATACAAGGGCTTAACGAGCTTGTCTCACTCAAATGAAATTTAATTAATTTTATATTTACAAACCTAAATTAAGTGATACAGCAAGCCGAGTCTCTACCGACTCCTTAACGTATCCATCCTTAGCATTTTCTGATCGCCATCTTCCGTGTTTCTTAAACAGTCTGTCAGGCACTCCTAAGGCAGCGGCTGCTGTGGCTCCGCCCGAGCGTAAGCTATGTAACCCAAATCGCTTAGAGTCGACACCGACTTGTTCGAGTGCATCCTTGAAAGTCTCCCTACATCTGGTATATGAAAGTTGACCATTTCTTAGCCTGTGAGTTTGAACAGATTTAACAAATATCATCGGTCTAAACAGAAACTTATCTGTGAAGTCAGTTATTCCTGCTAAGTCAATATATTTTGATAACGCTTTGACAGGACAAAGCGTCGAACCGGTCTTGGCAATATAAACCCACGAACCTTCTTTAAGTTGATCTGTTTTGCTTTTAGCAATGAATATTCTAACAAATGAAGGATGGATGTCCAGATCACATTCTCTTATGTTGATAAGTTCATCGTTTCTAAAGAAACCCGCAAAGGATAGTAAGCACATTGCACATAGACGAGCGTGCAGCAGGTTATTGGACACACCAAACTTATCCACAATTTTTGTTAAAATTTCCGTTGTAACTGGGTCTTTAGGACATGTGGGCTTAGCAGTAAGTCGCTTCAATCCTTCCAAAGCGAGACGGAGAAATTTTGCATCGCAAGGGTTTGTGGTGATGTATGAAGTACAATCATGATACCATTTTATGCTATAAAACAGACCTTCAATCTTACTATAAGGTGCATTTGATGTAAACAGTTCCATAAAGAATCTTGCTATGTCATCCGTCTTGGCTGGGATGTGCGGTAAACCGTGAATTTGGCACCATGACTGCCATTCGGCAAAGTGTCTCTCATATTTCCGTAATGTGTTGGGTGCTCTAGAGGCTTTCATAACACGGTCCATTGTGCGTCGATATTCTGGAAGTCTGTAATATTAACATTGAATGGGTAATAATTAAAAACTTATTACAAAATTATGTGGCATCTTAAACATGTATTTTATGAATTCTCCTGCCAATTTTCATGCCAAGTCTGCATCATTGCAGTTACCGAGTGCCACGCGGCAATGTGGAAACATACCAATTTTCATGCCAAGTCTGCATCATTGCAGTAAGTACCATGCGGCAGTGTGAAAACAATTATGTTCTGTAATATATGCGGTTTGGTTTCACTATTTACTGTCATGCGACTTGACGTGAGAGCTACCATTCGGTATTATCACTCTACGTATTGCCATACGGCACAAACAATTTTAAGCATTCAACCCTGCAGTCTCGCACACAGAACTGCACTCTTCATTTTCTCTGTTCCAAATATTGCTTGCTTATTATGACCTTGCACGAAAATGTTTGTAGGATCTTCAAACCTCATTGTTTCAACAACCAAGTCTTTAAAATGGCCCGATTGAGTAAACATCAGTGGCCAAAATACTGCCGATGGCCACTCCGGAACCACCAAGGTTCCTCTGGCCTTGCATGTCTTTACGTGTCTTAAGACGTCACATATCAAGTCGATTGGGGGCACTAACCAATTGTTATCCTTGGCCCAATCGAGTGTGAAGCAATTCACATGACTCGAATACTGGGTGTCGTATTTCGAATTGAAAACTGGTAACTTTGCATTATACCCATTTGCAAATCTGTCTACCGAATGTGGGCCCCACATTCCATCCACAAATTTGAAAAACTCGTTGGATACACCCCAGTCATCCAAATCTTCTTGTCTGCTTAGGAAATCTGCCTCTACGTTTTGATTTCTCGAGATCCACTGAGTTTTCAAGTTTATTACATTTGATTTACAAAACCGAAAGAGTTCTAAACTCAGATCTTGCAGTTCTTCCACCATACTGCCTTTAGATACCACGGCCACTACACCTTTGTTATCTGTGTATAGGATAAGATTTTTACCTTTAAGAACATTAGCAAACGTTTTGATTGCCAGGGATGCCCCTTTTAATTCACGCCATGTAGAACTTTTACCTCTCTCTTCCACAGACCAATTTTGTTGGAACTCCATCTTTGCTGAAGATGCAATAGCCCAAGCACCACATCCTGTATTACTTGCATCGGTATACACCAATATTTGGGGAACAGAATAATCAAAAATGAAACGTTTGTTAAGTTCAGGCAACTCTGATTTCCAGAAAAAGATTTCCTCAAGTACTTTGTTATTGGACAAAGAAAACTGGTAATCCCAATGTTTTCTTTTGGAAATCTCCATGTGCAAGTACCTAGACTTGAGCTGCGAGACATTTCCGACAACGCAAGAGAATGAAATTATCTTGCCGGTAATTGAGGCGAGCTTTCTGGCTGTGACACTAGGTAACGCTTCAATGATTCTTTGAATCGATTCCAATGTGTCGACAACTCGCCGACTTGTTGCAGCAATAGAGCTTTCTTGGGAGTCCCAAGTAAGACCCAACCAGTCTAGTTTTTGTGTTGGGACCCAAACAGACTTGTCCTTGTTTGGCACTAAACCGGCAGCCAGTAGGTCTGCTTTGATCAATTCTGCGGTTTTGGCACAACTAGTCTTAGTTGCCTCTCTTCCCCATCCATCATCCAAGTAAACTACAATGAACATACCTGTACGTCTCCAATGTGACACCAAAGGTCTCAACACCTTGGTGAAAATGTAAGGAGCTGTGCTCAAACCAAACGGTAAAACATTAAATGAAAATTTTTTGCTAGCTCCTCGAAAATTCCACGAAAATCCCAAGAACGTCCTGTGTTCATGGAAAATGTCAATGTGGTGATACCCAGATTTAAGGTCGAAACTGAACATAAAATCACCTTTGCAAAAATATTTCAAAGCTTCATTCCAATCTTCAAACTTGATTTTGTCTTTCCAAACGAATTGATTAACATATCTTAGATCTAATATCAACCTCTTCTTGCCAGAACTCTGAATCGAAACGGTTAATGGATTAACCACAGTTGGGGGAGAGTTACATTCCGAGATGAGGTTTTTGTTTAGGAGGTCCAAGATAGCTTCCGTAACGAATTCTGAATGGGCCAATGCAGATTTATTATTCCTTAATTGCCTAGGTGGAGGCGTTTCTATCAGCGGTATCTTGTACCCTGATTGGATAACATCCAGCACTTCGGGATTAGCATTTATTTTATTCCAAAAATTTAAGGAATTTTTTAACCGTCCCTTCACAATTGGCTCTGCAGATCCCTGCTCATAATCAAATAATTGTCTGAATAAGCAAGTAACTTATCATACTCGTTGCTATCGCTGCATTCCTGAGGATGCCCCATATGTGTCAAAGTTCGTGATGATGTAGAATCATCGCTGACCGCTGGCGTCTTTTCCGCCGATGGAATGTTGAATCCCTGGGCAGCTCTTTCTCCAATGCCCTGGTTTACCACACTTGAAACAGACGTCGTTGGGTTTTGGACCTGATCTATAACCTGCGCCGTAAGGGGTGCAAGACGCTGATCTATTTTGGTTACAATAGCCACGAAAAAGACTATCTGGGTTAACCGGAGACTCAGACACATGCCGTCTGCTCTGCTGGTATGGCCTCTGCCGTAATCCAGCCTTGGTTTTCTTGCGCTTTGCCATTGCCCGTGACTGAGCCGAGCGAATACGCTTCTCGTCCTCGGAGTCGTCTGCCAGTTCATCGCTCATGTATTCCTCTACGGCGCCCCATCCTGCGTCCGATTTGTCAGCTAGACGAATTAGCTTGTTTCTCTTTTGCAGCTCTTTTACCGCTTCTGCTAATGTTTCGTCGGCGGTCGAAATTGAACCTTCCTTTAGCTGTTTCTGAGCCGACTCCACGCTCTGAGCAATCTTTTCGTTGAATTCAAACTGAGCTTTATTACCTTTAAATCTGAACTGGACTTCAGAGGCTCTCTTCAGCGACTGTACTTGCTGAAGGGCTTTCTCGTTCTCCTGCTTGCGCTCTGCTATTACCTTGTCGAAATGCGACTGGAAATTTACCAAAGCTTCAGAAACGCCGGCTTTCACAATATCCGAAACGTTCTTAACGGTCATTAGAGGCAAAGAAGATTGCGACATATGCCTCTCAGAATCCGAAAATTGTATGTCGTTTGAATCAGACATGCTGAATCGCGAAATAAAACGTACACGTCCGTTGTAGCTGCGCTGAAAACGATCAATGACAACCACGCCCTTACGGCGTCCACTCAACCCTCACACCGTTGCGTAATGCGCAAGTGCGCCCTCATGGCTAACGATAGAAAAGGTCATTATAACCAGACTGACAGATGCATCAAGACTGGCCACAGATAGACCAATCTGGCACACCATCATCATTTATCAGAAGCCATCACGAGGTCCCCTGCCTGCGTGGACGGCATAAATCAATTATAGTCAAATCAATGGGGGACTTTTGGGACGCTAGGTGGCAGCAGACTTACCAGGTAAATCCATCGTTCTCGGTGCGCATGCTCATAACTACGTAAACAATGGAAATTTACCTGGTAAGTCTGCTGTCACCTAGCGTTCCAAAGTCTCCTATTGTAAGACAGGAAGTAGCCCTATTTCAGAGGATATTGACAGAATGTCTTTGGGATTCGTCCATCCTTTTTTCAGCCGACATGGCCGATCGAGACCTTGCAAGCGTTCTAGCAAGGAGTCGTGAAAAACCATTATTTCTTCTCTGTAGAAAACGTGACAGGGAATTACGATTGACCTTTTTGCGTCTTCAAAATAACAATGATACAGTCGTCACGCTATTGAACGGCGCCCTCTGGTAACACCTTTAAAAACAAATTTGCAAGTCAATTGTTGGCTGGACCTAGCTTGAACATCTGACGTCAGGGAAGAAGAACATAATTCGAGAATTGGCATGATACGATTGTAGATGAGGCATTCGATGAGTTTGTAGGCAACACAAATGAGGTTAATTGGTCTGTAGCTACTTGGAGAGTCAGCAGGTTTGTTTGGTTTGGGCACTGATGCCACTTTAGCTAATTTCTAGATTTTATGCATTTTCTTGGTAGGTAAACAGGCGGAGATTGTTGTATCCCTTTTTATGCATGAGTCATCGAGATGTAGAAAGAACTCAGGGTGTATGTTTTCAGGGCCTGGGGCTTTTCCTGCCTTAAGTGTGGTGCTGGCAGCAATTATTTCTGATGTTGTGAAGTCACTACATAAGTCCTGATCAACAGAGGGAGAATTCCAGGCTAACTTGTTGGTTGACATCCCTTGTGAACTGCTTGTTTGGTTTCTTGAACTCTTCGTTACTCATGAGGCAGGGAGCTACCCGTGAGTTTGTTAATGGTAGCCCAAGCTTTCCTATTTGAATGTTTCATTTCAATGTTTTGTACTGTAGAAACCCACAATGCTTTTGAGTTCAGGTGGTTTAAAGGGGTCACTGTACCCTCTCGGGATATTGTTTCGCAATTTCAGTCAGCTTACTTTGAAAATCAGCATAGCTGGCATTGATGTCTTTGAATGGCGATGGCAGATCTTCGCACATCTTAGAAGTGGCAGATTTGAATTTGTCACAATTGTTTGTTGAAGTTCCCTCGTGGTAGCGGTGTTGTTGGTGTATATTCGACTATGGCTGGATGTTTGCAGATAGTCGGTCGATGTTGAGATTTGGGGAAATGTTCACAATCATGTGAATAGGTTGAGGAAGAAGACTGTTAGCATCATGGGTATAAAATGTATGATATGGGTTTGTAAAAGTGTTCCAAGCAGCAGAGTGGAAGGTTTTGGTAAGTTTGTGGTTGTATAAAAGCTTGTGATCAACATTACACGCACGTCAGTCATGTAGAGATTCCCCATCTAGGTTTGAATATCCCAAGGATGTATGGTGGCTGTTAAAGTCGCCAGAGTAGATCACAGGACTCTTACAGAGAGGAGGTGATTGGAAGGTTGCTTTGGAAGAATTGATTATTAATTATGATGAATTCATCGGCGATAGCAATTGGGGTCACTACATGTATCCAGGGTGAACTACGTTTCCGGGAAGGTTGCATCCACACTGTCACAATGCATATTAAAATTTGCCTTTATTTTCACTTACCTGTGGACAAAATGAGTCAGTCCAAAGTAAATCTTACCTTTGGAACTAAATGGAGTAACCTTATTTGCATATTAACCAAACTAGTTATGGCTCCAAAGTGGAATGTGATCAGGCCATGGACTTCAAATGTACTTCTTTGTTTGCATGTGACTTTTGTTGTACATTGTATACATACCCTTACTTTGGTTTTATATTGTAGTTCTTTGGATAGGTACTTTATAGGGGTTAACCTAGAATTACTAAGAGGATGGAAATAACAATAAAGTAGCAGTTCCATATAGGCTGCAGAACATAGTTTGTAATTGTCTCTTTATTGTTTATTGTATTAGTGTAGAAGGAAACAGTCAAACAATGAGTTAGATTATATAAGAGGGGTGCGGTTCAGTACAAAAGGGTGAAAACCAGTGAGGGGGTTTAGAATGTATATGTAGATGAAATGTGAGTTGCAGTGTGAACCGAAATCTGAGAGTGAGAGGGACTGCTTGCCACTGACCATCATGAGATTTGTGCATCAGTTGACATAGATTGTAGATGTCAAAGCCTTTGCCCAGTAAATACTGCCACTGGGGCAAATCAACATCTGCATGCGGCATACGGGCCGTATAGTATACATGTATGGAGGCAGCACGACCCAACCAGCACGACTTTAAAGTAACGGACGCCGCATTGGAAATCCGTAAGTTCTGTACCCTATACTTTTAAATTGTTGTATAAGGGAAACTGCATTGACTAATTTGATAACTAAATTTGCGTAAGCTCAAACAGTTGCTGAATTGCTGAATTGCTGAATTGCTAGAGATAAAATTGTATGTTGATTCAATACCAAAGAAATGTGGAGGTGCATTGAAAGATGTATTATTCAAAGTAATTATCTTTCGCTGTGTAACCAAATTAAGTATTTCCCATGTTTCGATAGTTTTGGTTGGTTACTTTAAATTATAGATGGCCGTTGATAACGGGAGAGTTTGTAAGAAGAGAAGAGATACCTACCAAGAGACGAGGCTAAAGCACTACCTTTATGGACTGGAGAGCCGTCATTGCCAGACTGAGTATGCTAGGCAGAGAAAGAGCAGGCTCCAAGATAGAGCACAACTCGTAGTCTACTCCCCAAACCAATAACAGTAATATCGGCAGAGTATCATTTCTGTATGAACAATATTATTAATTGAATGTATGAATGTGGTGAAGTGCCAGCCAGTACAAACACGAACGTTAAAACCCAAGAGTAGTTTTCATGTACTGTATTGGTTGCAGAGACGACCTTATTAATTTACGTGGAAAGCTCCAAGTAACCCCGGCTCAGTTCATGTAATTACTCGAGCCAAACAACTGTGAGAAAACCATAATTTCTGTGTAAATATATGTAATCATTGAATAAATTTGTCAATTCAAGTTTAAGAAGAAATGGACAGGATTTTGGCATTGGAACTTATTTTCTATCTGTTTATTTTGACACGGAAATGACAGTGAGAAAGTATAAAACCCAAGGCTTGTGAGAAAACCAAATACAAACCTTAATAAGAATTGAGGGTAATTTAACTTTTGCCAAATTTTCTTTTGAGCTGTTATTTTAAGTCATAATTTCTGTATAAATATTTGTAATCATTGAATAAATTTGTCAATTCAAGTTTAAGAAGAAATGGACAGGATTTTGGCATTGGAACTTATTTTCTATCTGTTTATTTTGACCCGAAACTGACACACACCAGTGAGCTTTCTGCTTGACTCATGGGCATCGGTGAGTCTCAAAGCGGATCTATGATGGATTGCCAGGATCCGACAAGCCAGACATCCAACCTTTGTTACAAGCCTTCACAGGATATCATATGGAAGTGTCCAATGCAAGCACGGGGAATGCTAACTTTAAACTGCAGATCTGGAACCAACTATTACCCACGCATGCATTGTTGCTATAGAGCAAGAAGTTATCATAGGATTGACTTCCGCTTTCAACTTATCACCAGTGGTGGCTCACCAAAGAGCAGTCAACCTAACTAAGGGAGTATACAAAGTCAAGTTATCCATGACGACAGTGCTGGTAGTAGAGAAAACAGTTTTACCGGCTGGTCACGATGGAATCATTGGAGTAAAGGAACTGGAGAAAAAAATAATGTGTTGCATGGTCTGCTGATACTGCGAGAAATAATTCTCTAAGACCAGCAACTTGAGGAAACACCAGCGCACAGCATGTACGGTACTCTACCTGGTGAAATTGTTTCCATGCCCCTTTGACTGCGGCTGGGACTTCTATAGGCCTGCTATGAGATCGCGACAGTCAGAATTTGTCCCGCTCGTGTGGGGATGGAGGAGGAGGAGTTGGATATCCACGCCAATGATTCAGAGATGACGAAGTGCCGATGGAGCAGAATGGGGTTTGTGACCATTTGGAAATCCCCCGGTCGCTCCATCCAACCCATTGCAGCCGGTTTCTCTGCCAATCCGCCCAGGGAGGGGGACCATGACTAGTCGGAGTGGTTATCGACTCCATGTCTACCATGTCGGCAGAGACGACCATCACCGAGCCACCAGCACCATCGAGGGGGCCGTAACCACCCAGAAAGGCCCTGAAGACCAACCTGACGCCCCTTTCCCCAACAGTGGAGAGCAGTGACTGCACTGGTTGAGAGCAGTGTCAATGGAGTAGTAGAAAGGGGGGAGGTTCCTCTTCATCACGCTCTCTGTCATTCGCGAGTGGGGAGTTTGAATTTAAACGACGCGGCGGCGCACGAGTCTGCCCACAACACAAATAAATTATTTTCGGGGTCGTGGACAAATCTTACTCTGTTTTTTCCCGTATTTAAAGGTTTCTTTATAAAAATCAAGAGCTGTCACCGAAGTCAAATACAAGTTATTATTTACAAATAATTGGTAAATGCTTGTGCTGCGGTAGATTGCCGATCCTCGGGAGATTTGTACGGACGAGAAAATCGGATTTCCTTTCACAGGTAAGGGCTGTAGTCTTGTAAAAAAGGACAACAAACACTGACACAATAATCAATAATGTTTGCGTTTTATTTGGTTTTGCTGTTTTCAATATAGTATTTTAGGCCTGAATGTATTTAAAAAAAGATGTGTTCATGCTCTATCAATCTAGAAAAAGAAGAAACTCTCTCCAAAAAGAAATTAATCAAAGGCAAATGAATATTAAGTTTACACTTTATCTACTGCATGCTCATCGTCACTACTGCATGCTCTTTTGATGGAGGTGCTATCTGCTGGGACCGCCGCGCATGCGTATTTTTACGCAAATACCCCTCTCAGGCCATCAAATCGACCATCGAACGTGCACAAACGCGCTGAGTTGTCCTATCCAGTCAGTATAATGGAGATCAATGGGTCAGCCCCAAGTAACCCGCTCTACAAGCAGGGCACTTGGGCCTCACCCGGGTGAGCCACAGCAATGACGTCATAGCTATTCGAACGCACTGGGGTCAGACCTGGGTCGACCCGGGGAAGCTAATCGAACGCACCCACAGACTTGTTCGGGTGGTGCCCAAACACCTGAACAGGACAACTACACCGACTTTTTCGGGTGGTGCCCGAACACATCAAAACAGAATCACTTCACAGACTACTTCGAATGGTGCCCAAATACCTAAAAACATAATAACTTCACAGACTTGTCCAGTGGTGTACGAACACCTAGAAACAGACTAACTTCACTGACTTGTTCAGGTGGTGCCCTAATAACTTAAAAACAGAATACCACAGACTAATGCTCAGGTGGTGCCCTAAACACCTGAACAGAACAATTTCAAAGAGGTATTCGGATTAAGAAAATATAGTTGTTCGGTTGACAGCCAATTGGACCAAACCGTGTCAATATTTTGATATTATGCACTGACTCTTCGTGTATGATAGTGTTCCCGACAACTATAGTAACATGTCACAAACCCGGAATCTCCAACTAAAGTAAAAACAAATAATATTTAGAACTTAACTTTAATTTGTTGAGGTCTGTTTAAATTAACTTGAAAAACAACTTGCTTTAATATAGGAACAACATGTCAATGCGAAGGCACAAGGTGAGGTAACTGCATACCGGTATTTTTTATGTTGTTTTAAATTAACTGTTATTTTTATGTTGTGACTGTTTTCCCCCCAAGTTTTATCTTGGCGGTGGGGGGGGGGGGGGGGGGGGGGGGGGGTGAGACCTTGCAGCAAATCCTAGGTCGCCCGATGAAATTTCTGATGATAAGCAATGGGATTACGGCAGTTCGCTTGCCGACAACAGCGGCATGCTACAGAAGACACATCCCATCAATCGTGTATGTAATGTACAGCTTTTCTGTACTTAGACTCAATCAGCCGGTTTGTTTTGGGTGGATTTGACATACTTGTAGTCTGCTTTCTTTTCACTCTTTGAGTTAATTGGAGTTGGGTTTGGGCCTTAATAACGAACTGAATTCTTGTTTTAACAAGGACATTGTGTTTACACACATCGAATTACATCAAAGTGACAAAGGAATTACATCAACACTTTGCTGAAATTATTTGAGGGATAGGACAGATAATATCGGATGTGTCCATGTATTGCGTTAAAACACAAGATTTTTGTGAGTCCAATACACTGTGTGCAGTTGAAAACATTTGTACTCCATCTTCCATTCGGTTTTGAACAGTGTCACTAAAAAAGTATGTCTCAATCTTATCTTATGCAACACTAAAACGGTTGAAGTGTTATCAGTCACAAGGACAGTGGCGGTTTGGCTTTTGCTGCAGTAACCCTGTTCATAAAAATGAAACGTTTTTCAGCGCTACTGCCAATCAAATTAAAACTGTCTTGCTGTCCCATATGGGCCAGAATATGGGCCTCATGTGGGGATAACCCATATGGGGCCCTGTGGATCCTGCACCCGGGATTCATATGGGGCCCATATGGGATGGCCCATAACCCATATGGGTCCCATATGGGGCCCACATGGGCCAACATATGGGGCCCATATGGGTTGGCCCAGATAACCCGTCTGGGATACATCTGGGGCCCATCTGGGTTATCCCATATGGGCATTACCTGGGATTCGTATGGGCATTCTGGGCCAAAATGAGGGTCCCATGTGGGTAGCGTACATAATGGGGCCCATGTGGGGCCCATATGGCCTTATAATATATATTCAAGTAATTATTTAATGTTAATGATAAGTCTAATTATATGAACTATTACATGTATACTAATCTACAATACCACTAAATACAAACTAAATTACTCATGTATAATAGGGCGTATAAGTATATACCTTTATCTACTTGGCATGTATTATATAGTCCACAAACTGAAGACCTACAGTCATGGTTAACAATTTTTTAATTAAAAATGTCATTATTTGAATTAGCTTGTTTTAAATGAAAGCGTCTAATTGTAAATTTTATGTATGTATTTTTCTTATAGACGAATATCTTACAAAAAAGTACAAAAACAACTTTACAGAGCTAAATTTCACTAAATTGTTTTTAAAAATTATTAAAAACACACTACTTCAATGCCCTGTCCCATAAATTTGCATATTGCCAATATGGGTTTGCCCAGGTCTTACCCATATCATACCCATATGGGTCTTAAGTTTGCATATTCTAACCCCAAAGTTTGCTTAGGTCGTGCTTATAGGATAACCAAATGAACCTTTTCATATCAATGCACACAAGGGATTGCTTAAAGGTAATTCCTATTCTTATGTGGGCCTTTCCATAAATGTTTCATCCAAGTTTGTCCGGAGAAAATTACAAAATCCATTGGAAGGGTCATAAACCCCTGGGCTTGCTAAACTAGACAATTATATTCTAAACTATAATATTAACCCCGTAATGGCCGAGGTCTTTCTTTGTATTATCTTTGCCCAGGTCTTTTTAATACCACCCATATGAGCCTTCCTGCCCGTATGGGATTGTCCATATTTTTCCATATTTGGTCTTTTGAATCTTCAGCCCATATGGGAATTAAATGCCCATGTTTTCCCATATGATAACCACACGGGACAATGCATATTTTCCCCATATGGGCTAGCCCATGTTTTCCCCACATGAAACCCATATGGGCCCCTTCATATTCTGCCCATATGGGATTGTCCATGTTTTCCCCATCTGATACCCATATGGGCCAATTCATTTTGTGCCCATATGGGGCAATCCCTTGTTTTCCCCATATGATACCTATATGGGACACTGCATATTTTGCCCATATGGGCTAGCCCATGTTTTCCCCATATGATACCCATATGGGCCACTTCATATTCTGCCCATATGGGATTGCCCACATTTTCCCCCTAGTATGATACCCATATGGGCCCTTGCATATTCTGCCCATATGGGCTAGCCCATGTTTTCCCCATATGATACCCATATGGGCCACTTCATATTCTGCCCATATGGGATTGCCCACATTTTCCCCATATGATACCCATATGGGCCCTTGCATATTCTGCCCATATGGGAATGCCCATGTTTTTCCCATATGGACCCCATATGGGAATATTCCCCATAACCCACACCCATAAGGGCCCCATATGGGTACCATATGGGTTGGCCCAGGTCCATATGGCCCATATATTTCTCATATGGGCCCCATATGGGCTTGCTACCTGGGTATAATATGAACCATCTATGAACAAGTTTGAACAAGTTGAACCCTACAAACCCGTTGAACCCTAATAAACCAATTTACGCTATGAACCATGCCAGTTTACCCTATGAAACCTTATGAACCAGTTTACCCAATGAACCGTATGAATCAGTTTACCATAATATGAAGCCTATATCAACCCCCATAGTTTACCCTATGAACCCTTCTAACCAGTTTAATCTGAGAACCCTAATGAACCAGTTTTCCGTATAAACCCTATGAATCCTATGAACTAGTTTACCCTGTGAACCATATGAACCGCATGAATCAGTTTACCCCGTGAACCGTATTAACCAGTTTAACATGAGAACCCTAATAGTGTTCCATCTCGTAGACAAAAGAAAAAAACCAAGTCGTGGATTACACCAGAGATTCGTAAACTCATCACACTGAAAAACCGACTTTTTCGTTGTGCACAAAAAACTGGATGTGACAACCTTTGGACAAAATATAAATCTTTCCGAAATAAACTCAGCAACTCAATTAAACTTGCCCATGCAAATCACATAAATAAGTTACTACAGTCTAAAGATGGAAAGAAACACTTCTGGTCATTCATCAGGGCACGCCGAGTTGAGCCCGAAGTAAGGTCCTTTAATGTACTAGACGGTAATGAATGTAGGGATACTTCTCGCATTGCTGACGCCTTCAACGTCCATTTTAGAAGTTTTTTCACACGATCTTTAGACCATGAAAACTCCACCATCACTTCTCCTGTCTTACAAATTCCTGGGTTGAATTCTGTAAGTGTCAACAGTCATCAGGTTCTGAGCAGGATCAACAAAATGACCCGTGGTAAAGCTGTTGGTCTAGACCTGGTATATGTGGATATGTTGAAACTCTGCCCAGAGGAAATCGCACCAGTTCTGGCTAGTCTATTCAATCTTTCTTTGAGCACTGGACGATTACCTCTTGGATGGAAGCAAGCCAACATTGTACCAATCTTTAAAAAGGGTAATAAAATGGAACTAAACAATTCAATCGTCCAATTGCACTGACGTCGATTATCTCCAAATTACTTGAGAGCATCGTCTGTGAAAGTCTCCGGGATCACATGAATAATTATGGTTTATGGACCAACTCGCAACATGGCCTGGTCTTTCATGTGACACCCTCCTTCTAAACTGCACAACAGAATGGCTCAAAACCTTGGACAAAACAAACTCTAGAGTTGATATCATTTCTTTGGACTACAGCAGAGCCTTTGACAGTCTCTGTCATCAGACTTTGTAAAAAAAAACTTGAACTCACTTATGGTATTTCCGGACATCTCTTAGCATGGACCAAATCCTTTCTATGTGATCGTTTTCAAGGAGTTGTATTTGGGGGACATTCTGCGGACTGGATACCAGTGGAGTCTGGAATTCCTCAAGGTTCAGTTTTGGGCCCACTTCTTTTCAGCGTCTACGTTAATGACCTACATCTCCATGTAAACTCCTCCATTGGTCAGTTTGCAGATGACACCTTCATATACCACTCTGTGAATTCGCATGAACATGAAACAATTTTACAAAATGATCTTGACCAGCTTGTAAGTTGGTCTCAAAAGAATTATTTGACCTTGAATACTTCCAAATGTAAGGTTTTATCCTTGAATCGTAGTAGATCTCGATCTAAACCTACTTACTATGTGCAGGACCAGTCTCTTGAAACAGTTGACTATCTAAAATTGCTTGGAGTCACATTGTCCTATAATATGTCTTGGGATAATCATGTTCAAAACACTGTCTCCAAGTGCAATAGATTACTTGGTTTTATCCGCAGTGTAGCTGGTCATTCATCACTTGAAGCT
The DNA here is from genome assembly GCA_037783415.1 of Leptasterias polaris. Taxonomy (NCBI): domain Eukaryota; kingdom Metazoa; phylum Echinodermata; class Asteroidea; order Forcipulatida; family Asteriidae; genus Leptasterias; species Leptasterias polaris. The sequence goes on along the minus strand of JAZGTN010000176.1, from coordinate 659,013 downwards.
CTCTTGCAATTGTATAAGTCTCTGGTTTTGCCTGTGTTAGATTATTGCTCTCCAATTTGGAATCCATTTTTACATAAAAATATTGAGGCTGTAGAAAAAATCCAACGGACAGCCACCAGAATGATCCTAAAACAGAGACGCCAAGATGAACCTTATGAGTCTAGACTTGCTCGCTTAAATTTATTCCCTCTTAGTAAACGACGAGAGTATCAAAGCTTATGTTTGATTTCCAAATTGCTTATTAATGATCAAAGAGACACTGTTCCCATCTTAAGTTTAATTACCATCAACAGCAGGCATACTGACAAGCTTTGTTTTAATCATTTATCCTTCAAGAAAAATTCAACCAAGAATAGCTGCATTTTCTCTTTTCCAATTAAATGGTCTGTTTGTTATGTGCCATTATTTGTCCTTTTGTCCCTTGTCTTATCCAGGTTGGACTGACACACCTCTTGGTGACAGTGCAGGCACTTTTGTCAGTCCTGGCAAACCTGGATTGTTGATGTCTTTCTGTTGTCCTCAGTCTTGTAGTACTTTGTTTTCTCTTTTACTGCCTGCCTCTTTTAAAAATCTTTATTGGTTTTTTATTTTCCATTCCAGATGTATGTATAAATTACTTGTATTTTTGTATTTTTATGTGAAATTGCCAAATAAATAATAATAATAATAATAATAACTAGACATTAGGTGTTTGTGGACAAACACAGAGCTGTTCCGGTTTTTCTGATTCATAAAATGTTTTAACAATAAACAAGAAATCACAAACATTACGACATTATGACATGTGGTTCAGGAGATATGATTATCTCAAATTATGAGCTTCTTGTTAAGACCGGAAGTAAAGGTCAACATGGGGTCACGGTTACCCAAGGCTTATCTCCAATGCCCAAGGTATCTATAACTGAAAATATATTGAAAATCGGTTTGGTAGTTCTTGAGATATGGTATCACTTCCGGTTGACCTGGAAGTAAAGATCAACATGGGGTCACGGTTACCCAATGCTAATCTCCAATGCCCAAGGAGTCCATAACTGAAAAAAGTTTGAAAATAGGTTGTGTAGTTCTTGAGGTATAGTCTCACTTCCGGTTGACCCAGAAGTAAAGGTCAACATGGGGTCACGGTTACCCAAGGCTAATCTCCAATGCCCAAGGAGTCTATAACTAAAAAAAGTTTGAAAATCGGTTGTGTAGTTCTTTAGATATGGTCCCACTTCCGGTTGACCCGGAAGTAAAGTTCAAAATGGGGTCACAGTCACCAAGGCTAATCTTCAATGCCCAATGAGTCGATGCAAGATTGGCTAACCAAATATTCACACCACAGTGAAGTGGCTAATTAATTAATAATTTTAACCTTTTTTACATTAAGAGTAAAATTTATGATATAGGATCTAACTCTTTCATTTTTACAATTTAGGATATTAGGTCACATGCACGGTTGTGTAAACAGGTTTTTTAACTTGAAATTTTGTATATGAAACTTCTGTTACACGGGTCACCAACTGTTTCAGAAACGGTTACATGTTTGCCCAAAATGGCTGTGAATGCGCAGGCTTATACACGTAAGCCAGTGACCGTAACACGGTTAAGTGACAGATCTTACGGTTAAACGTCACATTTGTACGGTTTGGATAAACGTTGAAAAATTCACTTGAAAAGTGCTGCGAAATGCTGACCATAATATTTGCGATCACGATTTGCACAGCAAACGATCCCATATGCCAGACACACCTATCGTTTCCAATTTACAGGCTTTAGTCTTTGTCATTTCATTACTTGGCGTGCGCCATTAGTTGCAAGAAACATTGAACGCTAGAGGGCATTCCACAACAAATTGATCGCACGGATACCCGGTTAACCAATCGATAATCTTGTTAAACGTTTAATGTTTACGGTTTGGATCAGCGTAAACACATTCACTTGAAAAGGACTGCGAAATGGTGCCCATAATAACTGCGATCACGATTTGCGCAGCAAACGATCCCATGCTACACGCACCCATATCATTTCCAATTTACAGGCTTTAAGTCTTTGTTATTTCTTACTTTGCGTGCGGCATTTGTTGCAAGAAACACTGAACGCTAGAGGGCGTTCCACAACAAATCGATTGCACGGTTACCCGGTTAACCAAACGATAATCTTGTTAAACGTTTAATGTTTACGGTTGGAAAAATTCACTTGAAAAGTGCTAGCGTTCAATGTTTCTTGCAACTAATGGCGCACGCCAAGTAATGAAATGACAAAGACTAAAGCCTGTAAATTGGAAACGATAGGTGTGTCTGGCATATGGGATCGTTTGCTGTGCAAATCGTGATCGTAAAAAAATTCACTTGAAAAGTACTGCGAAATGGTGACCATAATAATTGCGAACGGTTACACATGTAACTGACGGTTTCAGATGTAACTGACGGTTTCAGAAACATTTACGGGTTTACTAAAAAATAACCAAAAATGCATGTCAAGCTAAATGCTGTTGTATTAAAATCGTAATGTTAATGTTTGTTTTTGTTTATATGACATGCGTGTATAAACCAACCATTTTAGAAACGGTTACAAAATCAACTGTAAATGCTCAGGCTTTGTAAGCCTACCTGTGACGATGACACGGTTAACCACGGCTTAACATCTACATTATATTATTAGGGTTCAGATAAAATTTAATGTTTAAAAATCAACCTCAAAAAGTGTCGCGGAATTGTAACCATAATAAATGCCTTCGAGAAAGACTCTGCTAGGGTCGAAACGTCAGGCCACTAACTTATTTTTTGCATAATAAATGCGAACGGTTACACATGTAACTGACGGTTTCAGAAACGGTTATGGGTTTACTAAAAAATAACCAAAAATGCATGTCACGTTAAATGCTGTTGTATTAAAATCATAATTGTAACAATTTTCTACCCTAAAATGCCAATCGAGTATACATTTTATTCTTGTTTAGGCTAAAGCAGTAAATTCATATGGGATATGAGTGTATTGTAATTGTGGCTCTTCACACCCCAAATCCAACACTGACCGTTTAGCCATGGAAAAACTAATTTCTCTTTACCACACCTTTCCTCAATCAGCTCTTTTTATTGCTAAAACATATCGTTTTCCGGCGAACGGGACCCACGAGCAGACAGTCTACAACGCCGGTAATATCCGCATAAAACACGGCGAAACATGTTTTTGTCGTCCACGCTAAAACCTTAATAACGACCTGCAGATCTGAGTGGTGGTACACGACATGAACCTCAGACTCAGAGCATCAACAATTCTCTCGATTTTTGTGAATGAACGTAGACTTGTGTCAGTCGGCGACAGTGATGATGTGTCTATGTATTATTCTACAAAAACGGCAACAACACGGGTCGTAAATGGGTTGAGGATTTGGTCGTGTTTAAAAAAACAAGAAATCGCACCGTTAAACTCGTATAGCGCCCTCAATCTTTGAACAAGTTTAGGATCTGACTCCTTTTGTTTAATAAACACATGTCAAATTCAAGGCAGGGTACACATGGCGTTAAATTTGCTTGAGAATTTGGGTTTTTTTCCTACTGACAATGTTTTAATAAGTTTTGATGCTTTTAAACTGACCGTCAATAAAATCTTTATCGTTTTAAGAAACATGTGTGTAATCTAGGACGTTAAATTTGAGCTTAATTGAAAAATTATGTTTCTAGAAGTCGGATTTGTTTTCACTGTCCCCATTTGTTTTGTACACGGGCGAAAATGCGCAATAAATGACGTCATTGTGACGTCGTCCGTAGTTTAAGGCCGGAAAGCACATCTACAGTATCACAGATGTCTAAAACTGAAACAAGTTTGTCGATCGGGGGTATACTTTTTGAGATATGGTGGGAACAAGGTTGGCTAATTAAATATTCACCTCGCTGTTAAGTGGCTAATTAATTAAGAATTTTAACATTTATTACATTTAGAGTTAAGTTTATGTACTAAGCTTCAATTTGATATATGATCTAACTCTTTCGTTTTTACGCTTTAGGATATTAGGAGCCAACAAAAAACGTGTGCAATTGCTATGGGATTTAGGCAGAAACAAAGAATAAGAAAAAAAATTTAAATCTTGACGAAAACAATACCTGTTCCGACTTCTAAGTCGGAACAGCTAATAAACCAGTTTACCAACCCTATGAACCATGAACCTTTAGAATCGGGTGAACCCTATAAACCCTATGAACAAGTTTTCCTTTCGAAGCCTATATTCAGTTGAACCCTTTGAACTCGTTGAACTAGTCACTTTATGAATCCTATGCACCAGTTTACCCTATGACCCCTATAAATCAGTGAACCCTATGAACCTGTTGAACCCTACGATTTTCAAGGGACTTTTAAAGACTCATTTGCTTGAATCTATATTATTTTGTAACAAATTGCCTGATATATTAAAATTCATTGTATGTTAAAACCGTTGAACCCGTTGAACTTGTTGAACCTATGAACCCTAAGAACCCAATAAACCCTATGAATCTGTTGAAGCCTAGGAACCCATTGAACCTTATGGACCCGTTGAACCTATTGAACCTGTTGAACTCGTTGAACCCATTGAACCCGTTGAACCCTGAACCCCGTAAACCCTTACAAACCCGTTGAACCTTGTTGAACCTGTTGAACCCATTGAACCCTATAAAATGTTGAACCCTTTGAACCCTTTGAACTTGTTGAACTCGCTGAACCTGTTAAACTCATTGAACCCATTAATCACAATGAACCCATTGAACCTATAGAACCCATAGAACTCGTTGAACCTGTTGAACCCAATGGACACATTGAACGCGTTGAAACCGTTAAACCTGTTGAACCCGTTGAACCCATTGTACATATCTACTTGAAGTTGGACCCTCATCTCTATTTGCTCAGATAATTAAGTTTAATTCTGGGTGTGCAGATTTGAACACTTCTTCCATTCGGTATGCGTTGCCCACTGAGGTGTCGCCCAATTCGAGAGGACACGACTTTGATTACCCTTTCCCCAATTAAAACAGACCATAAATGAGTGCAAGTAGTTTGAAATGAATCACATTGAGCTTCTATTCCAACATGAAAATCAATCTTTACCCGATACACACGGAGTCAATGGATTGTGAACTGTTACCGTAATGCTTTCTCTGTAATAAGAAACATTAAACAACATTTTTTTAAATAAACCTTTATTAATAATTCTAAAATAATGCAAATAAAAATGTCACAACATTAATCATTTAAACCGAAATCAATATAAGAGCATTATTACTAAGTATATGTATAGCCGATAGTAATAATGTGACAGGAGATGAAACGGAAGACTAAGAGTCTAAAAACCTCGTTATCGTCAATATCAATGTTACCGCCGTACACAAATATGGAATCACTTTCTATTTTAATAAAATCAATTAGTTAAATCTGACATTTTAAACTCACACTGTTTACCGTAATTTATCAATCAAAGCAGGAATTTGACGCACACCTTCTCTGCACCTCATACGTGCAAAGACACACACATTTGGAAAGCAATGTGAAGCCCTGCGATTGAAAAAAGTTTAATATATAGATGGAAGTTGTTAAAACATTGTTGACAACGCGACTTTACACTGTTTTAAATGTCAAGCACGACCCAAGTAGTGTCGTTGCAAACAATAATAACCCTGAGAAATATTTCTTCCATTAAATAAACTAATGGAGTCGTTATGAAGTTTATTTGAGTATGACGTAGGTATCCCTTTAAAAGCACATTGAACAGTCATTATTGCACACCGTTATTTTAAATTAAAAGTAGGCCTACAGGATCAGTCATTAAAATAGGCCTAAACGGAAACACTATGTATATAGTTTAAATCTTATGGTTCAGTGATCATGAACTACATACCGTGTACCGATGCAGCAGTTGGGGGGTGTTTGTCCTAAAGTGGAAGGGAATGACTAATTCAATTTTGTGATGTACCCATTTTCCAATAGGTAGAGTCCCCACGTCAGCGGTGGAATATTTAAAGTCTCCGACTTCACGCTAAAGGGGTTGTAAATTGCTATTGTATTCGATACCCTTCCGGGCAAAATTTGTACACATCCAAAACATCCGATGACATAATTCTAAGAAAAATGGGTCTCTACATTTTTGTACGGGGATGTTTTAGTTCATTCCTAAATTTGATAACATTTGTTCAAAACTGCCTTAAATTTGACCTGATGATTTGGACAAAAAAGTCCTTCTTGGAATGTAAAGATTCATCAGTTGTTGAAATCCATAGACAATTTGATTCAAATTTCGCCCTGTAAAAGTCAGTTATGAACCAAAACATCCCTGTACAAAAATGTAGAGACCCATTTGTCTCAGAATGATGTCATCAGCTGTTTAGGAAGTTGACACATTTTGCACCGCAAGGGGTATTGAATATAATGGCAATTTAGACCATTTTAACGTGAGGTTATAGACTTGTAATGTTTTCCCCCACACAGACATGAGGACTCTATCCATTGTAAAATGAGTACACAACAAAATTGAATCGGTCATTTCCCTTCCTCTTTAAATACTGTAAATCAACAAAGTATAGTGACAGACACTGAAAATCACCAATGCTAATATTTTGATCGCACGGTCAAAATAAGCACGAATCGTACGTGCACGAAATTACTTCTGACAAATCATCAATCTGTTGTCGTCGTTTTTACGGAATGGGATCACACTGAATGGGATCACACTGAATGGGATCACACTGAATGGGATCACACTGAATGGGATCACCTATTTGAATTAACCTTTAGAGGATGGTAACGATTTTCCTCTTCCAAAAACATGTTAATGTATTTTTGAAGAGAAAAAAAACCCCGTGAGGACCACGTTCGCTTGAAGATCCCCACAAGCCAGTTTAGTTGAAAACAGAACAACTTGAGCCAATGTAATGTACCAAAACCTATAATGTTTATGCACAGTTTGTCAATATAAATCCGAAGTTTTAAGATTGTAGATGTTTTGGGGGTTTATTTTGTTAGGGGTAAATTCATTCCTATCCTCCCAGATTTAGTCATCGAAACAAGATCTCTGTCTTAAGGAAGACGTTTCTCGGTCAATGCAAATCTAAACAGTGACGACATAAGATTAATAAACCCTAAGATTATTAAACAACATTTTTGCAATAAACAAATGTGAGTATTTATACAGTGGAGCAGCTAGTATCGTTCTCAGGGAACACGACCAATTCAAAATAAAAGGCAAATGATATTACGCTCACGGTACTGTATTTTGAATTATTTTTATAAAGTATATTCCAATTCAAATTATTCAGGGCAATTGTTCCCCCCCCCTTTTGTTTAAAAAATGTTCATGTCTAATTTAACAACGATGGTAATACAACTATACTACCACGAGCCACCATTGGAGTTTTAGTGCGCATGCATGGAAGTGAAATAGGCTGCTGTTTTGCCGACAATGACACAAAACCTTTATTTAACTTCAAAGTTATTTATTTATTAAAAAATTTATTTATTTAATAATAACTTCTCTAATTATTAACTTATCTATTCATTTACTTATTTATTATTTATTTATTTGTTCATTAATTATTTAATTATTAAATAATTAATTAGTTAATTTTGATTGTTCACAATTCAACAAACTTATTCAATTTAAAAGCTGGAACATTCAATTTCGTTTGAAAATGAATGCTTCTTCGCATCAGCATTCAACAGTCAACTTAATTTTAACAGTGTAGCATACTGGTCAAATAAAGATAATTCAATTTGGTAAAAGCCAGCAGGAGGAGGCTGATCAACCATTTATATTCATCAAGTGTAAACAGGTTGTAATTATTCAACTGAAGAAAGGTGAATATGTAGTCCTGAATGCCTTTAATGAAAAAGAATGACCGAAACGAGCCTCAATGAGAAGAAAGAAATCATGTACAGGTATGTAGGAAAACGAAATTGAATGCAATAGTAGCTAAAACGGAACCCTAGTTTGATCGAATAAGGTAAAAATACGCGTATTTGCATGCGCGTTTAATGAAATCGATTTCAATTTTGCTGAAATTGACCGTAGTTTTTATTCAATTTAACGCCCGGAGCATTTAATTTGCATAGCAACAAAACTATAACTCTGATCATCAATCTACAATAATTTCATGTTAAATTATTCAATGTCCCTATTCTTTTTCTTAAAATAAGCATTTGACTTAAAAGTATTGCATTGTTCATTAAATTTCGCTGGAACCGGCTATAGGTTGATCGGCATTCATTTTTCATGAATGATGGGCAAATTCAACTATTTTCAAACATCTTTTTCAGAATGTTCCTTCTATCTTGTCCATATTCCTATAAAAGGCTATGTTTGCTCAGCATAAATTATAACCCGACGTCTTGAACCTGTAGATGCAAGTTTTATTATTTGATTTAGTTTCAGACACATAATGGCGGCCCGTGGAAACGTTAAGAAGTTACCAACGTGTGCCTGATGGTATAACTTTTCTCAAACATACAATATACATGCCCAGGTAACAAGCAAACCAATAAATAAACGGCATCAGCAATAAATGTATATTTTTAAAGTACCCAACAGAAGAAAATAGAATAGTAGAGACAATTAAATGAAAAGTAAACCAAACAAATGCCCCAAATAAGCTTAAACACTTTCGTGTATTCAAACTTTTAAGCAATTGAGGAAAAAACCCCAATGAAAACAAGAACTTTCCATTAACCTTTTGATTTTATTATTTCGCGGCCTAACCCATTAGTTTGATACATTATAAATTTTCAAAAGGCAAAGAGTTAGAGTATAAAACCACCTTCGAAGAAAACACAAAAATACATCCATTTGAAGTCCTTTCAACATTAATGACCTGCAAAAGATTGCCCATAAATAACATGGTCGTACGTCTAACACGCCCAGACGTTTGCTAATTGACCAGATGACATTTCTACACAATTCGCCGTATGGGAGGGGGGAATAATCTTCTGCCACAACGGAAACTTAATCTAAGAATAATATACAATATAGGCCTAAGCTATGGCCTAATAATCGAATGCCCAAAACGAAAAAGAACCTCAACTTGCTTGCATGTGTTGTTCAACTCTCGTGAAATCGAATGACTGATAATGAAAAGGATGAGAAAATTTGTGAAACTGGCTCAATTGGCCGGGACATCCTTTGTTTGAGTATTTCTTTTGCGTTCATGTTCAGATTCCATTTATTTGGATTCTCCGAATTCATAATTATCGGAGTGTTTCCAAACTGAAAACAAACACAAAGTTTCACTTGGGATGCGGAATTATTTGTACGTCCACTATCATCAACCTTTGATTCTGAAATTGTTGTTTATTTGGCGCACATTGCTGGCTAGAACAATTGGGACAGGGCCTTTTCAAATTAGTCTGTCGGATAGTATTGTCGGTAGTCAAAACGGAAATGTTAATTTGTATTTATTTCAGAATTGTTTATTTTATGATGTACACATGGGATATTTTAATTCTAATTGAAATTAAATTGGTTGGAATACCCGTCAGGGTCATCAACATATGTGCAATTTGACTATAAGTTTCTCATATTTTATAGAAGGCTTGGACATGAAAGCATTAAGTGTTGCTCCTTTAACGCGCGACTGTTAGCCTGATTCGAACTATAGCGGTCAAAAGCAAAAAAAAATAATAACAAAATACTCAAAAATTCAAAATGACATGATATTAAATCTGTTTGATAGCTATTACGTGAAGGTATTTTTTATTTAATTATTGACACTCCGAGGCTTTGACAAACCTTCAACATCAACTAAGATATGTGTCATTGTGATGGGAATTTTGTTTAAATCAATGGCAGTTGTTACGATCGTAAGCTTGTCCGGAGAGTGTGAGTGTTTGTTAAATCAGCTTGTCGTAAGACTCTGCGAGGGCGCCGGTCACACGTTATGATTCGTACAAAAGCCCGTCGGAAATCAAGATTGAAACATGTATAAATGCATGGATTTACAGCAGAAGATATATATCCAAGCCAAGTAAACGCCATGAAAAGTTCATTCGGAGGATGACATGATGAGCACACACCACTTAAGAGATGAACCACAAAGAAAGGCAACCACAGAACTATAAAGCAAACGAATACAACCACGAGCGTCTTTGCAGCTCGTCGCTCTCTCTTGCTTGTCATCCATCGTTGTCTAGTTTTAATTGCCTCAGTCTGTGTACTTCCATATCCAAGACTTGATTTTTTAGCTCCAGTACAAAAGGTTATTCGAAGTGATTTTTTCCTGATAGCACTGCCACTTTGACCCCCATTTGCTGCAGGGCTATCATGTGGCGAGTCACCACAGCTGACAGTTGTAGAGTTGCTGTTCACCTGCTGAATGGGGGTGCGAGGAGTAGGCTCCGCACCAAACTCAATTGCAGTTTTTCTCCCACGTAGCTTCTTCACTGCCCTCCAGTCAACAACAATCATGACGGCAAGTGGTACATAAAATGAGCACATGGACGAGTAAATGATAAATGTCGAGTTAAAATAACCACACTCTCTGCCGTCATTCTGCAAGGTACTATCTGGGTCTACAAACCCTTGAACAACTAAGGGAGTGGATATGGCGATGGACACCAACCACACAGGAACAATGGTACCTAGAATACGAGGGCGTGAATTGACCCTCTCTCTTGAGAAGTGAAGAGGGAAAGTCACGGCGAGGTAACGATTCACAGCAATGGCACACAAATGGATAATGGAGGCTGTACATAGCATGACATCCAGTGCAAGGTAGATAACACACAATGGAAGTCCAAATCCCCAATGACCGCGCACCTGTTGATCCAAAAGAAGAAAACAAGTTTACAGTACGACTCAACAAACAATTCTATATTAGGTCAGTTTACAACCAAATGAATTGTCTATGTATTGCTGCATGGCAGCATTGTTATTATACGGGATACATACAGTGCTCTATTGCGTCGACGTTACAATTCGACCAGGCAGAACTACAATAATCGGCAAGCTTTGAATTAATCTTTCTACTAGTAAATTCAATATGATCGTTTCAGTCTAGAGATTGATCCAAGTGAACACCCAAGTATTTAGAGCATTTAACACATTCCAGAATGTCATATTAACTTTGATTTCCATGGGTGTTAACCGTAACAAGTTTTTGCCTAGTCCCTGTTAACATATACTTAGTGTTCAAAATTAGTATTAAAAAAATCAACCACACGCTAAATATCCAGGTCAGCATTAAGACATGTTTCGATTTCAGCTGAATTCGTACTGATGTACATAATTATCGTACCATCAGCATACACCATTACTTGACCTGTAGCTACAGAATTGGGAAGGTCGTTTACAAACAATGTGGATAAATGTGGTCCCAGGATTGAGCCCTGTGGTACACCTAACAGGACGGTGGGCTGGTTAGAAACATTGTTACCAATACAGATACATTGAAGTCGGTCCTGAAAGTAGTTGGAGAACCAAGACAGAGCAGAATCAGAGAACCCGTAAGCTGAAAGTTTACTAAGCAGTAGATCGTGGTCGACGGTATCGAAAGCTTTTTTAAGGTCAACAAAAAAACAATTCCCGTCATACGACCACGATCCATCTGCTTTGTACAAGAAGTCAGTGACATGCACAACACTGACAGTGACTGACTAGAAAGAATTAAGAAAATAAAACGTTATGTTAAAGTGACTCTGCAATCTGTCATTATCCATTTATTCACATCGTAATTAGTTCTTGGTGCCCGCCAATAAATGTGGTTCAAGTCTGCAGCATTCATATATCGTCGGAATTAGCCGCCAATGAGCTGCCTTGATACTCGAGGGTTTCGAGCTATATCACCTTCACTTTGAACAACTCGTTTGGGTCTGGGTCTGAATAATCTAATGGTTTCCACCTAAAAGTAAAACCATGAAGACAACTTCACTATTTTCCGCACATAATGAAGTACGGAAATGCTATGAATGGGTAATCATTTCACTGTAAGTAATAATGAATATTACTATGAGCTTCAAATGGAGACCCCAAACTAAATATTGACATCAGATTTCTCGTCATTTAAAGTCGTCACACACATAACCCTCGCATTCTTAAATCGCAACGAAGTCTCGCAATCACTTCAATCGTAGCCAACAAGTCAGTTTGTGCAAATAACAATCTAACATAAAAATTCACTGACATAAAATGAATATAGATCAATGAATAAATACGCATCAATGAATGTCAATTTTGGGGAATGCATTTAATGGGATTTTGCAAGCAGAACGACAAGCATTAGGGCACCAGTATGTATGAACAGGGAGCGCTTTGACATCAGCGATGTTTTTCATTTCAAGTCGAAACGATGCGAGATTGATTGAGATGTGCGTTCAAGCTCCTTCATACTTCCATGTTTTCCTTATACTCTTAAATACATTAGCTACATGGGAATATCTTCAATGTCGACCTGAAATAACAAACCTGCAATATTGATTTTCCTTTCCCGAAATGTTGACATTTTTCTTACACACAGGAATGCGAGGAAAGTGTCAATCAAGAAACAATCCCCCAAATTATTCTAACGAAGACGAATTTGTGTATGTATAAATTATAGGAAAATGTTTTAGTTGGCCTTCGTGCTCCAGTTTGACTCTTAAAAAAACCCACTAACTGAACGGCGACCTGAATTTTATTCATTATATTTTGGATGAAACACGTTGAATAAACAACATATACACTGCCGATAAAACCTTTCCACTGACATCAACAATTATTACATGACTTTCAACGAAATGCAATTTTCAAAGTTCATATTAGCAAAAATATGAGTGGTTTTGTTACGTAACTGGCATTACTCCTTCCAAATTGATAACAAACTCCCCCTTTTTCTGCCAGATTAAGAAAAACAAATTTTAAAAAAGAAGAAAAATGTGCATGTTTGACACGTCAGTCTTTGTTTTATTTTGAAACGTTCCAGTGTGACTTCTCTAACCGTAAAATCTTGTTTGGTCCATTTTACACTATTATTGCGAACAATAATAGGTTTTAAAATGTTGCGAGACAAGGGATTAAACGCACAAATCTACATCTAATTCACAGGAAATTGTGTTTTTTACGCATTATATATAACTAATAATTACTTCCGTCTTATTATTATTTAGCCTATTTATTTATTTGTAAGAAAAACCCGTCACATTAAAAATATGAAAATTGCTTTCATTTTGCATCTAATCAATAAAAGCGACGAAATTCAGACAAAGGGGAATTATAACTTGAAGCTCAGACCCCGGATTCAAAAATGTTATATGTAGAGTTTCGTTATCAAATTGTTGTGGATGATCCTTTGGTAACACGTTCTAGTCTATCAATTGTGTCTTTAGCTCTCAGATTACCAAACCATGTCATGAGGCAACAAGTAATAAGAGACTGAATGAAACGCTGGTAAAAGCAACACAATGTCGGTAGAAATATTAAATGACTTTAGTTTCTTGGGGGAAAACAATTCTGTGGAAGGCCATGGTAAAAAGATTCCATGTGTTATCTATTTTTAAGTTTGCAAAAAATTAGTTAGTGGCCTGACGTTTCGACCCTAGCAGAGTCTTTCTCAAAGGCTAAAAGACTCTCTCTATTCATGTATTTCCACTTGACTATCATTTTTTTAAATAAATGTGGTGAATAAGTCTTACAAATGGCATCATCCAGAACGACAAGCGAACTTGACCGGGTCAGTTTAGGCGTTGGTCTAAACAAAAATGAGGTACTGTTATACCATCGAAGCATTTCATAACAGATGGGTCTAAATTCGTGTGTTTATGGAGGAAAATGGTATTCGATATAAGCACAATACAGAATTTTTTTAAGGCCCCGCAAAGATAATAGTAGGACCTGAACGCACTCAACATTTTCAAAAAGCCTAAGGTTTTGTCATTTATGGAACTTCTCTCCGTGTCGAGTTGGAATCACGTAATGAAAGGTAAACTTAAAACGTTTCAAGCGTCATGTGCAATTTTGTATAGAAAGGGGGGGGGGGGGGACCACAAAAGGTTAAGGGCAATGTTTACAGAGTGACTGCAACACAGAACTGAGTGAGCTAAAGGGAGTGGAACAATGGACCCCACAAGGGAATTATTTGTTCAACCTGGACCACACGGGTTGAAACTTGCAATCTAGCCTGAATTGTTTTTGTCCTTTATGTTCTTTTGTCGTTTGTAAGCCAACAGAGATGGTACAGGGAAAGGAATTGAGGTCGTTTAGGAAATCATTCTCATTTAAAGGTGCTGTATACGTTTGGTAATTGGAACCTACTGATTGTGTTAATCCTATACATAAATGTAGGTATATACAATAAAACTAACCTGTGAAAATTTCACTTCAAAAGTTGGTCGCGTTTTTGAGGTATCAGTGAAAAACCGGAGCGAATATTTCCACGCAGGAAGAATATTCCCCATAGGAATACACAGTCTGAGAAGCGTTATGGCCATAACGCTTCTCAGATTCAAATTTTGGGGAATAAAAAGTGATATATTTTTCCATAACCATAGTACTTCGAAGTTAAAAGTTTCTCAAAATTCATTATACTACCCAAAGTTGCTGTACTTCTTACCAAGTCAGTTTTTATTGCCATTAATTTTCAGAGTCATTACCAAACGTATACAGACCTCTTAAGTGCCGTGTTTCAAAAGTGCACCTTTGAGAGTAGAGTGATGTATTTGTGGGATTTGTGTACTTTAGGAACTGGTATAACAGTTAAACGTTTTAAAAATTTAGGAATTATACTGGTTTAATCCAGACACCATTCAAACAGTCAATACTGAAGACGGTTCCTTATGGCAGGATTTCAGAACTCTACCAGAAACACCAACAGGTGTTGCACTTTGTGCGCTTGAGGATTTCTCAATTTCAGGGATGCTTATCCTAATTCTATTGGATTCATCTTCCTGGCTCCTCAATTCGTCGCAAAGTCATTGAAAAGGTTTAAGTCAGTGGCATCAAAGCGTGTGAAAAATGTATTGAGGTAAAGCCCCGGTAACATTTCGTATTAGGACAATACAATATGCAGACATAGGAGAAAGTTTCGTGGTTTTGTAGTAAACTTTTCGTACGACAATCCCTCAACAGTTGTGCGACAAACATGACCTCTCGTTGACCTTTTGTGGTCAATTATCACATGTGACAGTCGTGCTACAGTCGTGATACTGTCATACGAAAGTCGTGCGACAGCCGTGTAACAGTCGTGATACTGTCGTGGGTATTTCGTATGAAATTTGTTGTAGGAAGTTCGTACGAAGGTTTAACGACATAACACGCATACTACGACAAAAAGCCGATCAAAAAAATGCCGTGGAGTGAAAGGGTAGTCCCAATTTTAAGCCACGACAGATTTGTTGTCGTAGAGCACCCATTTTTTCGCACTACAATCGTACACCAGAGAAATAAGCCACGAAATCTCCTCTTTTCTGTCGTGAGCCCGCATATGCCTATCGTGGTCCCATTGTGACCGGGGCTTAATTAATAAACTAGCCGATGTCTCCTGGGGGAACAAAGGTGAGGGTTTCCTACCAAAAACCAGTGATGGTCTTTAGTCCTGCCAAATCAGGCATTTTTGAAATCACATTGTCGAAAATTGTCCTACATGATTTTCACGTATCTCTTTTTGCTCAGAAGTATCTGTTTGCTGATCTCCTTCTACACTTTTTCTACACTTTTCTTTTTTCAACATGATCACCATTGCGGAATACTAGTCGTTTTCTCTCCTGAGGGTAGTGAGTGTCTTTAGTAATCCAGGTCGACATAATGGTCATTTGAGAAATTGTATTCTCAGTGACAACTTCTCCGCCCATCCCCTGTATTAGCCTCATCCCCGTATTAGCCTCATCCCAATAAATTATCCTCATCATCTGTATTTATTAGCCTCATTCCTCCTGGCCTCATCCCACTATTAGCCTCGTCCCCCGTATTAGCCTCATCCCCGTATTAGCCTCATACCCTGTATTAGCCTCATCCCCTATTAGCGTCATCCCCCTATTAGCCTCGTCCCCCGTATTAGCCTCATCCCCCGTATTAGCATCATCATCTGTATTAACCTCAGCCCTCTGTATGAGCCTCAACCCTTGAATTAGAATCATCCCCTGAATATAACCTCATCTCCCGTATTAGTCTCATCCCCGTATTAGCCTCATCCTCTGTATAACCTCAGCCCGCTGGATGAGCCTCCTCAACCCCTGATTTAGCCTCATCTCTATTAGATTGCTCTCTAATCCTACCCTTTCATGCTTCCCGCATTTAATACATCGAATGCAGTTACCACCTTTATGGTCCAGTAATCAACCCTTTCACACTGACCATCCTTTGTCCTCACTACTTTACTTACCAATGTGCATAATTGTACTTTGTATCTGCCCAAGAAATGAAATAAATATAAATATAAATATACCCTGAAAATCAGTGAAGTGGAAGAAGCTCATGCCTACCGAAAGCATCCTCAATGCATATGGGATCCCCAATAAGTTAGTGCTATAGTGAGTTCTTTGACATCCTGACAGGAGTGCTTCAGGATGACACCTTGGCCCAATTTCTCATCATCATTGTCCTCAACCATACGCCCTTAGGTAGGCGATCAATGAATGAGATGATGAGCTAGGTTTCGCCATAGTGTCCCGCGAGAGCAGGCGAGTGTCTCCTGTGATGATCACTGACATGGACTTTGCGGATGACATCGCACTTCTTTCAAATACAATGGAGCAATCTCTCGACCGTTTGCTATCAGTTGAGGAGAAGTGTCTAAAGGTTGGACTCCAGCTGAAAACAAAGAAGACAAAGATGCTCGCCTACAACACCAATGAAATGGCTGTCCGCACGAGCGATGGTACAACTCTCAAGGTCGAATCAGACTTTTAAGTACCTTGGAGCTTGGATCGACTCTTGCAAAAAAGCCCTCAAGACCTGAAGAGGACAGGCGTGGTCAGTGCTCCACTAAATGAAATAGGTGTGGTCATCAACGCTCAGTGATCATCGATTAAACGGTCACTGTTTATGTCTACGGTAGAGGCAATTCTTCTGTACGGAGCCGTGACCTGGACCCTCACTACAAAAAGTCTCTGGATGGGTGTTACACCAGAATGCTGCGTATGGCCCTGAACATCTCGTGAAACGGGACACCGGCTTGACCAGCGCTGAAGAGCTGCGTACTATGTGTCAAGCAAATCAGATGAACACGGGATCCAAATAGGCCTACCGAGGTCTGTGCCGGCAGGGAATTTAATGGTCAGTGTGATCGAAATTCAGTGATACCTTATGTTAATAGAGAGCCACTCTTGAAAATTCGCCTGTGGAACCCAAGATCAATCCGTAACAAGACCACAACCTGTAGTGACTATGTGATAGAATACGATATTGATGCTGTTTTCTTGAAAGAGACTTGGTTAGCTCCCAACGACCCAGTTTTTATTGGTGAGTTACAACCTAATGGATATGCATTTCTGAATATACCACGTGGAACAAGTAAACCACGGTGGAATGGGAGTTCTTTTCAAATCACAATTAGCCTAGGATTAATACCGCATTCTACCAACAAATATCAACTCTATAACTTTTGAACATGCTTGTGTACTGGACCCAAATAATGGAGTGCACTATATCGTGGTGTATCGTCCTCCACCATCTGGAACAAATCGGTTCAAAACTTCTGCCTTTTTTCAGGAGTTTAATAATGTTTTACCAGAGATTATATGGAAGCCCAGTATTAAAACTTGTTTTACTTGGGGATTTTAACATCCATATGGATGAGCCACATAAACCAGAAGTATCTCGGTTTTCTACGATTTTGTCATCCATTGGTCTCCAGCAGAATGTTACCACAACGACTCACGTATCTGGTCATATTTTAGATCTGATAATCTCCCGCATGGATGATGACCTAATCAGGTATTGTGACAGCGAGTTAAGGTATATGGTTCAGACCACAACATGGTTAGTTGCCTGATACAACAATGGAAACCAGCCCCATTAAGGGTTACAATTACACTTCGCAATTTTCGGAAAATGGACATGGATACTTTCAATTGTGACCTCAAAAAAAAAATATCCATGGAAACATTTCCAGAAACAGACGTAAACGTACAACTGCAAAAGTCTAATGTCGTCTCAACTCGGGTGCTTGATCTTCACGCCCCCTCAAGTACAAGGACTCGTAAAATTAGACCTAGATTTCCTTGGTATTCAATCAATCAATCAATCAAACATTTATTTCCGTACTCACAAAAGAAAAAACTAAATCATGTGGACAAATTTATAGTAGTACAAAGCAAGCAAAAAGTAAACACGACCAATGAAAATGTTACTGCAAAAAATAAAACAATCTAGGCTGTGAGTAAGGAGGCTGTTCAAATAAGCCGAGGCTTGTGGGGAACAGCCGAGGCTTGTGGGGAACAGGAAACAAAAACAAAACAAAAACAACGGACAGAAGAGAATGCAAAATGAGCCGGTAATGAGCTAATTATGCAGATAAGCCCAAGAAATATTGACAAAATTAGGACCAGCTATAAGCATAAACAAAAAAGAAGCTGAAGACGAGCGGTGGACTCAGGAGAGAAAGCTACGTTAGGCCTACATAATGCGCAAGTAGGGCTCTTTTGAACAAGGCTTTAAAATGACCAACAGAAGGCTGTTTTTTATTTAGTCGTCAATGGCGTTCCACAGACGAGGGCCATAGAACCGAGGTGTATTCATGGAATAAGAGGCTCGAGTGAAAGTGATATAAAGTTTACGGCAAGATCTGGTAGAGTAGCCATGAATGGCTTCAGTAGAGATGAAATAGGAAGAAAAGGAAGTGGGAAGAAGATTGTGAGAATAATTTTGTACATGAAAATGCCAGTATGAAGTTTGTTGATATCAGAAATAGTGGTATGACGAGATCAGATCTGCAAAGCATGAAAGGCACAAACTTGAGAGAAAGTGGCGTAAGACTAAACTTAAGAGTGACAGAGACAGTTACTGGAAACAACATCTGCATGTAAATTACTTGTTATGAAAGGCTAAGAAGTTTTACTATAAAGATGCTCTTAGAGATGCTGATGCTAAACAGACATTGGGCAACATCTTGCATCAAAATGTTCGTGCATTGCCATCTCTTGATACACCAGGCGCTCTGAGCAACACATTTGCTCATTTTGTCAATGATAAAGTGGTAAAAATCAGAGCTGGTATTGATAGTGATGCATCAAAAATTCCACAGGATGCAAATGAAAATTGTCTTGAAACTCAGAATCCTAGTAGTAATTTCCATACTCAATTGAGTGATTTCAGACGGCTCAATGAGAGTGAGGTTCGCAAGATTATTGTTAGTTGTACAAATAAGTCATGTAAACTTGATTGTATTTCCACATGGTTGCTTAAATGTAACATTGATGTTGTTTTACCATGTATTACAAGTATTGTGAATGAATCTCTCAAGAGTGGTATTTTTCCCAATGATCTAAGGCAGGCAATTTTCACACCTATTCTAAAAAGCCATCTTTAGACTGGAATGAGCTTAATAGTTATAGACCAGTGTCAAACATCAATTTCATCGGCAAGGTGATAGAGAAGGCGGCGGCTATTATTCAGGTTAATGAGCCACATGGCGAAAAACGACCTGGATGAAACCTTACAGTCTGCTTACAAACATAAGCACAGTACTGAGACTGCTTTGCTCAAAGTAAAAAACGACATCACACGAGCCTTAGATGATAATCATGCCGCCTTCTTAGTCATGCTTGACCCGTCTGCTGCCTTTGATACCATAGATCATGAAATATTGCTTAACAGATTTGAATCTGACAATGGTATCAAAGGCACAGCACTGGAGTGGTTTAGATCTAACATAACAGGGCGTAGTTTTTGTGTTTGTGTTGGTGGAAAGATGTCTGGTGTATTTTATCTTGATTTTGGTCTTCCTCAGGGATCTCTAATTGGTCCTAGAGGATTCACTATGTATGCCTAACCAGTTGCTAATATCATACGTCGTCACGGCATCCAGTTCCACATCTACGCAGATGATGTCCATATGTGAAATTCAATCCAAAGACTTCTGGTGATAGCACTCGTGCAAATTTCAAGCTTACCTCATGTGTTGAGGAAATTCCGTGATTCATGGATGACTGTAAACAAGCTGAAACTCAATGAATCTAAGACGGAATTTTTCATTGCCGCCTCTCAACACAACTTATCCAAACTATCAGACACAAAAATTCGCATTGGTTCTGAAGACATCACTCCTTCTACCATTAAGAATTTGGGTGTCATCTTTGATTTCACCATGAACATGTCAGGTCATGTCACTTCTATATGCCGGTCCATAAATGTCACCCTTTGGGAGATTTCTAGAGTTCGTCGTTTCTTAGAGTCGATTTCACAAAGCACTAAGATTCATCTTAAGATGAGTAATATCAGTATTACCATAGTGATTTGTATTGTGACATCACTCTTTGCTAAGCAACTACGATGGATTTGCACTTAAGATCAATCTTAACTCTTTGTGAAATCGAGCCCACTGGACAGTTGCAATCATGCCATGCGAGCTCTTATTTTATCCAGACTGGACTATGCCAACACTTTGCTATCTGGATGCAGCATGAGCAACATCACACGTTTACAACGTTTGCAAAATAGGTCTGCTGGCATAATTTTCCAGGTTGCAAAACATCATTCATCTGCACCGCTGCCTAAAACACTCCACTGGCTTCCGGTTGATAAAAGAATAGCTTTCAAAACACTGCTTTATGTTCACACATCTCTCAATGGTCATGCTCCAACATATCTCTCTGACTGTCTTTCTGTCTACATACCTGGTAGGGAAGGCCTTCGATCAGCTAAAGATACAACTCGGCTGGTCACTCATAGACTTGTTGGTAGTGGGTCTTTTAGTGTTTCTGGCCCCAAATTATGGAATGATTTACCACCAACCATACGGTCTTGCAATAACGTCATAACTTTCAAACGCCAGTTGAAGACACACCTGTTTCGTTAATGATATTCATGATTGCTTATTTTGTTTGTTTTTCAGTCGGAACAGCTATTGTAATCGTCGAGATTTTTATTTTTTTAAATTATTATTAGCTGTTCCGACTATTTCTGTCGGAACAGCTATTGTTTTCGTCAAGATTTTTATTTTGTATTATTATTATTATTATTAGCTGTTCCGACAATTTCTGTCGGAACAGCTATTGTTTTCGTCAAGATTTTTTTAATTTTGTATTATTAGCTGTTCCGACAATTTCTGTCGGAACAGCTATTGTTTTCGTCAAGATTTTAATTTTTTTTTATTATTATTCTTCCTTTCCCTAAAACCCTATTGACTTAACCTGTGACTTTTCTGACTGTCATATGTCTCTCTTAGAATTATCAGAAGTAGTAAAATCATATACCATATTAAAGCTTATGCCCTGACTTAAATTTTAGATGTAATTGGATTAAAATTATTAATTAATTATTCACGTGACAGCCGTGTGAATATTTAATTAGGTACTCTTGTTTGAATCATATCTCAAGAAGTATACATCCAATTCTCAATATTTTTTCAATTATGGACTCGTTTTAGGTAGTAGATGTGGATTGCGGCATATTTTTCACTGTGACGTCATCATGACATCATCTATTGGCGCGTTTTTTATCTGTGTACAAAAGACATGGTGCTCAGATTGTGCTCAGATTGCACAAGTTTTACTGGTCAAAAACACAATATTTTCTAAATAAGTTTCCTAAATTACCCAAACTGTTTTGAAAAGTGAAATACTTTCACTAAGAGTTATTCCAGACCATTAAAACTAATCAAGGTACAATGTATTTCCAAGATAATTAACGATGAAGTGACAAATTGGACCCCATGGCTAGCTGGCAAATTGTGCCGTGATTGCGCAATCACGGCTAGGCGTCAAAGACTGCCGTGATATTTGAATCGAGAGAGGATAATTACGTACGTTCTAATAGGGTTTTCGTTAAAAGGCATTGGATTGGGATAAGTTACATACCATCGTGTACCTTATCAAATTTATTAGTATGAAAAACACATTTTTGTTACTGTGACGTCATCAGGTGTCAAATTACGGTAATTCAAAGCTTTAATTAGTTAATCTTTGCAGCACCATATCTCAAGAAGTACACAGCCGATTTTCAAACTTTTTTCAGTTATTGACTTCTTGGGCATTGGAAATTAGCCTTGGTTAACCGTGACCCCATGTTGACCTTTACTTCCGGGTCAACCGGAAGTGGGACCATATTTCAAGAACTACACACCCGATTTTCTAACTTTTTTCAGTTATAGACTCCTTGGGCATGAGAGATTAGCCTTGGGTAACCGTGACCCCATGTTGACCTTTACTTCCGGGTCAACCGGAAGTGGGACCATATCTCAAGAACTACACAGCCGATTTTCAAACTTTTTTCAGTTATTGACTCCTTGGGCATTGGAAATTAGCCTTGGGTAACCGTCACCCCATGTTGACCTTTACTTCCGGGTCAACCGGAAGTGGGACCATATTTCAAGAACTACACACCCGATTTTCAAACTTTTTTTCAGTTATAGACTCATTGGCATGAGAGATTAGCCATGGGTAACCGTGACCCCATGTTGACCTTTACTTCCGGGTCAACCGGAAGTGGCATCATATCTCAATAACTACACAACCGATTTTCAAACTTTGTTCAGTTGTAGACTCCTAATGGACATTGGAGAATAGCCTTGGGTAACCGTGACCCCATGTTGACCTTTACTTCCGGGTCAACCGGAAGTGGGACATATCTCAAGAACTACACAACCGATTTTCAATCATTTTTCAGTTATAGACTCCTTGGGCATTGGAGATTAGCCTTATGTAACCATGACCCAATGTTGACATTTACTTCCAGGTCAACCGGAAGTGAGACCATATTTCAAGAACTACACAACCGATTTTCAATTTTTTTCAGTTATAGACTCCTTGGGCATGGGAGATTAGCCTTGGGCAACCGTGACCCCATGTTGACCTTTACTTGCGGGTCAACCGGAAGTGACACCATATCTCAAGAACTACACAACTGATTTTCAAATTTGTACAGTTATAGACTCCTAATGGGCATTGGAGAATAGCCTTGTGTAACCGTGACCCCATGTTGACCTTTTCTTCCGGGTCAACCGGAAGTGGGACCATATCTCAAGAACTACACAACCGATTTTCAATTTCTTTTCAATTAGAGACTCCTTGGGCATTGGAACAGCTCTGTGATTGTACACAATCACTATCTCTAGTTATTATTATTCTTTCTTTCCCTAAAAACCCATTGACTTAACCTGTGACTTTTCTGACTGTCATATGTCTCTCTTAGAATTATCAGAAGTAGACAAATCATATACCATATTAAAGCTTATGCCCTGAATTAAATTTTAGATGTAATTGGATTAAAATTCTTAATTAATTATTCACGTGACAGTCATGTGAATATTTAATTAGGCAATCTTGTTTGAATCATATCTCAAGAAGTATACATCCAATTCTCAAATTTTTTCCAATTATGGACTCCTTTTATGTAGTATATGTGGATTGCGGCATATTTTTCACTGTGACGTCATCATGACATCATCTATTGGCGCGTTTTGTATCTGTGTACAAAAGACATGGTGCTCATATTGTGCTCAGATTGCACAAGTTTTACTGTTCAAAAACACAATATTTTCTAAATAAGTTTCCTAAATTACCCAAACTGTTTTGAAAAGTGAAATACTTTCACTAAGAGTTATTCCAGACCATCAAAACTAATCAATGTACAATGTATTTCCAAGATAATTAACGAAGAAGTGACAAATTGGACCCCATGGCTAGCTGGCAAATTGTGCCGTGATTGCGCAATCACGGCTAGGCGTCAAAGAATGCCGTGATATTGGAATCGAGAGAGGATATACGTACGTTCTAATAGGGTTTTCGTTAAAAGGCATTGGATTGGGATAAGTTACCTACCATCGTGTACCTTATCAAATTTATTAGTATGAAAAACACATTTTTGTTACTGTGACGTCATCAGGTGTCAAATTACGGTAATTCAAAGCTTTAATTAGTTAATCTTTGCAGCACCATATCTCAAGAAGTACACAGCCGATTTTCAAACTTTTTTCAGTTATTGACTTCTTGGGCATTGGAAATTAGCCTTGGTTAACCGTGACCCCATGTTGACCTTTACTTCCGGGTCAACCGGAAGTGGGACCATATTTCAAGAACTACACACCCGATTTTCTAACTTTTTTCAGTTATAGACTCCTTGGGCATGAGAGATTAGCCTTGGGTAACCGTGACCCCATGTTGACCTTTACTTCCGGGTCAACCGGAAGTGGGACCATATCTCAAGAACTACACAGCCGATTTTCAAACTTTTTTCAGTTATTGACTCCTTGGGCATTGGAAATTAGCCTTGGGTAACCGTCACCCCATGTTGACCTTTACTTCCGGGTCAACCGGAAGTGGGACCATATTTCAAGAACTACACACCCGATTTTCAAACTTTTTTTCAGTTATAGACTCATTGGCATGAGAGATTAGCCATGGGTAACCGTGACCCCATGTTGACCTTTACTTCCGGGTCAACCGGAAGTGGCATCATATCTCAATAACTACACAACCGATTTTCAAACTTTGTTCAGTTGTAGACTCCTAATGGACATTGGAGAATAGCCTTGGGTAACCGTGACCCCATGTTGACCTTTACTTCCGGGTCAACCGGAAGTGGGACATATCTCAAGAACTACACAACCGATTTTCAATCATTTTTCAGTTATAGACTCCTTGGGCATTGGAGATTAGCCTTATGTAACCATGACCCAATGTTGACATTTACTTCCAGGTCAACCGGAAGTGAGACCATATTTCAAGAACTACACAACCGATTTTCAATTTTTTTCAGTTATAGACTCCTTGGGCATGGGAGATTAGCCTTGGGCAACCGTGACCCCATGTTGACCTTTACTTGCGGGTCAACCGGAAGTGACACCATATCTCAAGAACTACACAACTGATTTTCAAATTTGTACAGTTATAGACTCCTAATGGGCATTGGAGAATAGCCTTGTGTAACCGTGACCCCATGTTGACCTTTTCTTCCGGGTCAACCGGAAGTGGGACCATATCTCAAGAACTACACAACCGATTTTCAATTTCTTTTCAATTAGAGACTCCTTGGGCATTGGAACAGCTCTGTGATTGTACACAATCACTATCTCTAGTTATTATTATTCTTTCTTTCCCTAAAAACCCATTGACTTAACCTGTGACTTTTCTGACTGTCATATGTCTCTCTTAGAATTATCAGAAGTAGACAAATCATATACCATATTAAAGCTTATGCCCTGAATTAAATTTTAGATGTAATTGGATTAAAATTCTTAATTAATTATTCACGTGACAGTCATGTGAATATTTAATTAGGCAATCTTGTTTGAATCATATCTCAAGAAGTATACATCCAATTCTCAAATTTTTTCCAATTATGGACTCCTTTTATGTAGTATATGTGGATTGCGGCATATTTTTCACTGTGACGTCATCATGACATCATCTATTGGCGCGTTTTGTATCTGTGTACAAAAGACATGGTGCTCATATTGTGCTCAGATTGCACAAGTTTTACTGTTCAAAAACACAATATTTTCTAAATAAGTTTCCTAAATTACCCAAACTGTTTTGAAAAGTGAAATACTTTCACTAAGAGTTATTCCAGACCATCAAAACTAATCAATGTACAATGTATTTCCAAGATAATTAACGAAGAAGTGACAAATTGGACCCCATGGCTAGCTGGCAAATTGTGCCGTGATTGCGCAATCACGGCTAGGCGTCAAAGAATGCCGTGATATTGGAATCGAGAGAGGATATACGTACGTTCTAATAGGGTTTTCGTTAAAAGGCATTGGATTGGGATAAGTTACCTACCATCGTGTACCTTATCAAATTTATTAGTAAGAAAAACACATTTTTGTTACTATGACGTCATCAGGTGTCAAATTACGGTAATTCAAAGCTTTAATTAGTTAATTTTTGCAGCACCATATCTCAAGAAGTACACAGCCGATTTTCAAACTTTTTTCAGTTATTGACTCATTGGGCATTGGAAATTAGCCTTGGGTAACCGTGACCCCATGTTGACCTTTACTTCCGGGTCAACCGGAAGTGAGACCATATTTAAAGAACTACACAACCGATTTTCAAACTTTTTTCAGTTATAGACTCCTTGGGCATGGGAGATTAGCCTTGGGAAACCGTGACCCCATGTTGACCTTTACTTCCGGGTCAACCGGAAGTGGGACCATATCTCAAGAACTACACAACCGATTTTCAAACTTTTTTCAGTTATAGACTCCTTGGGCATGGGAGATTAGCCTTGGGAAACCGTGACCCCATGTTGACCTTTACTTCCGGGTGAACCGGAAGTGACACCATATTTCAAGAACTACACAATCAATTTTCAAACTTTTTTCAGTTATAGACTCCTTGGGCATGGGAGATTAGCCTTGTGTAAGCATGACCCCATGTTGACCTTTACTTCCAGGTCAACCGGAAGTGGGACCATATCTCAAGAACTACACAACCAATTTTCAAAATTTTTTCAGTTATAGACTCATTGGGCATTGGAGATTATCCTTTGATAACCGTGACTCCATGTTGACCTTTACTTCTGGGTCAACCGGAAGTGGGATCATATCTCAATAACTACACAACCGTTTTTCAAACTGTTTTTAGTTATAGACTCCTTGGGCATTGTAGATCAACCTTGGATAACCGTGACCTCATGTAAACCTTTACTTTCGGGTCAACCGGAAGTGGGATCATATCTCAAGAACTACACAACCGTTTTTCAAACTGTTTTTAGTTATAGACTCCTTGGGCATTGTAGATCAACCTTGGATAACCGTGACCTCATGTAAACCTTTACTTCCGGGTCAACCGGAAGTGGGATCATATCTCAAGAACTACACAACCGTTTTTCAAACTGTTTTTAGTTATAGACTCCTTGGGCATTGGAGATTAGCCTTGGGTAACCGTGACCCCATGTTGACCTTTACTTCCGGGTCAACCTGAAGTGGGAACATATCTCAAGAACTACATAACCGATTTTCAAACTTTGTTCAGTTATAGACTCCTTGGGCATTGCAGATAAGCCTTGGGTAACCGTGACCCCATGTTGACCTTTACCTCCGGGTCAACCGGAAGTGGGACCATATCTCAAGAACTACACAGCCGATTTTAAAACATTTTTCAGTTCTAGACTCCTTGGCCATGGGATATTAGCCTTGGTAACCGTGACCCCATGTTGACCTTTACTTCCGGGTCAACCGGAAGTGGGACCATATCTCAAGAATTACACAACCGATTTTCAAACTTTTTTCAGTTATAAACTCCTTGGGCATTGAAGATTAGCCTTGGTAACCGTGACCCCACGTTGACCTTTACCTATGGGTCAACCGGAAGTGGGACCATATCTCAAGAATTACACAGCCGATTTTCAAACTTTTTCAGTTATAGACTCCTTGGGCATTGGAAATTAGCATTGGGTAACCATGACCCCATGTTGACCTTTACTTCCGGGTCAACCGGAAGTGGGACCATATTTCAAGAACTACACACCCGATTTTCAAACTTTTTTCAGTTATAGACTCCTTGGGCATTGGAGATTAGCCTTGGGTAACCATGACCCCATGTTGACCTTTACTTCCGGGTCAACCGGAAGTGAGACCATATTTAAAGAACTACACAACCGATTTTCAAACTTTTTTCAGTTATAGACTCCTTGGGCATTGGAGATTAGCCTTGGGTAACCATGACCCCATGTTGACCTTTACTTCCGGGTGAACCGGAAGTGACACCATATTTCAAGAACTACACAATCAATTTTCAAACTTTTTTCAGTTATAGACTCCTTGGGCATGGGAGATTAGCCTTGTGTAAGCATGACCCCATGTTGACCTTTACTTCCAGGTCAACCGGAAGTGGGACCATATCTCAAGAACTACACAACCAATTTTCAAAATTTTTTCAGTTATAGACTCATTGGGCATTGGAGATTATCCTTTGATAACCGTGACTCCATGTTGACCTTTACTTCTGGGTCAACCGGAAGTGGGATCATATCTCAATAACTACACAACCGTTTTTCAAACTGTTTTTAGTTATAGACTCCTTGGGCATTGTAGATCAACCTTGGATAACCGTGACCTCATGTAAACCTTTACTTTCGGGTCAACCGGAAGTGGGATCATATCTCAAGAACTACACAACCGTTTTTCAAACTGTTTTTAGTTATAGACTCCTTGGGCATTGTAGATCAACCTTGGATAACCGTGACCTCATGTAAACCTTTACTTCCGGGTCAACCGGAAGTGGGATCATATCTCAAGAACTACACAACCGTTTTTCAAACTGTTTTTAGTTATAGACTCCTTGGGCATTGGAGATTAGCCTTGGGTAACCGTGACCCCATGTTGACCTTTACTTCCGGGTCAACCTGAAGTGGGAACATATCTCAAGAACTACATAACCGATTTTCAAACTTTGTTCAGTTATAGACTCCTTGGGCATTGCAGATAAGCCTTGGGTAACCGTGACCCCATGTTGACCTTTACCTCCGGGTCAACCGGAAGTGGGACCATATCTCAAGAACTACACAGCCGATTTTAAAACATTTTTCAGTTCTAGACTCCTTGGCCATGGGATATTAGCCTTGGTAACCGTGACCCCATGTTGACCTTTACTTCCGGGTCAACCGGAAGTGGGACCATATCTCAAGAATTACACAACCGATTTTCAAACTTTTTTCAGTTATAAACTCCTTGGGCATTGAAGATTAGCCTTGGTAACCGTGACCCCACGTTGACCTTTACCTATGGGTCAACCGGAAGTGGGACCATATCTCAAGAATTACACAGCCGATTTTCAAACTTTTTCAGTTATAGACTCCTTGGGCATTGGAAATTAGCATTGGGTAACCATGACCCCATGTTGACCTTTACTTCCGGGTCAACCGGAAGTGGGACCATATTTCAAGAACTACACACCCGATTTTCAAACTTTTTTCAGTTATAGACTCCTTGGGCATTGGAGATTAGCCTTGGGTAACCATGACCCCATGTTGACCTTTACTTCCGGGTCAACCGGAAGTGAGACCATATTTAAAGAACTACACAACCGATTTTCAAACTTTTTTCAGTTATAGACTCCTTGGGCATTGGAGATTAGCCTTGGGTAACCATGACCCCATGTTGACCTTTACTTCCGGGTGAACCGGAAGTGACACCAAATTTCAAGAACTACACAATCAATTTTCAAACTTTTTTCAGTTATAGACTCCTTGGGCATAGGAGATTAGCCTTGGGTAAGCATGACCCCATGTTGACCTTTACTTCCAGGTCAACCGGAAGTGGGACCATATCTCAAGAACTACACAACCAATTTTCAAACATTTTTCAGTTATAGACTCATTGGGCATTGGAGATTATCCTTTGATAACCGTGACTCCATGTTGACCTTTACTTCTGGGTCAACCGGAAGTGGGATCATATCTCAATAACTACACAACCGATTTTCAAACTTTGTTCAGTTATAGACTCCTAATGGGAATTGGAGAATAACCTTGGGTAACCGTGACCCCATGTTGACCTTTACTTCCGGGTCAACCGGAAGTGGGATCATATCTCAATAACTACACAACCGATTTTCAAACTTTATTCAGTTATAGACTCCTAATGGGCATTGGAGAATAGCCTTGGGTAACCGTGACCCCATGTTGACCTTTACTTCCGGGTAAACCGGAAGTGGGACCATATCTCAAGAACTACACAATTGATTTTCAATCATTTTTCAGTTATAGACTCCTTGGGCATTGGAGATTAGCCTTAGGTAACCATGACCCCATGTTGACCTTTACTTCCGGGTCAACCGGAAGTGACACCATATTTCAAGAACTACACAACCGACTTTCAAACTTTTTTCAGTTATAGACTCCTTGGGCATGGGAGATTAGCCTTGGGCAACCGTGACCCCATGTTGACCTTTACTTCCTAATGGACATTGGAGAATATCCTTGGGTAACCGTGACCCCATGTTGACCTTTTCTTCCGGGTCAACCGGAAGTGGGACCATATATCAAGAACTACACAACCGATTTTCAATTTCTTTTCAATTAGAGACTCCTTGGGCATCGGAACAGCTCTGTGATTGTACACAATCACTATCTCTAGTTAGCTGTTCCGACTATTTCTGTCGGAACAGCTATTGTTTTCGTCAAGATTTTTATTTTTTTTAATTATTATTATTATTATTATTATTCTTTCTTTCCCTAAAAACCCATTGACTTAACCTGTGACTTTTCTGACTGTCATATATCTCTCTTAGAATTATCAGAAGTAGACAAATCATATACCATATTAAAGCTTATGCCCTGAATTAAATTTTAGATGTAATTGGATTAAAATGCTTAATTAATTATTCACGTGACAGTCATGTGAATATTTAATTAGGCAATCTTGTTTGAATCATATCTCAAGAAGTATACATCCAATTCTCAATTTTTTTTCAATTATGGACTCCTTTTAGGTAGTAGATGTGGATTGCGGCATATTTTTCACTGTGACGTCATCATGACATCATCTATTGGCGCGTTTTTTATCTGTGTACAAAAGACATGGTGCTCATATTGTGCTCAGATTGCACAAGTTTTACTGTTCAAAAACACAATATTTTCTAAATAAGTTTCCTAAATTACCCAAACTGTTTTGAAAAGTGAAATACTTTCACTAAGAGTTATTCCAGACCATTAAAACTAATCAATGTACAATGTATTTCCAAGATAATTAACGAAGAAGTGACAAATTGGACCCCATGGCTAGCTGGCAAATTGTGCCGTGATTGCGCAATCACGGCTAGGCGTCAAAGAATGCCGTGATATTGGAATCGAGAGAGGATATACGTACATTCTAATAGGGTTTTCGTTAAAAGGCATTGGATTGGGATAAGTTACATACCATCGTGTACCTTATCAAATTTATTAGTAAGAAAAACTCATTTTTGTTACTCTGACGTCATCAGGTGTCAAATTACGGTAATTCAAAGCTTTAATTAGTTAATCTTTGCAGCACCATATCTCAAGAAGTACACAGCCGATTTTCAAACTTTTTTCAGTTATTGACTCCCTGGGCATTGGAAATTAGCCCTGGGTAACCGTGACCCCATCTTGACCTTTACTTCCGGGTCAACAGGAAGTGAGACCATATTTCAAGAACTACACAACCGATTTTCAAACTTTTTTCAGTTATAGACTCCTTGGGCATGGGAGATTAGCCTTGGGTAACCGTGACCCCATGTTGACCTTTACTTCCGGGTCAACCGGAAGTGACACCGTATTTCAAGTACTACACAATCAATTTTCAAACTTTGTTCAGTTATAGACTCCTAATGGGCATTGGAGAATAACCTTGGGTAACCGTGACCCCATGTTGACCTTTACTTCCGGGTCAACCGGAAGTGGGATCATATCTCAATAACTACACAACCGATTTTCAAACTTTGTTCAGTTATAGACTCCTAATGGGCATTGGAGAATAGCCTTGGGTAACCGTGACCCCATGTTGACCTTTACTTCCGGGTCAACCGGAAGTGGGAGCATATCTCAAGAACTACACAATCGATTTTCAATCATTTTTCAATTATAGACTCCTTGGGCATTGGAGATTAGCCTTAGGTAACCATGACCCCATGTTGACCTTTCCTTCCGGGTCAACCGGAAGTGAGACCATATATCAAGAACTACACAACCGATTTTCAAACTTTTTTCAGTTATAGACTCCTTGGGCATGGGAGATTAGCCTTGGGCAACCGTGACCCCATGTTGACCTTTACTTCCGGGTCAACCGGAAGTGACACCATATCTCAAGAACTACACAACTGATTTTCAAATTTGTACAGTTATAGACTCCTAATGGGCATTGCAGAATAGCCTTGGGTAACCGTGACCCATGTTGACCTTTTCTTCCGGGTCAACCGGAAGTGGGACCATATCTCAAGAACTACACAACCGATTTTCAATTTCTTTTCAATTAGAGACTCCTTGGGCATTGGAACAGCTCTGTGATTGTACACAATCACTATCTCTAGTTATTATTATTATTATTAGCTGTTCCGACAATTCAGTCGGAACAGCTATTGTTTCTGTCAAGATTTTTTTTTTAGCTGTTCCGACAATTTCTGTCGGAACAGCTATTGTTTTCGTCAAGATTTTTTTTTTTTTTTATTATTATTATTATTATTCTTTCTTTCCCTAAAAACCCATTGATTTAACCTGTGACTTTTCTGACTGTCATATGTCTCTCTTAGAATTATCAGAAGTAGACAAATCATATACCATATTAAAGCTTATTCCCTGAATAAAATTTTAGATGTAATTGGATTAAAATTCTTAATTAATTATTCACGTGACAGTCATGTGAATATTTAATTAGGCAATCTTGTTTGAATCATATCTCAAGAAGTCAACCGGAAGTGGGTCAACCGGAAGTGGGACCATATCTCAAGAACTACACAATCGATTTTCAATCATTTTTCAATTATAGACTCCTGGGGCATTGGAGATTAGCCTTAGGTAACCATGACCCCATGTTGACCTTTACTTCCGGGTCAACCGGAAGTGAGACCATATTTAAAGAACTACACAACCGATTTTCAAACTTGTTTCAGTTATAGACTCCTTGGGCATGGGAGATTAGCCTTGGGCAACCGTGACCCCATGTTGACCTTTACTTCCGGGTCAACCGGAAGTGACACCATATCTCAAGAACTACACAACTGATTTTCAAATTTGTACAGTTATAGACTCCTAATGGGCATTGCAGAATAGCCTTGGGTAACCGTGACCCATGTTGACCTTTTCTTCCGGGTCAACCGGAAGTGGGACCATATCTCAAGAACTACACAACCGATTTTCAATTTCTTTTCAATTAGAGACTCCTTGGGCATTGGAACAGCTCTGTGATTGTACACAATCACTATCTCTAGTTATTATTATTATTATTAGCTGTTCCGACAATTCAGTCGGAACAGCTATTGTTTCTGTCAAGATTTTTTTTTTTAGCTGTTCCGACAATTTCTGTCGGAACAGCTATTGTTTTCGTCAAGATTTTTTTTTTTTTTTTATTATTATTATTATTATTCTTTCTTTCCCTAAAAACCCATTGATTTAACCTGTGACTTTTCTGACTGTCATATGTCTCTCTTAGAATTATCAGAAGTAGACAAATCATATACCATATTAAAGCTTATGCCCTGAATAAAATTTTAGATGTAATTGGATTAAAATTCTTAATTAATTATTCACGTGACAGTCATGTGAATATTTAATTAGGCAATCTTGTTTGAATCATATCTCAAGAAGTCAACCGGAAGTGGGTCAACCGGAAGTGGGACCATATCTCAAGAACTACACAATCGATTTTCAATCATTTTTCAATTATAGACTCCTGGGGCATTGGAGATTAGCCTTAGGTAACCATGACCCCATGTTGACCTTTACTTCCGGGTCAACCGGAAGTGACACCATATTTCAAGAACTACACAACCGATTTTCAAACTTTTTTCAGTTATAGACTCCTTGGGCATGGGAGATTAGCCTTGGGCAACCGTGACCCCATGTTGACCTTTACTTCCGGGTCAACCGGAAGTGACACCATATCTCAAGAACTACACAACTGATTTTCAAATTTGTACAGTTATAGACTCCTAATGGGCATTGGAGAATAGCCTTGGGTAACCGTGACCCCATGTTGACCTTTTCTTCCGGGTCAACCGGAAGTGGGACCATATCTCAGGAACTACACAACCGATTTTCAATTTCTTTTCAATTAGAGACTCATTGGGCATTGGAACAGCTCTGTGATTGTACACAATCACTATCTCTAGTTTTTTTAAATTATTATTTTTCACTGTGACGTCATCATGACATCATCTATTGGCGCGTTTTTTATCTGTGTACAAAAGACATGGTGCTCAGATTGTGCTCAGATTGCACAAGTTTTACTGGTCAAAAACACAATATTTTCTAAATAAGTTTCCTAAATTACCCAAACTGTTTTGAAAAGTGAAATACTTTCACTAAGAGTTATTCCAGACCATTAAAACTAATCAAGGTACAATGTATTTCCAAGATAATTAACGATGAATTGACAAATTGGACCCCATGGCTAGCTGGCAAATTGTGCCGTGATTGCGCAATCACGGCTAGGCGTCAAAGACTGCCGTGATATTGGAATCGAGAGAGGATATACGTACGTTCTAATAGGGTTTTCGTTAAAAGGCATTGGATTGGGATAAGTTACATACCATCGTGTACCTAATCAAATTTAATAGTAAGAAAAACACATTTTTGTTACTGTGAGGTCATCAGGTGTCAAATTACGGTAATTCAAAGCTTTAATTAGTTAATCTTTGCAGCACCATATCTCAAGAAGTACACAGCCGATTTTCAAACTTTTTTCAGTTATTGACTCCTTGGGCATTAGAAATTAGCCTTGGGTAACCGTGACCCCATGTTGACCTTTACTTCCAGGTCAACCGGAAGTGAGACCATATCTCAAGAACTACACAACCGATTTTCAAACTTGTTTCAGTTATAGACTCCTTGGGCATGGGAGATTAGCCTTGGGTAACCGTGACCCCATGTTGACCTTTACTTCCGGGTCAACCGGAAGTGACACCGTATTTCAAGAACTACACAATCAATTTTCAAACTTTGTTCAGTTATAGACTCCTAATGGGCATTGGAGAATAACCTTGGGTAACGTGACCCCATGTTGACCTTTACTTCCGGGTCAACCGGAAGTGGGATCATATCTCAATAACTACACAACCGATTTTCAAACTTTGTTCAGTTATAGACTCCTAATGGGCATTGGAGAATAGCCTTGGGTAACCGTGACCCCATGTTGACCTTTACTTCCGGGTCAACCGGAAATGGGACCATATCTCAAGAACTACACAATCGATTTTCAATCATTTTTCAATTATAGACTCCTTGGGCATTGGAGATTAGCCTTAGGTAACCATGACCCCATGTTGACCTTTACTTCCGGGTCAACCGGAAGTGAGACCATATTTAAAGAACTACACAACCGATTTTCAAACTTTTTTCAGTTATAGACTCCTTGGGCATGGGAGATTAGCCTTGGGCAACCGTGACCCCATGTTGACCTTTACTTCCGGGTCAACCGGAAGTGACACCATATCTCAAGAACTACACAACTGATTTTCAAATTTGTACAGTTATAGACTCCTAATGGGCATTGTAGAATAGCCTTGGGTAACCGTGACCCCATGTTGACCTTTTCTTCCGGGTTAACCGGAAGTGGGACCATATCTCAAGAACTACACAACCGATTTTCAAACATTTTTCAGTTATAGACTCCTTGGGCATTGGAGATTAGCCTTGGGTAACCGTGACCCCATGTTGACCTATACTTCCGGGTCAACCGGAAGTGACACCATATTTCAAGAACTACACAACCGATTTTCAATCATTTTTCAGTTATAGACTCCTAATGGGCATTGGAGAATAGCCTTGGGTAAATCGTGACCCCCATATTGACCTTTACTTCTGGGTCAACCGGAAGTGGGACCATATCTCAAGAACGACACAACCGATTTTCAAACATTTTTCAGTTATAGACTCATTGGGCATTGGAGATTATCCTTTGATAACCGTGACCCCATGTTGACCTTTACTTCCGGGTCAACCGGAAGTGAGACCATATTTCAAGAACTACACAACCGATTTTCAAACTTTTTTTCAGTTATAGACTCCTTGGGCATGGGAGATTAGCCTTGGGCAACCGTGACCCCATGTTGACCTTTACTTCCGGGTCAACCGGAAGTGACACCATATCTCAAGAACTACACAACTGATTTTCAAATTTGTACAGTTATAGACTCCTAATGGGCATTGGAGAATAGTCTTGGGTAACCGTGACCCCATGTTGACCTTTTCTTCCGGGTCAACCGGAAGTGGGACCATATCTCAAGAACTACACAACCGATTTTCAATTTCTTTTCAATTAGAGACTCCTTGGGCATTGGAACAGCTCTGTGATTGTACACAATCACTATCTCTAGTTATTCTTTGTTTCCGCCAAAAACCCATTGACTTAACACATGAAATTTCTGGTCAGCATTATGTTAATTTACCATTATGCAAAAATATATAAATCATATACCATATTAAAGCTTATGCCCTGACTCAAATTGTTGATGTAATTATTTTAAAATTCTTAATTAATTATTCACGTGACAGCGGTGTGAATTTTTAATTAGCTAATATTGTTATAATCATATCTAAAGAAGTATACATTCGATCTTCAAATTTTTTTCAGTTATGGAATTGTCTTGTATTGTAGATGTGAATGCTGGCCTAACATTCTCTGTCACGTCATCATGACGTCATTTTTTCGCGCGTTTTCTTTCTGTGTACAAACGTATAGCGCTAAAAGTGTAAATTATTACTTGTCAAAAACACTATTTTTTAACTATATTTTCTAAATAAGTTAATTGTTAGTTTCCTTATCTACATAAAGTGTTTTGAAAAGTGAAATACCTTGTATAAGTGATGTTCCAGGCCAAAACAGTTAATCAAAGGACCGCTTTAATTAGCCATAATTAATCATTAATTGGTAAATCCTGGCACCGTGGCTAAAACTTAGCGCTATATTGACTAGATCCAGTCACCTTCAAGACGTCGGTTGAACTAGTATATGGTTCGCGCACTGTGTAAAGCCTAATTAGAATGGGACCAGGGCTCGATTTCACAAAGAGTTAAGATTGATAGTAACTGCAAATCCATCGCAGTTGCTTAGCAAAGAGTGATGTCACAATACAAATTACTATGGTAATAATGACAACTCATCTTAAGATGAATCTTAGTGCTTTGTGAAATCGACCCCAGCCTCGCTAACATGGGCAGCGCGCCGTAACGCCCGCTAACTCCGCGTACGTCTCTAACCCCTGGAAGGGAAACACTAAAAATCAACGCTGATTGGCTCACCAAAAGTGATGTCTCTGCGTGCACGCCCGTTAAAAACTTTCGATCCCTTGTAGGCGCTTGTGGGGCGCTTAGTACGCGCGTGTAAAAATGCACGTATTTCCACGCAATATATTTCAAATGAATCATGTTTTTATATGGGCACCCTGCACTGCATACAGATAAATGTATCACAATATTGAAAAAGAATGAGAGGGGGGCAGCCTCGCTACCATGGGCAGCGCGCCGTAACGCCCGCTAACTCTGCGTACGTCTCTAACCCCTGGAAGGGAAACACTAAAAATCAACGCTGATTGGCTCACCCAAAGTGACTGCTATGCGTGTACGCTTGTTAAAAACTTTCGATCGGCCCAAGGCGCTTGTCGAGCACATAGTACGCGCGTGTAAAAATGCACGTATTTCGACGCAATACATTTCAAACGAATCATGTTTTTATATGGGCACCCTAAACTGCATACAGTTAAATGTATAACAAGATTGAAAAAGATTGAGAGGGGGGTAGTTGCCCTATGACTTGTGCGTCCTTTGACAGCGCGCTCTGCGTAGTCTCTAACACAAAATGGATCAACCACAGAGCTAATTAAAATATCCCATATATTTGGATATTTCAAAGTCACACTTCCAGGGGGATATGATCGAGCGATGCATTCTGGGAAAGAAAACAACATGGCGCCCGGCGAGATCATACACCACTGGGAACGAGGTTGGAGAGGGGGGCAATTGCTCTATGACTCGTGCGTCCTTTGACAGTGCGCTCTACGTAGTCTCTAACACAGAATGGATCAACCACAGAGCTAATTAAAATATCCCATATATTTGGATATTTCAAAGTCACACTTCCAGGGGGATATGATCGAGCGATGCATTCTGGTAAATAAAACAACATGGCGCCCGGCGAGATCGAACACCCCTGGGAACGAGGTTGGAATGGGACTTACTCAGTCGCCCAGAATTTGTTCTACGATAAAAATTCTTAATTAATTATTCACGTGACAGCGGTGTGAATATTTAATTAGCCAATCTTGTGTCTATCATATCTCAAGAAGTATATATCCGATCCTCAAACTTGTTTCAGTTATGGACTTGTCTTCTAGTGTAGAGGTTAGTTTAGGCCTATTATTACCCGTCACGTCAACGTGACGTCACTTTTCGCGCGTTTCTATCTGTGTACAAACCGCATGGCGCTAAAAGTGTAAATGTTTTGCTGGTCAAAAACACAATATTTTCCAAATAAATTAAATTGGAATAGGTTGCATATCATCGTGTTCCTTATCAAATTTGTTAGTATGAAAAACATACTTTGTTTACTGTGACGTCATCAGGTGTCAAATTATGGTAATTCAAAGTTTATTACTCAAAAAATCATATCTCTTGAACCACATGTCATAAAATTGCAATGTTTGTTTTGTATGGTAGCTTTCAACACTTGCAACATTTTATTCAAAACGATGACCTTACTTTGACCTTTATTACCGGTCTAAACAGGAAGCTCAAAAATTGAGATAATCCTGTCTCCTGAACCATTTGTCATAAAATCGTAATGTTTGTGTTGTATTGTAGCTTGCAACACTTGCAACATTTTATTCAAAACGATGACCTTACTTTGACCTTTATTACCGGTCTAAACAGGAAGCTCAAAAATTGAGATAATCCTATCTCCTGAACCATTTGTCATAAAGTTGTAATGTCTTTGTTGTATTGTAGCCTGCAACACTTGCGACAATTTATTCAGAAAGATGACCTTACTTTGACCCTTACTTCCGGTCTAAACAGGAAGCTCAAAAATTGAGATAATCATATCTCCTGAACCACATGTCATAAGGTCGTAATGTTTGTGATTTCTTGCAGCTTAGAAAGCTCGAAATTAAGAAAATTACATGAACAGCTCTGAGATTGTAAGTTACAATCACATTAGATCTAGTTATTATTAGTATTACTTGCATGCTGGACCGGGTTATTTGGACCAAGATCACTGGGCAGGCTCGATATGCTATATGGCATTGACTTGATTGATTTCGCGGCCTGGTCTTGGCAAGCCAAATAAACCATGCGCGGCGTACTTCAGCGTTTTAAAGTTTTGCGACCAAATTCTTGAAGCGCCACTCCTCGAAAGCACAACAATTGCCTAGGTACGCTGACATCGTTCGCTCTGCTTCACTCAGGCAAGCGCGTATGACCGCTCGTTCCTGGGCTACGATTGACGCGGAGTCGTGGATCACGCTTGAAGGTGCGCCGGGCAACCTCAATAACTTCGTTCCTTCGAGAGTAGAACCTGTTTTCGGCAGCAGCACCGCCATGCCGGCTTCATTTCGAGTAACACAGACTTTCAAACACGAAGTCTGAAAACACAGCAAACATCAACACAAGTACAGTGGAGTCCGTGCTGTTATACGGCTGAGAGGCATGGACTCTTACCCCAAAACTGGAAAAGCAGATAAAAGGGTGCTACACAAGGCTATTAAGAACTGCTCTTAACATTCACTAGAGTCAACATGTGACCAACAAAGTCCAATATGGGGACTTGCCCAAGCTCTCAACAAAACAAAAATCAGGCAGAGAAGGATGCGTTTTGCTGGCCACTGCTTCAGGAGCAAAGACGAACCAGTACCCAGAGTTGTTCTATGGACCCCTAAGCATGGGAGGAGGAAACCTGGAAGACCTGCACTTACCTATATACACTGACATACTTAAAATGGACACGGTCTGCAATCAGCAGATTTCAAGTCGGCAATGGGGGACAAAAAGGCATGGAGAACCATCGTGATTCGAGGACACCACTCAACTTAAGGAAGTAAGCAAGGATCTTTTTATATATAAAAACTCATCCATTTTTGTTTACATAAACGTGTGAAGTAACGACGATGTTTAATACACGGAGTATTCAAAACTAATTAACATTTTAAAAATCAAATCTTCAGAACTAAATAGAAAACGTTTTTAAAGATTCCGGGAGAATATTGAGAGACTGTGGTTTTGTTCCTTTTTTGTTATTTAGACCAGTTCCAGAATGTGACACCACGTTGGACTAGACCAATTTTTTTTTGTACCCCAGGTAGGCCTATACGGACGGTTTTTACAAAAGAAAATATTGTTCTGTATGGTGTTCTATAAATAAAAGGACACTTATCTGTTATCGTTGTGTTTGGAGAGGTCCGTCAAGTTTGTGAGTAGGGCTTCGTGTTTGTGAGAAGGTCGTCGTGTTTGTGGAGAGGTGCGTCGTGTTTGTGAGTAGCGTCGTTTTTGTGGAGAGATGTGTCGTGTCTGTGGAGAGATCAGTCATGTTTGTGAGAAGAGCGCATGTTTGTGGAGAGGTCCATCAAGTTTGTGAGTCGAGCGTCGTATTTGTGGAGAGGTCCTTCGTGTTTGTAAGTAGAGCGTCGTGTTTGTGGAGAGGTCCTTCGTGTTTGTGAGTAGAGCGTCGTGTTTGTGGACAGATGGATCGTGTTTGTGAAATGGTCCGTCGTGTATGTGAGTAGAGCGTACTTTGTGGAGAGGTGCATCGTGTTTGAGAGTAGAGCGTCGTGTATTTGGAGAGGTGCGTCGTGTTTGTGAGTAGAGCGTCGTTTTTGTGGAGGGTTCGTCGTGTTTTTGAGGACAGGGTCGTTTGTGGAGAGGTGCGTCGTGTTTGAGAGTAGAGCGTCGTGTTTGTGGAGAGGTGTGTCGTGTTTGTGAGTAGACCGTCGTGTTTGTGGATTGGTCCGTCGTGTTTGTGAGGAGAGCGTCGATTGTGGAGAGGTGCGTCGTGTTTGTGAGTAGAGCGTCTTTTTTGTGGAGTGGTCCGTCGTGTTTGTGAGGAGAGCGTCGTTTGTGAAGAGGTGCGTCGTGTTTGTGGAGTGGTCCGTCGTGTTTGTGCGTAGAGCGTATTTTGTGGTGAGTACCATCGTGTTTGTGAGTAGAGCGTCCTGTTTGTGGAGAGGTCCGTCGTGTTTAGTAGAGCTTACTTTGTGGAGAGGTCCATCGTGTTTGTGAGTAGAGCGTCGTGTTTGTGGAGAGGTCCGTCGTGTTTAGTAAAGCTTACTTTGTGGAGTGGTCCGTCGTGTTTGTGAGTAGAACTTACTTTGTGGAGAGGTCCATCGTGTTTGTGAGTAGAGCGTCGTTTTTGTGGAGAGGTGCGTCGTGTTTGTGAGTAGAGCGTTGTGTTCTGTGATGTATTTCGGGTAATGTGGGAATGATTACTTAGCGTCAGTATAACGCACGAATAAAACACTGCGACAATGCACAATTCGTTATTTGAACAAAAGCTTATGTTAAGTTTACAAGTCAGGAAGTTTTACAAATACCTCCTGCCTATGACATCACAGGCCCAAACAGCGCTGAGAGTTTGGCCTCAACGATGTCGGCTAATCAAAGAGAAGGTCATCAAAAATTCAATAATATTATTTTTTTTTACTTTCACAGAAACGATCCCATTTGACCTTGTCTGCCGGTCCAACCTGGAAATTCAATGAGAATGATATTCAGAAGAGCTTTTTTGAGATCTTGAGCCAAAATAAACATGATTTCAGTGGGTGAAAAGTTCATTGAAATTTTATAAATATTATGACTGCCGACGTCAGGACTACATCATTGCAGAAATGAACCACATGTCAATAAATATATTTATATCCATCTCATAAAGTATACGTTGATTTAGATACGTTTAGTTGATTAGATACTTTATTAGACACATAAAGTATACGTTTTTCAATGTAGATTATATATTAGGCCCTATCTGTTGTCATCAAAAAGAAAGTTCAAAAGATATGTTTCAGCCACGTGACCAGAACTTTATAGAAACGACAATGGGAACATAAAATTTGATACAATTTTGAAGGCGGCTTTAATGTCAAACCACCTATTCACCATCATAACATTGGCATCGATAAGTAGGGCACGGGGGACTTCGAACTCATAATATTTAAAATTTTAAGACGTAATTGTTTGTGTCTTATGTTAGTGTAAGTTTCAAATGCCTGTTGAGCTCCCAGGTTTAATTCACTTTCAGTTCAAAGTTTTCTTGTGGAGATTTCAGGAAAAAGAACTAGAAAATAAATGTTTGTTGATAAATAAAATAAAATCTTAATAAAAGGTACTACGACTTCAGAAACAATTCTATGAAATAATGCGTGTTATTTTTTATAAATAAATTTAATAAAGAGCACTGGTATTTGTGTCCATTTTGTTTGTGATATTTTTATTTTATTATTGTTTTTTGTTTTTATTTGAACCAGAAGGTTAGTAATTGTTTTTATTTCAGAGTAAATTTGTTTGATTTGTGACCTTTCATATAACGTAAAGATTTTATTTTATTTTACATTAGAGCCTATTTATATAGTTCAGGAAATACGACATTCAAATTTTTAACTTTAAGTAGGCCCTTCCCCTGGTGAAGCCATCAATACGCCACGTGTGTTAATATGAACTTTCAATGTTGTGTGAACGAAAGCGTTTATTTGCCTTTTACCTGATTCGTGGGCAAGGAATTTGCCGTTTTTCTGAGGAAGACTTAATGAGCAAAATAAGCCTGGTCCATGAATATGGCTGATGAACGCTTTCACTGGTGCTGCAAAACCACCGTGAAGTCAGTGGTCCGCGTAGTAATATTTCCACGTAAATGTGTAATGTACTACATCAAACGTATTATAGGTTTTCTCGGTCAAATTCGGCAAATGAGCAGCCTCTCCAGTTGTTACTGCGTTTCAAATTCAAAATTCGGGCATTCAATTTCGTATTGAGGCATTCAAATTCCTTTTGCACTGTGTTCAATTTAGCATATCGTCATTCTTTTTCGTGACGCACAATCATCATTCAATTTAGCAAAGCTGGTTCGACTGGAGATTTTACTGGTTTAATTTTTTTCAATTTCGTAAAGAGGCAATCAATTTCGCTAAATGAGAATTCAAATAAGTACGACTAAAGAAATACGAATAAACAGATAATCTGTATTAGGCAACTGTTTCGTATCTTCACTTTAATTCAGGCAAACCTTATTTTCTTTATTTGTGGTTCCAGGAGACATTACATGGGGCCCATGATGTTTTTTCTTCTTTGTTTTCTCCTATATTCTTTTTTGGGGGGATCTTTATTGGTTAACTGGCCTAATTTTGTATTGTTTGAATGGGGTGTTTCTTTATGTTTTTCCTGGTTTTTGTTGTTTATGTTGTTTCTTCCTCAACCATCAATCTGTTGGTGTGCCAGACATCTTGGCGTATATGTTTAGGTATGGTTGTACCACAAGCTGCAAACTTATTGAAATATGCGTGTAAAACTGTAGCAAAAGCTCGTCTTCGAAGTACAAAGTGACTCAAGTGCAAATAAGTGAACCGTATATGCCTTATTAACAAAGCGTTTTTTAGATTGCACAAATTACAGAAATGACTGCCCAAAAATGAATTTGAATGACTAAACACACGCCTCAAAAAGCTCCGGCGAATTTGAATGCTGCTTTGATGAATCGTTAAATTGAATGATTATTTTGTTAAATCGAATGACGCAACAGTACATTTGACTAGTCATAAAACGAAATCGAATGCCCCTTTTTAGTAGCATTCGATATCGCGCGAAATAGAATAGCGTGGTGGTTAAATTGGCTGCTCATTTGCCGAAATTGACCGAGAAAACCTATATCAAGTTTTGTTTAGTGTTTCGAACCTCCGCATTACTCCAAATGATGCGGGGATAACTTCTAAAATATGGCAATCAACACATGACATTTCAGCTGGCTTACAAGTAAAGAGAACAGAAGCCGAGTTAACCTTGTCTTCTCGAAGAAAATAATCATTCAAATTTCATAACTTCAGCTATGGGATTGAAGTCGCATGGCGTATGGGATTGAAGTCGCATGGCGTATGGGATTGAAGTCGCATGGCGTATGGGATTGAAGTCGCATAGCGTATGGGATTGAAGTCGCATGGCGTATTGCCGAACGGTCACACACACTAGACTCAAGTTATGGTGTTTCTGATTAGCAGAGTATGGATTCGAGTCACTTTTTCGTCCTTCGGATGGGACGTAAAGCCGGTGGATCCGTGTGTTGTGTAACGCACACAAAAGAACCCGAAAAGAACCCGAATGCACTCTTATCGATTGCTAGCAGTGGCTGCTGAATGCGCTACAGCAGCTTTTCAACACTCACACGGTGCTACACAAGTACCTGTCTTTAAAAACAATGATATCCGTTTTGAATTTACTGAGACGCCCATAAAAAACATGTTTAAAAAAAGTAGTTTTAAAGATTGTATTTTAGTTGCAATTCAGTTTTTATGCTGTTATGACTATTGTGAATTAATATTTTATCTATATATCTATCCATCAGTTATCTACACTATTAAAGCCGTAACCTGCGCCATCTTGGATTAGAAGCGCGCCTTGTACAAACTCCTAGATTAGAACGTCCGCCTTATCGGTTGTTTGGTATGAACTGCCGTGGTGCGAGTCGCCTGGTTGGCTAGTTGAGACGGGCCTCCGGTTGGTAGAACGCTGAGCGATCCCTTCAAGTA
The DNA here is from genome assembly GCA_037783415.1 of Leptasterias polaris. Lineage (NCBI taxonomy): Eukaryota > Metazoa > Echinodermata > Asteroidea > Forcipulatida > Asteriidae > Leptasterias > Leptasterias polaris. The sequence goes on along the minus strand of JAZGTN010000176.1, from coordinate 614,559 downwards.
ATTTTGTCGCACAAGGAGTGATCCCTTTAAGATGGTGGCCTCGGACTTCCAGTAAATGTACCGAACTGCCGTGTTCCGGGGTTACTCATCACTGTTTCGCAGACAGATCTCCCGACGATTGGTTCAATCTTTGCCCTTTGCCTTCTGATCCGCGCCCTTTTGGTCGGGTGGCTCGCGTATCAGTGTAAGCCTTCTTCGTATATCATGGGTTTGAGGAGGGTGCCAGATGGCCCCCCCCAAAAAAAAAAACCGCTCACAGTTCCTTCTTTTATTATAAGGTTTGTTCAGGCAGTTTTTGTGAAAATCAAGGTCTGCCATACAGTATGGTGCTAAATGTTGTTTGCTAACAAATTAAAGAACGATCTAAACAAGCATATTATCCTATGGTGTTTGAAGTCAAATGACACTCTGGAAAGTGACCCAAGGTCTAATTAACATAACCCATTGTGTCAACCGACCTCTCCATTGCTCTTTCCGTTTTCCTCCTTGCCTATACGTATATTCCCTTTCTTGTTGTGTTCTTTAGTGCACTGAGTAATGCCCTGGTCTCAAATTGGCCTTATGACCTCATGATTGGTCGCCAATTTAAGGACATTGGACCGCTCTCGTTTAATACGTGTGTCATTACCAAAGTGCACTAAATATAATTCTTCTAAACAACCCTAATTAGTCAACTGTGGGGAAATACTCATGTGGTGAGAAAGAACCAAAAGTGCAAGGAATAACTGTTGACTTAAACAGTTTATCACTCATTCAGAAAGTTCAACCAATTACTGAAAGTGAATTAAAACGATGCTAAAAGGAAGGACAAAACAATTCACATTTTATAGTGAATGATACTCCGACTTTTTCATTTTTGTTGTTGTTGTAATTGTTGTATTATTTTTATTTATTTATTAACAGGGCCTCCTACGGATCCCCTTTCTATCGTTCTCCTTTTATAATTGATTGATGTAAGCTGAATTTGAGTTTTAACAAATTACATGTGTAATTTTAAAAAGTAAAATTATATATTTATATAAAAAAATTATGCGAATTGTTATTTTCAAGAGTTATCTATAACTATTTAGTAGAAAGAAGAATTTATTTCAAAATAAATAGTTCATTAGACTTATTTCAAGTCTTTGATACGCACGAGACTATTGTACAAGTCTTAAAGGGACACAACAGCTTCGTTGGGCTATTTTGGCTACAAAATACACTAAAACATGACTCTAAAGGTCTTCCAGGAATGGAGATGAACGGTTCCTAAAAGAAACCATCAATTTTGGCAGTTTTATGAGCATTTTTCTAAAAACGAAGGTCACGTGGGTTATCCGAACCACATTTTTGGTTCGGATAACCCTCGTGATCTTCGGAGTTAGTTTTACTTCCAGCCGTATAAAAATTAATTACTGCACCGAATTCAACTATGTTTTTTAACAATTATTCATGAGTATTTGACAAAAGAAAATACGTATTCAAATTATGGATACAAGTTGGAATATAAAAAATAAAAAATCGAACGTAAGAATTTGTCTTCAGAGAGTCCGATCAACGGAAGCGTGTTTTACAGTACACAGCGTTGGGACTATAGCTACACGTAACACAGGGGCAATCGTGTAGTTGGCGGTTGGAGTGGCTCGGTGGGGCTAGCGCGACGGAAACCCCCGAGCCAAGAAATAGCTGTACCTGGAAGCTCATGAACATGTGGGAGGGGTGGGAAGCCAGACCACCAACTACATTGCTGTCATTGCGGGTTTGCCAGTCGGTACACCTCGCTGATAGAATCCGCTGTTTCAAAATCGCAACGTTTCAATGCTCTGTGTACGTTCCTTCCCCCAATTTGTACTGAATTTCTTGGTAACTAAATAAGATTTATGTCAATACATAGAAATACTATACTTTTGTTATAATGACGGTGCAATTAGTTTAAAACAATTTGTGTGACAAATAATTTCAACCCCCCCCCCCCAATACAAAAAGGGACAGGTGAAAAAAAAAATGGAAATAAAAAGCTGTACCTGGAAGCTCATGAACATGTGGGAGGGGTGGGAAGCCAGACCACCAACTACATTGCTGTCATTGCGGGTTTGCCAGTCGGTACACCTCGCTGATAGAATCCGCTGTTTCAAAATCGCAACGTTTCAATGCTCTGTGTACGTTCCTTCCCCCGATTTGTACTGAATTTCTTGGTAACTAAATAAGATTTATGTCAATACATAGAAATACTATACTTTTGTTATAATGACGGTGCAATTAGTTTAAAACAATTTGTGTGACAAATAATTTCAACCCCCCCCCCCCAATACAAAAAAGGGACAGGTGACAAAAAAAAAGGAAATAAAAATACCTCCCTCGAAATATTATTTCATCACTCGACACACAAAATCCCAATCATTTCGTTTCCTCAAAATTTTTATTTTATTCAATCAAAATATAATTTTGTCACACAATTTTTTCACATTTATTTTGTAAACGAAGTGTGTATTTCTAGGTAACGAAATAGATTATTCCTAGAAAATACATTTTCATTCCCTTGATAACTTTCGTTCCCTCGAAATATGCTTTCGTTTCCCAGAAAATAGTGCTTTCGTTCCCTAAAAATACGCTTCGTTTCCTCGAAATATGATTTTGTTCGCCCGAAATATACTTTCGTTCGCCCGAACTATGCTTTCGTTCCCTAAAAATACGCTTTCTTTCCCCCGAAATGAGATTTCGTTACCCAGAAATACGCTTTCGTTCCCTAAAAATATGCTTTCGTTTCCTCGAAATACGATTTTTTTCGCCCGAAATATACTGTCGTTCCCCAGAATTCCTCTTTCGTTCCCTCAAAATAGCTTTACATTCCATGGAAATCATATTTTGAAGGAACACAAAAACGCTTCGAGGTAATGAAATAGCAATTCTGGGAACAAAATATTATTACGAGGAACACAAATATTATTTAGAGGAAACAAATATATTTTCCTTTTTGTTTTAATCTTTAAAGACAAAAAATCACCTGTCCCTTTAGGGGCTCCCCGTACCAAAAGTAAAACCTGGTCGTCGAAACGACGGTCGGATGAATGGAGGGTTACGGATCGTATTCCACTACTTTTGGCAATGTAAAAGTAGTAGGCCTAGAACGTCTATCAGTCACCTTTGAATAAAAAAAAAAAAACTTGTTCTTGTTGTTCTACCATATTTTGGGTTTCTTTCTCTGTGTTTTGGGGGGCGATGTTCGGAAGTCGAAGGAACGTAGATTTGACTGACGCGCACTGTTTACATGTATTAGGGGCATCTGTCCGTTGTTTATAAACACTTTATAAGCTGGATCGATAACGTAGACTGGATCCTCATGCCTTGCCAAAGTAAAACATTTACATATACAGAGCACCAGTCTACTTGCAACATTACGCATATCCCGTAAATTTGACACTTGCAACGGCTGGTAAAGCGTATACGCTGACTTTGACCGCTTTTGCTTTTTTCGGTCATTTCTCGTTAATAACGTGATATTTTGTATTAAAAAAAAATATATATATATAAAAATTATATGATTCTACATTAGTAAATTACGTAGCAGTTAACCGGTGTGTCCCTTTAAAGGCATCGTACATGTTTGGTAATTGAGCCTACTGTTTGTTCATGTTTGTTTCAATCCTATATAATTGTAGATGTATACCATAAAACTAACCTGTGAAAGTTTCACTTCATAAGGTGTTAGCGTTTTTGAAATTTTGGCGAAAATCTGGAGCGGTTGTTTCACGCAGGAGAAGAGTCGGTAAATGGTTTTGAAAATTCAAATTGTAGTTCGTACTACCGCCCTCTTGTGGTCGTTAACGTAAAAATACCGATTCGGTCGTTGGCCTCGCCTCGTGTATTCCGAAACGGGGTCACAAACTCTCGACTGTGGCAGTTCCATAATCTTATGATAATAATATATGCAGCAGAGCCAAACCGCAGCAGAGCCGACTGTGGGGTTAAATTGTGAACTGAGGGTATTACTAGGCCTGTTTGAATCGAAATGATTTAAACAACGTAGTGTGAATTCCTACCTCCATGATACATGTATGTTTGCTCATGTTTCCAAGCTCAAACAAATATTATTTGGTTGCTATGTATTGTTTGTGAATATTTGTCCATGCCTGAAATTACTTGTGCTTATCATGGAGCAATATAAACTAGTTTATTACTTCATGTGCGTATCTACAGGATTCCTGTTGATTCTTTGCTGAATATTATTTCAAACATAATATAAAACTTTTATGTTTGAAATAATAATATTCAGCAAAGAACCCCCCCCCCCCAAATATATATATTTGAAAACAATTGTGAAAAAAAAACGAGAGAAAAAACCCAGGACATCCCCGCCAAAAAAAATTAATAATATTAATAATAAAAACTCCGTAAGATTTGGCAGGTGAAACTTAAAGGGACACGTTGCCTTCGGATTGGGCGCTTTGGGCTATAACAAGCGTTTGATGTGAAATAAACACGGTCTGAAAGATGTTTTAAAAGTAGAATATAATGATCCACACAAACATTCCTCAAAACTGTGTGGTTTTCCTTTTATTCGTGAACTAACACGGTCCGCCATTTATGGGAGTCAAGATTTTGACTCCATAAATGGCCGACGTATTCCTACTAGTCTTATTTCCAGTCGTAAAACGATGATCAGAGTGCTGCTGTGATGTGCCGTGTCCTCATCCCTCCTGTCCACAATAAACATTTGGTATAAACAACACCGGTTGTTTCTCTCGGTTAGTCCCATGACAGTTTTCTTACCCTGATTGACGAGGTTTCTTCTTTTTGGACACGTCTTAAATCTGATTTGTTATGGCGATCCATTTTGACATTATGAACGGTGTAGGTGTTTACATACACGTACATACAAACCGAGCTACTGAAGCTACGCCGCGTTTTCGCGGAATAACCAGCCACAAATTCCGAAAATAGAATACATGCAACACAGGGAGGTGAACAGATGAGCCATATTATACTCACCTCCCTGTACTGCATGTGTTCTATTTTTCAGAATATGCGGCTGGTTATTCCGCGAATACGCGGCTGGCAATTTCGGGCTCAATACTGTGCTAGCTTCAGAGGTAGAGAATGGTATGTTACCCAGTGTTCATCTGATAGGTTTACCAGGCCACTGGCTACGGCAACAGCCTAACTACTGTTCATCGCGCATTTTGCCATTACATGGACGATGGTATTTACGGCTGGAAATACATTATACGTTTCGCGGGAAAGATGTCGAGGGGTCAGAGGCCAATGTTTGTTTTTTTAATCACCATTCACTAATTATTACACATTAAAGGTGTTTTATTGCAAGAACAACTCTTAATAAGGATAAGGAACACCTCCAAACAGTAAAATTTCATGAGATTTGAAGGCAACGTGTCCCTTGAAGGTAGTCCCTGTAGTGGTTGGAGCACTTGGCACCATTCCGAAAGCATTGGGGAAACATCTAGATGACTCAAATAGGGACAACTGTGGGGATCTGTTACACTAAAGCGGCGCTTCTGGGAACAGCGAGGATCCTGAGAAAGACCCTTGAGATCTAAGGCTACGGGACGTAGCCCGACTCGAGGAGTTACCGGCACAAAGGAAAATGTGATCTTTCTTTTGCATGCTGTCATAAAATGAAATAATAATAATAATAATGTAGGCCTAAATAAAGAAAATAAATAATTCTAAAAAGGCCATACCAACAACGTATTTATGAAGCAAACAATATAATGTAAGCGCCAAAAATTTCAGGAATATTGTTGGCTCACAAAGAGAAGATTCGAATCATGGAGATCAAACAAAACCAAGGAGGTATAGGCTACGCAAATTGGCTGTGCATTCCGACCCACTTCAAAATGTTTTTGAGGATTTCCCAGTATAATTTCCCATTTCCAATGCATTTTGAAGCTTAGATAATATTCATTTTGTTTATGGCGAATAACAGTGTTTAACGACATGTTCATCGTCTTCACGTCATGAAACTGTCACCCCCTCCCCCCCAGGAGAACCATCTGTAGTTTTGATAAGTAACAGCAAAAAGCTATTGTTTTCATATAAGGAAACTGTTTATGCGATGGAGTCTGGCCTGCTAATTAGCTATTTGGAATCACTGACCACTTGGTTTGATATTTAAAGTGTTGTATGAAAAATCGGCAGTGGATCGATATTTACTACATTTAGCTCCTCTTGGCCAACTCGACCCAACGACTGCTCACCGTAGTTGACAGTCGAACCAAGTTGGTATTTATTTGCGGGTGGGTCTCCCTATGTTTCTGCAGCCAGGCTCGTGCTTTGGCTCTTTTCGCCCGTGGATACATGACGGGCCTTCCCGCCGAGCCAACCCGTTTTTCGGGGATATCGCTCCTCCATTCCGACCGATTATTTCCAGACTGAAAATACACGCTACATACAACGACACAAGTGCGATAACTTCGTACACTTAATTCCCACCACACACGGCCACACGTCAGAAACCACAGTGAATGTCTTGTTTACATGGGTAACGATGAAGGTCACAGCCGTGTCATCCCGTACCGTTTTGCCCATTCAGAGATCGAACGGCGAAAACGACGAATTAGGAATCGACTTATAAAGTAGTTAATCTAAGACACTTGGGGGCGTTGTTCAATTCGACCGTTAGAAATCTGAGAAGCGTTTCTGTCAGAAACACTTCTCAGATTTAAATTTTTGGGGATAAAAAGTGATATATTTTTCCATAACCGCTGTACTTCGAAGTGAAATGTTTCTCAAAATGCATTATACTATCCAAAGCTGCTGTACATCTTACCACGTAAGTTTTTATTGCCATTAATTTTCAGAGTCATTACCAAACGTGTACTTTGCCTTTAAGCATGTACCACCTTCCTGCGTCTTCGATCATTAGTTGATATAAATCGTAAATACGCAATCTCCATAAAATACAAGGTTTGTATGGTATTTTAAGAACTTTTTTAGCTGTGTGCAAGTTTTACCTGCGGAATGTCCACATGCTACTCTTCCGTGAACATTTGACTTCACCTTGGTCTGTAGAGGATCACTACCAATGAAATCAATTGGGGATCGGTTAAAGACTGTAAAAATATCACATTTCATAACCTTTCTTATAGGTGATGAGGACAAATCAGTGTATAGTTTTCTTGCTTTTTATTTGAAGGGGTGACTGGTTAATTGAAATAACTCGCGTTTAAAAGAGAAAGGGAAAGTACATCATCATTTTTTCTTTCTTTTCTTTAAGAGAAATTTTGCAAAAGTAAAAAATAAACAGGAAGTTTTGCAGGGTATTCAAATAATTATTCCTAAATATGACAGAAATATATTTCTGAAGGATAGATACTAAATGAACTTGACAATAGGAAAACTTTTGGAATTGACACAATTCATTCTCTAATTTGCTACCAGTAATCATAAATGATTTGCCTTTCGCGCTCAATGGCTCAACGTACTAAACTTCATCAGTCTAAATTTTTGTTTTATAACACTGAATATTTTACTCGATAACTCGTGTGATCCAGGTCAAAGTTATTCCATATGCACTATGCGTCAAGATGCCTATTTCGCTCGGTTGGACATGCTAAGGATGAACGATGAGTACATCGGAAGGCAGACTGACCAATGCAGGAAGTTTGATCGATCGTATTGGATTCAGGATAAAGGCCAGCCAACACAGCTAATGACGTGCCTTTGACAAAAAATGACAGACATGTTTTTACGGTGTCCGCCCGATAGTCCGAAGGTCCATTAGTCCGAAGGTTCAATAGTCCGAAGGTTCGATAGTCCGAACGCACAAATTTCCCATAACAGGAGGTTCATTAGTCCGAAAATGAAATAGGGTTCGTTAATCCGAACATTTGATGCGATAGTCCGAAGGTTCATTAGTCCGAAGGTTCATTGATCCGAAGGTTCACTGGTCCGAAGGTTCGGTAGTCTGAATTTAGAATAAGGTTAATTGGTCCGAAGGTTCGATAGTTCGAAACAAAAACGAGGTTCAACAGTCCGAAGGTTCATTATTCCGAATCGACGATAAGGTCCGATATTCCGAATCGACGATAAGGTCCGATAGTCCGAATTGACAAAACAAGTTGTAATAGTCTGACTCCATCATCGTCTTTTATAGCATTGCAGAACGCGCGCAAGAACAAACGCCTTGTGTCTTAAAAACACATGCTTTCCGGCTCTTTGATTGGCCCTTCAACAATGGAACAATAACATTATTACAATAATAAACAACTGTTGTTCTAACTCATATCAACTTTAGGAGCAACTGAATAGACTTGTTTCAGTCACCTATTGATCCTGAAAACATGGCATTCAAGCCTGTACTATTTGATAATGAAACTGTCAGTTAATTGAAACATTCCAACACCTGAATAAGCTGATCACCAAGCAAGAAAATTAATTATTTACCAGTCAATAAAGGTTTCGAACGATCATTGAAACTTAGCTAAGCTAAAAAATAAGCAAGAGTTGCATTTTCGTTACACTATTCTCAAAAACTAGTAGCAAATTGTAAAATATTCTCAATATTGGTTGTTTGATTGATTATCCTGTTAGTTTCAGAATGCCTTGAAGCAATACTGTGCCGCCTACACTTCAGTCAACGTATAGGTAGTTCGTTTAGAACCTTGGAGTGACCAGGTTGACCCAAAATCCAGATCCAAAGATGTATCACCCTTCTCCTGGTCAAAGATGACTTTTATTTTTTTGGGGGGGAGGGGGGTTAAATGACCTGAAAGGGAATATTGTCATTAACGAGACAAAAAATCATTTCACTCGTACCTTTTAAGCAGTTTTGAAAGAGGTGCAATGTACTATATGGGAGAGGAGTGGGAGCATGCAAGAGCGTAGCCTGGGGGACATCCCCCGCCCAACCGTAATTGTCAGTCCCCAGGTGACCCCACAACAGGAAAAACGAAAGATTACCATCCGATACAATTCTTTACGATGTTTTCAGTGAGTAATTAAACAGAAGAGAAATTTAGAAGTCTATTTCGTACTCGATTCTAATCCCCATAGCACCCTACCACACCCAACTTTTCAAATTTGCAGCACAATTGCCTTGTTTTTTGTATTTGTTTAAACTAATATGCATACTTAGCTATTTGTACATTTCAATTCCCATAACCCTTTAATTATTAATTTATTGTTTGTTATTCTCATTCTGACTAGTGAATCTTTAATTTGGACTTTCATGTCAATTCGGACTATCGGACCTTATATTGTCAATTCGGACAATCGAACCTTATTGTCAATTCGGACAATCGAACCTTATTGAATAAGTAGATGGTGCACCGCTTGGTTGCCCTCTTCCTGTGCTCTGTATTTCACATCAATTTGCACGTTTCTGTTTTATTTTGATTCTACGTATTTTATATCAGTCATGTTAGTTGGCATCATGGATCTTTTTGGTCAAGTTTAGTTGGTTTTCGTGGAGTATTTGCTGTGTTCTGCTGTGATTTGAGGAAACTTGGAGGTTCATTACCTTGTGTGCTGTATGTGCGGTGCAGCCATGTTGGACAGCTGTATACTCTGTGCAGTATACTGTGCTGTGTGCGTGACATTTTAATCTTCTATGAATGGACACAACTCCTTTCACTGGACCTGTCTCCTTTAAGTCTCCTTTAGGTCTAGCTGAATAGGATAATGCCCAGGATTAAGCTTTCAGCCTTTATATTCCTGATTTTGGTATTGTGTGTGCAAGCCTCTGAATGGAAACTCAGTTCAAAGACTGCAACTTCATGTACCAGTATACAGTGTGGCAATGGCAGCCATTTACCATCATATGCCTATCATTCTACAATAATCAAGAGATACTTGCATGGCCGTATACCATATCATAGCAATGGAACTTCAACATTTCAGCTGGCACTTGTTATCTGTGGGGATGTCAGCCCGAACCCTGGCCCAACAACAGCAACGCAAGGTAGAGAATATGAAAGACACAATGCAACTAGAAAGCCGGTTGCATATGATAGAGCTGATCTCTTAGCACTGAATCCGGCGCATAGGCAATGGCAGCAGCTCAACATCACTTACGACAGCACTTCCCTCCACACCTTCAACACCACGCACGGTAATGGAATACTCCGGCTACCCGCACAAGACTTCAAGAGAGTCAAATCCTTTGGCATCCTACGCAAACGACCAACTCATCGCGGTAGTAAGGGCGCCAAAAGAAGACTCCGACGACCCTCGAGCACTCGGTCATCTCTGACAGAGACACCATCAGTCTCGTCAGGTTCTTCACCCTCAACTTCTACCTCTTCATCATCAACTTCTACATCTTTAAGCAAACCAACAAGGGATCACATCACATTCTGCATGCTGAATGCTCGATCACTACGCAACAAATCTACAGAATTTCAGGATTTTGTCATAGATCATCACCTTGACGTTGCTTGTATCTGCGAAACGTGGTTAACCTCCAGCGATGACGCAGTGGTAGCAGATCTTCGTCCTAATGGCTTCTCCTTCATGCACAAGCCCAGAGCTTCTAGACGCGGAGGTGGTGTCGGCTTCCTCTACCGAAATGATCTCTGTGCTAACATCAAATCAACCAGCGAGTACGACAGCTTTGAAACTATGTCAGGTACTATTGGATCCATCAGCTCCAGCCTGGACATTATCGTCATATACAGACCTCCGGGAAATCAAGCCTCATTCTCCAAGTTCCTCGACGAATTCTCACTTATGCTTGATGAAAGAATCTACAGACCCACACCTCTGGTAATCACCGGCGACCTTAACATCCATCTTGACGACCTCACTGCACCAAACACAAGATGCTTCAATAACTTGCTCGACAGTCATGGACTTCTACAAGTAGTCAAATCCCCTACCCACAACAAGGGCCATACTCTAGATATCTTCATCGTTCGAAGCTTTGAAGATCATGTGTACTCAGATATACAAGTAATCGATGGCATATCTGACCACTCTGCTATCACTTGCAATCTTGACGTCAACAAACCCAAGCGAAACGTCATAACAAAGACCATTCGCAATATCAAAGGTATCGACACGGATGCTTTCGCTAGTGATGTCTTGGATATCATCTTGCCATCCCAGATAGACAGTGTTGATAGCGCAGTCAACCTCTACAACACTGAGCTTAAGACACTTCTTGACAAAAAAGCACCTCCTAGGATGCGACAAGTCAAGAACAATCGGCATAGTCCTTGGTACAGTCATACGATCACCATAGCAAAGCGTAAACGGCGACTTCTAGAACGTCGATGGCGCTCCAATGGTAAACTTCATGTCGATTGGCAGTTATATTGTACCCAGAGAAATGTAGTTAACAAACTAGTCACATTGGCAAAACGCACTCATTTCAGAGGCATCATCGAAGATTGTGGCAATGACTCCAAACGCCTCTTCGCTGTCGCTAACCGTCTTCTTCACCGAAAGCAACCCTCTCCATTCCCATCTCACACCAACGGTCGGTCGATGGCACAGCTTTTTAGTCAGTTTTTCAGGAACAAGGTTTCCACTATCTGCAGTGGCCTTTCTCCTGATGAGTCTGCCCATCAAATGTCCCTGACAACGGCATTTTTAAACTCCTTCCGACCAACGTCATCAGAAGAAATTGAATCACTTATACGTAAACTTCCAGCCAAGTCTTGCGAACTAGATCCCATCCCTACAAGTCTACTTAAAGACTGTTCTACGACATTTGCACCAATTATCGCCAGAATCATCAACCTTAGCATTGAACAAGCTTCAGTCCCTTCAGCTTTAAAACTAGCACACATCCATCCTCTCCTCAAGAAACCCTCACTCGATCCAGAATCTCTACAGAATTACCGACCTGTATCACACCTTTCATATCTATTTAAGTTACTCGAACGTGTCGTGTTTTCAAGACTCTCTGAATACCTCCTCGAAAACAATCTCTTCGATCAGCAGCAATCTGCATATCGTCCAAACCACAGTGTCGAGACTCTTCTTCTCAACATTTCTAATTACATTTTGCAAGAAATGGACAATGGTAAAATTACTGCTCTAGTACTTCTCGATTTATCTTCAGCATTTGATACTGTAAACCATAACATCTTGTTGAACACTCTCACATCACTTGGTATAAAGGGTCAAGCTCATAAATGGTTCCAGTCATATCTATCTGATCACCATCAAATTGTTTGTATCGATGATCATAAATCTGATTCCTCTTGTGTTACGCGCGGAGTACCGCAAGGTTCTGTTGGTGGCCCTACTTTGTTTTCATTGTACTTGATAGGGTTGAAACACATACTCGCAAATCACTCTGTAAAATATCATTGTTATGCAGACGATATTCAATTATACATTTCTTTTCAACCAACTCAAACCGATGCCGCTAATGCAATTCAAAAACTTGAAGCTTGTATCTTTGATGTACAAAATTGGATGAGTTTATATTCTTTGAAATTGAACAATGCCAAATCTGAGTTTATACTTTTTGGTTCCAAGGCACAATTACATAAGGTTAATGTAACATCAGTGACGATGGGTGATACTATAATTCCATTGTCTAGTTCTTGTAGAAATCTCGGAGTAATATTTGATTCTAATATGTTAATGTCAAAACAAATATCTAGTGTATGTAAATCTGTTCGGTACCAGCTGCGTAATTTAGGCTTTATTCGCAAATATTTGACTTGTTCCTCTACCCAAAGAATTGTCCACGCACTAATTTCTTCTCGTTTAGATTTTGGTAATGCCCTGGTTTATCAGTTGCCCCAGTCCCAACTCACACAATTACAAAAACTACAAAACACAGCAGCCCGCATTGCAACACTCACAAAGAAATTCACTCACATCACTCCTGTACTACAGACACTCCATTGGCTACCAATTGATCAACGCATTAAATTTAAGATTTTGCTATTAACTTTTCACTGTATACATGGTTCTGCCCCTAGCTACAATGCTTCTTTGATAAAACAGTACAACCCTACACGACCCCTCCGATCCTCTCAGTCTGGCTTACTCTCTATCCCTCCAAGCAAAAAATCATGGGGGGACAGGGCTTTTGCACATGCGGGTCCTACACTCTGGAATAAGTTACCTCAACACATTATAAATATTACGTCCTTAGAATCTTTTAAGATTAGTCTGAAAACTTACCTCTTCCAAGTCGCATTTCAGTAATTTCCAGTAGTTTCATTATGTGTTTTTATATATGTTTATGTACCAAAGTTGTTCATACTTATGTTCAAATATTCATGTTTTTTGTTTTGCATGGGAAGATTAGTTAACTGCGCCCTGAGCACCTTGAAAAAGGTGGAATTGGCGCATTAGAAGATTCCTTTATTATTATTATTATTGTCAATTCGGACAATCGAACCTTATTGTCAATTCGGACTATCAGACCTTATTGTCAATTCGGACAATCGAACCATTGTCAATTCGGACTATCGGACCTTATTGTCAATTCGGACAATCGAACCTTATTGTCAATTCGGACTATCGGACCTTATTGTCAATTCGGACAATCGAACCTTATTGTCAATTCGGACTATCGGACCTTATTGTCAATTCGGACTATCGGACCTTATTGTCAATTCGGACTATCGGACCTTATTGTCAATTCGGACTATCGGACCTTATATTGTCAATTCGGACTATCGGACCTTATTGTCAATTCGGACTATCGGACCTTATATTGTCAATTCGGACTATCGGACCTTATTGTCAATTCGGACAATCGGACCTTATTGTCAATTCGGACTATCGGACCTTATATTGTCAATTCGGACTATCGGACCTTATTGTCAATTCGGACTACCGAACCTTCGGAATATTTAACCTTATCCTATTTTCGGACTAACAGGCCCTTCGGACTATCGAACCTTCGGACTGTCGGACCTTTGGACTATTGAACCTTCGGACTATCGAGCTGTCACCGTTTTTACAGTGTTTTGAAGATAAATGCTTTACAGCTCTTATTGCTGATGTGGTTGCGGTTGCGGTTGCGACTGCTTCTCTGCTGCTGCTGCTGCGGCTGCGGCTGCTGTAGACTTGGTTCCAAGTCTGTGCTCGTGGTTTTTAGTCTACCTGATAGCCAATACATTATTGCCTGAAATAACGCCCTCTTGTGGATTAACCTCCGTCTTTAACCTACGATCACAGACTTGGGAACATTGTTTTTCGGTTTGTACACACCCTATGGCGAATTAGTCCAAAAGTGGACGGAACACTCTGATTGGTCAGAATCTCAGAAGCCGTCAATAAAATGCACATTCAAACTTGACCGTTTATACCACGGGATATAGTACAGAAATACAACATTGATGCACATTGTAACTAATCTGCCTCTGCTCAGTGATTCAACTTGCAGTTTGGAAACAAAAAACCCAAAGTGATTCTAGTTTTTAAATTCAAAATAAATAAAAAACGTTGGGAAAATCATTAGACGATTCCATTCAAATAAAGGGAACACAGTTTTTCGTCTAGTAGGGATCATGTTTATTTTTCAATATTTTAAGAATAGGCCTACATCTAGTATTAGTTTATGTATATTAATTAGAAATAGCATACGTACAAAGCACTAAAAAAAAAAAATAAAATGACTCGATCGATTTTACAGAAAATACTGAAGTGATTATAAACCTATTGGGAATAGACGCAACCAACAGGAGTTTTGTGGCCTCCTGATTGGTCATCTCTCTGGCATAGTGTTGTTATGTAAATGTCAGTTGTGAATAAATGAATATCCCGTATACACAAGAGGGTCAAGTCTGAGATTGCGAGTTCTTAGAGCGCGTGATAGCCAATCTGCGGGGGAAATTTTGTGTGGCTGATGCAGAGAAATAACCGCGATCTCAGACTTGAAATCAAGTCTACGGCTGCTGCGGCTGCTGCTGCTGCAGTTGTAGTTATTATTTTTGTTGGTGATGGATAAGTTTTGTTGCCAAACCTAGATTCACGTTGCTCCCTTGACATATGCCTAAGCTGATGACCCATAGAGGGAAATTGTGTAATAAGCGAAGCAACTTCCATTGAATAGAGATCCGTTCCTGGAGTACACTTCACCAGCTGCAGTGCGAAGAACAACCCTCTTTCTCAGGTTGGTTGCAATCCTCGTTGTCTCGGGTTGGTTGCTAAAGAAGCCTTTGGCACCAAGCAGATACTTCTGTTTTTTCGATAACACGGTCAAAGTGGCCTCCAGTATTCTAAGTGATCCAGATTAAAACACCAGTTTCATGCCATCGCTACGGGCGTTAAAGACTGCATTGTGATTTGTTTGCTAAGATGAATACAAAGATTTTGATTACAGTTTTACGTTTGGCTGACAGCGGACAACGAAAGGCTAACCCGAGGTAAGAGACGACGAACAGACTTCGCCAAACGAAACAGGCACTCGGTGAATGACTTATCTGCTCAGGTCGAACTAACGATCTTTTTTCAACCTTGGTGTTTTATATCCAACGCACTGAACTGGCTTCTTTATGTTTAGATAACAAATAAAACCGCAATACAGCCCCATACAGGCATATAATTATAATGTTTATTACTTGTAACTTCGGCCTACATAAGGCGCCTCTTATAAAGGCGCCAGAAATGTTGCGATGCAACCGTAGCCCGACTATAATGGTGTTCTTGTATGTACATAAAAACACACAATAATGGAGTCGTAAGCCAATTAGCGCAAAATATTAATTAAACAAAATTGAAATTGACCCTTATGATGGACTCACAATCCGATACTTAGGGAATAACAGTGTGGGGAGCCGGTCTAATAAATACCTTTAACGAAGAAAAAGGGTAATAATCATCAGAATTTGTGATTTTTCTTTCGCCTTTGTTACGGATTCACAATTCCTTATTACGGACTTACAATCCATTTATTATTATTAAGAGCTAAAAAATAAAGGGTGCTCGATCGGGACCTGTTTGCTGTTGAGCTACTCATTATAATCGGTGCAAGTGTAATTATTGTTTATGATGCAACGTGAACGAAGAGCTGTCGGTGAATTTTTGTTACGTTGTAAATTCCAAGTCGGGCCTAATTACATCCCATTAAGACGAAAAAGATCAGGAATTCAATGAAATTGCGTGGTTTATAAAATTGTACTCTTATAACAGTCAGAGTAATGAGAGTTGTACGATTCGATGATCTACAGGATTTTATTGATCCACTGAGACAGAAACTGAGTACCTTTCAAGGGCTTTGAAAAACCCTTTTTCTCCACTGACAGTTTTTTCTCGTTCAGAAATTCAGTTCAACTAACATTTGAATCCATACTTGGTTGAACTTTGAAGTTTTATTGAGCTTTGACCCCAACATCCGGAAAAAATTACTAAATTTCTTCTTCGTGTATGCGTGCACATCATACTTAGATCTACTTTTGTATTGGTCGCCGTTCATTCCGACTGGGCGCCGCCAGTTTATCACACGAATTTCTTCAACAATGTGAATACATAGTTTGTTAACAGAACAAGACGTATACAGACATGACGTTATGTCACAATAGGCATCATGCCATCATACAATTGTAGAATGGTTTACTAAATACGGTGACGGCCCAGGCGGGGATGTATTCCCCTGCAAAAAGGGGGATCCCCGTCCAATTAAACACTAATAGATGTTGCACTACTCTTAGATCTCAATACATTGACTCTGTAAACCATGCATTATACTGGATAAGCTGAAAAGGTCAACTTGAACGAAATCACTTAAACAAATTTGACCTGTTATATTTGTTTGTGTGTTAGGTTTTTTATTTGGTCCTAAGTTTAAAAAAGAAAATCGCCGTTGATGGCGCCCTCGTTTTTCGGAACCAATACTGCGGGACGGTGGATATTGTTTATATTCGTCTTTGTGCATTTACTGATTGTTTCTTTGAATTAGGTCACCTGCATTATACTTTGGGAATACTTGACATCTTGGAAAGTAGCCCTCAAAGTTTAAGCATCTCTATCTGAAAATCATGGATCCGCCCCTGTGAGGTTCGATATCAAAGTTAATATAATTATGATTTAATATCTTACGTTATGATTAATTAATTGTTCTCGGAGATTAGTGATAAATTGTCATGATTGCAGCCTCCTCCTCATCCATAATATACCAGGGTACGAATCGCCCATAAGGTGGAGAATGCAGTATTGCTTGTTTGGCGCTCCACATGTCTCAAATGGCTCAGCGCAGTTCCATTAAAATTAGAGCCAGCGTATCTTTGGACTACCAGAAAACCAGTATCAAGACCATCACACCCAGCATCTGAATCAAAGGAAAGTAGCCTAGTTGGGGTTGCAGCACTTTTCAACCGCATGTTCAATACTGGGGGCCCCACAAGTACTGCGCCATCTGATGTCAACAATAATCAACCTTATAGATCCTCGGCTTCGATGGTCACTGAGGCCACACAATCTAGCTGTAAATGTCCCGAAATGAAATCTCGTCAGCCATTGCAGTTCGATTAAACCATCGACTTCAAGCCTCGGGAATGTTTTTCTTTCGCATTTTGTATATTCCCTGCTATACCAGAACATCAAATTTTAGCGTCAACACAGAGGTTCATCGTTTTCTAGATGCAAACACGCTAGTTCCATGTCGTTACTGCTAGTTTAACCTTCACATAAATAATAATAACTAAAAACAACTTGTCAAAAATCATGAGAAGTGCAAGAATCAATAACGAGACACTGCGCGCTGTATGCACTAACAAAGTAACCGATTTGTGTAGATAAAACCATGGAGCAAAATACACCGAATCGTTATTACGCCAAGGCATTATGGTGCCTTTTCAACAACAGCCCACTATTTACTCTTCGATTGTCAGCTTTTGCAACATGATCAATAGAAGGGAAAAGATATGTTTGCTGGCATCAGTCAATGTAGTCGCCCTACCCATAACGTCAAAATCCAATAAAAGTATTTCAGTTTTCTTGGCTTTTCACATGGCATAGAAATGTATGTTGCGCATGGGCTTCGTAGAGCCAAATGACGACTGTGTTTTTAAATTATTGTTCACAGTAAATGACATAAGGTTAAAAAAAAGGGTCTACGTTTCTTTTTAAATTAAAACAAAACCAGTCAAAATCGAAAACACAATAAACAAGTAAACTATGGGAAAAAATATATGTATATTAGTTACGGATTTAATACGGATAAGTCATAAGTGATAACAGGGTTTTTTTCAACAATGAGATGCAGGTTTTTGGAAACACCATGCTCAATGTCCTTAATACTGGTGTGACCTTAATGTGCTAATTATATTCAAAATTCAAACGACGTCTGCCAGTTGGAACCTGTGGCAGCTATATTCAAAGTTAAATGGTCTTCCAGTTCCACTGTCATTTATTTGAGACGCTTCCTCTGTTCAATTAGAGGCACAGTTTCAATTGTATGGCGCTTTTACTTTATCATATTAATTTTAGCGCCATTTGGAATCATGGTTAAGGCCGATTTTCAATCAACAAACACAACAATGTGGGAGTATAGCCTAGCCCAGAACGTCTACAGGCAAGATTCAACTGACTGTTCGGTAAAAACAAAAATATAAAAATAAGCTCCATACCCTTCTGGTTTTCTCACCGGTATACATTTTGAGTCTTCATAAGCATGTTTCTGTTTCAGGGTCTTACCTTGTTGGACGTTCATTTTTACGCCGGGGTTGGTTCTACCTTTTAATTAACTGGAAATGTTCGGGTCTATAGACAATGAACCTTTGAAATCACAAGTTTACAGAAGAGTTACAAAGCCCAGAGTTTCTGCATGCACAGTTTGTCAGCTAAATTGAATGAAAGAACATGATAATGGAGATTGTACTAAAATATTGTTCATCGGTTTCGATAATTACGAAGAATAAAGAGGACACCCTTTTTAGATGGGTTATTTTTAATCTTGATTTTATGCGGCGGCAAGTACGATACAAAATGTAAAATGGAATGCAGAAGGTCAGTGTGTTTTTTAAGCCTCCAGGTCTATATAAATGTGTTAAAATAAATCATTGCAGTAGAAAGCAAGTATCACTTCCCTTTGTTTTGTTTTAGTCCTTTTGTTTTGTTTTAGAAAGAAATGAAAGTGATCTGCATAGTGTTATTTCCACATCGTTATGATATTCATTGTTCCTCCTGAACGCAACGAAACAAAACAGTAATTTTTGCTGTTATTGATCATAAAACTGCCGCTGCATTGAAGACAGTCACCGTGGGCTAACGGGTAGTCTTAACACCTGCTTCTAGCCTCCAAGCAAATTCGATTGTGACATTACGTCATCTGGCCTAGCTGAAAATGTGTTATGAAGTGTAGGCATACAGTATGCTGTGCTAGCAAACGAAGCGGAAGCCCGAGCAGAAAAGACTTCACTTGATGGAAAAGCAGCAGTCAGATAGTCAGAGAAGCTCGTGGATACCCCCCGGCAGTTCGTTTTGTTCCACTTTGGTTCAAGTAACCAAACAAAATAAACCTCATCACTGCTGATGCTGTGTATTTTATGCAAGGGTTAAATTTGCGTCCAGGATAAAAATAATATGGCAATGCTTCGGGGTTTTTCCGATTTAAAACATTCTCTAAAAACGAAAAAGAAGGAAAAAATGTTTTCAAGTTTGTTAATAACGTTGACGAAATATTAAGGCCCGTGTTATTAAAACTTGACGTGCTTTCTTTTTCAATTATAAGGATGCATTACTACGTTGATAAACACTGAATACCGAGCTAATACGAGATATAAATGTATTGCTTTTGTTGAAGTATTGCAGAATAGAGCCAACTACAAGCTGAACTCAAGACTTTTAACTCAACTGATGCAAAATGTAGCACCTCAAAATATGCGTTTGTTCTATGGGGAAATTTTCAGCAGCATTAACTTTAGAAGCACGACACTACATAAACATGCCTGATCATATTAATGAAACATCGACACGCGTAGCAGTTTAGTGCTTGAAATGTAAGAATGCAATCAGATGAGACACAGGGATTAAAGTTGTCTGATAGTCATCTGGTTGCCAGGGCAAACACATATTGCAACGCGTGTTTTGGACTCTATTTAATAGGATTCCGTAAACCTTTCCAGGACCCCAAGGGATAACAAGAAAGATGCACTTTTGATCCTCAGAAACAACTTGTATAGAGTACATCATTCGGCTCGATAAACTGACCTCCAGCGCTGACAAACCTGAATATACTATGCGCAAACATATATAAGAAAAGGTTTACCACAGAAAATTGTTAATGAAACATACTGGGGTAGGCTTGACGAAAGTATTTAAAAGTGCCCCAGGATGGGACTTAAATTTTCGATTAAAATCTCGACACTTGCGTTTACAGCAACATAAACCATGCCCATACTCAGTCATATCTCAGGGAATTAAAATGGGTATTTTATATTCTTATCAACCAGAATATGTGTCTGGTTAAATTAAAATTATAATATACAAGGTAGAATCAAGACAAACATTTCTTTTCAAATATTGTTTTTATCCATTCGAAAACATGTTTTGAACTCTAGGTCATTCAGTTACATGAGACTAACTATCGTATGTCACCAAGCAGATAGACAATGATTAACAAAATTGTCAGCGCCTGTTTTAATTATATTTCAACATTTGAAAAGCAGCGATTGTGAAGGAAGATAGCTTTCTCAATTGTTTAAAATACGTCACTTTATAACATAATCACGTTTTATGCAATCACGGAATACCACGCAGCGAGGCTGCCTAACGCCATGCACAAGAGCAACTCAGATCGCAGTATTATAACCACAAATCGATTTTGCACTGCATTATTTGCCTGCTCAGAAAGGCCTACGTAATACTTCACGTCCTAGAACGAGGAATTGATGAAGACTGTAAATCTGATTTGATACAAATAACATGCTGATATTCAGAAGAAGCAAATGAAGCTTCCAAATTATAAGTACAAAATGTCACATAAAGCAAAACATTGGCAAAGTAAGCACGCTTAAACCCTATAGACTCAAATATGAATTGACCCCCCCCCCCCCCCCCCCCCATCACACGCAAATGGTTTACACTCGTTAGTGAAAAGAGACTAGTGATGTGTGCAGTCTTTTCTATGAGCATGTAAATCTGGATGGTACTACTCAATTAGCTACTCTTATGATTATTATTAACTGCGTTTTTATTTTAGGGAATCGTTTTCGTCTAAATTGATCTCAAGGAATACTATCGTCTATTCTGGACTTTAATTACTTCATTACTTAGGGAGTTGACCTCCTGCTGAATAACTAATCCAGCTTGCCCTATTGTTCAGTCCAGTAATCCTCCCTATGATTGGTCATTGCCCATCTCATTGTCAAAACATTTGACTTTGATTGGCCAATATTTTCACTTCCCATGATCCTTTGCCCTCTCTTTCTGTATAAATGGTAATGCTTTGGTTTTGTTTCGCTTTATTTTGTGTGTGTCTATGCCTCTGATGAAGGTCCAGATTGAATTTAAAGCTAAGGCCAACCACCACCTACTCGTTAACATATCATATGATTATTAAGTTACCTGTCAATACAATAATTTTATAAAAACGATGTTTCAGGGACCACCTCTGGAATTGTGTTCCCTCATTTACCCCATTTCCAACAACTCGTGAGGTACTTTTACAAGCAGCCTTTGTCACAGTTCGTATCGCTTTCTGTTGACAAAAGATGACACATGCGAAGGGGTGAAGATTTGTGTCAGGTGGAGAGTTTGTTAGAAAGCATGTGGAAAGAGGCGCGTATAGGGGTCAATTTTAAAGACACACAAATCTTAAAATCGTAAATTGTCTGTTGCAGGAGTGTGAGGAAGTTTATTCAAATTGTCGTGTTGGGGTAACGAGAAGGAAAAGGGGAAAACAGAATGTTATATTTGTGGAGTATAACATGGCAGGAGGTTGGCAGGAGGTTGATGGAGGTTGATGGACATTAGAAAAAAATCGAGTTTTGTTTTGGAGTGTCGGACGGAGAAACATAACATTAAGAATGGCGGTGGAAGAGGATTATATTGACAATGACATTTGGGGTAGTTTGAGGGGCAGAGGATTTAATATAAAGATTAGCTTGTTGGACGTGCACAAGGAGAAGGAGAATATTAAAGAACGAGGGGCAGTGATTATATCGAGAACGAGAAGATAGAGGAACATGGAAGAGATCATATTAAAAATGGCGTGTTGGAGGAGGGTGAGGGAAAAGTATTATATTTGAGGGACGGGGAGAGGGCTTCTGGAATGGTGTGTTAAAGGTTGTGTTGGGAATGGTGTGTCGTGGGAGAGTGGGAAAAGGTTATGTTGGAAATGGCGTGTCGGATGAGGGTGGGGGAAAGGAGGAGAGTCAGGGAAAAGGCTGTTTGGGAAGGGTGTGTCGGAGGAGAGTCAGGGAAAAGGCTGTTTGGGAAGGGTGTGTCGGAGGAGAGTCAGGGAAAAGGCTGTTCGGAGGAGAGTGAGAAGAAGACCTCATATTAGGACATTCTTGTCGTTATGAGTGTGAGTGGAAGAAAATTATAAAGGAAACGGTATGCTGTGGGACCGTTCGGGCTTTGGAGGAAGCACATCAGCAAAATTTGAGCGGGAGTAGAATTTCTTGAGAATGGAGTGTGTCACGTTGGAGAAGCAAAATGGGGGAGGAAGGTATGAGATTTGCATTTACTATTCACCAAGCAGAATGGTCTAGTCGTGTGTGGATAATGGAAGAGAGTATAGGTCCTTAAATAGATTAGATTTATGGGGTGGGGTTGAAGTTGTGATGAATATACTCTGATCTCACTAATATTAATAACTGAACGATTATTCACATCTTAAATTATCTTTTATGCTCTTGTATATTAATGTCTGATTATTATTCAATTTTGTAATTTTCCCTATCATGTTTTAATGTAATTTCCTAGTTTGTATTCTCTGTACACATGTGCAATTCAGTTTTTTAACTGCCAGACATGTTTTGAATAAACCATTATTGAATGAATTGAATTGAATGAATTTATTGCAATACAAAATAAGTACACGACAATAATTGTCTTCATTATTGTCTGAATAAAATATATTTATAATTTGATTCAAAACTGGCAAATGAATTAAAGATAAAGTAATAAAGGTTAGGTTAATATTGTTGTCATATTTGTTCAATGAATGCTCGCTACCAAATCAAAACAAAAATAGTTTTAGCTTTTTCAAGTTTTTCAGTGGTCGGGACATTAACGTTTTTCCAACAAAACCAATTGCAGAATCTTGATAGGGCACTGTATACTCAGACTCCATCCACGAAAAATCCACGCCAGTAAAAAGATCCAGAGGTATTTAAAAAACAACAACTTAACAAGCATTAAACGTCTAAATGAAGCTGTGACCGCGTCCTGAAGATCTTCATATCACGAAAATCTGAATGTTGTAGTGAGCTAGGATCGACAATTAATTCTTTGTAGCACTTTGATGATTTTTGCACGACTGCAGCGAGGCTTTACGGGAGCCATAACACCAATAATCCTATAATCCATTGGGGTCATCTCACAGGCAGACAGGCACGCAGGACGGACGAGCCTAACCTCAATGTGTACATCAATCGATGTAGCCAAAGTGTATAGCTCGGACGTACATGTCACATCGCTTCTCACTCGGAAAATACGAAGTGACTTGAGTGCTTGGACAGCGATTGAAGCTGTGAGGCACAATGTATTCGGTTGTAGCATCATATTCCAACAAACCAGTAGTTAATCTAGCCCGACATTGTTAATACTCCTGCAGATATCGTGCAATTTCTTTTGCTATTGTCACTGAGGAGATTTTACAATACAGTGCTTTCTTTATTAAAGCAAGTTTGATGAGTCTCATTGGCGTGTGACTGATGGTCAGATAAAATGAACAAAAATGCTTCTTCAGTGAAATCATCTTAAGTAGATTTTCTTTTGAAAATTGCGAATGGCTTGATTTTCAGTTTTGTCATTTAAAGGCTTTGAATTGGGGGGGTGGGGTTGTCATGTGAATATCTTGACGTGATTTGCCAATATTAGAACTGTTTGATGTAATAATATATAGGCCCAAATTGGGTGTTGCGTTGTTCTCTTTGACCTACATTGTACTGTTGACATCCTTCCTCGGAATAATTCGAAGGTGAATATGACATTGTCTACTCAGACCATTGAATATTTAACTTATTGGTGATTGCCAATTTACCAATAATGTCTAAAGACTGAGTACCTACATCAAATTTTCGTTAAGTTTTGTTCAGTGATTTTTTTTCAAAATAAATCACATAAACAATAAAAGGGTAAATATATGGTGTAATCCCAGACAATGTGACTATTAAGAGTAGTGTATCGTAATGTCAAGATAAAGTATAGGTGATATCTTCAGTAAAACGTATGTAAATGTCATGTATGAAATTGATGATTGATATGAAATTACACTAGTGTAGCTGTTGCTAACAGTCAAAATGAAATACACTCTGTTTGCACTAATCAGACACATTTTCTTGGGAGGGTCGGCAGATGTCAATCTTTAAAACAAAATAAATCGATTTTGTTTTGAAATAATTTGTATTTGATTACGAGTGGCCCTCAGTGATTTGTAAACAAATGCATTGGGGTGAAGTACTCAAACAACTGACATGCTGAACAAAGTTTCTCTGACAACTGAAATATTTCCTGTTTGTTTGCGTTGATATGAGGATGGAATAGGCCCAATAAAAAAAAAACGGAAATAGTTGAGTAAAAATGAATGAGTTAAACAAAAGTGATATGTTACATTCAGATACAGTAGGGCTGATGGTTTGCAACATTAAAAAGCAACTTCCTGAGTAACACAATGTCAACGTTGAATTGGATCACATGTCAAAGATTCGCGGCATTATATCGAATGCAAGCACATCTGGTAAAAATAGGGTATTCGAGCGTCTAACGGAAAGGTTAAGCTATACGTTATTGCGTAACGCTAGGCCCTACATGTAGTCTTATTTTGAAATTTTGTGTTTCCATTGCGGTGCAACTGCAAGCCGGTGCGATGCAAGCCGTTGCGGATCAAGCCGTTGCTGAGCAAGCCGTTGCGGTGCAAGCCGTTGCAGTGCAAGCCGTTGCGGTGCAAGCCGTTGCGGTACAAGCCGTTGCGGTGCAAGCCGTTGCGGTGCAAGCCGTTGCGGTGCAAGCCGCTGCTGCGCAAGCCGTTGCGGTGCAAGTCGTTGCGGTGCAAGCCGTTGCGGTGCAAGCCGCTGCTGTGCAAGCCGCTGCTGTGCAAGCCGCTGTGGTGCAAGCCGTTGCGGTGCAAGCCGCTGCTGTGCAAGCCGGTGCGGTGCAAGCCGCGGGAGCAAGCCGTTGCGGTGTTGCCGTTGCCTGATTACCGACGTCGTGAATAGCGGCAAAAAACTCGTTTATTGATGTCAGGGCTGAACAGGTGTAGAAGAAATAATGGCTAAATAAAATATTCCCGCAAAAATCTTTTGAAAATACTGGTTTAGGTCTGTTGTTTCTTTACCCGTTCAAAAACGTGTCGAGAGTGTCGTTTTGATGTTGCTAACGTATAGGCCTAGATAAGCATGCAGCCTAGCCAAAACGTGCATTTATGACGACGTTTGTACAGTAAGTAGGTAAGCCTATGAAGTAAGGCGGCTGCACTATTCAATGCAGTGCACGACGCACCGTTTAATTTTTTCGCATCGTAGGATTTTTTTTACCAGAGATGCAAACACAACTTTACCAATATAGACCCTGCTTGCATTTAGACGTCACAAGCCCCGTCAATGAAGAGCTATCATTGGCTGAGAGTCGTTCACAGTGCGTATACTTGTGGCACGTTTCCATTGTTTGAAATAAAAGATGGCGGCCAATACGGGTTATTATAGACCTTACCTTATGCACTTACGTCATTACGGCGTCATCTTAGAGGTAAAACAGTGATGAAACGATGAAAAAGCACATCTTTGTACGTGCCGTGCACATGATTGGCCAATTAGCAACCTCTCTCGACCTCTAGCAGAGGGCGCCCTACTCAATTGATGTCATGTGAATAAGGTGTATTGTCAACACTAATGGAAGTAAATGACTGGTACGTGACATTTATGCAAATTATTTAATTATTAACCCATTTCCACAGACGTCATTGCCCAAGATGAATCTTGGTTGCACAATTTTCACTTAGGAGTCAGATTCTTCGTGCGTTTTACCTTCAGTGCACATTTCCTTTGGCGTTTGCGCGGTTAGACACCCACCACAAAATGGCAGACCTTGAGTCAAGCGTTCCGTCAGTATAATAGGCCTTTAGTTGCAACTGTTTTCCCACTTTTTCTTTTTATTTGTTATTTATATATATATTTTTTGTTTACTAATGCAGCCCATGTTTGGTTTTGTTTAGGTATACATTGTTATTTTGGGTAATTTAACACGCGTTTTTACATCATTTTAATATGTATATATTATGTGTATACAAAGTTAGTATAGGAGAGATTGCCTTAGCTTTCGATCCAAACTGGACCTTCGTCTGAGGCATTAACAAGTACAAACAAAAACATATCCATTTATAGCAAAAAGAGGAACAAAGGATAAGGGGAAGGTATCCAGAAAAAAGCGGGAAGGTTATAGCCAATCAAAGTTATTAATTTACAGACAATGGGTTGGCTAAAAACCAATCAGAGTAAAATAGTGAGGACAAAGGATGGTCAGTGTGAAAAGGGTGGATTACTGGACCATAAAGGTGGTAACTGCATTCTGGGTATAACAATGCGGGAAGCATGAAAGGGTAGGATTAGCGGGCAAGATGCATCAGGATAATGCAACCAACAATAAGGGGCAAGATAAAATATAACTAGTGAAGAGAGTTTAGTAAACAACAAGAAAATTCTGCGAATAGTAAGGTAATTATAGAAGAACATACTAATGTATAAAATGATATGTAAGAAATTAAAAGTGGGCAAGAGGAACCTGCGGAGAGAGCGGGTTATTAAATACTCTGCAAAAGGAATAGGTTATTAGCGGGTTGATTTTTAAACGACTTGTTGAGAGAAAGAAGAGTAATAATAAACCAGTGGAGAGAACTGGTTATTTAAAGTGAATGTATTTATATTGCATCATATATAATATATGTATTTTACATTAAACTGAAATGTTTATAATTGCCAGCAATGCTCTAAACCAATATCATGGACAAAATGTGTCCTCGTGCAATGTTCAAGAAGCCAACAACGCAAATGATACTTGCGTGATATTTCCTCTTCAAAATAAGGACAACTTTTGGTCACCTGCAAATACCCATAATTTAAAGTCCTCCCGTCATTTTGTTATTTACTGGTATTTCTTCATGCAAGTTTAATCGCCCTGCCTGCGTACTTACATCAGCCAATCTATGGAGTATTTAATAATATAACGCATATGCGAACGTGGGCTGTTACCATGGAGATGAATATCCTCATACGATCCAAATCATCTGTCGATGACAGTTTCCTTGAGTATACCTATTCATTTACTAACTTACTGCATTTGAATGTATTTAACCGAATAAATAATACACAGCCAGACTAACTACAAATATTGACACCGAGTCATTTGGTTCGATCGACCCTGTTTGAATTCACGGATTTTTTATGAATAAAACAAACAACAAGGAAGCATATTATATACATATTAATCGAAGGTTTGGAAAGGGAAAATTAGGGGGTAATAGCAAAGGAATTGAACGAACAGAATGCTTTCTGTACCAAAAATCTATGATAATAAAAAAATTAAAGGGAAACAAAGAAAACAGTGAATGGAACTACACATAATTTTGCCTTCATTGAATTGTTTGTCCCAATCTCGATGTGTATGGAATAAAAAATAGTCCATTACTCTAGAGGCATGCTATGGGTTGAATATTGAAGTTACATTAAAGTCATATTAAAGTTTACATTATTTCTATAAAGTGATTTATTTAGTACCAAAGGCTATTAGGCCATCAAGTAAGTGTAAAATAATTACTTAAAGTGTTGTTAATAATGTTGACTGCGAGATTGTAGTACAGGCATTGTCTTACTCGATAGCTGAGAGTCTCTTATGACGACAGGGAGTAGGGCAGAGTGGGTGCATGTAATACAATTACTAGAGGACACTAGAACTATGCAAAATGCGAAAACGCGTGTGCAAAGCATTACGCCAACGTGGCGTGGGATTCTGGGGCCCAGAAAGAGGAAGTTACACATATCGTGCACAAAAATACACGCTATTCGTACAGTAAGCCAAGGAGGTCTTAAGACAACTGAGAAGTTTTACAAGATCAGTTGCTCTATTCTTCTTGCTTTATAAAAAGTATTCCAAAATATTGAAGAACAACTTTATAAATAATTTTTGTGTGGAATACTGTATCCTTTAAAAATCAAACATAGTTTATTTCTAGCCATTATTACCAACAATAAATATGCTAAGAATCGAAACTAAAAGACAAATGCTGTTTGCAAAATCTATTTTGAAATATGATTAGATTCGCATTCATCAAAAGCGCAAACAGTTACTGAATCTGCTCATAACGATATCAAAGAATCACACATTCTGCTTTTTAAAAGTTACAGTTATAGGCCTACCGAGTTATTTTGTTAACAAAACCAGAATACTAAAATCAAACTATAATTGTTAAAAGGCTTCAACTTGTTTATCTAATCCCATCTTGATATCTTATAAATAAGAAACTGAAATGTTTTTATTAAGCCTCGGATATGAGACAGCAATCAGAATGTTTCAATGGCCAAACAGAGTTTACAATTCATTCAATTAAACAAAGTTCAAACAAACTGAATTCGGAACGAGAAATTATTGAAAGTCGTTGGGGGGTAAATTATCATCAGAAATTTCAGCATAAATTTTAATTTGATTGCAGATTACATTATTTTAAGGCTTCATAAGACGTTATTCTGAAGTAATCAAAAGGATTTGTATCGTGGAGGGCCGGCAAAACAAATAATAAAAAATATTCAAAATTTTACTTTTGGGGTGCAAATTATAGCTCTTGAAGAAAAATAATAACTAAATGAAAAACATAAGCTTGAAAAAACACGAGCGGTATCTTTTAATGGTCCAGGCCATGCTCAAGGGTCCAGGCCATGCTGAAGGGTTCAGGCCCTGCTCAAGGGTCCAGGCCCTGCTCAAGAGTCCAGGCCATGCTCAAGGGTCCAGGCCCTGCTCAAGGGTCCAGGCCCTGCTCAAGGGTCCATGATCAAGGCTCCAGGCAATGCTCAAGGGTTCAGGCCGTGCTCAAGGGTCCAGACCATGATGAATGGTTCAGGCCATGCTCAAGGGTCCAGGCCCTGCTCAAGGGTCCAGGCCATGCTCAAGGGGCCATGCTCAAGGGGCCATGATCAAGGTTCCGGGCAATGCTCAAGGGTTCAGGTCGTGCTCAAGGGTCCAGACCATGATGAAGGGTTCAGGCCATGCTCAAGGGTCCAAGCCCTGCTCAAGAGTCCAGGCCATGCTCAAGGGTCCAGGCCCTGCTCAAGGGTCCAGGCCATGCTCAAGGGGCCATGATCAAGGCTCCAGGCAATGCTCAAGGGTTCAGGCCGTGCTCAAGGGTCCAGACCATGATGAAGGGTTCAGGCCATGCTCAAGGGTCCAGGCAATGCTCAAGGGTTCAGGTCGTGCTCAAGGGTCCAGACCATGATGAAGGGTTCAGGCCATGCTCAAGGGTCCAGGCCCTGCTCAAGGGTCCAGGTCATGATCAAGGGTCAAGGCCCGTAAAAAGGGGGTACAGGCCCACTCAAGGGTTCAGGCCATGCTCAAGGGTTCAAGCCATGCTCAAGGGTCAAGGCCCTGCTAAATGGTCTAGGCCCGCTCAAGGGTTCAGGACATGCTCAAGGTTCCAGGTCATGCTCAAGGGTTTAGGCCATGCTCAAGGGTTCAGGCCATGCTCAAGGGTTCAGGCCATTCTCGAGGGTCCAGGTCATGATCAAGGGTCCAGGCCCTGATAAATGGTCTAGGCCCGCTCAAGATTTCAGGCCATGCTCAATGGTTCTGGCCATGCTCAAGGGTCCAGGTCATGATCAAGGGTCCAGGCCCTGATAAATGGTCTAGGCCCGCTCAAGAGTTCAGGCCATGCTCAAGGGTTCAGGCCCTGCTCAATGGTCCGGGCCCTGCTCATTTTAAAAGAAATTCCTCAATTTTAGGGAGTTTTAACAAGGTGACCTAAATTATACAATTTTATGACGAATCGGACAAGCAACAGGGCGCTTGATTGCAAAATTAAATAATTATCCAACCTAAAGGCCTACCAATATTTGACCCTCCCCGCCAATCCTAATCAGTCCTCTCCTCCGACACCACCACCACCAATATGGTTGCACCAAGATCGTTTTTGTATGCTTGGGACTTGCCTAATCGATAACAAGGCTGCACCCTTCAAATACTGATGTCAAACACTGATGGCAAATCATTGAGGCGTGTATACCCGAAGACGAACCGTTTGCCATCAATTTATGTGATTAGAAAACCTTTCTACCTACAGGTCTATTCAAAATGTGAATCAATTAAGTTTACGAAATTGTATTTGTAAATTGGTTGGCTTGCCCATTGTATAATTATATCGAAACTTTGTGCTGAAACGAAAAATATGAGAACACGAATCTCTCATGGGAAGTAGGAAAATTTAGGTTAGGATACCTATACATATATAGATTGGCATATAGTTTCCCGCACTAATAATTAAGGCCGGTTAGTATAGTCAGTTACGCAAGGATAATGTTCGAACGCCGATGATTACTCAACGCATAGCGATTTTTGTGCATGTTTCTCAATGGGTCACACGTTGTGCATTGTACATGGTCTGCTGCTGAGCCCACTGATTTATTTTATTGCTAGACTGATGCAATGTTCAACCTACTTAAGAAATAAGTAAATGCATAGATAGATACTTGTATTACATATTGATTTGTCCAGTAGGCAGGTTTTTTGCAACCCCCTAATATATTTTGTGCGTTCATTTTTTCTTAAATGTTTGCATCCAGTCGATGCGTTGCCGAATATCTGACCACTTTTTGTCATGTAGTTTTTGTACTGTTGTTAACGTATTTCACCTTCAAAATAGACTGTGCAAGTCTCGCGCGTGTCGGAGCGAGAAAACACGTCAAGAGAAGAACATATTTTTTTCTGAAATCAAATTATTGTTTTTAAATTAGATCTATGAAAAAATCTGACCAACAAAAATAATGATTACAATTTGTATAAAATGAGTTTTAGCTTTCATAATAAACACATTAATCAGTTAGTTTTTGTTGAAACAAACTGAAAACTCTGGGACAAGGATATCTATTTGATCTTAACTTTTTAGGAAACCCTTTTGTAAATCCACGCCTGAGTACGTGCAACCACTAAAGCAGGTTTAAATGCAGACGCGCGATAATCGCACGGGCGTAGAATTAACGCATGACGCAGTTTAAAGAGGACGCTGACGCCTCAACAACCGTAGACTGCAATGAAAAGGCTAAGCGTCTGACAATTACAGCGTCTGGTAGTTATCATCGCGCGACCAAAACAAAATTGGTGATCGGAGGTGGGCACAAATTCTTATTTTTTTGCAAGTAACCGGAAGTAGAGGTCAAGTTTAATTCTTGGGTTTTCTTCGTTGTATTGTTAAATTGATTTTACTTTCATATTTTGTATCACTTAATATTACATTCTCAACAACATATTTAATTTTCATGGTCATAAAGTACGTTAAACTAAAATAATAGACGAAACAAAATCTTGCCAACGTAAAACTCCATATGGTTGGGACCACAATGGTCCCGGAAGTTCGATTACGCGCGAGACTTGCACAGTCTATGAGGTCTTCTCGATGTTTCGATGGCGCATAGTGCGGCCGCGGCGGCTAATAGTCCGACAACTTATAATTTTCCCCTTAAATTTATAGGCTCAATCGTCCAACAACCAATTTAAACAGTCCGAAAGTTCGATGAGGCAGCTTGATATTCCAACATCCAACAATTTTAATGGGCTGTCGGACAATTGGAGCATCGAAATATTGAACTAAAAAGTAAATTTGAATCGTTTTAATCTTACAGTGAATTCGATCGACTCGGACCAATAAGCCGTCTGACAGAATGGGCCGTCAGAATATTGATACGGCCCCAACAAGCTCATAATGTAGATGAATAAAAAACAGTTTTCACACTTAAAAAAAAACAAAAACAAAGAGGACCCTTTTTGGTTTTTTTACAAAAAAGTATTTGAAATGTTCTTTTGCCAAAATTACATTCACACAGTTTTTCTCTATACTAACTAATAGCTTTGAAAGTTTAGTATAAGGTTTTTCCCCTATAAAAGTGTGAAATTTGAATTTTAATCAACTATAAATCGGAACTAAATAAACTACTAATTACATTGTAACATTGGAAATTATAATTGTTTTTTCTTACTTGATAAGCTTTGATAATTGTTGTCGTCAAATGTTACGATGTTTGCCCCCTCGTAAGTTTTAGTGTTTCAATAATCTGGCCTTGTCACACGAGGTAAATTTTTAAAGGCAAAAATAACAGAAAATAATTGCTTTACTTACAGACGAAACACTTTGGTAGCAAAGGAGACATTTTTATAACAGTTCCTCACTACCCTCTATAAAATTATGTAATGAGAAATGCAAATGTAATGTTAACATTTAAAATTGTTAAACTTATCTCAATTGAAAATACCGTTAGTGACATAGAATTGTTTAGATACAAGCGTTGGACAGATTTTTCTATTATTTTAAAACATTTTGTATTGACTAATGTGTTTTTTAGAATTGGAATGTTGTATCTCTGTATTTATAACATGAATGCCATTTTCCCATTTTTGAAGAAAGATTTACTGCGAAACATATTTAAAGTAAATGGCGTCAGAAAATGTAAAGGAGCTTGGTAAAAAATGTTAAGTAAAATAGCTTTCCGCAGTCCGTGTTAAATTGTGGATGTTTTGTTTGAAGACTTCCATCGATGTAAACATTAATGGATCCCTTTTTATGATGTATGTGATGTAACTGTGGAAAATTATCATCTTTGGGAATCCAATCGCTTGTCATCAGAGATATTGGAACTGGCCAAATGGGTATCCTGTTTTGTGTGTCGATAGAAAGACATCAAAACAAAAACATTTTTTATTTAGTAATTCATTTCCAATTTGCAAAATCTACTCCTTTTTTGCATGGAGGAATGTATCCCATGACTCGGATTTTATAGATTAATTTATAATATTTTATTAGTTGATAGCTTTTTGGGGCAGATTTAACCACAGTCAATACCAACTATAGTGTGCTTGAATAATGTGGCATTTGTGGTAAGAAAACAAAAGAGTAAATAATTTATCTTACACTTGTGGCACTTCAGTACAAAAGTAGAACAGTATAGAACGTTCTATCTCGATAACCACATCTGTTAACATTTGAATTTAAAAAAAAGACTGTGAAAGTTCTCTAAATATTTTGTTAGTGACATGCCTTGGTATGGTCTGCTTTCTAAACCGGAAGTTCATTACATGCATGGAGGTTTAACTTCCGCCAAGCTATTATCTTTGTAGTTTCTTGGCAACCCAGCAATTATATTGGTCAACGGAGAGAGCAAGATAGTTCCCATTTGAAATCGCACAGTTTAAAGTCGGCCATTTTTACGTGCAAATCAATCCTTTTGAACGCACAAAGCGTACGTAAGAACCGCGTGCGGCACGCGCTTTTTATATATTTTTTTTGCATGATTGGTCGGTGAACCACTTGGGTGGCAGGAAGTTCAAAACTATTGAATTGTTTGTAGCCGCGTTGCGAGAGCGTCCTTCAGCGGATAGTCTAGTCGCTGCTGCCTCAGTGATCAATTCTGCCTTTTGATTTATTTAGAGGGCGTCACGTGACATGACTTATTTTTACTAGAAAGCCGCACGAACGCGACAACCATATCTGTGCATAGCAACCAATGTACTATACCCTTTCGGCAACCAGTGTATACTACACCCGTAGCAACCAATGCACTAAAACCGTTGCAACTATTGCACTGTCTCGTCCCATAACAACCATTGTTTTATGCCCGTAGCAACCAATATACTAAATCCGTAGCAACGAATGTTTATACCCGTAACAACCAGTGTATACAGCCAACAGTGTAACATACCCGGAGCAACCGAGAATCACCTCGGGAGTCGAATAGTTTGAAACATAGCACACGCAACACTCAATTTTGTATACTGTAATACTTTCAGCCGTGCGACCACTCACTATCCTAGGCCCAGAATTCTGTACTTACACGGCAGTAGATCAACTTGAACGAAATCACTAAAACAAATTTGACCCTTTATATTTGTTTATTGTGTGTTTAGTTATTATTTGGTCCTAAGTTTGAATTTTTCTGCGCTGCAATTTTGCTGATATTTGATCGGAAAAAGCCCTCTTTTTAAATTTGTTTTGCCGTTGGCGGCGCTCTCGTATTTCGGAATCAATACGTCACACTGCGGACTGGTGAAGATTGTTTATATTCGTCTATATGCATTTACTGATTGGTTTCTTTGGATCGTTACCTATTTCTTCGAGTTTTTTTCCAATAAAGTGTGTAAGTTTGTATCATGCCGAGCAAATGTGCTGTCGGTGGATTCCAGAATCAGCAAAAAGAGTCTCGATGTTATTTTTTCTTTCATTTTCCAAGGAATCCGGCGATATTGGTAACAACTCTCGAAAGGATCTCAAGTTGTCAAAATGGTCATTGAATGGTTTAAATAAAAAGGGATAACCCAAACAAATCATGCTATAAAATGTTACAATGTTGTTGAGCAGAGATCAAGGACTGTTACAACGGAGCACCACAACATAATGGTAGGAAATTTACTGAAAACTAACATAATTAAATACACTTAAAATAGTTTATATATTGAGCACTCAAAATCTTTTTGTTGCTCACCAAATTGTTTTGTTCCAAATAATTTCGTGCTTTTGAAATGATTTTGCTCGAAATCACTTAAAACGCTCATCTTGAAATATATGTAGTGAAACAAATATTGCAAAAGCTCAAATAAAATTATTGCAAAATTGATTCGTGCTCTCAAAATTATTTCTCAAAAAAAACATTTCGAACGCTCCAAATGATTTATTTTGTGCCCTTGGAATAAATTATTGCCTGTGCGAAAGCAAACAAATATTATTGCAAACTTGATTTGTGCTCTTAACATTTTTATTTTGAACGCTCCAAATAATATATTATGTTGAACGCTCCAAATAATTAATTATGTGCCCTCGGAATAAATCAGAGCTCGAAATAAACTATTGCAAAAGGTTCAAACAAATTATTGCAAAAACTTTCATGCTCTAAAAAACGAACTCAAATTATTTCTGTACGGTGATTTTTTTGTTTGTTTATCACTTGTCCCTTTTTGGCTTCTAGTAGCCTCACTGGCATTTGACTATATGGTTTCCTTTATCTACTCATACCAACCGTGGTTCATAAAACTACTATTCTACATAAATAATTCACCGGTGACACAAATTCAGTCTTCAAAAAACAAGGCATCATATTTGATTACTATAATAATGTTGTGGGCACAATCTTAGAAAATTGCCATATTAAACATTCGCAAAAGCCAATTTTTAAATTTGCGCTTTGCAACTTCTGAACTTTATTTTGCTCACACAAATACAAAATGCGCAGCTGAGGCACGAAATTGACACGAACTACACAGTTTGCTTGCGCTTGTGCTGCCAGTTGTTCGAACCGTGTGGCTCAGCTCCGCGAGTGCCCCTCCGAGTTCTGTTCTGTCCCTTATCTTGAGAACTCCCCTGGTCACTTGAGCTGATATCACTCCCATCAGAAATGCTTGACGGAAAAACGCACGTTTGTGTGGGGTTAAAAAACCGAGTCCGCCGTGTGACGTCACAATGTTGCACGATTCCATAGGCGCTTTTAAAAGGGCTTTTCGTGAAACTGGGCGTTTTTGCCCTTGTAACGCTGATAATGTGTTTTTTATATTATGACAACTTTTTTTAAAGTTCCACTAATTTATATGTAATCATTATGCACTCGTTTACTTTTCTAAAACAAATTAATAAAAAAATGTTAATTTTCGTTCAAGTTGATCTTTAAAGTACGTAGTTGTATGGGCAATAAGTCTAGAGTGGATTTTGCGGTATGCAACGCCATGAAATTGGGCCTTTTCGTAAGCATGACGTACCACTCTTAGCCAAGCCCACTTCACAGAAACCGGCTACACAGATTACCAGAAGCCAATATGAGTTTCATGGAACAATTTGTTTTGATGGTTTATTTGGCAAGAACAAAATAAAAGTTTGGACTTGGCTTTTACAAAAAAAGCAGTGAAAAAAACCATACATTAATATTTTCAAAATGGTATTTACAGATCGTAAGTGATAATTTGTTCATTAACAGATCAACATGTTTTTCGGTCTAAAGTGTGTGATCAAAAATAATACTTAGATTTCGTGTACAAAAGGGTGAGGCAAAAAGAGGCGCTGATGACTGGATGTGGGGATTATTGACTTGTTATGTTGCTGATGTTTGGAAGTTAGAAAATCAGAAACTCCGTGTTTTCGTCGTTTAGTTTTAAACTGTTTACAGTCATGCATGACCTTATTTCTGATTACTTCGGCATGTTGACTAGCAGAATCTGCACCTTTTGGTTTGTTAAAATACATAGAGCTGGGTGTCATCCGCGTACGCTCTCAATCTTTTTTGATAATGTGATACATCTAACTGTAGGCAACCTCGTTCCCAGGGGTGATCGATCTCGCTGCGCCATTTTCCCCCAGCATGCCCTTGCTCGCTCATAACCCCTTGAATAGACTGTAAAAGTCTCGCGCGTAATCGAACTTCCGGGATTATAGACTGTGCAAGTCTTGCGCGTATCTGAGCGAGAAAACACGTCAATTGAAGAAAAAAAAAAATTCTGAAATAAAATCATTGTTTTTAAATTAGATCTATGAAAAAATCTGACCAACAAAAATAATCACTACAATTTGTACAAACTGAGTTTTAGCTTTCATAATAGACACACAAAAAGTGTTAGTTTTTGTTCAGACAAACTAAAAACTCTGGGACAAGGATGCTTATTTTGATCTTAACTTTTTAGGAACCCCTTTTGTAAATCCACGCTCGAGTACGTGCAACCCCAACCTCGTTCCCAGTGGTGTACGATCTCGCCGCGCCATGTTGTTTTCATTCCCAGAATGCATCGCTCGATTATATCCCCCTGGAAGTGTGACTTTGAAATATCCAAATTATTGGATATTTTAATTAGTTCAACCGATCAATTCTGTGTTAGAGACTACGCAGAGCGCGCTGTCAAAGGACGCACAAGTCATAGAGAAACTGGCCACCATCTAATTCTTTTTCAATCTTGTGATACATTAACTGTATGCAGTTTAGGGGTGACCCAACCTCGTTCCCAGTGGTATACGATCTCGCGCCGGGCGCCATGTTGTTTTCTTTCCCAGAATGCATCCCTCGATCATATCCCCCTGGAAGTGTGACTTTGAAATATCCAAATAATTATAAGGGATATTTTAATTAGCTCTGTGGTTGATCCATTCTGTGTTAGAGACTACGCAGAGCGCGCTGTCAAAGGACGCACAAGTCGAGCGATGCATTCTGGGACGGAAAACAACATGGCGCGGCGAGATCGTACACCACTGGGAACGAGGTTGGGTTGCGTGCAACCACTAAAAGCAGGTTTAAACGCAGACGCGCGATGATCGCACGGGAGTAGTGTTAACGCGTGACGCAGTTTAAAGAGGACGCTGACGCCTCGACAACCGTAGACTGCAATGAAAAGGCTTAACGTCTGACAATACACCGATCCATTAAGCCACGCCCATTTCTCATTGACCAATCACAGCCGCGAAATCTGATCACCATTTGAGCCGTTTGGTGATCTTTGCACTAATGGTGA
This sequence comes from Leptasterias polaris, assembly GCA_037783415.1. Taxonomy (NCBI): domain Eukaryota; kingdom Metazoa; phylum Echinodermata; class Asteroidea; order Forcipulatida; family Asteriidae; genus Leptasterias; species Leptasterias polaris. The sequence continues at coordinate 576,819 of JAZGTN010000176.1, read as the reverse complement.
TCGGGTTTCGCGGCTGTGATTGGTCGACTTGTAAGGAGGCGGGGCTTGGTGGATCGATCTATTACAGCGTCTGGTGATTATCAGCGCGCGACCAAAACAAATTTGGTGATCGGAGGTGGGCACAAATTCTTAATTTTTTGCAAGTAACCGGAAGCAGAGGTCAGGTTTAATTCTTGGGTTTTCTTCGTTATATAGTTGAATTGATTTAAATTTGTTATCACTTAGTATTACATTCCAAACAACATATTTAATTGTCATGGTCATAAAGTACGTTAAACTAAAATAAAAGACGAAACAAAATCTTGCCAACGTAAAACTCCATATGGTTGGGATCACAATGGTCCCGGAAGTTCTCTTACGCGCGAGACTTACGCTGCCCATGGTAGCGAGGCTGCCCCTTTTGTAAATCCACGCCTGAGTACTACATGTACGTTTAACCACTAAAAGCTAGTTTATACGCATACTAGACGCGCGATGTTCGCACGGGCGTAGAATTAACGCGTGACGCAGTTTAAAGAGGACGCTGACGCCTCAAAAACCGTAGACTGCAATGTAAAGGATTAGCGTCAGGCAATAGACCTTATGCATTGACGTCACCAAGCCGCCATCTTAGAGGTAAACTGATGATGAAACAATGGAAACGCGCTGATTTGTAAGCGCGGCGCACAGGATTGGCCAATGAACATCTTCCTTTTGACCTCTAGGTGAGGGCGCCCTACTCAAATGACGTCATATGCATAAGGTCTATTACAGCGTCTGGTGATTGTTATCCCGCGACCAAAACAAATTTGGTGATCGGAGGTGGGCACAAATTCTTAAAGAGGAAGGGAAATGACCAATTCAATTTTGTGATGTGCTCATTTTCCACTAGATAAAGTCCTTATGTGAATTGGGAAAAAATTACAAGTCTCTAACCTCACGTTAAAATGGTGTAAATTGCCATTGCATTCAATACCCTTCAAGTGCAAAATTTTTCCAATCCAAAACATCTGATGACATCAGGCCTGATAACAGGCCTACTCTACCTCTACCATTGGCATTGATGAGTAGATTGTGTATAAACAATTACAAGCTGAATGGAGTCAACGGTCCATCATCAATTAAAACTCCTCTTGGTAAATGGACTAAACATGGCTACACTTGCTTGCTCATACCTGTCCATCAACCAACATTTGAAAATCACCATTTTTATGGACATCCAAACTTATCCTGGTCCCGAGAGTAGACCTACTGGTGAGCATTAACACACCTCTGTTAGCAGAAAGAGCACCGTTAAATGCATCAAATATTCTCGTCAACAACTGTTCGGCTTACAAAGGTCTGTTCTTTGTGTGAATCTGCAATTTTTAAATCACTGAAGATCAACGGTTTAGTGCAATATCGAAGTAGGAGAGGCAGCAGGAAGAACATGTTCAGCAGGTACCATTCCAATTGTGCACGTCGTACCTTTCATGTGTCACCATGGCCCTTACAATATCATTTTGAACAAGCACCAATTCCCCGTAAGCGTTGTAGCTGGGACAAGCCGTGGATTACTCGGAGCATTATACAACTCATTGAGCAACGCCAAAGAGCTTTTTCTAACAAACAAAGAAAGTGACTCAGTATTGTGGCGTTCCTTACGTAACAGGGTTAAGCGAGCCATTGATGAAGCCAAATCAAGATTCTATCACACTTCTGTTGCATCTCTTAAAACTAACCAGCCTGCACGCTGGCATCGTCAGCATCTTTGTAATATCAAACCCAAACCCTCTAGCATCCCTGGAGCTGCAGTTGATCCATCTGCCACAGCTGAGACCATAAACAACCATTTTACCAATATTTGTAGCCAGTTACCAGCTCCGAACTATGAGAGCTTTACCTTCATACCTACCAGCTAATCCACCACCTTTAATATACCGTTGTTAGGTTTTTAAAGCCCTTAACAAGCTTAATCCAGTAAAGGCGGGTCATGAAATTTCCAGGTAAGATTATGATCTACATGAACGCCAAGAAATTTGGTATGTAAAACTTGCTGGATTGGAACAGAATCAATTATTACCTGACAGTTCGAGGCACTGGTGATATTAGCCTTTTTGCGAAAGAAAATAAAATTGCATTTGTTCAAGTTAAGAGAAAGTCGGTTGGATTGAAGCCAGGTAGACACATTACACAATTCGGTGTTGACAGTGTTGATAAGTGCAGTGAGAGTAGTGTTATTACTAGAATAAAAAATATTGGTGTCGTCAGCAAACAGAATAAACGATAGCAAAGTAGATGAGTGACAAATATCATTGATATACAAAGAAAATAACAGTGGACCTAGAAGGGAACCCTGAGGCACTCCACATGTGACAGTGTCAGAAGTAGAGCAAGAACAATGTATTTTAGTAAATTGACTACGATATGGACAGATAACTAGCAAACCATTCTAATGCAATACCCCTTATTATATACCATAGTAACTCAATTTCTGCAAGAGAATGTCATGATTGATTGTGTCAAAGGCCTTTGAAAAGGTCTAAAAATACACCAACAGAAATTGAATTATTCTCGAAGCCTTTAGTAATTTTGTTCACCATGTCTATGAGGGCCATATCGGTAGAGTGGTTTCTTCTGAACCCATATTGACCATGGTAGAGAATGTTAAATTTGTTTAAAAAAGTATTAGTTCTAGTGTAGACTATCTTCTCGAGCACTTTGGAGAAAACAGACAATACGGAAATGGGTCTATAGTTAACAACTTCACATTGATCACCACTCTTATAGATGGGAGTCACCCTAGCAACTTTTCTGGAAAAGTGCCTTCAGAAAGAGATAAATTAAAGACGTGGCACAATGGAAGACTGACTTGCGCAATAACATATTTTAGCACCGCTGGACTAATGTCATCATAACCCGAGCTCTTGCCATTCTTAAAGGCATTAACAATGGCACAAATTTCCGATTGATGAGTCGGGAATAGGTACATGAGGACTTTATCTAGTGGAAAATTAGATCACAAAATTGAATTGGTCATTTCCCTTCCTCTTTAATTTTTTGCAAGTAACCGGAAGTAGAGGTCAAGTTTAATTCTTGGGTTTTCTTCGTTGTATTGTTAAATTGATTTTACTTTCATATTTTGTATCACTTAATATTACATTCCCAACAACATATTTAATTTTCATGGTCATGAAGTACGTTAACTAAAATAGTAGACGAAACAAAATTTTGCCAACGTAAAACTCCAATGGTTGGGACCACAATGGTCCAGGAAGTTCGATTACGCGCGAGACTTGCACGGTCTGTTGTTGAGCCTTGGGGCGGTAAACACATGGCAAAATAATGGATAACATATTATTTTTAAAACGATTATCTAATATCTACCACTAGTTACTAATCCAAATAATGTTTAATCATACAAATTATGTATAGCGGTTTATTAAACATACACACATAATATGAAAACTAACACGAGCTAAGTCGTCAGCTTACCTCATAACAACTCAAGGTTGTCATCCATTCTGGATGCACGTTAAATGCATCAGTCGATACCTGTAAACGGCCCAACTTTGGCACTTATTATTCCAGGAAGAAATCAACTGCCACAATGTTGGTTTGATTTTTCTTGGTCCTGTGATTTTTGGACCTCAGAGTTTTTCGCTATTATGTGAGAGCTCGCCTGCTTGCTAAAATATTGTGGTTCGCTATTGCAACACTCATTAGTTATCATAGTTGGACTCCGTTTGAGACCAAAACGAATAATTCCTGACAGTGTCAGTGACGTTCTGCTCTTGATTGAATGGTAATAATTTATATACATGCTATGCGTCAATCAACGGAGTGTGACACTGTAACAACAGATTGTGAATCCGCAATAACGGATTGTGAATCCGTAATAACGGATTGTTGCTTTGTTATAACGGATGTTAATCCGTTAATATATAACGGATTGTCAATCTGTAATAAAGGATCATGGAGCCGTTATAACTGATCGTAAATCCGTTATAACGGATTGTGAATCTGTTACAACGGGTTTTGAATTCGCAATAACGGATCATGAATTATTTTAAAAAATTCATTAATTTGCTTTCATAAAGTGTCAATCGAGGATCCTTCTTATTATAATATGCCATTGTTCTTTACTCATTCAACTAAAACCGATTCATATTTGGGTTTATTGCGTGACTATCAATTCACTCATTTTCCAAGAGATGAATTCCTCATGAAAGTGGGGAAAAACCTACAAGTTTCTAACCTCACGTTAAAATGATGCAAAATTTCATTTTATCATGTACTCTTTCAGAGCAAAATTTGAAACATGACGTAAGCAGCAACAACTGGGTCTGTACATCCCAAAGAGGAATTTTTGCGCCAGTCAAAAGGTCAAATTTAAGGCTACTTTGATCTAATATCATACAAATTCAATTATGAACTATACTCTTTGTACAGACCATACATTTGAAATGCGACATCATCAAACATTTTTAGATTTTGACAAAAATGAAAGTACTCTTAAGAGAAAATCTACGTGTTTTTTTAAAGTTCTGAGTAAAACCGTCTGTCTTAGGAGAATTATTATGAGGGAGAATGACGAAACATTGTAGTTTTGTACACACTACCTTGTGGGAAACCTGCTCAACACAATTCTTATTGACTTCTGGTAATTGTTGAAGTCAATCTGTATGTTGTGCATGGGAACCCTAAAACAAGTTAACATCTACGTAAAATAAGCCATCTTTGCGGACTGCTTCCATACAAAGGTGTAGGCCATGTGTCACTTGGAATATGAATTGTAAAACTTGTAGGCCAGTGCCTCTTACAATTTCCTGATTGAGAGCAGTATGCAATCATATTTGAAAATCAAACTACATTTATAGGCCTGGTAAGCACGAACAGTTTATCAATTAATATGTGGTATTAGGAATCTTGTTCTGCCCTTTGAAAAAAAAGCAATAGCTCATTTGGATAATCTTTTACCCAGAACAAATGCAGGTCTTCGAGATGTGCACGAACGGAATTGGACGGGAAGGTGATGAGGTGTAGCTGTAGAAGACTACGCCCACGCGTGGCCATCGTGTATTTTGTCATTGCTTTGAACAACACTTCTTTACCTTCACGGAGGAAATCTGCAACTCACAGGTGTTGAACTAAAATAGCAGTCCACGCATAATGATGAATAGCTTGGGTGGATAATACATCGATGATCATTTTCCCCAAAATATAAATGTACATTAGCATACATCATTCCGATTCTAAAACGGAGATGAACCATACAGTAGTGGAACATAATACGGACATTGTTACAAGCTTGTCCCACGACGTTACACAAATAAAATTAATGTTTAGAATATACATTACAATGACCTTTACGTCTATTTCAATGAAATCAGCGCTCTGGAATGAATAGTTGAATACAGGTGTGGTGGGTATTTGACAGTGCATAAATAAATAATACGCATCGCCCTGCAATACCGATTCTTAATGAGGACTTCATAAATTATTAAGTTTAACCATCATTTGACTTTCAAAACTAACCATCCCACCTTTAGACATAACTGACATCGTATCATTGAATGCCAATCTTTACCGGGGTAATATTGAAATGAATGCAGTTTATGATGTACGTTTAGGCCTATATAAGAACATATCGACAGAAATAGTAAGAATTGCCATTTAATGGAATGTGCTGAATGTACGTACGTATAATGTATGGTCATTGATTGTCAGCAAAATGCAACAGAATGTGGGTGAAGTAATAACTAGGTTACATAACATAAAAAGAAATAATATACTCACCAATGATACTAGACCCAATGGCATGACGAGTACAGCGAGTAGAAGATCAGCCAGAGCCAGACTAGCTATTACATAATTAGACATTGACTTCAAGCCCCTCTCTCTATAAACAGCAATCAACACCAGCATATTACCGAAGAATGTCCAAATAATTAGAGCCACAAGCAGCAAACTGGGCAGATTCAACTCAACTGCTGTGGTGCTTTGCGGTTGATCCCTCGTTGCGTTAGATAGATTCCATGCTGTTAAGAAGTCTTCGTTTTCTAATTGAAATAGCATGTATTTGATAGACATTTCGATTTAACTGACGCAAATATCCAATCAGAATGACCATCCTTTGAAAAAAAACATCTACTCATTCGTACTTTTGGCTCTCGCTATCATTTCAAGCAATAAAAATTGACGAACTCACAATTGGAGGTTTGGGCTGAATGTAACGGAGTTATTCCATGGCTTAACAACGAGCTCAGCAGTACATCAGTTTGATATCTCCGTGTTCGTGAATCTAACAGCAACTCCTTTGTATGATGTATTGACGCATACTTTCAGTTGATGGGATTGAGCGGAAGCGATACAAAGTGGAGCCGTGTGCGAGTAGTCTTGAAGCCAGCTTCATTCGTCCACAGGTTAGTGGTGATTCTTGCCAATGCTTCCAATGGTGCGTGATGTCGGAAATGCAGTTGCGGCAAGAGTGACTCTACGAATCTTATTTGGGTGGTATGGTGCGTCCACACGCACTCAGGCGAATGTATAGAGAAATCCCCTGCGGCAGATCCCCGGGGTCACACACGATCTCTCAAAACTGAATTGGATTCAGAAAGGAAGAATGGTTACTATAGCGACACAGAACAGTGGATAAAAATGTCCTGATGAAACCTTGGCATCTAGATTGTGGTCATCCGTGGGTTGTGCCTTCCTAAGCTGAACAAGAGTAATTGTAGCGCTGAAATTTTGCAGCTAATATGGCTGATTGAACACTCAATCGATCCACTGTTTTTAGAGTGCGCAAAAAAGCTTAAAGAAACATAACATATTTTTTTGTGATAAAAAGTATGATAAACAAATAAAGTTAGACTGTCTTGTACCGGGCATGTTATATCAACGTTATGTTTCCAGAACAAGTGTTCATCCCACAATATATATAACTCCAAAACAGCAATAAGTCTAAAATAGGTGTTTGAGAATTAATAAGGTGCATTGCATTGCATTGACTACTTCAAACGAACGATTTAATCTTATTTCATTCATTTTATTTTATATCGTTTCATCATGTTTCATTTCATTGCATTTACATTGCAACATCATTTCGTGTCATTACTTTCATTTATTTTATTTCATTTTAGTATATTTTATTTTATTTATTATTTATCTAGGGCCTATTTTTATTTAAATGTGTATATAATTATATGTTTGCACTATTTTATATATTTACTTTGTACTTTTAGAAATTGTTTTTCGGTTAAGTGTGTATTTAATTTAACAAAATTATTATAGTGTGTTAAGCGCTTTAAAAACAAAAAATTAGTACCCCACCACAAGACTTACAAGCTCAAGTGAAAATTAGGTAAACATAATGGTAAATCGATCACTACAAGCAACGTCTTGAAAGAAAAATGGTTTACAATAAATCTTGGTTGTTTAAGTCATCTAACGATTATTATACCCAAACCACCCGTTTTATAAAATAAAAAGAACACCTTTTTATGGCTTAGTGCAGCTATATTTAAATATGCTGCTTACTTTTATATTTAAAATGCTGCTTACTGAATGGATATATACCTTCCAACAATTCATAAATGAAAAGATTTATTTTAAAATGTATATAATCAAATACGCTGATGGTTTTACATAGTTTACTATGTAAAATTAAATCGCTGTTTACAGCGATTTAATTTTTCGGCTTATACGAAAGTGAAAGGCTGCCAGGGCTAGGTAAAGTCAGGCGATAGACGCACGCTCGGGTACGCTCGGGTACTTAACCATCTGCGATTAGCAGAAACATGTACTTCATACACATACATGAAAACGAACCACAATACAATATTTTATGAAAATGAAGCCTCAAAGATTGGACTACCGAAATAACTAGGTGTTTGTTAGTTTCATTGATGGTAGTGCCGGACAGCCTGGATAGTTCTACGTTGAGGGATATGCCTACACAATATTTACGATGACGTGTAAAATGAAATACTATAGTAATTCACCATAATCCACCTTATTCGGTTTGTTTTACTACTTTTTAATTTGTTTCCTCCCATTTTTGTCATTTGAAATACCGTTTTTTGTCGTATTCATTTTTTTACGCTGCTCGCTATCCTGTATAAGCATTGCTTGAAGTTATAATAGAAGAACAAAACTTATAATGAATAAGACGGATTGTGATGGATTTTGAGAACTTTTATTGCAGAACATCATATTAAAGTAATACTGCCTACTATGTACAAATGGACTCACACTAAGTAGGCCTATTGAAGATTATGAATGATATAACACTGGAAAACACTATGTGTGCGGTAAGACCCATAGTCAAGGTAAAACATACAGAAATTTCCCAGCTCTTGAGGCTAGGAAATTTACTTCTGATTCGGTGATTATTGGCATTGTGTCCGATACTTCATAAACTGGTTTTATAATCGATGGAAAATCTTTCCCCTCCTTCGCTTTCTCGCTTGAATAGAAGTAGGGTAAGTCAACCAAACCAGACCTAGATTTAAAGACAAGTATAGAATTTTACATGTTTCGTGATTTAAGAATCAATAATAAGCCGACCATGATTTCCCCCTCTCTTTTTGTTTACTCAAGTCACAGATTGAAAGGGTATAATAATATACAGTTACGAGTGATGTAGCGCCCGCTATTGACAGGTGAAAACTCTTACCTTTTATTTTTTCTACAAAAGGATGATGGGGGAATTGTTTGAGTCGTTTTTTGTTTTTTGTTTTAAATATCTTTAAAAACGGTTAGGCTCGCCCTTCTCATTGGACGGGTGCAAGTTTAAAATCTCCTTTATGGACGATTAGAACTTGTTTACAAAGAGTAAAGCAGATATTGATTCTTAGAGCACACCATTAGGATTTTCGGTGATGACATCGACAGGCAGTTTGGTCTTGAGAAGTGCATGTGTAAAGAGTAGAGGGCAAGTTCTGATGGCACCGATGGAGGGGTAAAGAAGCAGATCACGTCATCACTAAAACTCAAAGTAAGGAGTTTGAAGAAGTGTTTGAAATCCAAACTGAAAGGCGGAAACATGGTTAAGGCAAACAACCGCTCCATGTCTTGATGAGACAGTGCGGGTATTGTTGGGGAGATTTATAAATTATATGTCGGTGTCCCATTTGATTGGCAGTTTTGCACAAATGTCCATACCAAAGGTCTTATCCAAAGTAGAATTACGAAAGGCATTTAGCGTAACTGTCCACCGTTCTTTACTTACAGTTTTAGATCATCCAAAGCAGGTGAACTCTTGCGGTGGGCTCTTGTATATTGTAGGCCTACATGATTTATGTACTTCCAATCAATATTTTGCTTTTCCAAAGCTGTCGGCAGTGACTGGTGACTTAAAGGCACGTACACGTTTGGTAATGACTCTGAAAATTAATGGCAATAAAAACTTACTTGGTAAGAAGTACAGCAGCTTTGGGTAGTATAATGAATTTTGAGAAACTTTTAACTTCGAAGTACTACGGTTATGAAAAATACATCACTTTTTATTCCCCAAAATTTGAATCTGAGAAGCGTTTCTGTCAGAAACGCTTCTCAGACTGTGTTTTTCTATGGGGAATATTCTTCCTGCGTGGAAATATTCGCTCCGGTTTTTCGGTGATATCTCAAAAACGCGACCACCTTTTCAAGTGAAATTTTCACAGGTTAGTTTTATTGTATGTACCTACATTTATGTAGGATTAACACAATCAGTAGGCTCCAATTACCAAACGTATGCAGCACCTTTAAACTGTCAAAGGATTTTCATAATCTTTGAAATCTATATAGGCAAAGGTTGAATGGATATTCGTTTGACTTCTCAATCCAAGTTGACTCAGTGCTTGTAAGCAGTCTGATGTTGAAACTTGATCTGAAGCCCGCCTGCTCTATTGCTTGGTCAAATTTCTTCTTCTAACAAGATTTTGTTGAATAAGGTAGATGTGATGCTTTCCTCGTCGACCATGATACCTTTGTTTACAGAGAAGTGACCTTGTACATTATAATGCATTTCCTGACAGGCAAGATACTACACAGGCCATATGGGAAAATTTACATTTTGTGTCATAATTTTCACATAAATTCAAGAGTTACAAAAGCAACGGCTGTGCAGCTTTTGAGATGTCCCCCTATTCTTCATATCAAAAGTTGAGAAAAATCAGACAGTGCAATCTCCATAAAACATAAGATTTATTGTATTCTTTTATTGAGCTGTGTACAAACTGTGCCTGCAGGAAGTCTAGGCTCTGTGGCACTTTTGTAAACATGTGATGTCACAGGTCACATGGTCTATAGACTGGGGGATATCTAATGTTGTTTGATCCTCTTCAATGGTCTTTCTATGATTCATTTTCCGAAACAGCGTGTGAGACCTCTTCTGGTATGGATCTAGTAGGCAATTCTTCGAATCTACTATAGACCAGTCTTCCTCATCAGGTAAGTATCCAATCGGGTTGATCGCTGCTGTATAGTGTACTAAGAAAGTCTTTAACCTTATTTTTGCATGTTTCAGTCCTTGTTTTCTAGCCCTATAGGACACGGTTTACCTTCCTCTAGCAATTTTCTGTTTGAGGTCTTTTGGCCCTATATTTTCTCGTTATGTCTCGTTTAGTTCTGAATATTCTATTTGGTGCAGAGCTGAATCTTAACTGTGTGTGGTTTGAGTGTTGTTCATCTGTTCCGGTGTGTTGCTTGCTTTGGTCTGTGCTGGTTCACTCTTCTTCAGTTCATCTGCGTTCAAGTTAGCCCTTTATAGGACTCTTCCTCTGTTCTGTACACCGATACAGAGTCCTAAATATTAGGGCCCGTTTCTGGGGCGGAAAAATTTCAAAGCTTCATAACTCAAACGTTACCTGCCAGAAGCCACTCATTTCACCGGATTCACATTCCATGGCGGCATACATTTTTCTGCGGTGGGTTTTGGACGTTATATATTCCTCATTAATCCGTCATTTTTATGCAATAATGCAGCTCTCAACGTTAAACAATTCTGCAAACGTTTAACACAGTTTATAAAGAAAAACCAAGACGCGGGCGTTTGCATGTGTTCGCGTATGTTTGCGCGGGCGCAGATTACGCATACCGCAAAACGCGCCAAATTTGTATTGCACTTTTTAGTCACAGTATCTTGACTGCACAGCGTTAACATGCAAACGCAAACGCGGCGACTTTTCTTTACGTTCTTATATACAGCGTGCGGATGGCGCCCCTGCAAACTCAACACGGATCGAAAATTAACCCGGAGGTGTTCACACTACGGCTTTCGACACGTGTTGGAATTTTCGACACGGATCGAGAATTCTCAACCCACCTCCCGAGCAGGGTTGGTTTCGACACGGATCCAGCGCTCGATCCGGGTCGACACCGTGTTGAAAAGTTGTAGTGTGAAAAGGTCAGTCCACATTACACGGATCGTATCCGTGTCCAACACGGAGATTTTTTGTAGTGTGACAAATCCTGGTTCTTCATGGACGCGCTAAAAAGTCACGTGAACAGGGCAACGCGCTGAAGATGAAAAGATGAATTAGGCCTAGCCTAGCCCTGGCGGCCTTTCACTTTCGTAATACACTACAGTAACGTCCTGGAGATCAGGTACCATTTCTGGGGCGGAAAAATTTCAAAGCTTCTCAAGTCAAATCTTACCTGCAAGAAGCCATTAATTTCACAAGATTCACATTCCATGGCGGCACACATTTTTCTGCGGTGGGTTTGGACGTCATTATTCCTCATTAATCCGTCATTTTCGTGAAATAATGCAGCTCCTAACGTTAAAGAAAACTCAATTTTGTTCGTTTTTTCACAGTGTCTGCCGTGCGTACAAACTCATTCCCGTGTAAGACGCAGGACGCACGACGCGCATGCCGTGCGTTGCGTTCGCATGTTAACGCTGTGCAGTCAATAATTATACGGTGACCAAGAAGTGCATACATTTGTTTTATCTTCACAAGTAAAAGGCCTAAATATGAATGTTATCGAAGATATAATGAAGGACCATGGTGTTCAATATACGTTGAAGTCGCACCAACGTAATGTGATCAACTCCCTAATGATGTCAAGAAATGTATTCGGCATATTGCCTACAGGCTTCGGTAAAAGTGACCGTTTTGGATGGATCCTTGATGATGGGTGACTCCTCGCACAGCTTGCACACAAGAAACGTGTTTGAAACTCATCGTCTGTAATGGTCTTCTCAAAAAATTTGTGGAACTCATTTTTATTCAAAATGGCTTGCACTGAATACCGTTGGTAGCCCTTAGCTTTCCTTGTGAAAACCACATCACAATTGACACATCTTTCCTCCATTTTGACTTGCTCTTTGAGGACATCGTATGCTCAAGCGTCACGTTCACATCACTCGTTTTGAATTTTGCGCGTTTTGCGGTATGCGTAATCAGCGCCCGCGAAGACATACGCGACACACGCAAACGACCGCGTCTTGGTTTAAACTGTGTTTAAAGTTTTCAGAATTGTTAAGTTGGGAGCTGCACTATTTCATGAAAATGACGGATTAATGAGGAATATATGACGTCCGAAACCCACCGCAGAAAAATGTATGCCGCCATGGAATGTGAATCCGGTGAAATTAGTTGCTTCTTGCAGGTAACATTTGAGTTATGAAGCTTTGAAATTTTTCCGCCCCAGAAACGTGCCCTTAGGACTCTGTATCTGTGTACAGCACAGAGGAAGAGTCCTATATAGGGCTAAGATTAGACCTAAATGGTACTGTAAGGCTTTACAATTATTTGACAGGTTTGTGGTTATTTTGGAATAAATAACAATATGCAAGATTCATCAACTCAACATAAGCACAAAAGCACAATAGGACTACGGACACATTTACAAAATATTATATCACAACGGGAGAACCATTTACTCACCTATGGTAGAATAAAGTTTTAGTATATTCAATTCAAAACCAACAGTTGGTAGCAATTCATGGCACAGAAGAAACAAATTATGGCCGAATTTTGAAATATTGGAGATATACATTCTTTGTTGTAAATTACTTCCTGAGAATTGACGGAGTCGGACATCTCTCATTCATCTTCATTTTGTACACACAAAATTGTCCAATTAAAAGCATAGGATTAACAATCTCCCACCTAAACTCTCTTTGACCAATCAGAATGACTTCATCGTCCAAAGTATTTATCACCCGGCTCAGCAGACAGGCGCTCCAGAGTCGACCCAAATTAATGTTGGTTTCAGACAGGCGAACTTAACATAACATTTACATTAGGTTCGGCTCATGACAAGATCGACTCCTGAAACCAAGACGTTCCAAAGTCGTTCCAAGTGACAGCTCGCCCAGTCCCTCCTAACTGATTCAGAATTGGAACTTTTCATGTACCTAATTCAATAATTTGGTTCAGTGCGATTCTAGAGCACCTGTCTGTACCGGGTGTACTCTTATCCTTAATCCAATGAACTACTGAGTTTCAGAAGGAAATCGTCTACTCCAATAAATTAGCGCAAACGCCGAACTTACTTTAAAAATTAACAAGTTAAAGAAAAACGGTAATCTTTGTATAAAAGACCACAAATGAAAATGACACACTGCAGCCTCACAATGCTTATAATAAATACCCTTCGTACCCACTTGAATATTATCATATAATAGGCCCACCCTCAAGAACATCGCCCTCATTGATTGGAGAATGTAACTTTGTGAACGTAGACCATGCATCATTTGATTGTTAAAGTTAAAGAACAAAGCATTTACGTTTAGGAGGGTTAGGATTATTTCAAAAGAGATAAGTAGGCCTAAGTGTAGTCAGAAAAACTATTTAACAACAGTCACTCTGAATAAGTACACTTATATTCCCATAACAATCTGATCAAAATAACTTAGTTTAAAGCAAAATTATAGAGTCTGTGTTGGTAGCTCACTCAATAATAATAATAATAATAACTGGATTTATATAGCGCCAAATTACCAAAGGATGCAAGGCGCTTAAGGAGAAAAGATAGACCAAAGTAATGGGGCCAACCAGCTACAAGTTGAGAACAGGTGAGTCTTGAGACTCTTTTTGAAGGACAAAACAGTCTTAGCGTTTTTAATTGGGACAGGAAGACCGTTCCATAGGCGGGAGGCAGCAGTGGAAAAAGCTCTCTCACCAGCTAGTTTGCGTGACTTGTTCACCACAAGGGAGATAGCATCATATAGCTTCGAAGGGAGTATGGGCAGTCATGGATTTCAAAAAGTGAAGAGAGGTAATCTGGAGCACTGTGATTTAATGATTTGTATGTATGGACCAGTGTGCGGAACTCAATACGTTGGGCTATGGGGAGCCAGTGTAGTTGTCTTAGAAGTGGTGAGGTGTGATGTGTTTTGGCATCTGGAAGATTAGCCTATAGCACATCTGTTTTGAAGTCGTTGGAGACGAGAAATATCTTTCATAGAGACGCCATTCAACAAACAACAGCCGTAGTCCAGCTTGGACAGGATCAGGGCACGGACTGCATTGTGGCACACATCAAAGTCAAGAAATCTTCTGATCCGACTGAGGTTACGGATATGCCAGTTGAGAGAGCGACAGAGCTGTGTGATGTGATCAGTCATATTCATGTCTGCGTTGAAGACAACACCTAAGTTCCTAATGGAGGGAGAGGGACAAATAACAAGATTGTCCATTTTGAAAGTGAGGTGTTGAAGACGTTTTAAGAGAGAAGGGGGAAGATGCAATAAAGAACTATGTCTAATATCTGGATTCATTTTGAGTTTATTAGCGAACAGCCAGGATTGAAGCTCTTTAACGCACTGGGACAGTCTGAACAAGGCACAGGCTGCATCTCCCGGCTTGGTGGGGTCGAAAGTTAAGAATATCTGAACATCATCGGCGTAAATGTGGAACTGAAGAGAATGACGACGGATAATTTGACCAATGAAGTGAGAGTAGTAGGTAAAGACATGTGGACCAATGACGGATCCTTGGAGAACACCGTGTTTGAGTAGTGCTTCAGTTGAGAGAGCTCCTTTGACACGCACCCGACTAACTCTGTCACTCAGGTACGACCGGAACCAGTAATGGACAGCTCCGTCAAGACCAAATACATCTTTGAGACGCTGCAGCCGGATACCGTGGTCTACTGTGTAGATGACAAGTCGATCAAGACGAGGAAAACACCCTGTTGTCTATCGATGGCTCTAATGATTGTATCTTGGACCACAAGAAGAGCAGTTTCGGTGCTGTGGGAGGAGCGGTTAGCAGAATGTAGAGGTTCAGACAAGCTGTTGGGGTGGACAAAGGAATCGACCTGTTTGGAAACCACTTTTTCGATGTGAAAGGGTAGGTTAGAGACAGGGCGGTAGTTTGTAGGTTGCTGGTTGTCGAGGGATGTTTTTTTTAGAACAGGGGTTATCCTAGCTTGGCGGAGCTCCGTTGGGAACGCACCTGAGGAAAGTGAGCAATTAACAATGCGACCTACTATCTTGATCAGAGCCGGTATGCTTTTTGATTAACCATGTGGGCATAGGGTCTAGGTCAAAATACTTGGATGGACAATGCATAATAAGTTTGGTTAATTCATCAACAGTGACAGGGTCAAAGGAAGACATTAGTACAATGTAAAAGATTATTAAAACCAAAATCAGTGGATGGGTCTACACTAAAAGTAGTATTGTCAACTTCAGAGCGGATTTGATCAGTTTTAGTGACAAAGAATTCACTAAACTCGTTAGCAAGACTGTCAGCTGAGATGGAATTAGGCAAATTACATTGATTGTTGGCATTAAGTAATTGATTTACAATCTTAAACTTGTCTTTAGAGTTACAGTTAGAAAATTGTTCATTGAAATATTCTGTCTTTGCTTGAATGATGACAACAGCTAAATTCCGTTGTGACTGTATGTAGGCTCGGCGGTCACCATCAGCATGGGTCTTTCTCCATTTCCGTTCGCTGCGGCGCCGGTGTCGCGTACTCAGCATTCCAGCGTACTAAACGTTCCAGATGATTAAATATAATACATTACGTCATGTCATGCCTGCGCGCAACAAGCGAAATTAGTCAATTTTGTGCCGCACTGAGTGTTCCTCTAGCTGTCATGGCGTCGCCCATGAGCGTACTAGTACTACTAGTAGTAGTGATGAACGCACAAGCATGTCAAGTCGTTTCGTAACTCGTGTGAAGACATCAAGAATAATTCATACCTTACCAGCGGGAAGTGTGTGGAAGGCCTGACAGAGGGGGAAAAGAGGGCTGTACGCGCCCAGTCTCAGAAATATTATTACGACGAGGCCAGTAAGTACTCAATGACAAATGAGTTACCATGGTTACTATAATACTAGTACTACAGTACTACATGTAGTGTGTGTAGCACCATTGGTAGCACTAACTTAGTAGCGCCCTGTACCTGTAGTACAGTACGTATATTTCGCCTGTTGTAACGAAAGGCAATTTAAGAGCACGAGAAGGAGACTAGACTACGTCACCAACACGGCCGGAACGAACAGTACGGCCGCGCTTTTGATGAGTGGAACGGGAGCGGGTAGTTGCTGGAGCATGGTCATCAAGAACTTCCCGACAGCTACGGTTATAAGAGCTGGCTCGATAGTTGATGTCATCGCAGTCACCAAGAAGAACATTCTCCAGTGAGGTCAAGTTCAAAGGCGACAAAATCAATGGATTTGAAATTGCGGAACGAATAGGTTGTTTTCCGGTAAGCTAGTCTGTTAAGGTTCAGAATGCAGTTTACAACAAGGTGAGGTATGAGGTTGATCAATGAGTATCATTATCTTTGACAGAGTATCATTATCTTTGACAAGAATCAGGTCAAGTGTATGGCCAGCTGAGTGAGTTGGACCTTGGATTACCTGACTATAGTTCAATGAAGTGATGATGGTAGAGAAACTGTTTATCTGGCTTAGATGGAACGTCGTAACAGAGATTGAAGTCACCAAGGACCAATGTCCTTAATAATAATAATAATAATAATAATAACTAGTTCTTATATAGCGCATTTCACAACGTCTCAATGCGCTTTACATTAGTGCCCTGGTCATTGGGCCAATAACATTCCTTTAATCTTTCTCAGCTCCCTGTGGGAGTATACAGCCCGGGCTGCCGTGATGGCGCTCCGAAGGCTTTTTCAAACACAATATCAGCCTCTACCCTTGCAGGTACCCATTTATACCCCTGGGTGAAGTGAAGCAATTATAGCAAAGTGTCTTGCTCAAGGACACAAGCGTCATGACCTGGACTCGAACCCACACCCCGATGACTAAACCACCAGAACTTGAATCCGATGCTCTTAACCACTCGGCCATGACATCCTACGGGAAGTGGTCAAGAGCACAAAGAAACTCATCAATTTCACGAAGAAATTCATTAACAGAGGAGGATGGTGGTTTATAGACAATGACAACGTTAATGTTGTTATGACGATCAGTGACAAATGCATGTTCAAAAGTGGTGGTCTCAGGAAGGCCATTTTTTCTAAGCTGTAGATCCAACTGATTTCTGGAAACAATGCCGATACCACCGCCACGGGTACCAGACCGACGGGGTACACAATACGGAAAAACCAGGTGGGCACATGTCTCCAATCATACCTGATCATCATCTCTCATCATCAGCTGATCATCAACACCAAGTATCTGAAAGTTCCAGGGCACCTACCCAATAAAGAATATTCATTTTCGCTTTCAGGTCATTTGTTTTCAGAGCATCCAAGAACAAAAAAGTGTCGTCGACTGGTTGTCTTGGCCGTCAACTCAAATTCCCATAACATAACATAATGTAACGCAGAGTTTTAGAGATGATTTAGAATATGTTCTGCACTCTATATTTTCTCTGGTTAACGGAGAGTCCTGAGCGAGCGAGCGGAGTGGAGTGTATTCAATAGTTGACAACGACTGAAGAAAAGCACTTGGAACAATTTGTATGGGTCTGCTCTTATTTTTATTAAGGTGACTTCTAACATACAATTACTACAGAGGTGCTAGCTCGTAGGTGTTTGAGAGGCGAATCTCTTGCACTAAGGCATAAGGGAAAGTCGAAGGAGTAGTCGAGGCCCAGAGTGAAAGTTGGGGAGAGGTTGAAGGGTTTCTGGAAGTGGAGTAGGTATATTTAGAAATGATGTCACAGAGAAACTACATAAGACCAATGACATCATTTCCTAGAACAGGATCATGGTCAAGATGTTTACAACTATTGGCAAGATTGGTGGGGAAGGTCAGCCAGGGAGGCTGAGGTCAGTCGAGGGTCAGGGGAGTCTGAGGTCAGTAGTGGGCAATGATATGGTCACCTGTTATGTGCTAAGATCGAACAACTATATTGGTGGGAATTCTAAAGTTAGTGAGAAATCGTCCTTACATTACTTTTATCTGGGGAAAAGAAAATGTCCCCATTTTCAAGGTTTAAATGAACACTATTAATAGTAATTACTGAATGTAAATTTAAACTGAATATACAAGGAATTATACAAGGATTTGTAAGTTTAAATTAACACGAACATTTTGAAATTGACAAAGCAATGAAATTTGTAAACATTTGAACCTGAGAAACAATAAGGGAAGATAACCATTGAATATTTGAACATGAATTGGCAAGCACAAGCTAAAGTAATCAATGTAATGTATACAAATGGCTCAGAATGAAAATTATGTGGGTAAAAGATAATAACATTATGAATAAAGAAAGTCAAAAGAAATCAAGAAATGTTGAGGAGCTTGTGTGGCCTATACACACTGTTAAGTTTATACAATACGAAGTCAAGTGTGGTTGTAATCGAAACAACAATGTTATCAGAAAGACAAGTTGTTGGAATTAAATTATCTACTGCGATCAAAAGGCACATGAGTTGGGGTTGGAGGAAAGTGGAATGATGGAGCTGTGCGTAGGGTTATGGGCAGAGAGAAAGGAGGGTAGGTAGAGGCAGAGTGGGTGATGGTTGGAGCTGGAGACTGGAGAAAAACAAAAACTGGAGTGGGATGCTGTTTTGGAATGGGCAATAAACCAGATGTAAAGGGTGTAGAATGGCTCTTGGGTTTTGCACAATGCTTTGATGTAGTAGGAGTAGGCGTACTTGGGGGAATTTCATGCTGAGTTGTGGAAGTGAACTCAGTCCGTTGGAATGTTTTGCAATATTTTGTTACATCATTACGGATGTACGGCCAGTAGGCCTAACACACTTTCAGAGATTGTTTAAATATTATTGGGGCACTTCGTTCGCAAGAGGGGTTACCATGGAGATAAGCAAGTACAGTGGGTTGTAGAGAGGTTGGAATTACTGCTTGATTGACACGTTTAGCAGAAAAAGAATGCTGATATTGTCGGCATAGAATACCATCGACTAGGTTGAGCTTATGGAAATCCAACCATAGACGACGTGTGACACGTGAATGCTTACGCAATGCGGAACATTGGGGACGGGATCCATTTTTGACCCAAGAAATAACCAGAGAAAGGTCTGGATCAAGTTGTTGACATTGTTGAATGTCAAAACCCTTGGTGAAAAGGGTACACTTTAGGTCTGCATCAATATCACGTGATGGTGGTTGAAAATTGCTAACAATAGGCAAGGTTGAGAAAACCTGATTAGGGGGAGGAAGGATTGGAGTTGATTTGGGGGTCTGTCGTGAAGTTTGAGTAAATACACTATTGATAAACACAGGCTTGAGGACCGAGGGCTCAGACGGGGAAGGAGGAGTAATATTCTCAGGTGGAAGAGTGGATGGAGAGGCCGGGTCACAACGACCTGAGCGATCTTCTTGGTCACGACTGTGTGGTGGTCTAGTGTGACTCTGTGACCGTGAGCTAAGACTACCTCGAGAGGTGGAGTGAGGACGGCGGCTCACGCTACAGGAGTAACGGCTGTCATTTGAGTCACTATGGTCACGAGAATATTTACTGGGACGGGGACTTGGTGAGCAGTAACGGGTGTCACGACGCTCTCGTGAATATTGCTGATGGCGACGGGGACTTGGTGAACGATAACGGGTGTCACGACGCTCACGGGAATATCGCTGATTGCGACGGGGACTTGGTGAGCGATGACGGTGAGGAGATATCGACGGGAAGAATAATAGTTAGATCGGCCCGAACGATGGGACAAATGAATGAGTTTTATCACAGACGAAACTTCCTTCATTGTGGCAATAATGTCATTAATAAGGGAACAAAGGGAAGTCACAACTGCTGGTGGAGAGATTGGTTGATGGGATTGACCATAACTAGTGGCGGATGGGGAAAACATGGCGACAAAAGGCAGAAAGTTGCAGAGAATAATAAGAACAATATAATACAAAGTTAACAAAATGTGAAGAAGGGCTTGAGCATGAAGTAGGACCACTTGACATAAATCACCGTTGAAAAAAAAAATCAAAGGCAAATAAATCAGAAAAATGTGATGCTCATATGAATAATGTGCATGAAAGAAATATGCATTATAAGAAGCATACAAATTATGGTTACGCAAATATTGATGGTGCAAATTACTGGTCAAATAAAGCAAACCGACAACAATAAAAACATGGCATTGATAAAGCAAGTAATCCAAGGCAATGCAAATAGTACAATAAAATTATATAAAATGACTTATCAGCTCTCTCAGCGACGCAGCAAAGATGACAGCAGATGACGATGACGGCGAGGATGGATGCTGCGATGATAACGGGAACACAGGAAAGGTAGAGAAACAATTTCAACAGTTAAGATGACGAATAGTGGTGATGAAAACAGGAACAGTTCACGAGAAGAACACTTCAGGGCAGGAACACTGCAACACTGAAATGAAGAACACTGAGAAAGGAGCGAATAGCAGCTAGAAGAACGGAATTCGAAGGTAAACGGCAGGAGACAGCGAAGGCGGCAGCAACCAATCCGGGACCATGGATCGATGTCTTTACAGGTGGAAGCACGGCCTGGTTATAGATGGTGAAGAAAATGGAAGCAGGAACAGTTCCAAAAGACGAGTGAAGACGAGCAAAACAGGGTTCCGAGGGGATGATGATCACAACAGGACCATGGGGAAGATGAAGAAAAGGAGGCTGGTGATGAACATCGGGTGCTGTGTGGTGACGAATTGAACAAACATGTCATAACACAGAATCACTTCAGGATGTCCGTTCCAAGTAGAATAGATTTAGTAGAAGAAAAACACTCTAGAAGACGGCTTGTGTGAGTAACACCACTGCTACCAGTGTAACGCAGAGTTTTAGAGATGATTTAGAATATGTTCTGCACTCTATATTTTCTCTGGTTAACGGAGAGTCCTGAGCGAGCGAGCGGAGTGGAGTGTATTCAATAGTTGACAACGACTGAAGAAAAGCACTTGGAACAATTTGTATGGGTCTGCTCTTATTTTTATTAAGGTGACTTCTAACATACAATTACTACAGAGGTGCTGAACCTAGCTCGTAGGTGTTTGAGAGGCGAATCTCTTGCACTAAGGCATAAGGGAAAGTCGAAGGAGTAGTCGAGGCCCAGAGTGAAAGTTGGGGAGAGGTTATTACTACAAAGAGCTTTTTGCTGACCATCGCAAGGACCAGAAGCAGATTTACCGCCTAACTGACAAACTTCTTCACAAGAACAAGAGCTCGCCCCTCCCTTTGCACGAGTCCAGTAATTACCTTGCCCATGAGTTCTGCACTTTCTTCACTGACAAGATCAAGCGAATCCGTGATGGTCAGGAGACTGTTCAAACATGTGAGCCACATGGCTCTGATGGGCATGCATCATCACAACTTAATGCATTTGATGACGTGACTGTTAAAAATGTTCACACCACTCTCACAAAGTCACCACCCAAGTCGTGTAACTTGGACCCCATCCCAGCTAAGCTTCTCAAAAAATGTGAAATGGCCATTCTCCCTGCTATGACTACAATAATCAACACCTCTCTTAGATCAGGACAAGTACCTCCCTCGTTGAAAGTAGCCCAAATTCAGCCTACCCTCAAGAAAGCAACCTTGGATCCCAATGAAATGAGCAACTATCGCCCAATCTCTAACTTGAGTTTTCTAAGTAAAACTCTAGAACGCATTGTTGGACAACAACTGACAGCCTACCTTACTGACAACAAGCTCATAGACGAACACCAATCAGCATACCGTCAGCACCACAGTGTTGAAACTGCCATCTTGAAGATACAAAATGACTTACTTTGGGCTATGAACCACAGCAAAATATCCCTCGTAGTGCTGTTGGATATGTCTGCAGCCTTCGATACTGTCGATCATAACCTACTCCTAGATCGTCTGAAAACTTACTTTGGTATCACTGGAAGTGCGCTTGACTGGTTTCACTCTTACCTTAGCGATAGGACCTGCTTCGTGCGCATTAACCAGGCTACCTCTACACCAACCACCTTGCAGTATGGAGTTCCTCAGGGTTCTGCACTTGGACCCATACTTTTCTCAATGTACACCACGCCCATTGCAGACATCATCAGAAGACATTGCCTCTCCTACCACTGCTACGCTGATGATATACAAATATACATAGCTGTTGACCCCTCCCAAACAGAAGTAGAAAGAGCTATACAGCGTATTGAAGCCTGCATAGATGAGATATGCCTATGGATGAAAAGCAACTTCCTCAAACTCAATGAAGCCAAAACAGAGTTCATGATTGTAGGATCCAAACAACATCGGTCTAAAATAACAGACCCCACTCTAAGGATTGGTGAAGCCATCGTAACCCCATCTGGAAAGGTGAAAAATCTTGGTGTCATCTTGGATTCGGAGCTCAAAATGAATAATCACATCTCGGCTGTTTCACAAGCAGTTTGTTTATCTCTTCGCAGTATTGGGTTAATTCGCAAGTACATAAACACACAGACTGCGGAACTACTCATTCACTCCCTTGTCATGTCAAAGCTGGACATGTGCAACTCCCTCATGTATGGTGTAAACAAAACACAGCTCTTTCGACTACAACGTCTGCAAAATATGGCTGCTAGACTGGTAACTCGGTCACCCAAGAGCTCACACATCACCCCTATCCTAAAGCAACTCCATTGGCTTCCAGTTGAGCAAAGGATAGTTTTCAAACTCGGTCTCCTGGTCTTCAAATCATTGCACAACATGGCTCCATCCTACATCTCAGATCTCATCACTCAGTATGCACCTTTCCGCAGTAACCTAAGATCAGCCGATCAACGTCTCCTCGTAGAACATATGGCAAAGAACACATGGGGAGCACGTTCTTTCTTGGTTACTGCGGGGAAGGTGTGGAATAGTTTTCCCTACCACATCAGGACTGCAAATACAACATCTTCTTTCAAAACTGTTCTCAAAACCCACCTCTTTGCAGTTAAAAAATGACCAGCGACTCTCTACAAACTTTTTCTGTTCCTTTCTTTTGAACTGTTTATTTTGTATCATGAGTGAGCGCCATGAGCGCCATGAGCGCCTTTTTTTGTGGCGGATACCGGCGCTATATAAGACATTATTATTATTATAAAGGGTTTCTGGAAGTGGAGTAGGTATATTTAGAAATGATGTCACAGAGAAACTACATAAGACCAATGACATCATTTCCTAGAACAGGATCATGGTCAAGATGTTTACAACTATTGGCAAGATTGGTGGGGAAGGTCAGCCAGGGAGGCTGAGGTCAGTCGAGGGTCAGGGGAGTCTGAGGTCAGTAGTGGGCAATGATATGGCCACCTGTTATGTGCTAAGATCGAACAACTATATTGGTGGGAATTCTAAAGTTAGTGAGAAATCGTCCTTACAATAACATAACAATTAAAATTTATAAGGCGCTATTCCATCAAGATCATAGCGCACATAAAAGCAATTAACATGGAAAAAGGTGAGTCTTTAGAACTTTACAAAATGTAGATAAAGTAACAGATTCCCTAATGACAGTAGGAAGATTGTTCCAAATCATTGGCCCAGCTACACTGAAAGCTTTTTGACCCAGAACTTTGTTTGCTCGGGGAACATTCAAGCGAGTGATGTCATGTGTGGACCGAAGAAGTCGTGGTGGAGTGTAATGTGACAGTAAAGTGGAAATATATCGCGGAGTAGCTTTGTTCAAGCCTTTAAAAACAAGAAGAGCAATCTAATGAATTCGTTCTCTAATCGGTATCCAATGAAGTTCCCTAAGTGATGGGGTAAGAACATATTATGTTCTCTCAAGGGTGTGGAACGTTTTGAAGATGAAGAACAGCAGTTTTGGTAATGATAATAACGGTCAATTATATATTATAATTCTAATTTCTCAAAAACATAGTAATTTCGCAGGAAGTTGGATTCTTGTTCCATCTTTAGACAGAGTAAAACTTTTTAAATAGCTGCCAGTAGGCCCCTATAGGTCATTGTGTCCACGGTTTTAGGCCATGACACCAGGGGGCGTATAAACTGGTTTGCAATTGAGAGGAGTGTTAACGACAACCACCACCACCACCACCCACCTTATTATCTTCGTGTGTATTATTTTATTGTTTATACTTTATTTTCTATCATTTCGTCAATATCTTCCCAATATCTTGTCAGTGGTTTACATAACGTACATAATTTGGAACAAAGATTGACTCAAAATTGTACTATTTGTTGGAGCCATTAATTTAATTTAAAAAGGGAGGAAATTATACCATAAGTTCCACAAATAATTTTAAATAAATAGTCGGAGCAGCCGCATGTGACTGTTAGCATGGATGGCACTGAATTAATATTGAAAATACGGCTAAGAAAACATTTCCTCCCCTCTAATAATGTAGGCCTTCTAATTACCGCGATTGTGTTGATTAATTCAATACGGTGGTAGGGGATTGGCGAACTAAAAGACCGACCATGATGATGTTTAGCATTACTAAAGCACTAATTTAAACTTAAACGCGCTCGTCATGTCTAGTGCATAATATGTTCAAACTGTTTAACCTGTTCACGTGACCAATGGCCGCACCCATGCCAGAACCTGCGTATGTACGCGCGTCCTATCTAGGTATTATTTTATTCTATATTACTATATGCAAAGAGCTTCCGCCCAATATCTCTGCTGTGCCACCTCTACAAACTGTTCGAGGGCTTGACTCTAAACAGGCTTTCCCGTTTTCCCCAGCCATCATCCCTCATCAAGCCGGATTCCGACCTGGCAAATCTACAACAAGCCAACTTCTGAACCTCACTCAACACATTGAGATGGATTCCAAAAAGGACTGTAACAGGAGCCGTCTTTGTTGATCTGCC
Source organism: Leptasterias polaris (assembly GCA_037783415.1). NCBI lineage: Eukaryota > Metazoa > Echinodermata > Asteroidea > Forcipulatida > Asteriidae > Leptasterias > Leptasterias polaris. Next base: position 551,725 of record JAZGTN010000176.1, on the reverse strand, counting down.
TGCCGCATATGACACTGTGAACCATCGCCTCCTCCTGAAAAGATCTGGGAGTTGACAAAAGTCGACCTACACTCACAGACGTACACAGACCTCTTTGGAGCCCTCCTAAAAGACAGGTGCTTCTTTGTTGTCCAGAATAACAAGTAGAGTCGCTGGCGACAACAACGAAATGGCCTACCTCCAGGTAGCGTGCTGGCCCCACATGCAACATCTACACCAACGACCAGCCAATGAACCACAACACTGAGCGCTTCTTCTATGCCGACGATCTCTATGTAACATCTCAAGGGAACTCGTTCAAGGCTGCTCCTTCCATTTCAGGAACCGTGAAGCCATTCGACCACTAATAACATCAAATGGTCTGGAACACCACTTGAGCACCGTACCCATCATGTCTACCTTTAGATTAACCCTGGATCGTACTCCAAAGACACGAAATCCAAAGTCGGTTCCCGAAACAACATCCTATGGAAACTGACCAACTCCAAATGTGGAGCCACAGCACACCCATTGAGATCCACTGGCCCTGTGCTATTCCTCTGCGGAAGTTAGGAGGCAGTCAACCCATGCCAAGAAACTTGACCCAGCATTGAACAGCACCTGCCGCACTGGCTGCTTTAAACCCACCAACAAAAGCAGCCTGCACCTCCTCGCTGGCATTGCCCCTGCTGACATTAGACGGGAAGTTGCCAGCCGAGTCGAGAAAACCAAAGCTGCCAGTGATGAACGCCATCTCCTCCATGGATGTCACCCTCCAGCCCAACGGCTAAAATCAAGAATCTTTCTCAGCCATGTCCAGTCTTGGGAAGAAACCAGAATCCAACTCTAGATGGAAAAGGTTGAGATTGGCCCAGGAATACCCCCTACTGAAAACCTACCCCTGGCCCAGAAGCACCGTGGGCTCAATGGAAAGCACTCAACCGCCTCAGAACAAGAACGGGACGTTTAAAAGATGCTCTGGTCAGATGGGGCTACAAGACTGGCCAAACCACCTGTGAGTGTGGAGAAGCAGACCATATTATGTCTGCCCTCTACTACCCAACCCTTGCAGCTCAAAAGACCTTGCAGTGTTCAATAAAAACGCCTGTGTAAAGAAACTGTGTAAAGAAATGGGAAACTGCTATATAACCATCGCGCTTCAGTGATACGATAAGAAGAAGCAAACCTATGTCAATGAGACGACCAACATTCTACATCTCATCAAATACTGCAACACCCGCACAAGGCGTGAAGATACGCAGTTCACACCACAGCAATAAATTGGGTCATTGATGTCTTTTTTCACAAGGCAGGTTCACTCGTCGCAAGCTACAGAAACAAAGGGATCATTTCACCAACATTTTTAAACCATTGTTGTTGGAGAAGACATTAGCCTAAATTGTTTTAGGAAGACATCTGAAACTATGCTTACCAAAGCTTATTATGGTGGATAAATATAACTCAATTTATTTGGTTGCAATAGAGCTTAGAATATAATTTGTTTGACCCTAACACCGATTTATGTTAAGAAATGTACACTCATAACTTTCCCCAGTTCTGTGGAAAAAAGACACAGGCAAATCACTCACAATAGGGCTTAGGCTGTAACATTTACCAATCAGAATATTCTAAGAGTCCACATCGGCTAAAGTATAAGCAGTACACTAAACGAGTTCCGGGAAAACGGTATCCTTTACATGAACTCATTGCATAATTATTTCAAACTCCATGCATAAGGAGGGTCTACTGTGGTTACACCATACATGCAATCATGCAATCAGGGGTGGGTGGGGGGGGGGGGGGGTCGGCTCGCCTGGCCCGGTAGGGACCCAGTATAGACGATGTGACCTCTGTTTACATTCAAACCGCCCTCTGTTGACAAGTCTGTTGTCCAAGTCATGTTCCGCCGGGCAAAAAGACGCGTAGTCATGGTAATATTGCGTGTACTTTCTAGCTGGCTGTCAAGTACACAAAGGTTTTGCCCGGCGACATGCGCGCGCATCATGTTATGATTTTCAAATGACGTCAGAGGTCACATCGTCTATAGCAGACGAGCTTTCACGAGTATCTGGATTGTGGCATGCAATTGCCTTTGTTAAGAACTTATAATTATTGTGATATTTAAATAATCTTCACCCATTGAATATTTTTTTAAATTCAAAACAAGCTAAATATTGAAATTGTAAATTGTTAAGATCTCGCAAATTTTAGAATTATTTTTTTTTTAAAGCAGACCTTAATTTACGCTTCTCGTTTGACAATTAAGATAATGCAATAAAAAGACAATTGTCGTGATCCTTGACCTACATGCATGCAAACTCTAGCAAGCTGTGACTTAGTTAGTATACGATACCCAAACTGCGCAACACTAGGGGTGCGTTTTCGCGGTCGTAACCAAACTGTTTCGGTCAATGGCCAGTGATTTACCAATGGCAAGTTCAACCGAAACAGTATTGGTTGTGACCGCAGAATCACACCCATAGGACGTCGTTGTCCTGACGACTCCATCATAATGTGACACAAGTTTCGTGAAAAGATACCAAAGCTACCGAAGTGTATAAAGGACATTCACCAGAGTTGGATTACCATTTTGCACGGCCGCGGGCGGATTATTATTCAGTGGCGTAGCCAGAACTCTTTCGGTGGGGGGTGGGGGGGGGGGGGGGGGGGATAGACCCACTTAGGGTCATTATGTGGTTTGACCTGAACTATTTAAGTGGAGTGATGACCTGCATATAATTGTTAATTTGTCTTAAATATGAAAAAAATCACTACGTTTTATGTGATTATCGTACATTTCCAATTGTTCTAGACAATCATGCCTTTATTTTATTGGTTCTTTTTCTTGAATCAAATCAACTGAAACTGTTCCCCCCCCCAAAAAGAAAAAAAGAAACAGCGGACAATTTTCATTACTAGTGGTACTGAACAAGAATGTTTAAATATCTACTAATTTAGGTCAATTTTGTTACCTCTACATAAGCCCTCCTTTGTGAGACAGAAGGTGTTATTGTGAAAGATACTTGATTGATCTGACACTGGTATTACTACCGTCTAGTGATTTTTGTTTGTTTAAAGTTACCTTACCACTATAAAGATGGGCCTAACCCACCATGTAAGAACTGATGCAGAGTGTTGTTAACACGCATGCACGCTTTGTTGAGTGATATACTGTATTTGTTCACGTAACTTTCATCAACAGTAGCCCACATTTGCATCTTTTGTTAGTATTTTTTGTTTCGTTTTATTCTAAATATGTACTCAAAAATACGTCTTATCATTCTTAAAATTGAATTTGTTCGACCTTGACACAACTTTAGGCAGCATTTCTTTAAAAATTGGTAGGCCTACGGGTTACAAAGTTTAATAAAGTGAGCTCAGGTAACATGTCAATCGTTAATGTATTTTATTACAAGGGTGGAGCTTAAGTTCCCATTTTGACAATTAAAGCCATTTTCATTGTCGCAAAGTATATATTAGGCTATAGCCACCACCATTATAGCCACCACCATTGTTATAAAATGATAAATGCTTCCCATCCTCTGGTTTTCAATCGACACTTTTCAGGACGCTGCAGGGGGCCACCATCTTTTCATATTCATTGCATTTTGGCCGCGGTAGCCGATTGCGATCGCGATCGTTCACTACATTTTTACAAACTCGCATTTTCCTCTCCCCCCCCTTTTTCTGTTCATGTGTGTGAGCAACATCGTGATTTGTTTTCGTGGGGGGGGGGGGGGGGGGTCACTGAAAATGTGTTCCCCAGCACCCCCCCCCCCCCCCCACCCCCCCCCCCCCCGCACCCCGGCTAGCGACCTTTTTCAGCTCAGTTGCGGCAGAACCAACCGGGGGCGGCGTTTGTGGGGGATTTCGTCATAGAAAAACATATGAATAATGCATGTTTAGCTTCTTGTCGCAAGCAAACGTCGTGTGGCTGGACAGCGCCATTTGGTGTGTTGTGTAATTGTAACAAAATGCACACACAGAGACTCACTGTCTGTGTGTACTGTGGTCAGAGAGTAGAGGGATTTATAGCATACAAAGAGCGTTGTGAATGTTCACAAGGTACATGCCTAGTCGGCAATCATCTTAGATCCTAAAAGTACGAGCTCTTTACAAGGTCCAATCGGAACACTTTTTTAGATAACTAGTTAGAACAGAACCTTCCATGACAACAATTTTAAAAAGAAGGCCACACGGTTTTTATTTACGGTGAGCTGAACAGACTGGTACAAAAAATTACACCAAGTGGCAGTTTTGATTGGTAATTCCCATAGCAGAGATTCAATGACTGTGGTGCCACGCTTAAAAAGGAGTGCAACCAAATTTATATGAAAAAGAAAACAACCGACTGACCTGAAACATAATGATCGCTTTGTATTGTGATGGCATGCAAAAATACATCGCTTGTATGTACAAAACAAACAAACAAAGTAAAAACAAGCAAAAAAACATGTTGATGTATCATGCATAGGTCTATTATTCACTTAGACCATGCTTATACGCCTGGTCCATCAGCCACCATTACACGCAACAAGAAAGGTGCCTGTCATCAGCGCCTTGCGATCATAGAGCTAGCGATGCTGACAACACACAACAGCTAATGCATTATTCATATCAGGGTGTCAAAAAGTTCGTGTTTACTGAACATAAAAGTGACAGATGGGTGCAAGAAAGTATTTATGGTTACCGGCCAAAATTACGGTTTGTGAATACCTACATCTAAGAAAAATAAAAAAAATTGAGAAAAAACTTCGAGACATAGTTGCCAAAAATAACTAGAATTATTGATAGTAGATTGACTTTAATTTAGCAAGAAAATTGTTATCACTAGCGGCATCCTCTGTTATCCATGGACCAAAGTAACTTTGTCCTCGGTTTGTCGTTTCTTGTTTTTCTTAATTTGTCTGTTTGATTGTTTTGGGGGGTTTCGGCTATCCGCCGAAACCACCTTTGTTTTCGTCGAGATTTTTTTTTCTTTTCTTATACTTCTTTCCAAAAATGCTCATAGCATTAACACGTGAAATTTTGTGATCGTTCGATCTCAGGAATTACAGTCTTTAAAAGACACAAACAACACATCAAATGAAAGCCTGTGCCCTAACTTAGATCCAAAAGCAGTTTTTTGAGTGTTTTTTATTTCTTTCTTGACGATATTACCGATTTAAAGACGTATTTTGAAACTAAGCACGATTGCCCCGAGTGTGTACTTTGCAAGTAAAACGCTGTACATAGCATACGGTACCGTGCCCACAGAGAGCCCGCAGCCCACAGCCGGCCACACACACAGTGCAACGTGATATAGTTCTGACCTTTGGGTGGACCTTCCATTCATGGTTTATCTAACGATGGCAGGATGGTGAACTTGTATAGCGCCCTCTTGCTCGTGAATTGTCCTTGGAAGCGTTTGGGGGATAATATGAGGATGTGAAGACAATTAAATACGAAAGCTTTAAGGGAATATTTATAGCGGCTTATCCCCACGTAAACTCCACGAATTCTCCAACCACAATTCATTTCAAGGTATGTGTGGTATAGTTTTTTTAAATCAATTTAGCGTAGGCGTGTTAGTTTATTACGTAAATATGCACATCGTCTGAACCATAATAAATTATGTCAGAGAGTTATAATCTTTGTACAATCTTGTATTGTAACTTACGGCACATGTAACTTTTTATTTCAAAAATGTGACCTTCATTCTTGACAACAAAGCCGAAACCCCAGTGTTTGTTCGTAACAAACTCATGTCTAGTTTTGTTTTTGTTTCGGTTGTTTTGTTGTTGTTTTAGGGTGTGTGTGTTTTTGGTTTTTTGGGGGGTGTAGTTTTGCCCTAATTACGAGGAGACTTGCGTACAAGAAGAAAATAAGAAAGTGACTCAACGACTGAGCGAAGCAGAGCAGTGAGTGGTCAAAGTTTGAAAGTTGGATCTACGAAGCGGAAAGCACCTCCAAACGTTGGCATTTCCTGATAATTGAATAAGATTTATATTGTCAATACAAAGGAATACCATTTTTGCTATATTGACGGTGCAAAAGTGTTTAATTGAAACAATTTTGTGACAAAAAGCCACAATACGGAGCTCCAAAAGGGGACAAAAATAAAATAAAATAAAGTAAAAGGTGAACAAAAAAATCTCCCTCAAAATATTAGTTCATCCCTCAAAATATCATTTTGTTCCCTCCAATTAATATTTTTTTCCCTCAAGATATGCTTTCGTTCCCTAAAGATATGCTTTCGTTCACTCAAAATATAATTTCGCTTCCTCTAATTAATATTTTGTTTCCTCAAGATATGCTTTCGTTCCCTCAAGATATGCTTTCGTTCCCTAAGGATATGCTTTCGTTCCCTCAAGATGCTTTCGTTCCCTCAAGATATGCTTTCGTTCCCTCAAGATGCTTTCGTTCCCTCAAGATGTTTTCGTTCCCTCAAGATGCTTTCGTTCCCCAGAAATACGGTTTCGTTCCCCAGAAATACGGTTTTGTTCCCTAAAAATACATTTCATTCTCAAGACCGTTTCGTTCCCTCAAGATATGCTTTCGATCCCCCGAAAAACGATTTTGTTCAGGGGAATGATGAATTTTTCTGATTAAAACAACTTATTTCATTCCCTAGAAATCATAATTTTAAGGTTTGTTTCTTTATGTTTTGGAGGGACGTCTTTGGATGTCGAAAGAGCGCAACTGACGCGTGCATTATATCGATTGTTTATACACGCCTTTGAGCTGGATATAATAGACTGAATCCTCATGCCTCGTTAATTATACGTGACGTTTACATAAGCAGAGCACCAGTCTACATGCAACATAGCGCAGCAATATCCCGTTAATTTGACTCTTGCAACGGCCGGTAAAGCGTATACGCTGACCTTTGACCGTTTTGTTTCTTTTTTCCCCGATCATTTCTCGTAAATTATACGTGACATTTTTTAATTTAACAAAAATAAGAACCATCTTAAAATAATTGTCTATAATTCTACATCACTAAATAACGTAAACAGTTAACCGGTGAGCTCCTTTAAAAGAGCTGCTTTACGGCCAAATTTGTGCTTTACGGCCAAATTTGTGCTTACTGCACAAGTTTCCATTAAAGGGCTGCTAACCCAGCCTCGTTCACAGGGGTGATCTATCTCGCCGTGCGATTTTCCCCCAGCATGCCTTGCTCACTCATAACCCATGGAATCGGACATTATAATGTGCCAGTCTGGCATAAAAAACGTTTCTCAGATTGTGTATTCCAATTAAAAGAGTTATAACTTCCTGCGTGAACATAACCGCTCCAGTTTTTCGTCAATATCTTAAAAATGATACCACTTTTGAAAAGAAATTTTCACGGGATAGTGTTATTGTATATCACGTTTATATAGGATTAAAACAATCGAACGGTTCAAAAAACCAAAGGTGTACTTTGTCTTTAACCATAGCACGAGTAAAAGCAGTCAATATATCTTCTATAATAACACCCCATATAAATTTCCAAATAATGTATGAAGTTAAGAGAGACCAGGATTCTACAATAAATAAATTTATTAGGTGTTCGGGCGACAGCCGAACACCTCTTGTTTTTGTTCGGTTTTTTTTTTAGGTGTTCGGGCGACAGCCCGAAACACCTCTTGTTTTTGTTCCGGTTTTTATTTTATTAGGTGTTCGGGCGACAGCCGAACACCTCTTGTTTTTGTACGTTTTTTTTTTTAGGTGTTCGGGCAATCCGCCCGGAACACCTCTTGTTTTTGTACGTTTTTTTTAAAATACTTCTTCTGCTTATCCCCCGCGATTGTCCGCAAAAAACGCACACTTCCGAAGCTCACACAAGCTTCAACCTTCACATATAGTTAGATTGTTACTTGTAGAAGACACCGCTGGAGTGACGTCATGATGACCTCATCAGGTGTCGAAATACAGTAAATCAAAGTTTAATATTTCAAAAATCATAACTCGAAAACTGCTGAATGGATTTGTACATTCTATACATCATCGGACAGGTCTTGGAAAACCCAACAAACAATTCACAAAGAGTGACCCAATTTTACCTTGACTTCCGGTCCAAAACGGAAGTTGAAATTTCAATAATTTATATCTAAAGAAATTCTCGTACTTAAATCGAAATTTTTACACCAGGTTGTAGGATCTTGTGCCTTCTCAAACTTTTACACAGAGATGATACTAGTTTGACCTTACTTTCTGGTCGAAATCGGGTGTTAAAGGTAACGTAGGCCTATGTCCAGTCATACTGCAGCTGGACCTGGAAAAAATTGCAACAGAATTGATTTCAACTGCTATGGGTTCTATAGACACCCAAGTTTAACATATCAAAAGTCCTCCAAAATCCAAGTGTCGGAAAACTTTCAAATTTGCATAATTATGTTAATTAGTTCCCGCCATTAGCTGAAAATGGAAAAAAAATGCATATCTTTAAAACAAAGAGGGCTAGCATGCCCAAAATAGTGTCTATACCCATGTTTTCATGGTCAAGGAGTCCAATGAAGAAAGGAATAACCTTTTTAAAGTATTACGTAACACGGTTCAATGGCCGCCATTACCCAAAAATCAAATATTGGTATAAACTTGTCATTTGTGGCTCAAAATCAGTAAAATTTGTGTCTATACCCATGTTTTCATGGTCAAGAAGTCTAATGATCATAGAATTATGCTTCCTTTGGTATTGCCTGACACATTAAATGTTAATGCGCAGCATTAGGTGCCCAATGTTCATAGACGAACAATGCTCATCAGTCTATTCCAGCGGATTGTAAGCAAGTTTATCAATGGGAGAAACCAAGAAATCCAGAAATTCTGAACCGTTGAGACTCCTACCCTTTGGTTCCACCATAAAGATGAGTATACAAGCACTGACCATGATGATAACACTTTTCATGTTAATCTTCTAGGTCCAGTTCTTCTGTAGGTTTGGTAGAATTAGAACAGCTCTGTCCTTTACAGTCACCGCATGCTGCTGTGCAGTCAAGTCCATTTCTCCTGCAGGTGCACTTTTTGGATTCACAATCAGTTTTGCAGTTGCAACGGAACAAGCAAAGAAGGTCTGCAGGTGCAGGTGGCAAGTCAGTTTTCACTGGCAACAGGTTCTGATTCACCATTGCCCAACCCCAATCCAGTGGATTTAAGTCATCGTTTTCCCCCCTCCATTCTTGAATTTGGTAGTAAACTCGCATACTGTGGAACTTGGCAGATGCCTCAGTAGGTGGCAAATTGCGAGCCTCAACATGTTTCGAGCTCTGTAAAGCCTTGTCACTGAAGTTCTTGAATCGGAGTTTATTAAGACCAGTGTTTTGATCTCCGCTGTAGAGGAATGCAAGGGCCTTTTCACCAGCATGGATGATGTCCTCTTTCTTTGCGCTTTCCACCATGAAAGTATCAGCCACTTTTGACAATTCATCGGTACGGATCTTGGACAGGCCTACTTGCTTTCCAATGCCATAGAGCCTTGATGTCGTGTCACACCCCAAAAGTGCATGAACAAAAAGCAGCCTTGAGCACACAGCAGGGCCAAGCTCCTCCATCGACTCCCGAATGTTCCACATGCGATTTTTTTTGGATTTCGGCTTTGGCTCAGGTCTGAAGAATAAGGCTCTGCCTTTAGTATCTGCATGGTGAAAAGTAGCACTATCAGGTCAGTGTCATCCCCAACAAGCACAGTGTCCTTGGAATGGGATGCTGCAATGGCTTCTTGGACGATTAGAAGGTCAGCATCTCCGCTTGCATGTGCAATAGTGCAACCAGCCCTCTCAAGGTAGTCCCCAAGAAACTTCAGGAATCTTTGCTTGTTTGCATGGTTGTTTAGAAAGTATGTCTTCTTCAGGGAAACTACCGTCTCTGGCATCAAGTTCACAGTAGGCCCAGATCATTGGCCACGTCTTAGATGTGTGACGTCCTTGGTGTTTGGACCGTGACCATAACCGTCGAAGATAACTGTTGCCCTTCCATATCTATTGGTGACATACTTCACATACCGCTTAAACACTGCATCAAATGTCTCTCCCTTTAGCCATGGCAGACGTTGCAGCAGTGCTCCTCCATCGAGAACATAGTAGACAGGATCAGGAAGAACCTAATTTTCGTTTTTAACCAGCTTCCAGAGTGCGTCTGCCAGTGCTGGTTTGTCTGCTACGCAAGGAAGTGATGAGTTGTCAAATAGCGCAGGCGGATGGGTACATAATTCGTACTTGAAGTATGAGGCAGGATCATCCTTTATACCATTAGTGGCTAGCAGGCTTAGTCTCTGGAAAAGGAGTTGTGGGTCCACTTGTACCTTCTCATCATTGTCAACAGTGATTGCAGCTTTTGATACCAGAGTAACAGCTTGCTTCTTTCTTTGAAAGAAAATGTCTGTAATGGTTTTACCAATCATGAAATCTAGAATCCTTTGGCCAACAAGCTTAGCATTATCAACATTGACTGACTCACTGGCAATGACACCATTCACAAGGCCGCGAAGAGAAGGATCAGGGCCAAAGGGATTTAGAGTACTCAGAGGGCTCAAGATTTTGTATGTGTCTTCAGTGTCCCTCTTGATCCTAGATTGGGAGCAGTCTTTGTGTTGTTCACTTGAATCTGAGTTAACCCCAGTAAGTTCTTGCATACATTGACTGATATCTGCACATGCAGGCATTGACAAGAGCCACACAAGTCGCTGCACTTCTGTAAACCCGCGGCCTCTAGTTAGACCACCATTTGTTTTGAGACTCCTCATAAGAACTTGTTCGATTACTAAGTCAGTAGACAATCCTGCCCAACAGCGATCACTGCGACGAACAACATGGAACCCTTCCAGGAAGCACTTGTGGATATCTGGGTGTTTCTCTCGAAGTTCCAGCATCATTTGCAGGTATATGTATGCAGATTTGGCGTACCAATTGTGACCCGCTGCTGCAAAATATGGAAGCATCTCTTGAACAGCCTGAAGGTGAAGCGTCCAATCACCAACTCTTTCAGCCTTTATGAATTTCCGCAAAGTTTCTATCATATCCATATACTGAAGCCAAAGTTGGGCTGTCCTATTGCCTTTCATGCTGTCCCTTTCAGTATTTAAAGTTTCAGCAAATGAACAAATAGAATCTTCTTTGGAAAGATTACAAGCTACAGCAGCATGTGGATCCTTCACGATGCTTTCGAACAACTCCCCTGCTTTCAATAAGCATTGGTGTGGGGCATTGCTACATGTACTCTCAGAAGCAGCGCTGGTTTCATCATGTACAGTGTCATCAAGCTCTGCACCAGTGTCTTCAGAATCATCTTGAAGAGTAGGCAGTGGTATGTTGTAGGCATCGTCGCTGGTTTCATCATGTACAGCATCATCAAGCTCTGCACCAGTTTCTTCAGAATCATCTGGAAGAGTAGGCAGTGGTATGTTGTAGGCATTAGCAGTTAACATCATATTGAGTGCAGCATATACACCATTAAATGACCTCGCACAGCCCTAGCAATCGCTTTTCCACTTAGCATGTGTTTCACAGCGTTGTCAGCATAGACAACTTCAAGAACCTGCTCTAGGCCACTTCCTGCCATTAGATGGCCGATGCATCCCAAGAAACTCATTTCGGTGTGGAGCCCTCCTAGGCGTAGAACGCTTTGTTAGTCTCTAAAACAGCCGTCCATGCAAACCTCGTTAACAAACAAATGCTAGGCTTTTGAAACTTGAAAGGTAATGAATTTATAAAATATGAAGTGATGACGTCTGCATGACGTCATCAATTTTCAAGTTATATTACCACCAAGGTAGTGTTTTACAAGATCTAATACGTACAGAACAACTTTGGCATCAAGCTTAAACTTTGCAAGTATTTAGGCTGGGATGTGTTACATCAGCGCTGCCTTTACACAGAGGGCGCTAGATAAAAACTACGGTCACGATCTGCTGATGTTTTGTTGCATTCATAGACACAGGAATGGTGGCAACTTTATTTATTATTTTGAATAACATCTTTAGGCTTGCAATCAAGTGGATAATCATTCAAAAATATTGGGTTTTGATTCCAAAGCGACTACCATGGAAATTAGCATGCAGATCGATGCCCGCGCCCGTCAAACACTTGATTCTTATGTTCTATCATTCTAAACATGTAAGCATTGTTGTGAAAAAAATCGTACACGATTATTTCATATGTGATCATAAAGGGAACCAGCCGATCATATTAAGAAACATTATACTTCCATCCAATGGCCGTCCAAAAACCAATTGAGTAAACTCGCAATTCAAAAGTCAACTCTAGCGGGCGCTACAGACATTTTGGGATTTGTGGTATAATGTAAACTCGGAACATTCTGTAGTTTGTGGTGCTTCTGTTCTATGCGTGATATGAGTAGGAACTTCAGTATGTAATACATGCAGTCCAAATTGCACAGGAAAAGGATAACTTTATTAATTTTGGTTCAAACTATAGAAGGAAGTAACTCTCATGAAAGTAGTTGGGGAATAATTTGTTTCTAAATAGACTCATTCACTAACTTTTGCTAAAAACTGTTCGTACAAATTTCTAACAGAGTCATGTTTACCAAAATTTTCATTTACATTTAAGCCACTGCTAGTTCGTACAAGATTAATAAGTACAGAACAACTTTGGTAATCAAGCTGAAACTTTGCATGTATCCAAGTTGGGATTTGTTACATCCAAAAAATTAGTTCACACCACGATGACGTCATCAAGTGTCACATGACACCTTAAAGGATCTATATACTGAGTAATAAATGCTTGGTCAAGCTGAAATGTAGCTTACATGTATTCAAACTGGGATGTGTTACGACCAAAAATTGAACGACATTCCGAACACCTTGTTTTTGTTACAACAAAAACTTAAGGCTAGTTCTTAATACTTCTTCTTCTTCTTCTTCTTCTCTCCGTCGCTTGTCCGCTAACAAAAGCACACTTCCCAAGCTCATATAACCTTGAAATTTCTACCATAGTTAGATAACCATTAGGAGATGAAACCGCTTCAATTACGTCATGATGACGTCATCAGGTGTCAAATTACAAGGTTTTTAAACATTAACAATTTTAATCTTTGAAAATCCATATCAAATCAAGACGAAGAGACCGTCGGTTGCTTTTTGCGGGATTATAGAGAGGTAATATAGGTCTTCATTTTTCATTGTGTGCGTGACATGACATGACCTCTACTTCCGGTCGAAACCTGAAGTGCCTTGTTATTTAAAAGTGGCAAATTTTTTGAAGTTTTTGTTAACGATGTTATAGGCGAGCAAAGGTCTGGTTTACAAAAATTGGACCGATGACGTCATTGAATCTAAAAGCGCCCTCTAGCGGCAGGTTAAAAACAGCTCAAAATACACTTTTACTAGATGTCTGTGGCGAAGTTTATGATAATCGTTTCAAAATTGGTATACATAATGACCTTTATGCAGACAACATATGTGTGAAGTTTTAGATTGATGACGTCATCATGTGTCACGTGGTATTACCTTAACACTGGAGTATGTACTGTGATGTATGATTGCTACTGGGAAGGAGTCCCGTTAAGAGGAACTAGCGACAGACTCTTCCATGTTCGGCCGCTGACATAAACTTAACTCACCAAACGTTTTTACTTTAAATGCAAATTATACCGTTGGTTTTTGGGACTCTTCTATTGTTTTAATCCTATATAAATTTAGATAAATACAATAAAACTAAACTGTGAAAAGTTATTTCTATAGGTGCTCGCGTTTTTGAGATATCGCCGAAAATCCTGATCGAATAAGTCCACGCAGGAAGAACGATCCTTAATAGACTGTGCAAGTCTCGCGCGTAAGCGAACTTCCGGGACCATTGTGGTCCCAACCATGGAGTTTTACGTTGGCAATATTTTGTTTCGTCTATTATTTTAGTTTAACGTACTTTATGACCATGAAAATTTAATATGTTGTTGGGAATGTAATACTAAGTGATCAAAAATATGAAAGTTAAATCAATTCAACAATACAACGAAGAAAACCCAAGAATTAAACTTGACCTCTGCTTCCGGTTACTTGCAAAAGATTAAGAATTTTTGCCCACCTCCGATCACCAAATTTGTTTTGGTCGCGCGATGATAATCACCAGACGCTGTAATAGACCTTATGCATATGACGTCATTTGAGTAGGGCGCCCTCACCTAGAGGTCAAAAGGAAGATGCTCATTGGCCAGTCTTGTGCGCCGCGCGTACAAATCAGCGCGTTTCCATTGTTTCATCATCAGTTTACCTCTAAGATGGCGGCTTGGTGACGTCAATGCATAAGGTCTATTGTCAGACGTTAAGCCCTTACATTTGCAGTCTACAGTTGTCGAGGCGTCAGCGTCCTCCTTAAACTGCGTCATGTGTTAATTATACGCCCGTGCGATCATCGCGCGTCTGCGTTTACCTGCTTTTAGTGGTTGCATGTATCAGGTGTGGATTTACAAAAGGGTTTCCTAAAAAGTTAAGATCAAATTAATAAGCATCCTTGTCCCAGAGTTTTCAGTTTGTTTCAACAAAAACTAACAAATGATTTGTGTGTTTATTATAAAAGCTAAAACTCATTTTTATGCAAATTGTAAAGATTATTTTTGTTGGTCAGATTTGTTCATAGATCTAATTTAAAAACAATGATTTGATTTCAGAAAAAAAACCTGTTCTTCACTTGACGTGTTTTCTCGCTCCGATACGCGCGATGACTTGCACAGTCTATAGGAATACACAATCTGAGAAACGTTTCTGACTGTAACGCTTCATAGATTCAAATTTTGGGGCATAAAAACTGTGAGCTTTTACATGACCATACCACTTTAAATTGGAATGTTTTTCAAACTGCTTTATACTATCGAAAGGTTCTGTAGGTTTCTTACCAGTATGTTTTTATTAGCATTCATATTTAGAGTAATTTCCAAACGTATACCATCGGCTATAATCCTTATTACTTTACTCTACTGATGACCCGTTATATTATTTACGAGTGCAATGGTGAGAATATTTTTATTCGTGGAAAGATGGGATGCTCCATTCAACTCTGTACCAGTTAAATGGAACATCTTTCCATTTTCTATGGCGATCTTACTGTAACTTTTTTATTTTATGGCGGCAACTTTTTGTTTTGCTGCGACATTTTTTTTTTTTTTTTTGCGGCGCCTTTTATCTTTTTGGGGGCGACGGCAACTTTTTTTTACGAACGCCTTTTTGTTTTACGCGGAGCCTTCCAGGTTGTGTTTGTGGGGATTTCTACACATTCAAACCGAGGACTTTTAACAAAAGGATCCGGGTGTTCCGACAGAGTGAGGACGTCATCGCTTCGGTTTAGTGTACAAAACTAAGTCCAAACAATGGGAGAACACAGAGAAGTCCTCTACTTAAGGCCGGTTCATACTTAAGGCCGGTTCACCCGACAATGCGAATTCGAATTTATCGTTCATACTTCATCAAAATAAACAATAGATACGCATCAAATTTGCGTGAGCGTGCGGAAACGCACGCGTCAACTTGTGTTCATACATACACGCAGTGCAATGATCCTTTCATAATTTAAGTGATTTATCCTTGCATAAGTTGCATTCCTTCCAATCTTTACCGCATTCCCAATTTCCTTCAATGAGTCACTGCTATGTTTACATCTCGGTGATTCTTTGAAACTTGTGTTATACAGATTTGGAAATAGGCGCACGATTTTCAACTTCTCTAGTCAGGTTCTGCCATCATTCACTGACACTGCGTAGGGTGGCCTAAACGCATCCGACAAATATTAAAATAATATTTCAATTTGTCCGACAACGCATATCATCCGACTAGTGTGTACGACCTAGTTTTAGTTTTGTATAATTCGGACGCAGAAGCGCAGTATGACTACGCAGTGCGCTTCCATTTACACACTGCGCACGGTGATTTATCATGGGTCCGCGCGCTGCATATACGCAGTGAAAACGCAGCGAGTGAACTCGCCTTTACTGGATTAGCAAACATGTTTGCGTGGTGGGGGGGGGGGGGGGGGGGAGGGGGGCATTTACACAAAGCTATACGGGGTACTTTTAACAATGGAACAAAGCTACCCCAACAGTTTTCAGAAAAGGGAATAATACAAAAATAATGGAAGTACCCCCGGTAACTGCCATGTATAAGCGTGTTTGTTTTGTTTTTTTGTTTTTTTATATATATATATTTTTTTTTGGGGGGGGCGGGGGGGGAGGGGATTCCCGTACAAGTTAGTCACGCACAAGCGCATATACTGCAGAATGACAGGTAGATTACGTTGTTCCAGGGCTCCTGGGGTCGATTTCACAAAGCACTAAGATTATCAGTATTACCATAGTGATTTGTATTGTGACATCACTCTAAGCAACTGCGATGGATTTACAGTTATGATCAATCTGAACTCTTTGTGAAATCGTGTTCTTATTCCTCCATGGTGAAATCGAGCCCTGGACTCATGTAACTAATACCATGTCATTCTTGTCGAGAACCATCTTGTGTATGGTGTTGTTAAGACTACAATTGTGACGGAAGACACGACGGACGACGCGACGGCACGACGCGACGCACATTCTTTAGAACACCATACGGCAACGCCAAATTACAGATGAGCGTCACCCTCTTTTCGGCCATGAACCAGCAAAGAGACGGCTCAAGAGTCAAATCCAGGAAAAGTTTTTCAGTGAAACTAAACCGAGTGTAGCCTTATGGAAGCAGCATTATGGAAAAAAGGCTTGCCAACCTTCCATTCCAACAGTAACATCCATGTCCAAGTGCAAAAGAAGAACTCCAACTTGGTGCTGACTCGCGCTGGGCTGTATGGAAATGCCTCAACCGACTCAAAAGTACCGGTCGCTGCAAAGTAACGCTCATGAATGCAAATCCGTAGTGAACGCGCAAGATGGCTGCCTTATTTTCTTGATAACCTGTGAAACACGCTTGTGTGTGCTTTAAGGGACGCACCGGTTACCTGTTTACGTAATTTAGTCATGTAGAATCAAAGACAATTATTTCTAGATGGTTTTTATATTTTTTTTAAAACAAAAATATCACGTAATTAACGAGAAATGACAGAAAAAACCCAAAAGCGGTCAAAGGTCAACGTATACGCTTTACCAGCCGTTGCAAGTGTCAAATTTACGAAATACATGCTATGCAATGTTGCAAGTAGACTGGTGCTCTGTTTATGTAAGTGTTTTACAACGACAAGGCATGAGGATCCAGTCCACGTTATCCATCTGAAAGTGTGTATAAACAACGGACACAAACTCGCCAATCACAAAGTCCCCCAACTACAAAGTCGCCCCCTAGCAAAGTCGCCCCCTCCCATACAAACTCGTCCCCTCTCAAAGTCGCCCCTCACAAAGGAATGTAACAAATTGGTGTGATTGGACTTCAGGGGAACGAAAGCTATCTTAAGGGAACAAAAGCTATCTTGAGGGAACGGAAGAGGAATTCTGGAGAACAAAATCTCATTGCGAGAGAACGAAAGCGTATTTTTAGGGAGCGATAGCATATTTCGGGTGAATGAAAGTATATTTCGGGCAAAAAATTCAGTCGTATTTCGAGGAATCGAAAGCTTTTTTTTAGGGAACGAAATCTCCTTTCAAGGGAAAGAAAGCGTTTTTGGGGGAAGGAAAGCATATTTCGAGCGAACGAAAGTATATTTCTTGCGAACAAAATCATATTTCGAGGAAACGAATGCTTGTCTTCAGGGAACGAAAGCGTATTTCTGGGGAACTTAATTGTAGTTCGGGGGAAAGAAAGCGTGTTCAAGGGAATGAGAACCTATTTTCTAGAAATAATCTCATTTCGTTACCTAGAAAAACACACTGCGTTCTCAAAATGAAAAATATTTTTTTGTGAGACAAAATTATATTTTCATCGAATTTAATAATATTTTGAGGAAACGAAATGATTTTGTTGGAATTTTGTGTGTCGAGGGATGCAATAGAAATTTTGAGTGAGGTTGATTTTTTCCACCTTTTAATTTTTAATTTCTTTTTCACTTGTCCCTTCAGGGGCTCCGTTTTGGGTTTTTTTTTTTTTTGGGAGGCTTGTTTTGGGGGAATTGTTTGTCACAAATTTTGTTTAAACTAATTGTACCGTCAATATAAAAGTGGTATTCCTATGTATTGACATAAATCTTATTCAATTACCAAGAAATTTGGTACAAATCAGGTCAAGGAACGTACACAGAGCATTGAAAAGTTGCGATTTTGAAACAACGGATTCGATCAGCGAGGTGTACCGTCTAGCAAACCCGCAATAACAACAACGTAGTTGGTGGTCTGGCTCCCTACCCCTCCCACATGTTCATGAGCTTCCAGGTACAGCTATCTCTTGGCTATAGTGGGTTTCCTTCGTGCTAGCACTGACGAGATACTCTGCTCGCAAGCGACACGACTGCCCCTGTGTTACGTGTACATAGTCCCCACGCTGTGCACTGTAAGACACGCTTCCGTTGCTCGGACTCTCTGAAATAAAATCTTACGTTCGACTTTTTTGTATTATTTACAACTTGTATCCATAATTTGAATACGTATTTTTGTGTGTCAAATACTCATGAATTCTTGTTAAAAAACAGAGTTGAATTCGGTGCAGTAATTAATTTTTATACGGCTAGAAGTAAAACTAACTCCGAAGATCACGAGGGTTATCCGAACCAAAAAAGTGGTTCGGATAACCCATGTGACCTTCGTTTTTTGAAAAATGCTCAAAAACGACCAAAATTGATGGTTTCTTTTAGGAACCGTTCTTCTCCATTCCTGGAAGACCTTTGGAGTCATGTTTTAGTCTATTTTGTAGCCAAAATAGCCCAACGAAGCCGGTGTGTCCCTTTAAGCAGATTTTTCTGCTATACAGTTAGCACTAGATTGCAATACGCGTCATTGACCGCCATCTTTGATGTAAAACAATGGAAAAGTGCAAAGTGCACGCGTGTACGCGCTACGCACGAATCTCAGCCAATGATAGCTCTTCACGCGTGCACAATTCATCAAAGATGGCGGCCAATGACGTCTATTGCAATCATAGAGTTATATATAACTCTACAACCTCGTTCCAAGGGAGGATTGATCTCGCCGCGCCATTTTTTCCCAGCATGCCTTGCTCCCTCATATCCATAGAGTTATATATAGAAGAACTAGAGTGCGCACTAGCCCAGTTACGTGACTCATCGCGCGGGTGGCGTAATTTTTTTTCCCAGGAGAGATGAGGCCACTTAGCATTAATTTGCGTGTTATAATAATTTTTGTAATCAATTTAAAAAAGACTGATTTTGGTAGAAAACACGCCAATTTATGCTAAGTGGCCTCATCTCTCCTGGGGAAAAAAATTACGTGCGCGGGTGGTGCGGCCATGTTTCTAGTGCTACTACCACTACTTTACTGTACGCAAAACAACAACATGAACACCGAGCGCGCGATGCGTACATTTACCATACACGCTCATCGTATACTTCGTATTCAATTTTGTCTTTTACAAAATGGCGCTCGTGCGTCCTTGCGGTCCCGGCGCGTTTATGCACGCAGTATTGCCAGTGCGCCCTCTAGTTCTTATATATAACTCTATGCTCATATCCCCCTGGAATTGGTTCGTTAAAATGTGCATGCTAGAATCTAGCACATTTTAAATTAGGCCTGTAGTCGATCCAGTCTACGCGCGCGTTAGTGTGGTAGCCCGCAAACCGCCGGATTCAAGTCACAGAATAACTGGTACCCTCTCATTATTCTTTGATCTTGTGACATTTCTAACTGCATGCAGTTTAGGGTGACCGTGTAAAAACAAGATTCATTTGAAATCGAAACGCGTCAAAATACTTGCATTTTTACACGCGCGTACCATCGCGTACTAAGCGTCCTTCAAGCGCCATGCAAGCGCTCGAAAGTTTTCAACACGCGTGGACGCAAAGTGTTCACTTTAGAT
This sequence comes from Leptasterias polaris, assembly GCA_037783415.1. Classification (NCBI taxonomy): domain Eukaryota; kingdom Metazoa; phylum Echinodermata; class Asteroidea; order Forcipulatida; family Asteriidae; genus Leptasterias; species Leptasterias polaris. The sequence goes on along the minus strand of JAZGTN010000176.1, from coordinate 531,897 downwards.
AGCCAATCAGCGTTGTTTTTCTACACATCCCTACCAGGGGTTAGTGACGAGAGGTATATCGATACGGCGCGCTGCCCATGGTAGCGAGGCTGATAACTCTATGATTGCAATTCCATCTATTCGGCCCTGCAGGAGTGTCAAGTCTGACAGACATGGCGCGTTATAAATGTTAACTATTATTATTATTATAGTAGGCGCGTGTGAAAATGCAAGTATTTTGACGCGATTCGATTTCAAATGAATCTTGTTTTTACACAGTCACCCTAAACTGCATACAGTTAGTCATGTCCCACGATCAAAGAAGAATGAGAGGGCACCAGTTGATCTCAAACCTCGTTCTCAGTGGTGTACGATCTTGCCGCGCCATGTTTTTTTTCTTTCCCAGAATGCCTTGCTCGATCGTAACCCCCCTGAAAGTGTGACTTTTTTTAAATATCCAAATATATTGGATATTTTAATTAGTCATGTGGTTGATCAAAAGACACATCAAGTACATTGGCTCGCTAAATACAATGGGCAGCGCGCCATATCGTATCACCCGCTATAGATAGTTCCCAGTAGATGCCATCTTTACGGGCAAATCGCATTTTGGCTTGCAGGCGCGTCAAGCGCTCAAATTATTAATGCAGCCGCGTCATTCACTAACCAATCATGCAATGAGTTTTTATAAAAAAATGTGCGCGTGCTGCACGCCGTTCTCACGCGTAACGCATGACTGTGTGTTCCAAATTGCCCGTAAAGATGGCCGATTTACGTCATATTGCAACCTATCTATAGGTCGGTTCCATAGAAATAGAACCCGGAGAACGCTGAGCTGGACCGCCCTCTGTGTCGTCTGTGGACGCGTCGTATCGATACCACGCAACACGCGTGCATGGCAAAATGATCATCACGTGACACGTGTGTATGGCAAAATGGCAACGCACAGAGACCGTTTCTACGTTTTTTTTTTGGTCAATGTTCATGACGTCTACTGTATGGCAAAATATTATCACTGGCTTAATGCTAATTTTGCCATACACGCGTAAAATAAATGGCGTACGCGCGTCTATAAAAATGGTCTCACAACAAAATTGCACGCACAATGACGCACTCAGCGTTCTCCGGGTTCTATTTCTATGGTCGGTTCATACTTGCTGCGACTGCGCGCACGCACCCGCCGTACGCCCGCTAACTCCGCGTACGTCTCTAACCCCTGGAAGGGAAACACTAAAAATCAACGCTGATTGGCTCACCAAAAGTGACTGCTCTGCGTGCACGCTTGTTAAAAACTTTCGATCGCTTGTAGGCGCTTGTCGGGCGCTTAGTACGCGTGTGTAAAAATGCACGTATTTCCACGCAATACATTTCAAATGAATCATGTTTTTGTATGGTCACCTTAAACTGCATACAGTTAGATGTATCACAAGAACACATTTCAAATGAACTATTTTTATATGGTCACCTTAAAGGGACACACCCAGCCTCGCTACCATGGGCAGCGCGCCGTAACGCCCGCTAACGTCTCTAACCCCTGGAAGGGAAACACTAAAAATCAACGCTGATTGGCTCACCAAAAGTGACTGCTCTGCGTGCACGCTTGTTAAAAACTTTCGATCGCCCATAGGCGCTTGTCAGGCGCTAAGTACGCGCGTGTAAAATGCACGTATTTCCACGCAATACATTTCAAATGAATCATGTTTTTGTATGGTCACCTTAAACTGCATACAGTTAGATGTATCACAGGATTGAAAAAGAATGAGAGGGGACCAGTTGCTCTATGACTTGTGCGTCTCTTGACAGCGCGCTCTGCGTAGTCTCTAACACAGAATGGACTAATTAAAATATCCAATATATTTGGATATTTCACACTTCCAGGGGGATATGATCGAGCGATGCATTCTGGGAAGGAAAAAATCATGGCGCGGCGAGATCGTACACCACTGGGAACGAGGTTGGGGCACATCGGCTTCGTTGGGCTAATTGGGCAACAAAATAGACTAAAACATGACTCCAAAGGTCTTCCAGGAATGGAAACGAACGGTTCCTAAAAGAAACCATCAAATTTGGCCGTTTTCGAGCATTGAACAAAAAACGAAGGTCACATGGTTTATCCGAATCTCATTTTTGGTTTGGATAACCCTCGTGATCTTCGGAGTTAGTTTTACTTCCAGCCGTATAACAATTAATTACTGCACCAAATTTAACTCAAATTCATAATTCAAATTATGAATACATGCTGTAAATAGTTATACAAAATCGAACGAAAGATTTTATTTCACAGAGTCCGAGCAACAGAAGCGTGTTTTACAGTGTACAGCGTGGGGATAGCGACGCGTAAAACAGGGTTGTAGCTGGCATGCGGAGTGGCTCAGTGGGGCTAGCGCGACGGAAACCACCGAGCCAAGAAATATGTAGCTTTACCTGGGAGCTCACGAACATGTGGGAGAGGTAGAACCACCAAGTACATTTTTGTCATTGCTAGTTTGTCAGTTTGTACGGTAGGCTTACACCTTGCTGATCGAATCCGCCGTTTTAAAATCGCAGCGTTTCGGGGCCTGGGTCGGTTGTTTATACCCTACCTCCATGTTTATACACACCTTTGAGCTAGATGGGTATGTAGACTAGATCCTCAGCATCGCCTTAGTAAAATATGGCGTACATTCTTAACATTTAATCCATTAAAGGGACACGTTGCCTTGGATCGGGCGGCGAGTTGGTCTATGAAAAGTGTTTGTAACCGTTTGTTATAAAATGCATAGGCCTATGGTTAGAAAGATGTTTTTAAAGTAGAATACAATGATCCACACAAAATTAGTATGCCTCGAAATTGCGTGGTTTTCCTTTTACTTTGCGAACTAACACGGTCCGCCATTTTGTGGAGTCAAACATTTGGCTCTACAAAATGGCGTGCCGTGTTAGTTCACGATGTAAAAGGAAAACCACGCAATTTCGAGGAATATTTGCGTGCATCATTATATTCTACTTTTAAAGCATTATTCTAACCATATACAAACGGTTTCAAACGCTTTTCATAGACCAACTCGCCCGATCCAAGGCAACGTGTCCCTTAATAGAGATATCTCTATTAATAATAGAGATATCTCTATAACATGGAATTAAATGTTAGCTTTGTACGCCCGATTAAAGAGATATCTCTATTTGGATTAAAATATGTCAAGTTTGCACGCCATAGTAAAACATTTTCATAAACAGAGCACTAGTCTGGGACATGCAGCTACCTCAAAAGCTATGAACCAAGGTGTAAATTTTTTAAACCTAATAATAATACGAAGATCTATTATCTAATTAGGCTTATAATTATAATATCAGAAAACGACTTCTGATGAAGTAAACTGATGAAGTAAACTGATGAAGAATAAGAAACACATGGACACCAAACCCGGGTTTAGTAGTGATAAAAGAACGTTACTTTTCCACGTTGTAATTCATTAAATAGAACAGTAAAAGATGGGTCAGTAGTGTTACAAAGAGGGACGGGGGTCACGACCCCTCCCCAGCAGCAAACGTTCACAAGATACGCATGTGAATAGATTGTCACTCTATGAGTTCTCTTGACGAGCGATAAACAAAATTTCAAAGAATGTTCCATTGAATGATGGTAGACTGACACGACGAATTTACCACATAACTTCAAGCACAGTTATGTGGGTCCGTTGTTATCAGTATGCCTTTCAAAATATTCACAAGTCGTGGAGATTTTGGTAGATTGACAAAGTAAACCAGTTTAGATTTTACCAGGTTGCCTTTTTGTTTTATCTAATTCAACATTTATTTTTCCGTAGGTGAACGATCGGGCAATTAGTTTAAGTTCCCCGGCCTAGATTGGCCAATTAAAGGAAGATGGTTGAAAGTAAAGGAATCTCAATAGAGCTACCAAATTGGTTCGCTGAATCAAAGAGAAATGACAGGCCTTGAGGCTATGTGGATTTCAGCTTTAAAAACGGTTTGCTTGTTCGCGTTGCTTATGTATGTATCCTTGTTGGGGAAAAGCAGTCTGTCTAAACATCAATCTTTATTTTTTTTAATCGTTTCTTCGCTTGAGTTTTACGCCGGGGGACATATTTTTCAATTAGGCTGGGAAAGGGAATAACTGACACAATATAGGCGACTATTTGTGCAAGTATTTTCCCCAAGGGCTAGTCGAGATTTGTGCGCTTTAGTACAGTAAAATCTTGGGCATGCCTGTCCAGATTGATTCATGCATTATCCAATTAAGCAGAGGCGTATCATAGAGGACATGTATGCAGTTCGGCATAAAACCAATTTATTTTCGATTACGATCCCATATACCTTGAAGTGCGTATACCTGCGGCAAAACAGAATTACATTAAATCGGGTTCATTTATTTGGTTTGGATCATCAACTTCATTTACAGACCTACTTAAGACTACTTTTGAAAAGGAATGTGTATGATTCTTGGATGTGATGACAAATCACTTGGACTGTTTTAATCGTGTTTAAAGGTGTAGGTGTATTGGTTTTTGGATGTGTATTCATTTTTACATCATCTAAATAATAACCTCGTTTAAAGGGTCTGTATACGTTTGATCATGACTCTGAAAAGTTATGGCAATGAAAACTTACTTAATGTTGTTGTTGTTCGATCGTTTTATTCAGTTAAGAATATAATGTGTAAAATTAAATACACAGCGTAACAATTTGAGCAGCCACTCATAACAACATTATTACATATTAAAACAATGCCTTTAGAATAAGTATATATTACCTGAGCAGTGCCTGTTGGATTTATTGCAGGCTATATAATGCTTTAACAATATCATTGATACTCATCATATTGATGAGTGAACCTGCGGCAGGGTTGCAACCTACAGCCAGCCACTGACAATGCTGAAGATGGGTCTTATCAAATGCTGTTTGATTACATAGTTTGCAAATGCACATATTTGGCCTATAACAATTTGACGTACTGCAGAGTAGATGGTGAAGACCATTGCTATACCACATGCCTAAATTACGTCTAGTACGGTCACAGGAGAGACTATCAGGAGCAGGAGCATAATGAAGTGGGTCAAGACGTGTATTGTTTTGGAAAGACTCTCTCACTAAAAATGAGGCTGGAAAACTTACTTAATAGTAAGAAGTACAGTAGCTTTGGACAGTTTAATTCATTTTGAGAAACTTTTCACTTCGAAGTACTGCGGTTATGGAAAAAAATATCACTTTTTATGATCCCCCAAAATTTGAATCTGAGAAGCGTTACGGCCGTAACGCTTCTCAGATTGTGTATTCCTATAGGGAATATTCTTCCTGCGTGGAAATATTCGCTCCGGTTTTTCGGTGATATCTCAAAAACGCGACCCCCTTTTGAAGTGAAATTTTCACAGGTTAGTTTTATTGTATATACCTACATTTATATACACCAATCCGACGGGGAAAAAAATTGGCAGCGCCCTCTATTGACAAAATTTAACAACTGCGGTGTCGCAAGCTGGAAGCACTGATCTCTATTAGCCCTGGCGGCCTTTCACTTTCGTAATACACTACAGTAACGTCCTGGAAATCAGGTACCATTTCTGGGGCGGAAAAATTTCAAAGCTTCTCAAGTCAAATCTTACCTGCAAGAAGCCATTAATTTCACAAGATTCGCATTCCATGGCGGCACACATTTCGCTGCGGTGGGTTTGGACGTCATATATTCCTCATTAATCTGTCATTTTCGTGAAGTAATACAGCTCCCAACGTTAAAGAAAACTCAATAGATAGTTCCCAGTAGACGCCATCTTTACGGGCAAATCGCATTTTGGCTTGCAGGTGCGCAAGCACTCAAATTATTAACGCAGCTGCGTCATTCACTAACCAATCATGCAATGAGTTTGGTGAAATGTGCGCGTGCTGCACGCCGCTCTCACGCGTAACGCATTACTGTGTGTTCCAAATTGCCTGTAAAGATGGCCGACTTACGTCATACTGCAACCTATCTATTTTGTTCGTTTTTTCACAATGTCTGACGTGCGTACGCGCACATTCGTAAGACGCAGGATGCATGACGCGCATATCCTCACAGTGTCTGCCGTGCGTACGCGCTTATTCGCGTGTAAGACGCAGTATACATGACGCGCATATCGTGCATTGCTTTTGCATGTTAACGCTGTGCTGTCAAGATGTGACCAAAAAGTGCGATATAAATTTGTTGCATTTTGCGGTATAGATAGGTTGCAATATGACGTAAATCGGCCATCTTTACAGGCAATTTGGAACACACAGTCATGCGTTACGCGTGAGAACGGCGTGCAGCACGCGCACATTTCACAAAACTCATTGCATGATTGGTTAGTAAACGACGCGGCTGCGTTAATAATTTGAGCACTTGACGCGCCTGCAAGCCAAAATGCGATTTGCCCGTAAAGATGGCGTCTACTGGGAACTATCTATGGGTAATCTAGCTGCGCCCACGCAAATAACGCGAACACATGAAAACGCCGGCGTCTTTGTTTTTCTTTACTAAAAGTTTGCAGAATTGTTTAACGTTGAGAGCTGCTTAATTTCACGAAAACTGACAGATTAATGAGGAATATATGACGTCCAAAACCCACCGCAGCAAATTGTATGCCGCCATGGAATGTGAATCTTGTGAAATTAGTGGCTTCTTGCAGGTAAGATTTGAGTTATGAAGCTTTGAAATTTTTCCGCCCCAGAAACGTGCCCTAATAGTTAGGACTATCTGTGTACAGCACAGAGGAAGAGTCCTATATAGGGCTATGATCTCTACTGTGCTTCCAGCTTGCGACACCGCAGTTGTTAAATTTTATCAATAGAGGGCGCTGACAATTTTTTTCCCCGTCGGATTGGTGTATAGGATTTACACAATCAGTAGGCTCCAATTACCAAACGTATACAGCACATTTAAGTGAAAACAACGAAAAACGTGGTTCATAATTGTTTTCGGGAGTTTGTGCAATTTCATACAACGTTCTTATTTTGAAGTTCGATTGCGGCATTTGATAATGGTGATTTGGGGGTTCGTCGAATTAGATATATATATATTTTTTTAATTTGACAGATACTTTTTGGCAGTGTTGTACGACTCGAGTCCAGGACTCGGACTCGAGTCCGTCTCGAGTCACAATTTCGGTGACTCGGACTTGACTCGAGTCACGTCTGCAAAAGACTCGGACTCGGACTCGGACTCGACTATCATGACTCGGACTTGTCCCCGAGGACTCGTGACTCGAGTCACGTATTTTCACAAACAATACCTTTTTAAAATATTAAAAACAATTCCGATGATCCGATCCTCATTCCCGGAGTGCACACATGGAGTTAACGTCTAGCACAATAAATAAGTACACTGTCGTATGGTGTTGCAAGTAATAGTGTTCGTGATTATTGTGTAGATGGCCATCTACGTACAGCGCGTGTATGTTCGATTCGTATGTTCAATACGCATAATAACACTGGGATGCACGACACCAATATTAATGCTGGTATTCTGTCAACGTTAACACCTATAGCCATAATTGCTTGTACTTGATGCATTATTACCAGGGAAATGGCATGTCTGGTACCTGTAAAACACAGCCTGCATATTGCACTGTGATGGCTAAACAAGTGACTCGTGACTCGGACTCGACCCAAGTGACTTGAGACTCGGACTCGACACAGGTGACTCGACTACAACACTGCTTTTTGGAAGATTTGTATATGAAGTTTCAGATTAAAACATGCTTTCCTCAATCTTGTACTTTGTTACGGAGCCCGGTAAGGGACAGTGGAAGAAAAAAATATGCTGGGACTAATTCGTTCCCACGGTTTAATAATCCGTTCGAACAAATTAGAAATCCGTTCGCACGGTTTAGCCAAGGTTGAAGCAGTGTTGTTGTTAGTGGAGGTACGCATGCGTGCAGCATCATTGCATTCCTTTGCCAATCCGTGCGAACGGATTCCTAATTCGTTCGAACGGATTACTAAACCGTGGGAACGGATTGTTAATTCGTTCGAACGGATTACTAAACCGTGCGAACGGATTCCTAATTCGTTCGAACGTATTACTAAACCGTGCGAACGGATTCCTAATTCGTTCGAATGGATTGTTAATTCGTTCGAACAGATTACTAAACCGTGTGAACGAATTACTAAACCGTGCGAACGGATTCCTAATTCGTTCGAACGAATTAGTTTTTGTTTTTGGTTTACATTATTGTTTTTGGTTTACATTAATGACCTGCCTAAAGACATCCTCTCAAGTATTAGGCTCTTTGCAGATGACTGCATCCTTTACCGTGAAATTAAAAACCAAACTGATTCAGATCGTCTTCAGAAATACATTGACACACTCGCTACATGGGGAAATAAATGGCAAATGTCTTTTAACACATCTAAGTGTAAGGCCATGCGTGTCACGCACAAAAAGAAGTTTATTAATTCCAAATACTCCATGGGCAACGCCAATCTAGAAGAGGTTAAGCACCATCCCTACCTTGGAGTTGAACTCAGTAATGATCTCAGATGGTCAACACACATTGACCAAGTTATCTCCAAAGCTAACAGGATGCTCGGCTTACTAAAAAGAAATATTTACTCTTGCAACAGCAGCACCAAATCAATTGCATATAAATCATTAATCAGACCCGGCCTAGAATACTGTTCAGCCATCTGGGATCCACAGCACACTATAGACAAAAAGAAGCTTGAAAGAATTCAACACAGGGCTGCCAGATTTACGGTTCACGATTACAGTCGAGAATCAAGCATCACTGAAATTCTCAATAAACTAGGATGGGAAACACTTCAAGACCGTAGGACTAAACTGAGGCTAATAACGCTTTACAAGGAGACACACGGGATTACACCAAACAACATCAAAGACCAAGTTAATATCCAATACTCAGCAAGTCAGGTTTCAACACGTCGATCCGGACCCTATTCGTACAAAGTCATCACAACAAACAAAGACTGTTATCACCACTCACTTTATCCCAAGACCACCTGAATGGAATCAACTTCATCCTGATACTAGATCTGCACGGGACATTAAGTCTTTCAAGCTAGCTTTAGACTCCCTAAACGTTGAAAATCTGATCGCAAAGGCCCACCCTAAAAATTAACTGCCGCACACCCATCCCCGACCATGTACGGCGACAACCCATATGGGTGTTTGTACATTAAAGATACAGATACAGAATTGTTAATTCGTTCGAACGGATTACTAAACCGTTCGAACAGATTACTAAACCGTGCGAACGAATTAGTCCCCGCATATTGATTTATTACCACTGTTCCTTCCCGGGCTTCGTACTTTGTCTCTCAATTGGCTTTGATTTGAGATGGTAAATAAACTTTCCTCATCCTTGAATACAGTCGTATTAATGAAGGACCCTATGTGAATGTTATTCTTAAATGCTTAAAAACATTTTATAAGAGGTTAAGGCTAAGGGAGGGGGCCACAAGCTCGCCGTTTATGTAGAACAAAACATTCTATACATAATTATAGCGTAAGGCATACGTGAAGAACGAGCGAATGCGACCTTTACAGCGTGGGGTCGGCTTCATGAATTCAGGGCACCTATAATTTGTTTAACCTTTGATGCTCTCTGAAGCAGTCTAGGACATTTTCAGGGGCATTTAAAAACCATGTTTTTACTTTAAAAATATTTATTTCCTATTTGTTTGCCTTTCAGAAATGTTTTAGTTTTGTTTTTATGGTGGGGGAAGGGAATCGGACGGCTAAATATACGGGGCCGCACGCTTATGCCGTTTTAAGTAGAAACAACATTCAACTAATCAGGATGCAATATTACAAGTATAGCGTAGGGCATACGAGAGGGGTCCGGGGCCCACTTTAGGACACCACACACATTTTTATCATGAGATCATAGAATATTTCAAAGGCGTAAACAAATTATTTTTTACCCAGTATTAAAATGAGATTTTGTGTTATTTGCCTTTCATTTGTTTATTTATTTATTTATTTATTTTTGTTTGGTCGAAAAAAGAGAAGTGCGCGTTCGGTGGCCCCTTCCATAAGCTGCTTTATTAAAAACAAATACCTAAACAGAAGTCTGTAGGTATAGTCGCCCAATACGGCTATAATAATGCGAATATGAGTAAAATTGCTTACACACGCCGAGATCTCACATTTTTCGTCGGCACGATCGTTCAACCGTTCAAAGTGAATGTCCCACGTTTACGCACATATGAGAACCTTTCTGTCAAAATCTATTGAAAAGGGGCTTTCGTGAAATATTATTTGGTCAGCAGTTAAGTTTTCCGGTTTTAGGTGTGAAAATACCTGGAGACAATCAGTGGCTTGATGTCTCATTTTGGAGCAGGCAGTCATTAAACGAGCCGTTGTCACAGCAATTATTATTGCAGAATGTTGATTCACCCATCCCTCTCTATCCCTTTACCCCCTCTGTCTCTCTTTATTTTGTAATGTTACTTTTTCACACCAGGGGCACGTGCCGACGCCCTCATGCAGAACGAATGTGATTCATGGGGGCACAGTCACGACTTTTTGACGTATGTTGTGCTCATTATGATCGATCTTCGTTTGATTTCAGTGTTTAGAACCCACTTTTTTGTTTGCCGACGTATAGGCCTAAGACAATAGCAAACTATCGTATCTGGTTGATCCGTGCGTGTGTCTCGCGACTGGATGAATATTAGTTTTTGTTGTTGATTTTATGGACCATGAAACCTGTGACAAAAGAGCCGTGAAGATCCTGGACTTCCTGCAAGCACGATTTGTACACACCTCAATGGAAGAAAATGTAATCTGATTTTTTTTTTTGAGAGTTTACTGTCGAGAACAAAAATGTTTTAAGACGTTTTCTGAAAATGGCGATAGGAGCATTCCTGATGTTGTGGGGATAGAGTTCCACAGTTTGGGAGAAGCGATAGAAAAGGATCTATCTCCAAGAGATTTCGAACCTGTAAGTGTAAGAATAGACAGAAGAAGTTTATCATCTGAGGATCGTAGTCTCACTCTGCCTGGTTGATACAAAGTGAGTAAATCAGACAAGTAAGGAGGAGAAATACCATGCAAGCACTTATAAATCTTGGGAAGAAGTTTGAAAGATAGACGCGGCTCCTTGGTGGGTCACTCCCAGGGAAGTTTTGAAATTAAAGGAGTGGCATCCACAGCAGTTGACAGAGGAAATGAGTCTTGCAGCACGATTGAATTTATGTGGCGACACAAAATGTAAAATATCCCAAATGACCATTATTGACAGAAAGTACCCTGCAATGTACATGGTCTCTCATTTGTAAACTATGGTTAGGTTACATGGTTTATAAGCTAGTAATTTTGACCACTGCATCACCATAAAACATTGATTGATGATTTTATGAAGGTAAACGGGACAGATCTATTGAGATATCTCTGCGATTGTCTGTGGCAGCAGAACGGCTGGTAGTGTAAATTTGCTAAGCCTGGCCGCTAAAGGTTTACTTACCCCACTAGAAGACAATGGATTTAAGTCCGCTGAGGTATTGTTTTTCACCAATGTCCACAGATGCTGTAAAGAGGTGAGACTTTTTGCAGGTCTATCCCAGCGCTTCAAAAATGAGTTCCACGTATGATATCTTTGACTCTGGGTCTCCTCAAGAATATTGTTAGGGCCTATGGGTTCACAGAGGACAAGCTCGAAAAGTTTCTCTGAACTCGTCTCAGGAACAAAAACTTAAGGAAACACAATGTTAATATCCGTCTGAACAGGACTTAGTGTAGTAAAAAATGTAGGTCGATTGGCCCCGTTATTTGCCCCGCTAAAGAGTTTAAAGGATAGCACATACCTCCGAACAAAAATATTGGAAATGAAAATTGCTAAACCCCATATAAAATGCTGCCCTCTCTTGAATATAATTATTTCCCTCGAATAAAATCTGCATTTATTTTGATTAAAAGTGGCGCCCGTGGGGATCTTTGCAAGAATGAAGAGCGTTTCATATAATTAAGTAGAACAATATAACCATCAATTCCTCATTAAACTCAGATTCCAGACGCTACGACAAAAGGCATTGGGTCCTTTCTCTTGTGTTCAAAAGTCAACAAAAATATCACAGTGTATAGCACTTTTCTTGGAACTGTAGCACGGAAAACAAATGTAATTTTTGATTATTTTAACAAAGTATTATTAAAAAAAAAAATCGTAAACTGCACCCCAAAATTTAAGATCAATTTTAAATAGCTATAGACCCCTTGCATAATAATTATGACATCACACGCTAAAAAAGCGCCCTCACTGAGGCCAAAAAGCGCCCTCACTGAGGTCAAAGGAGGCAGATGATTGGACGATAGGTGTTCTTTGCGCGTAAAATAGTGTGCGTGACCTCAGGGTCCATTTAGCGTTCCGCGTTATGCAAGGGGTCTATAGGCTGTGCAAGTCTCGCGCGTAAGCGAACTTCCGGGACCATCGTGGTCCCAACCATATGGAGTTTTACGTTGGCAAGATTTTGTTTCGTCTATAATTTTAGTTTAACGTACTTTATGACCATAAAAATTAAATATGTTGTTGGGAATGTACTACTAAGTGATAAAAAATATGAAAGTAAAATCAATTCAACAATGCAACGAAGAAAACCCAATAATTAAACTTGACCTCTGCTTCCGGTTACTTGCAAAAATTAAGAATTTGTGCCCACCTCCGATCACCAAATTTGTTTTGGTCGCGCGATGATAATCACCAGACGCTGTAATTGTCAGACGCTGAGCCTTTTCATTGCAGTCTACGGTTGTCGAGGCGTCAGCGTCCTCTTTAAACTGCGTCACACATTAATTCTACGCCCGTGCGATCATCGCGCGTCTGCGTTTAAACCTGCTTTAGTGGTTGCACGTGTTCAGGCATGGATTTACAAAAGGGTTTCCTAAAAAGTTCAGATCAAATAAGCATCCTTGTCCCAGAGTTTTCAACAAAAACTAACAAATGAATTGTGTGTTTATTATGAAAGCTAAAACTCATTTTATGCAAATTGTAATGAGTATTTTTGTTGGTCAGATTGTTTCATAGATCTAATTTAAAAACAATGATTTGATTTCAGAAAAAATATGTTCTTCACTTGACGTGTTTTCTCGCTCCGATACGCGCGAGACTTGCACAGTCTATTCGACTATAGACCCATTGCAAAACGCGGAACGCACGTTCGATAATAAAGCGCGCCCTTCCATTTTGGGAGTCAAACTGTACAAGAATCGTAGAGTTGACTCCCAAAATGGAAGGGCGCGCATCATGTTCGAATGTGCGTTCCGCAATGGGTCCATAGGCTGTATTCGAGAAAGTTAAAAGCTTTCATTTGGTAGATGACAGGGCCCAATTTCATAAGGCCTGTAAGCACAAAAACTTGCTAAGTGCAGAAAAACTTTGCTTAGCAGAAACAGGTTACCTGCCAACATTCCATAAAGTTAACATTTTTGCAACTGGTGCCCCGCTCATTTTTTGCTAAGCAAAGAAATTTTCCAAGCAGTATTTTCTGCTAAACAGCTTTATGAAATTGGGCCCTGGTCACATGGGAGTGTATTATCATGCGTAATAAAGTTGGAAAATCTGTAACTACTTTTCTGTAACATTTTCAATTTCTGTCACGTCCTCGGGCTCCGTTTGCGAAGGGTCAAACTGAATGCAAGGCTCAAGGGTTGTAGATTTTAGATCGAGTACTAAACCCATGAATAGGGCCAATCCACTCCCTTTCCATGGCCCTATGAGCACCATTGCAAACTTATTTTTGTGCCCTATGAGATTTTTAATCCGGGAAGATCTAGATCATGAAACTTACCGATCGAATGCCAATGTACTTGTAGATAGCCGGACTGCTGAAATTAAAATAATAAAAAAATCACACGTTTTTGGTGAAAATCAAATGATTTTCGAGAGTGAAATTTTAGAACTTGACAACTTACTCATTGAGCAGTCGAACATAAACGTTCTCATAATTACGTTAAAAGGGTGCTTTTCAGCGTTACTGTACAACGGGATCGAGCACCAATACAAACGTTTGGGTTCGAAAACTAGGTTTTGTCGGGCGCTGAGTAAATCATAGCAATTTATTGTATCGTTTTTCTTAAATTGTTATAAGGGAGCCCGAAAAAACATAGTTTTCAAACATACACGGAGATAGTTCTAAGAGTTTACTCTCGAAAATCATTTGATTTTCATCAAAAACGTGTGATGTTGTACCAACAGTCCGGCTATCTACATGTACAAGTACATTGGCATTCGATCGGTAAGTTTCATGATCTAGATCTTCCCGGATTAAAAATTTCATAGGGCACAAAAATAAGTTTGCAATGGTGCTATGGTCAAGGATACGGAGTGAATTGGCCCTTTTCATGGGGCTAATTATTGAGTACCTGCTTGTATCAACCTCGTTCCCAGGGGTGTACGATCTCCATCCCCGCGCCATGTTTTTTTCTTTCTCGATCCTACGCGGAGCTAGTGGGCGATACGGCGCGCTGCCCGTGCTAGCAAGGCGCACTGGTCCCCCTCTCATTATATTTTGACCTTGTGACAATCTACACTGTACGCAGTTTAGGGCGACCATTTGAAATGTATTGCATCAAAATACTTGCATTTTACACGCACATACTAAGCGCCAGACAAGCGATCAAATATTTTTAACAGGCGTGCATACAATGCAGTCACTTTTGGTTAGCCAATCAGCGTTAATTATGGTAGCGAGGCTGGATTGCCCGCAAAAGAGGGTATCAAGCCAAAGAGCAACTGGTCCCCTCTCATTATTCTTATGTAGTTTAACTTTAAGGTGACCGTGTAAAAACATGATTCATTTTGAAATGGAATCGTGTCAAAATATTTACAATTTCGCTAAGCATCCTTAAAACTTCTCTTCAACACTATTCTTCATTGGCTCAGATTCAAGAAATGAGTCTTTGAAGTCGTACCTCTTTCCTTACTCCTTTCTTATCTCCTTTATTGTATAGGTAGACAGTTGTGAGTTGCTTGTGACTACTTGACTGCCGTCTCCAACTCTTTGCAGACAGTGTCATGGTCAGATATGCCCGGAATTGTATCCACTTTTTTCATATGATCAGGCAGGATGGTGATACATAAATCAAGTATGTTGTCCCTGTGTGTTGGTTTTTGCTGGACTGTGTCAGCATATTGTCATTTCCTATGTCAAGGAGAAGTTGGTTGAGTTTCTTGCCATACTGAGGTTTTAATCTTCCATTTGATAATAGACCCTTCCCACGAAATATGTAAATTGCATGTCGCGCGTGCGCACTAACACTTGTATGGGCCTGATGGTGGCATGACGCAGACATTGTGCATCTGCTTAGTGCACATCTCTATGGCGTTTGCCAACCAATAGCGTCTGTACGCATGCGTGAATGTAATTAGCATAAATCATGGGAAGGTTCTATTAAATTGGTATTCCCATTGGTGTCAGGTGTGTTGAAGTCGCTTGCTAGTATTATATTTGGTAATCTGTTTCTGATAGTCAACTTCTTCAAAGCTTTTTCCAATTCTTCCAGAGGCTTTATGTTATCATCTGTTGGTCTGTACATGGACCCAACATAAAGTGGTTGTTTTCCCAGCAAAGATGATTTTAACCCAGATTGATTCACAATCTGTTTGGAAGCTATCCTCTTCCATGCCGAGTAGATCTTTTCTTAGTCCGATAAACACTCCTCCTCCATGCCTGTTCCTATCTTTCCTGAAGATGTCATAATTATCTGGAAAAACTTCACTTGTATTATTATTTCCATCCAGGTTGAGATTCACATCCACAGATGATGTCTGGATCTTCTTGCGGGATGACACTGAGCACGGTCTCTTTGTTTTTGCTTGCTTTTCAGACCTCTGCAATTAATTGATAAGAGCTTTAGCCTTCTGAATTTTGGTTTTGATCTTGGTTCGTGGTGGCTACATGTATGTTGATCTCCATTGGAACCAGTACTTGTATTTGATCCACTTGAGCTATTATCTGAAAAGTTACTTTCTTCTTGATTGAAACAATATTTCCATCTTCTGATAAATCTTAAAACTGAGTCATCTCTGCCATGGGATGTAGAATAGTTTGCAAAGCCGCACAAATAACAGATCCATGTTGCGCTGCTTTTACCTAGGCTCTCATATTCATCAGATGTTACATTGCTACACTTTATGTGAACCCACTACTATCATCTATTTGATATGTACAAAAGCCGACCTGATGCAATGATTATGCGCATGTATTTATGAGCACGTTTAAACATGGCCTTGTGATCTCCTCTCGACCAATCAGAATGGATTAACATGGCTCCCGAGGCACGCAAAAGGTACTCTTTCATTTTAGAGAATTTTGAGGAACGATTTGCGATCGCGGCCCAGATCCCATTGCACCGGGCCCAACTATCCATGCGCACCAGAGGTCGGCGGAGTCACTCAGCAGTTTTGGGCAGTCAATTGGCGGATTAGTGTTCAAGAGCTACCCCAAATTACCCATCCAGGCACGGGAGGACTTGGCGGTGGAGGCATTCTGCAACTCCCTGGGTGACTAACAACTCCAACGTCACATATTTTCCCGAAGGCGACAACTCTGACCGAGGCCATCACTCCCGAATGGGAGTGCCCCCCCCCTCCCGAATTTGCGATAAATTTACTTTTTTTTCTTTTTTCTTTCAACATATTTATTAATGGCAATAACAGTATGAGGATCCGGTCTTCACTGCGTGGTAATGACCTTGGTTGGTGGCTGGTTACTGTTAATGGACCTCGCCTTCGACTCGTTCTACTAACAGCAGCCAGCCACCAACCCAGTCATTACCACACAGTGATGACTGGCTCCTTCCTTTTGTAGTTTTGATTGTGGCTTCCGAAGTAATAAAGTCCAAAATTGGAAATGATCCAACTCACTCTAGTTGGTGTTGATGGGGCCCCTCCCCAAAAGATACGCAGGCCTCAAATACCCACTAGTGTTCGTTAATCATTTCAGCAAATGTATGAAATCTTTCCCGTAAAGAAAGCCACTCGTTAGAACATTGCATGTACACACCAACTACGGTATTTAGTAGCTACTAGCTATAGAACACCACATTGTCGACAATAGGTTACGAGCTCTGCAATTGCCCCTGTCGAAAAAATTGGGCAGTACCAACCTCAACCCCCCCCCCCTCCCCCCCAATCACTACTGGCAAAGAGCTCCAACATAAGGTTCGACACTGCATGGACATTACAGAGAAATACTGAGCTCCTCACTACAACCAGAGCCGCAGCCAACCCACAATTGGCACAGGTGACCCACGCTTTTTTGAATGCGTCAAACCCTTCACCGCAAAGCTTGCAGGCTGGTGGAGCAGTCCAATATATACTAGCCAAATGTTGTGGTATCTTTTCTTGCCTTCCACCTCTACGACCCGGGTTCAAATCCAACCGGGGGCACTATGTGGATTGGGTGGGTTTTCCTCAGAATAATTTTAAGAGGTTTTCCTCCCACACTGGCACTTAGCTTCTATTACATGTATAGAGATTAAGTTTGCTTTCCTGAGAATCCTTGACCTCACAATCAGAATTAATAAATAAATCATAAACTAGAACTGTATGTTCGTTTAAGAACGAAACAAAGAGCTGTTCCTTGTAAAACTCCCCTTTACAGTGACGTCACTTGGCATTTTGATCATGTCATGTATTTTACTAAAATGTTTGCTTGAATTTACTTTATGGTGTTGGACATGTCAGTCTATGTTGAAACGTCTGTGTTCCTCTGTTTTGACAATCAAGAATTTGTAACAACTATTGTCAGACCTATTTCTACACATACAATTGATGTTCTCACTTCGTCATATCTGTGTAAATAAAACTTGTCGGCTGTTTTTGTATTGACATGACTTTTTTTAATTATTATTGACGTCTGTCATGGCAAAGCGATTTAGAGCAACGAACTCAAGCTCTAATGTTTCTGATCAGCAGATTGTGGAATGTGGGTAAAACTCCCGGTCTATAGGACAATACCCAGCTACAAATAAACCGTAAAACTCCACTTTGTAATAAACTTATGCATTGTACTTAAGTAAATCGCAATCCTTTTTTTTCTAATTTTTAATAACTTAACAAAGGAAAGGAAATTAGGACTTTGTTATTGGGAACATTTTTAAATATTATCTTCTTTAGTCAGCAGAACACAAAGATTTAATATTAAGTCTGGCTGATCGGTGTGTTGACCAAAGAGAATGCATTTAAAAAGTTAAAGTAATTTCCTCCTTTGACAAGCCTTTCCACCAAGCTTTGAACTCTTTCCAAATAGGTTCTGTAAAATCACAATAAAAAACAGCTCCGGAAACTTAGAGCAGAAGGAACAATCATCGCTGTCGTTGCTGTTGATATTTTTCCTCTTAGATAATCTAACATTAGTCATAAAAAAATTCAATATTGATTTTATATTGAACTATTTTCGTACCGACTTCCTTACTATACACGGGCAGGAACTAGATGTTTTTCCATTCATTCCTTATAATACCAGGCTACAAGATAAATTTGGTCTGAGAAGCTGGGTGTACAAATATTGTAGAAGTAAAAATCTTGTCAATTTCTTTTGTGGAAGGACTTGCCCTATTAACAGTGGGGTTTGGTCCATTAAAGCCTCAGAAAGACCATAGCAGTGCATATCCCTGTTAAAGCCTCCTCTCAGAGTTTGTTGCCACAGCCGAGTGACAGCTGAGATAGGGCCTAAGTCCTCTCCATTACAAAATAAAGATTTGTTGACATCCCTCAGTCTACCCATAAATCAAATGGAACAATTTTTCCACCTAGAGTATAAACCATCATAAAACAGGGTTTGTTATAAATGCACACTTCTTGATTATGCCAGACACACTGTGGGTGAACCTCAACCTTATCATGTTGCATCAAATCAAAATAGGAAGGCACATTGGACATGCACTGACCTATGTACATATGTGAACTTCCTGGCTGGCAGTGCCATGTGTCACATGTGTCAATATCAAATAATGATAAAGTTGCTTTTCTTGGTTTTGGAAGTGATCCTTAATGGCTCAAGAGCCCCTTGCATCATGTTCACACATGGCTACTGGCTGACATGCTCGCCACTTTTGGAGTCAAATTGCATTTGAAAGTAAGCATGTAAACGCCATGTGACATGAAATGTGCACTACACTGTTTAACACACGGGAACATGGACTCCCAAAGTGGGGCAACAAAGATTGCCGTAATGTGAAATAAGTCAATATGTGTATATAGATTTTTGACATGGTGGCCATCTTGATATTTTGTGTCTGTGAAAGAAAGAAATGTCTGCTGCTCTTCTAAGTGGAACAAATGTATTCTTTGACTATGAAAATATGTTTGGACACACAAATTTTGATCTTAAGTGATTAGAAGCTGAGATATTGGTAAATATGGACTTTTGCATGATGGCCATCTTGAAAATTACAGATGGCACCCATATAAAAGAGAGAAACATCTGCTGCTTTTCTTAATGGTACAGTTATATTCCTTGACCTTGAAATGTATGTTTGGACAACAAAATTATGATACTAATTGACTTAGAAGCTGAGATATTGGTAAATAGTAAAGGTTTTTACATGACGGCCCTCCTGAAAATCCAAGATGGCCGCCTTAATGCTTCTTGGGGAAATGGTTCCTATCAAAATGCAAAGCTTAGGTAATTTTAGTAGTATGAGGAAAAGATTGGTTGCTTTTGTTCAGTGTGTCAACATCCATTTGCTAAGCTGCCTGGCTATAAATAATATTCAACTGATTACAATACATAGTTGGGACA
The DNA here is from genome assembly GCA_037783415.1 of Leptasterias polaris. Taxonomy (NCBI): domain Eukaryota; kingdom Metazoa; phylum Echinodermata; class Asteroidea; order Forcipulatida; family Asteriidae; genus Leptasterias; species Leptasterias polaris. The sequence goes on along the minus strand of JAZGTN010000176.1, from coordinate 512,205 downwards.
ATGGACCTTAACTTGATCATTAAATTAAATACCAACACCATAAAACAACTTTGTATTTTTAAACCTTTACCTACAGTAAACATACAATGTGTATTTCACAAACTGTACTCAGCTAAGATAATCGACCTAAATCCACAAGATTCTTTTGACACCTTTTCACAGTTTGAGAATCCTTCAATCCTGCAGTTTGAACTCATGCTACCAGTGTTTCTTTTAAAGTTGAGTTAGTTCCAGTATTGAAGAAAATTAACGTATTACTAGCCTCTGCAAGTTCACTGATTGACACTCTACCCCGCTGGCGCATAAATTGAGCCACTCCCTCCAGCTCATCTTGGGAAATGAAGATGTACTTGCCACGATCATCAATAACACCAGTAAGTAAATCTTGATCTTGAAGCTCCTGAACCCTTTGAATTGCATCCTGTAGTGAAAACATTTTATTCATTACCTAATGCCATGTGTATATCTGTGATGATCACCCACAGTATAATCTACCTTATTTGCACAATGCTCAAGCATACATTGGAAATCCTGTGGTTGGTTTTCTATGAACCAAGCAGAGGACTTTTAATATTTCATTGTGCAATAAGTGCACATACATGTATTCTTTTTCATTCAGATTAAACAAACCAAAGGATATAGTAAATCACTGACCAGTTTAAACAAATATAGACACTTGCTTCCACCCATAAGAAACAATAATCTCAGAAATGCGAAGAAACACTGCCCAATCAACTGTAGAACTAACGGGTACAAAAACAGTCCAATCCCGTCCTTGACCAGATATCTCAATGAGTGGATTTTAATGGTTTTCTCCTCATTATGCAGCTGGCCTCCATGTACATAATTTTAGGGGTTTTATTTCTTTTAAAACACCTTCCTGTTTTTTAAATGTGTTTCTTTTAATGTTTGTTAAAGTTGTTTTTTATTGCTGTTGAACTTCTTTGTTGTTTTAAACATAATTCAGCTCTAGGGCTGCAATGTTTGAATTTTAATCAACTTCAAAACATGACAAGTAAAGACATTGCACATTGTGTAGTCCCCCTATCCAAATAAATAAATAAACAAGATCTATAGAGTAACTTTTAATTAGCAGAGTTGGGAGTCAAGAACTCGTCTTCCGAGACCAAGACTGAGACCAAGAGTCCAAGAACTTACAGCCAGGACCGAGACAGAGAAACTAGCCTGCTGTTCGAGACTGAGACGGAGACCTCATTAAAAAATGTTTAAAAAACATTAAAATAAAAATTAAAAGTTGTTCAAATTTTGGCAAAAAACATACTAAAACTAGAAGTAATTTTTGTTGAAACAAAAACAAGGTGTTCGGTGTAGTTACGTCCGAGGTACATGTAGCAGACCTCATGTTTTCAAAGAAGTTGTTCTGTACGTACATGTATAGATCTTGTAAAACACTACCTTGGTGGTGACATAACATGAAAATGGATGACGTCGTGAAAACGTCACTCCACATTATCCTCATAGGACCTTGCAAGTCTGATGCAAAATAAAATTTGACTATAGCTTGCTTTGTACTGAAGATATGTAATAATTGGTCAAAATTTCAAAAATTGGTAAACAAAATTATGATGACGTCATCAAGTCGTCACTCTAGCTTTAAGTAGTAAATATCACTGTCTATCAGCATGCCAAGTTTCAACTCAGTCGAACTTGTGGTTTTTTAGATACACGGCTTCAAAAAGTAAACATTTAAGGCGATACCACGTGACACATGATGACGTCATCAATCTAAAACTTCACACATATGTTGTCTGCATGAAGGTCATTATGTATACCAATTTTGAAAAGATTATCATAAACTTCGCCACAGACATCTAGTAAAAGTGTATTTTTAGCTGTTTTTAACCTGCCGCTAGAGGGCGCTTTTAGATTTAATGACATCAGCAGTCCAATTTTTGTAAACCAGACCATTGCTCGACTATAATATTGTAAAAAAAAACTTCAAAAAATGTGCCGCTTTTAAATTACAAGGCACTTCCGGTTTCGACCGGAAGTAGAGGTCATGTCATGTCACATACACAATAAAAATGAAGACCTATATTACTTCTATATAATCCCGCAAAAAGCAACTGACGGTCTCTTCTTCTTGATTTGATATAGATTTTCAAAGATTAAAATGTTTAATGTGTAAAAACCTTGTAATTTGACACCTGATGACATCATCATGACGTAACTGAAGCGGTTTCATCTCCTAATGGTTATCTAACTATATGTAAAGTTTCAAGTTTATATGAGCTTGGGAAGTGTGCTTTTGTTAGCGGACAATCGCGGGGGATAAGAAGAAGAAGAAGTATTTAAAAACTAGGAATGTACTGTTTGTAGGATTACAAACACTAGGTGTTCGGGTTTTCAATGAAAGTTAGTGGTAGGGCTTATGACCGTATGGTGCCATGAAAGTTTGTTTTTATATCCCATTCCGATAGTGAGAAGGATGGCGGAAGAAGGTTGGTCTTTCTAATACTTTGCAAACTAGGGTTTGTGAAAAGTTTTTTGACTTGAAATTGAAGATTGAACCAGAAGGCGAGTTTGGCAAGTTTAATGATTTTTGTTTTGACCCTCGAACACGGCACCTTAATTGGACAAGCTTAAGTCCGGTACGTTGTCAGCACCTGCTGACAAGTTGTTCAGTAGGTTAAAATGGTCTGTTTTGCATTTTTTCAACGTTTTCTTTATCTAAGTGTGTTGTTTACATATCTATTGCCTGAGTAAATTAATCAGATTTGTTTGCATAATTAATTAGTTTTTATAACTTGGTTAATCTACCAATTGACAGACAAATGACGGGATATTGGTAGTATTGTCTTTCCCTTTCTAACCAAACCGCTATCCCATGTTGATTGCCATCTCCTATGCGACATGGTATGATGCGTTAGCTATTTCATTGAATCGCTGAAAACAATGTTGATAGCTTTTGAAATTTCAAAGAAAGTAATGTGTAAATCTTCTACGTTTAAACGTTAGTTATACACAGGAAATAAAGGCTACTCGAAATATAACATTTTCTAAATAATAAACTTTTGTTTAGCCAGAATTGAAAACCGATGACATCATTATGAAGTTAGAATTTATTTATCGAGACATAGGTATTTAAATATGTGCCAAGTGAAAAACAAAGGTGAACTTACAAAAATAATTTAGCAAATGAGTACATTATTTAGATTATTTGAAAGGGCCAAGGGTCCATTGTCATTTCATAGTCATACAGAAGAAACATTCTCCCCACTTCCCCTTCATCTTGACTACAGATCTTGAAACGAGCCTTTGAATGACTCACAAGTACAATTATTAAGTATTATGTTTTCCATTCAATGAAGTTTATTTATTTTTCGATGGATAGGCCTATGCATTGAAACTCCAGAATGTGTACTAGATACACATGTATAATTTTTTTTTGTAAATAGTCACTAACTGAACTGATAGTTTAAAAGACTACATGTATCACTAACAATTCAAAAATAAATTTTATCAAACTACGCCTGCTTGCTACCTTTTTGTGGTGCCGATAACTGAAGCAACATCATTTGTCATGATTATGATAAGGGCATAAGAACCTACAGTTTACACGATGTGCAATTTATGTTGAATTTGTTTTGCTGTTCACATTGTATTTCTTTGAAGTATTAAACAGGATTTAAAAGTAAAATCTTGTAAAAACCGGTGTTGATTAGAGTCAAATTTATGTTGATCTTTTTCCGATCACATTTTCTCAGTTATCAAAATTTATTAAAATCACCAAAAGAGTTCAGCAAAATACCCTTGTTTTAGTTGATATTTACCACCAAGCCAACAAAAGGCTAACACGAAGGATATATGCACTGAGCTATTCATTGGACTACCGTCGAACGACGTACATTTCTGAGTCTGTTGCATTATAAAAAGCGCAGTACGTTAACAAACGACCATTAACACGGTATAGCGCCACCAGTGGATATGACATCAACAATCCGTTTCACGTTATGTGGATGTATACACTGTCTTCGTGGCGCGGAATGTGTGTTAGTGTATCGTGTATACACAGGTTACATGCAGGACCCTGTGCATGACCTTATGAACAGGCCGGAAGTGGAGCAGCCAGCCGCGTGGTGTACTGGAATGCAACAGACGGATACCGTGCCACTGGGTTAGATACGGTTATACGTGTCTCAGTAGAAGATCTTTTCACGTGCTTTTAATGCGGGTCAATATATAGGCCTACGTTACCTTTAACACCCGATTTCGACCAGAAAGTAAGGTCAAACTAGTATCATCTCTGTGTAAAAGTTTGAGAAGGCACAAGATCCTATAACCTGGTGTAAAAATTTCGATTTAAGTACGAGAAGTTCTTTAGATATAAATTATTGAAATTTCAACTTCCGTTTTGGACCAGAAGTCAAGGTAAAATTGGGTCACTCTTTGTGAATTGTTTGTTGGGTTTTCCAAGACCTGTCCGATGATGTATAGAATGTACAAATCCATTCAGCAGTTTTCGAGTTATGATTTTTTGAAATATTAAACTTTGATTTACTGTATTTCGACACCTGATGACATCATCATGACGTCACTCCAGCGGTGTCTTCTACAAGTAACTATATGTGAAGTTTGAAGCTTGTGTGAGCTTCGGAAGTGTGCGTTTTTTTGCGGACAATCGCGGGGGATAAGCAGAAGAAGTATTATTTAAAAAACGTACAAAAACAAGAGGTGTTCCGGGCGGATTGCCCGAACACCTAAACAAACAAAAAAAGGAACAAAAACAAGAGGTGTTCCCGGCGGAGTGCCCGAACACCTTAATATCCCTCAGCTTCAGTCCTGCTCATGCTAGCTTGATTCCTTTTTTAACACGGATTTAAATAAAAGTCCCACTAAGTAGTAATTGTTCAAACGTGTTAGAAAAATATTGCAAACATGCCAAATATCCACTTCACTTTTTAATGAACACATCTCATCCTGGGCCCACATCTGGAAAGTTTTCCCTTGTTACTTCAAGCTGATTGATCAGCTAGAACCATCATGATGGTTCTCATGATTCAATTAATTTAAGAATAATTATTAGTCCTAAGAAAGTAACATAGTTTGTGAACACAACTCACAAATCTGATAAGGCTGATTTTGTCCCTGCCTGCTCAATGGCACAATTTGGTTGAAAACAAAACTTGCAAGGGGCCGAATGCTTTACACTTTCCTGTTGTATTGTTCAAATACTTTTCATGCTCCTTTAAAGCATATTTGCTTGACATTACATTAAAGGGACACACCGGTTACCTGTTTACGTAATTTAGTCATGTAGAATCAAAGACAATTATTTCTAGATGGTTTTTATATTTTTTTTAACCAAAAATATCACGTTATTAACGAGAAATGACCGAAAAAAACAAAATCGGTCAGAGGTCAGCGTATACGCTTTACCAGCCGTTGCAAGTGCAAATTTACGGGATACATGCTGCGCACTGTTGCAAGTAGACTGGTGCTCTGTTTATGTAAGTGTTTTACTACGGCAAGGCATGATTCAGTCTACGTTATCCATCTGAAAGTGTGTATAGACCTTTCTTTTGCAACGTCACAGCCCGAGTTTTTGCCAACCCAGGTTGGAAAAGTATGGAAAGCCATAACTGCAAATCAAAAACAGATTGCCACAGTTTGTAGCAGTGTCACACAAATATTCAAAAATAGTGTTGAATTTGTTGGAAACAAATCAACCAATCATGGAAGGTATTTCCGTTCATGAATCTTTACAGAAAATGTTGAATTTGGTCACAAATTTTTTTAACACGATTGAATGTTTTGCTAACATTCGGCTGTCCATGCCAACCGCGCACTTTGTTTATCAACAAAAGAAAGGTCTATAAACAACAGACACGGAAACCAGTCAACTCGCCCCCCAGCAAAGTCGCCAATTACAAAGTCACCAACTACATGTACAAAGTCGTCCCCTCTCAAAGTCGCCCCTCACAAGGGAATTTAACAAAAATGATGTGATTGGAATTTAGGAGAACGAAATCTATTTTGAGGGAACAAAAGCTAGCTATCTTAAGGAAACGAAAGAGGAATTTTGGGGAACAAAATCTCATTGCGAGGGAACGATCGAAAGGGTATAATTTAGGGAACGAAAGCATATTTCGGATGAACAAAACAATTCAAAGTCGTATTTCGAGGAAACGAAAGCTTGTTTTTAGGGAACGAAAGCATATTTTGAGCAAACGAAAGCATATTTTGAGCAAACGAAAGTATATTTTGTGCAAACAAAAACACATTTCGAGGAAATGACTGCGTATCTTCAGGGAACGAAAGCATATTTCTGGGGAACAAAATCGTATTTCGGGGGAAAGAAACCGTGTTCGCGGGAACAAAACATTTTCTAGGAAAAATCTATTTCATTACCTATAGAAAAACACACTTTGTTCACAAAATAAAAATATATATTTTATGTGACAAAATTATATTTTATATCAAATAATAAACCACAATCAAATTATATTTTGATTGAATTAAATAATATTTTGAGGAAACGAAATGATTTTGTGAGTCCAGAGATGGAAAAAATTAATTTCGAGTCAGGTATTTTTTCCACCTTTTAATTTTTAATTTCTTTTTCAGGGGCTGTTTTTTTTTGGGGGGGGGTGGCTTGTTTTTTGTAATTTGTCACACAAATTGTTTAACCTAATTGCACCGTCAATATAAAAGTGGTATTCCTATGTATTGATATAAATCTTATTTAATTACCAAGAAATTCGGTACAAATCGGGGGAAGGAACGTACACAGAGCATTGAAATGTTGCGATTTTGAAACAGCGGATTCTATCAGCGAGGTTCACCGACTAACAAACCCGCAATAACAACAATGTAGTTGTTGGTCTGGCTCCCTACCCCTCCCACGTTCATGGGCTTCTAGGTACAGCTATCTCTTGGCTCGGGGGTTTCCGTCGCGCTGAGCCCAGCCGAGACACTGCCAGCCAGCTATACGATTGCCCCTGTGTGACGCGTAGCTAGCCCCACGCTGTGTACTGTAAAACACGCTTCCGTTACTCGGACTCTCTGAAATAAAATCTTACGTTCGATTTTTTGTAATTATTTACAAGTTGTATCCATATTTTGAATACCGTAATCTTCGGAATATAGGCCGCGGCTTATACATTGATTTTGGCCCTTTTCAACATTTCGGCGGCTTATATGCCGAGCGGCTTAAACAATGACGCATAAATCTTGTTTTGAAAAAGATCGTTTGTAAAATATTTCTGAAACGAAACAATTTTCTGAACCAAAAAAAACCCCCAAAACAAAACATGGCCTGTGTGATGTGATGGTTTTGACGAAATGTTGTTGAAAATCCCAGCTCATCTTTCGAGCTGAGGGGTCGTGAAACTTACGCCCACCGTGCTTGCTTCGATTGTGACTTTCGCTGGTGACCGCTTGCTTGTACCGTACTTAATGCCGTGAAGAAGCAGGTGACCAGTGTGGTATCGCCATGCAGTCGTTTATTAACATTGTTACAACTTTTTCCATAAATGTCACATGAACGTGCGAGTTGATTACGAATCTCCGTTCTAACTAGCGTTAGCCATACAGTTGTTCAGTTGTTCTAGCCATGGTTGTCTTTCTTCATATCGCTGCACAGGCCGCTTACCATTTGGCCGAATGACGTCATGGTTTAGTCTATTTTGTAGCCAAAATAGCCCAACGAAGCCGCCTCGTTGGGCTATTTTGGCTACAAAATAGACTAAACCATGACTCCAACGGTCTTCCAGGAATGGAGAAGAACGGTTCCTAAAAGAAACCATCAATTTTTGTCGCTTTTGAGCATTTTTCAAAAAACGAAGGTCACATGGGTTATCCGAACCACATTTTTGGTTCGGATAACCCTCGTGATCTTCGGAGTTAATTTTACTTCCAGCCGTATAAAAATTAATTACTGCATCGATTTTAACAAGAATTCATGAGTATTTGACACACAAAAATACGTATTCAAATTATGGATACAAGTTGTAAATAATTACAAAAAATCTAACGTAAGATTTTATTTCAGAGAGTCCGAGCAACGGAAGCGTGTTTTACAGTGCACAGTGTGGGGACTAGCTACATGTAACACAGGGGCAGTCGTGTAGCTGGTGAGCAGAGTGTCTCGGCGGTGCTAGCGCGACGAAAACCCCCTAGCAAGAGATGGCTGTACTTGGAAGCTCATGGACATGTGTGAGGGGTAGGGAGCCAGACCACCAACTACGTTGTTGTTATTGCGGGTTTGGTAGTCGGTACACCTTGCTGATCGAATCCGTTGTTTCAAAATCTCAACGTTTCAATGCTCTGTGTACGTTACTTCCCCCGATTTGTACCGAATTTCTTGGTAATTAAATAAGAATTATGTCAATACGTAGGAATACCACTGTTATATTGACGGTGCAGTGACAAACAATTACAAAAAACGAGCCCTCCCCCCAAAAAAAATAAGGGAAAATAAAGTGAAAAAAAAATTAAAAGGTGGACAAAAATACCTCACTCAAAATTTCTATTGCATCCCTGGACACAAAAAATTCCAACAAAATCATTCGTTTCCTCAAAATATTATTTAATTTGATGAAAATATAATTTTGACACAAAATTTTATTTTGTGAACGAAGTGTGTTTTTCTTGGTAACGAAATAAATCATTTCTAGAAAATAGGTTTTTGTTCCCTCAAACACGCTTTCTTTTCCCCGAAATACAAATATATGTTCCCCAGAAATACGCTCTCGTTCCCTGAAGATACGCATTCGTTTCCTCGAAATATGATTTTGTTTGCAAGAAATTTACTTTCGTTCGCTCGAAATATGCTTTCCTTCACTAAAAATGTGCTTTCTTTCCCTCGAAATACGCTGTCGTTCCCTCGCAATGAGATTTTGTTCCTCTTTCGATCCCTCAAGATAGCTTTCGTTCCCAAGTCCAATCACACCAATTTGTTACATTCCTTTTTGAGGGGCGACTTTGAGAGGGGACGAGTTGGTATATGAGGGGCGACTTTGTAGTTGGTGACTTTGTAATTGGCGACTTTGCTGGGGGGCGAGTTGACTGGTTTCCGTGTCCGTTGTTTATACACACTTTCAGATGGATAACGTACACTGGATCCTCATGCCTTGCCGTAGTAAAACACTTGCATAAACAGAGCACCAGTCTACTTGCAACATTGCACAGCATGTATCCCGTACATTTGACACTTGCAACGGTTGGTAAAGCATATACGCTGACCTTTGACCGCTTTTGTTTTTTTCGGTCATTTCTCGTTAATTACGTGATATTTTTGTATAAAAAAAATATAAAAACCATCTAGAAATAATTGTCTTTGATTCTACATGACTAAATTACGTAAACAGTTAACCGGTGTGTCCCTTTAAACATATTGTCAACAAGACTGCAATGTGTAATTTTTTAAAATTAAATTCTAAACAATTTTAGTTAAAAAACTTTTTCCAAGGTTTTGAATGATCTGGATCAGTGTATGTCCTGTCAAAACAGTTATGTATACAACCTGCCTGTTGGCTATGTCAATTATTTGTTGCGGCTCAATGGAAGCATACACATTGCGTGACATGCAGTTTGTTAATTTGTAAGGACACACAGTTCATGCTGTTGTTGATGAGCTACCTGGCGATACAGGCAATAAACCATGAACCCAAAGCTGTCAATCGAATTATCAACTTAAAAGAGGAAGGGAAATAAGCAATTCAATTTTTTGGTGTACTCATTTTCCAATGGATAAAGTCTTCCTGTGAGTAGGGAAAAAATTACAAGTCTCTAACCTTACATTAAAATGGTGTAAATTGCCATTGCATTGGTACCCTTCAAGTGCAAAAATTTGTCAAATCCAAAACATCTGATGACATCATTCTGAGAAAAATAAGGCTCTACATTTTTGTACGGGGATGTTTTTGTTCATAACTGACTTACAATAATATTCAATCAAAACGTCCTTAATTTGACCTTTTGACTGACCAAAAATTCTACCTTGGAATGTAAAAATCCATTAGTTGTTGAAATCTAATGATGTCATCATTCAAATTTCGCTCTGAAAAAGTCAGTTATGAACCCAAACTCATAGTGGAAAATGATAACATCCCAAAAATGAAAAGTTCATTTCCCTTCTTCTTTAATAGGTCTTGGCAAGCTCTTGGACCAAGAGTACTCGAGACCTGTGCCAAAGCATGACATCTGATACCTCAACATTTCAAGCCTTCAAAATCGCTGAGACCTGAAAAATATGGAGTCAAGACTGAGACCGAGAACGAGACTGAGACCTTGGAAAGACCTCCAACACTGTGAATTTGTGTACAGTTTAGGAGAAAACTGTGTTCATTCTTTATATTCTGACTTGTCTTTGTTAATAGTTAAAGGTAGGGTCATACTTTGGTAATGACCCTGCAAAAAAAACTTGTGTAATTTCTCTCTGAAAGCTTACTTGTTATAAAGATGGTAATGGTAGTAAGCATCCTGCAAAATTATTTTGTCTGAAATGACCCGTTGATTATAAATCAATAAAAACATTTGAGTCTGAGAATTGATTCATGCATGAATATTTGTTTCTCAGATTTCTAAGGGATTGTGTCCGTTCGCAAATGCTGCGGCCAGAGATGCTGTTGGTACCTGCTGTCACCTCGCTAATTGTGGACTGATTCGTGAAAATACCACGATAGATTTTTGCTGTTTTCTCAGTAAGAAGACACTGTATTCCGCTGAAATTTTCAGGTGACCTTTATTAGGTGTTCGTGCAATATGTGCATGAACACCTCTTGATTTTGTTACCTGTTTTTTTTAGGTGTTCGGCACGTCAGCTGAAAACCTATTGTTATCGTCAATATTTTTTTCTTTTTTTTCTTCCTGTTCTTCTTCTCCCTGAACCTTCTCGACACGATTTCTCAAAAAGTAAAAGTTGTACAAACTTGAAACTTGGCATATACTTGAACCTTAACATGAAGACGGCACCCAAAATCATAACTCCCGAACCAGACAATGGATTTTTGTTATCTACATATCAGAAAGGTACTCAAAACTTAAAGGATGATACACAGAGTGTGACCCCGTTTGACCTTGTCTTCTGGTTGAAACCGGAAGTTGAAGTTTAGTAACGGAAAAAATCATAACTCCTGAACCACACAATGGATTTTTGCAATCTATAGGCCTACATCATTGGAAAAGCATTTTATCAACTTCACAAATGCTACACAGAGTGTTGCTCCATTTGACTTTGAACTCACAGAGCCCTCTCGTGACAAGTTTTTAAAAAGAAAATATTAATTGCTGAAAACCTGTGGCATAAATCAAAAAAGATTCAAACTCATGATCCGACAAGAAATAGGCTTTGGATACATCATAATAGCATCATCAGCAAAACCATGTCTTCACATTTTCGACCACTTCTTACATTACTCCACCACAACCAAAGAAATATCAAAACTTGAACGAATGCCGAACACCCTGTTTTTGTTAAAACAAAAACTTAAGTCTAGTTCTTCTCCATCTTCTTCTTCTTCCGTAGAACTCTTCTCTACAGCATAACTCAAGATTGAAACTGAATTGAACCTTGAAACTCATCAGACATTTGAACCTGAATATGAAGACGGCACAGTTTTCACGACGTCATGATGACGTCATCATTGAATTACAAGGTTTTTAAAGTTGAAAAATTACCATTTGCTATTCGCTGTATCTCATTGAATGTCAAAGCAATGATGTTCATAGTGGGGCATCTGATAGATCAAGACTGGGGCAACATTTGAAAAGTTAACGTCAAAATTGTATGACCTTAACTTCCGGGTCGTTACCCTGGGTGGAAGTTCGCCTTCGTTGTTTTTCCTTAAAAAATTATTTTCAGGCTTATCTACGGAATAACTCAAGATTGAGCTTGAATTGAACATTGAAACTCATCAGATAATTGAATCTCAGTATCAAGATGACACAAACTTAATGACGTCATGATGACATCATCGGGCATTGAATTATAATAAATCAAAGTTTAATATTTGTAAAAATCATAACTCATGAACCGTTTATTGTTTTTTACAATCTACACATCATCGGATAGCTCATTTAAAGTTCGACAAACGCTACACAACACCTTACCCTCTTTGACCTTGACTTCCGGTTCAAATCAGAAGTTGAAAATTTCATAATATCTTATCTTATTCCTATCTTTAAAACTACTGATCATTTCAGCATAATTTTTGTATCAGGGTGTAGAACGTTAATCCTGCTCAAACTTTTGCACAGACATGACAACATTTTGACCTTTACATCTGGTAAAAACCGGACAATGAAGCGCACCTATCGACTCGTACACCCCCCCCCCCATTTTGATTGACAATGCAATATGTACACATTACGTTGAAACTGATGTAAGCTACAGTGCACGCGCTGACTGTATGTATTGATCTTTCGCTTGTTTGATGTGGCGGGACGCGCGCTGGCGGGATAACTTGGAGTTTTCTCAACAGCGCCCTCTTTTGTTGGATAGTTAGTAACAAGCTCTGAGCGCAGAGCGGGGAACCACGATAGGTGAGTGATAATGAACAACAGCATCTTGCAACAAGACTATGTAGGAATACGTTGGCATTGATGTTACAAAATACACTGCCCCCCAAACAGATAATCCTTCTAATTTTTGAAAAACTCGAAACTCCTGAACCACAATTTGGATTTTTACAATCTATAAATAATTGGAAAATTATGGAACAACTAATAAAACAGTACACCGAATGACCCTATTTGACCTTGACTTCCGGTTTAAACAGGAAAATGAAATTTAATATTTGAAAAAATCTAAAAAATCAAAAACGTCATTAGAAAGGTCTTCAAAATCTCAACAAGCGCTACACAAAATGTAACCCCAATTTAAACTTTACTTCTGGTTCATACCGGGAGTTGATGTTTATTGTTTGAGATACTTATAACTCCTGAGCCAGACATTGAATTGATAAGGTGGCGTGTCGTGGCCGAGCGGTCTAGGTCACCGGACCTAAGCTCTGGTGTTTTCAGCAGCAGAGTGTGGGTTCGATACCCGGTCATGACACTTGTGCCCTTGAGCAAGGCACTTAACCATAATTGCTTCGAAAAAGTTGGGAAGGTAGTGCATTCTGCTCTACCAGACAGGCTCCTAGTGGATGATACCCATGCCTACATCCTTAAGGACTGTGAAGGGGGTAATCCTGTTTCAGCCCCAGGAGTAGGAGGCAACGTGCCCCTGGTGTCAATTGATTTGGGTCGATAGCCCAAATCAGTTATGTGTAGCCCTCACCTTGAGTGGCCGTCCGTGGCCTTGTGAGTTAGGCGATATCTCATTAAAAAAAATTTAAAAAGAAGGTAAAATGTCGTCACTAATTCGTTCTATCACTCACCACGAACACCTTGTTTTTGTAATTAACAAAAACTGAATCTCTAGTTGTATTTTTCTTTATAGTCTTACCTATAAATTAGCTTTACGTTGACAAAAAGCCAAATGATGACCCTACCTTTTAAGTTAATCAGTATATTTATTTCATTGCGAACCCCCCCCCCACCTTGATTGGACACTGAATAATGGGCAACCCTCATTTAATTTTTTTTATAAGATTGAAGGTACCTGTGTTTTCATGTTGAACTCCGCACCCAGGTCCTCTAGAAGTACAACTTTCTTTACCTTTATGTAGCTTATAAATTCCTGTAGTAAATTATGGGACTGAAAGGAAACAAAATTTAATTAAAAAGGTCATCAAATGGCTTCAATTTCCACAAAGATTTTGTTTATTGTTTTGAATAATTTATTAATATATTCAAATTCTGAACATTATTTTTAATGGGGCATTGTTAATATTACAATAATGACTGGGGAAACCTATAGCAAGCAAGAAAAAATCCTCCTGAATGTAGTCAATGAAATTGTTTAATTACTTATAGATAAAATTGTGCAAAGGAAAAGAAACCAGAAAAGAGAATGTCAAAAAAAAATCATGTACATGGTGTCATGGTGGACGACACAATTTAAATTTAAAAAGTGTGCATGTACACATATATGGGGAAAATGTTGATTATAAAGGGTGTCACCTGATGCACTTATAATAAAAACAAGAAAAGTTGTGTTCGGTGAACACAAATGCCCGGAAAGCCAGTCCGTTACATGTAATATGACCTAGCATTGCAATTTAAACAAAGTCCATTGCACCATCTAGTTCTGTGGAAACATTTAATTTGACATTTGACTAAATATGTATCCCAAGTTCAATGGGCAATGTAGCATAACCAGTTTACAACATAAATTTCCTTTCGAAAGTCTAAATGCCACTTTTCATGCAGTCATATTGACCTTATCATTTGAACTACAAATCCAATAGGCTTCTGCACTGTATTAAGGCCATGAGTCATGGCCTTAATACAGTGCAGAAGCCTATACAAACCAAATTGCACCTTAATGATATTTCAGTTTTTTTCTTGTCCTGAGTTATACATATCAGGACATCCAGTGATGTTGTGCGAGGTGTGCATGAGACAAGTCTAGTAGCAGTGTTTTCAACACAACAAATCTTTTATAGATAAGCGAAAATCATTGGAGTTTGGTTACATTTATTTTGTTTTAGCCTACATGTAAATGACCTAAACATTTGACCAAGTGGTTACGAATAAATTAGGCTACTGGGATCCCAAGACCAATCCACACACCAAATTTGGAGTTGATATGCAAAGTCCTTCTTGAGTTATTCAAACATTTCTTTTGATTTAACCATAGTGACCTTGACATTGGTCCCAAAACAATAGGCTTCTGGGGGATCCCGAAACCGATCCGCACAACATGTTTGGAATTGATATGCCTAGTTCTTCTAGTTTGTAAACACCTGCAATCGGGGACCTCCTATTTTGTTCGTACCCTTAATACATTGGTTTTGTACATACTTTCCAGTTGGGGACCTTCATCCAGCCAGGGACACTACTGTCACTTTGTTACACAAGTGGGATCTCGATTTGAATGTGTATTTATATCCACCCACACCCACACATTTTCCCCCATCAGTAGTGTGATAAGATTCTATGCACGAATAACCTTGTCTGAAGAGCCACTACCAATGTATTTTCCCTAACCGTTTTCCCTAACCGACAGGTTTGATTCACAAAGAGTTTTTGATACAACAGTGCCCTCTCTGGCCATACTACATGTAGAACTGTTCTACCGCCTGGTGGCCATGTTACATTGTACATGTAGCTCAAAATTTTCACAAGACCAGAATTAAAATGAAGAAAAACTATTTACACAGTTGAACTTATAAACTGTTTTTATTTGAACAAGAACTTTAAAAAAACAAAAAAACTTTAATACTCAAAAGAATTTACTGGCCCAATACTATAATCACTAGCCTCGGCCCTACAGTCAAGAGTAAATTTCTAGACAGAGACCTAGACCTTAAAAAAGAGGTCTTGAGATATTCAGCTTCTATATTGTTTGGGACTGGCCCAAAGCAGACCTGTGCATGAAGATAATAAGAGCGATGAGTTGCACTTACCTCAGATTCATCAAGTACTTTCTCAAATCCTTCCTCATGGACCTCAAAGCTTTTTTTGAGTGCAAAATATTCTTCAAGTTCTTTTTGTTCCTGCTCTTCCTTCTTCTTCTTTTCTTCTTCTTCCTACATTAAAGCATCACAAGACAGCGTTATTGTCATCTTGCTCTTTTATTTAAGAATTTTACTGATTGCAGTGTGAGATGTAAACTAAATTAAGTTTTTAAAATGCAATTTTAAAGTTTGTAAATCCTTTTGCTACTGATCGTTTGTATTAATTGTTTGACATTGTATTAACATGTAGATGGCACCAAGGCTCTGACGTGACGATTATGTAATCACATATCAAGTTACACTAAATCAAGTTAAATAAGCCGAAAAATCATACACCCCGTTGTACATGTGCACATTAGGTCGAAAATATCTCACAAACTGTTCAAGATAATTTATCTAAATAAATTCCATCAACTAACAGCATAACCCACAATATAACTGGAAAGTTTGATTGCGATGATGAAACCACGTATCAAATTTCACTAAATCAAAGTTTAATTTTTTTAAACGTCACATCTCCTGAACTACAACAGATGTCAGGATTTCTTACCTCCAAGGATGACTTAACTGGACCTTTGACTACATTTAATTCAACATATGGGTTTTGTTTAATTTAAAGAAATTACTAGGTAAAGAGTTCACTTATATTAACTGCATGAACCACATGCAGCTTTTCACATTATTTATTAAAATGGGCACCAATTGCCACACAGCAAGGTTTCAGGCAGCCTATTTTGCAGCTGTGATTAGCGCGGCCAAATTATGAAAAAAATCACAACCTATTTTTAGTGCTACGGCATCCACCGTGTTTCTAGTTCTCTGTGAAGGAGGCTTTCTATGTCTGCTTTTCATCTCCGTAGATAAATTAGCCTTGCACTGTGTAGTATTGCTATGCAAACTTACTGCATAAGACAACTAGAACTGGTCGGCAACCAGACTGTCTATTTGCAGTTGTACATACATTGATAGCCCGTGTAGGTTGTTCCCGAGACCAGTACAGCCAAGTAACTATTCTCAGCAAAGAGCTTAGAGCAATCATTTGGGCTGTAAATACTATAACAGTTTACAAAAATGAAAGGGTTTAAACTCAGTAAGAGATAAAGGGAAACATTACTATTTGATGTTGTGCTAGTTGTTCTTTTTCTGCTTCCTTTATTCTTTGTTCCTCAATAATCTCTTGACGTCGCTTAATCTCTTCCCTTTCTGCTAGATCTTGCTGTCAAATAAAAAGATACAAGCACATTGGTTCTGTTAAAACAGTTTTCAAGTTAATATATTTATTCTCCAGAGTAGTACATTCATGAGTCACTGCCTATTTATAACTTCTTTAACACATGTTAGTTTTGAAAATCTCAAATACTCTGCACTAATGCTAAAAACAGAAGCTCAGTACCAATATCTCCGACAACATGTCAAATTTGGCTAACTTACGTGTGCCTCATATAGCACATATGTGTCCCATTATGCAAATTAGCTTTCAACCTCGTTGGATATTGGACGCAGCAATGCTACATTTTCAATATTCCACTCACGCTTGTGTGATAACAAATATTATGAAAAGGATTATTAAAACTGAATTTCAGACCATAAGCCACATCTTATGAATTGATTTTCAGGTCTTCAACATGCTCTTGGCTTATACTCCTGGCGGCTTAAACACTGACATGTAAAGTAATCTTTGGCAATTTTGACTAATATTAAAATGGCAAAGTTCTCCAACTTCAAAATATTTTAAAAAATTAACATGGAAAACAAAACGATCGCAATTCAATTCTGTACATGGCTGCACAACATGTCAATTTGTACAGTGCTATTCAGCAACAACAAATGACAAAAAATGCTTATAAATATTACGGGCTGCTGATAGTCAGAAAAGTATGGTATTAGGCAGACAGGTTGAGTTTCTTATAGAGATTGCATACATACATTAAGTGTTATGATCCCATGTAACTCATACAAAATTGAAACCAAGTCAATTTTAGGTATATGACAGTTTTCAATAGTTTGCATATAAATGCACAGTTGTTTGTTTAATCATGTATTTGATGTATGTTTCCCTTTTGAGATCGGACTTTATGCTTAAACCCTAAATAGTGCATAACTATACAAGAACATATTTGTTCAGTTGATTGAAATAATGTCTGATGTCCAAGCTTGAGGGTCCGGAGTGCTTGCACAGTATACCGGTAAACAGATACTACAAGTATCTTGGGGATGGTATGTTTTCAAAAGATGGCCCACTGCCTGATGCAGAGTCTATTCCGTGTGAATGACCTTGCCCCTGGAAGGGGAATCTTCCATGGTGTTCACCTTCCCTACCAGGTAAGATGCTGTAAGGGGCACTTTGTTGTGCAAATGAAGGTCATACATTTGCAGGCTTGGTCCTTGGAAAAAAATTGGAATATTTTATTAGGGACATGTACAAGGGTTGATCCACGTACACAAAGTACGAAAACCAAACTAATATGCACAGAGGTGGGGAGGACCGAGCCCCCTCCCAACCCCAGGTTGTCATACGAAATGAAAGTTCATAGGGACACAATGGCTTCGTTGGGCTATTTTGGCTACAAAATAGCCTAAACATGACTCTAAAGGTCTTCTACATGTAGGAATATGATAGGATGGTCGAAAACAGATTCGATCAACTTTGGCCACTTCCAAGCATTAAAAAAAAAAATTGAGGTCACATGATCTATAAAAACCAGATTTTTGGTTCGGATGATAAATCACCTGATCTTTATAGTTTGTTTTATTTCCAGCTGTATACAAGTTAATTAAAGTACTAAATTCAACTCTTTGTTTATATATATTTGTTTTCATGAGTATTTGACAAAAGAGACGATGTATTCAGATTATGGATAAAAGTTATAAGCAATTATAAAAAAAACTAACACAAGGTTTTTTTAGTTCAGAGATTCGTGTAACGGAATTCCACGATGCACAGCAAGGGGGGTTAGTGAGACATAAACCCCGAGGTAATATCCTGTACAGCCGGTGCTGTGGCTTGTCTGCTTGTGGGGCAAGAAATAACCATGATTATGTGGGAGGGATATGGAGTCAGACCGCCAATGTCGTTGTCGGCTTTGCTAGTAGTACTAGTAGTAGTATATTTATCACCTTTGGATTTATCGTGCTTGTTGGACCTTGTACTTTTTGTTTTACATTGTTTGGGTTTGTTTCTTTGGATGTTGAAGGAACGTTCACCATGGCTTTGTCTAGCCCACCTTATTGGCTGATATGGATTTCTTTTAATAACACGACTATAAATAAGACTGATGTTAAAAGAGAGCCATAACAGCCCAACAAGGTGGGCTAACCTTCATGGAAATACAGTTTTGTGTGGATTGAACTGACGTGTGTATAATCGGTTGTTTACCGGTTTACACATGTGACTTTTTGCTGGATGGATATGCAGACTGAATCCTCATGCCTTATCATAGTTATAATATTTTTATAAACAGCGCAGTCTACATGAACATGTACCTGCAACTTTGGGCAACAATGTCTCGTAAATTTGATATTGGCAATGGCTGGTAAAGCCCATTCTCCCTGTTGTATTATTCGACAGCAAGATATTCTTATTTAGCACAAGAGTTGTTCATAAATGTACTTTTATTGACTTAATCACTGTATGTTTGTTAAACCGAATCAATATTTGAAGTGGTTGGTAATATCATCAATAAAATCACTTTGATTCTTTAAATTAGTGTCACCTTGCTTGATTTCTTTGTTGCATTTGAGAAATTTCAGAGTTTTTGAGTGATTTATAATCACGGACAGTTTAGGGATTTTTGGATCGTAACACCATCTTCAGATGTAAATTGCTGTACCCAATAGTTTGGTGTGTATCCATGACAAACAGGAAACATACAAATTGTTACCAGGGCTCCTTGTGGACCATTTGACTACCCTAGAACTGAAACTTGAAACCGAGTTCCTGGTTTCAAAATTACCTGTAATTACTACCCAGACCTACATGTATTAGCATGATCAGAATGTTTTGTGAAGGATACATGTAGCTACATTGTATCAAATATGGTCTTACACAAGAACCAAAGTGGTCTTTCCATGCAAATCGAAACTTTGAGAAGACCAAAATGGTTCTTATTAATATGGTCCATATCTAATCATTGTTCCCACAAAGAACTATCTGAATTTAAATATATTAGTCATCTGATGTACACTTAAAGCATACCATCACACAAAGCCTCAAATATGTAATTCACCTCTCTTTGTGCCCGTTTTTCTTCTTTCATTTCAAGCTTCCTTGCTTTCTTAGCTCCTATCCTTCGTGTGTTACCAGTATCATCATTAAATTCCTCCTCTTGCTGCTCAATAACATCTGTATAAAAAGCATATATATTTCAAGTTGGTGTTAATACGACTCCATAAACACATGTTTGACCCCATAGAAATCAAGAACTTCTTTTTGGTCTCCCATTGTTTGGACTTTTTTCTTTTTTTAGCAATGTTCCCATTGTTTTTGTCCAAGAAAGCAAAGGGAGGCATCCTCGTCTCTTTTGTGTCCAAGGGGTAATGTTAAACCTTGTAAAAAAATGTAAAAATATTTGTTTTTCCTAAAACATTTCTGTGAGCAACACGCTTTACTCTGGTGCACTGGTTATTGGGCCAATGACATTCTGTTAATCTTTCTCAGCTCCCTGGGGGTATACAGCCCCGAGCTGCTGTGGCATTTTAAAAAGGTGACTGGACTAAATTTTCATCCAAACTCGACAGCCTACATGTATTGTAATTATTGGAATTGAACCTACTGCGAAGAACTATGAATGATATGTTTGTAGCAATTAAAGAAGCATCAGGGAAAACCATATCCCATGGATGCTGGAGAAATTACACACCTGGCCTCAGTGAAGAACTTTCCGAGCTCTACACTACAAGAAAGCCTATGATGTACACCCTTTCTCTGAAGAAGCTATTAACCTAGGTGAAGAATTAATGGATCAAATATCAAAAGAACCCCAAGAAGATGGAAAGCAATGATTGAATCTTCAGACAAGACCCAGAGTAGCAAGAAAGCTTGAGACATAATACGGAGACTGGCAAATGATCCTACCAAGAGAACACAGCACAACAACATCACCGCTAATCAGATTGCACATCGACTGATCCTGAATGGCCACGCCCATCTCGAAAACCAAAAACAAAGATTAATAATCTCTAACAAGGTCCAGAAACATTTATTCTCTCTGAGAAATTCTTCCTAGAAGAATTAAAACCTAGGTTTAAACTCTCATTGCATTACACTCAATCACTGAGATCTTGACGACATGGCTGTATAAAGTCGCTGCATTGGTTATGCAGCAACTGTCAGCTGTAAAAAATATGTCTTTTAAAAATGTGAATTTTTGTGAACTTCAATTTAAAATTAATCACATGGTCCTGCATGTAGATGTGTACGTGCAATTATCATGTCCCATACTGTCTGATGTGATGGCAAGTTCTATGGAATGTTACTTTAAAGACGATGTTTTGTATTGGGAAAATTTATGTCACCTCGTCATTGTTTCAGACAAAACACCTACAATTCGTCGCAGGTTTCACGAACTGACGCGACCGACCCCACAGAGGTGAAACTTGGTTTAGAAATAATCGCATTTGAAGTTGGTGATCTTTTCATATCGTTCTTGGACGGATTTGTATGACGGGGAATTTCCCCCAAAGCTAGTGTAGGAAAGTTGATACCCTAAATGTTCTAGCCAGATACTTACTTTTTAAAAATGAATTCATATTTAATGAGTAATTGTTCAAAAACAGAGGGGACACTTCGTGAAAACTAATAAACACACAGCGTGCATTGAGCAAGTTGCCCGTATGCAAACTGTCACTTCGTAAAAACTAAAAGTGTCAGAGGGTCGTCTTGCCTTGTACGCGCGTAAGCACTCATACCCATATGCGGGCTTGCCCGTATGCAAACTGTCACTTCGTGAAAACGTGTACACACACATACCGCGCGTTGCCCGTATGCAAACTGTCACTTCGTGAAAACTAAAAGTGTCAGAGGGTCGTCTTGCCTTGTACGCGCGTAAGCACTCATACCCATATGCGGGCTTGCCCGTATGCAAACTGTCACTTCGTGAAAACGTGTACACACACATACCGCGCGTTGCCCGTATGCAAACTGTCACTTCGTGAAAACTAAAAGTGCCAGAAGGTCGTCTTGCCTTGTACGCGCATAAGCACTCATACCCATATGCCGGATTACCCATATGCAAAGTGTCACTTCGTGAAAACAAAAAACGTTAGTTTATTTAGACTTTATAAAAAGTGGTTTACTTTATTTGCAAAACTATTCATATTTGAGGATTAAGATTTTGTATAACGAAAGACAAATGTATTTGCAGTCCAAATAGTGACTAAACTAATTTTCATGAAAATTATGACTTTTGAGTAAAACGCCACTTCGTAAAACCTGCGACGAATTGATGAAATACATCACTATAATCTGATTAATGACATAATATTAGATTAAGTTTTGATGATGGTATTTTCAGTCTATAGTTATCAAGGCTGGACAGTACAAAATGTTGATAGTAATTTCTGAAGAAATTTTAAATATAGAGAAAAACAAGTTTTGGCTTTGGGCTGCAAGTTTGGGCTGCTGAATTTGGGCTGTTGGCTGCATCTTCAGCACTTCAGAAAAACCTGCAGATTGAAAGGTGGGCTTAAAAGCATCCAGTCTGTATAAAGATGTTGATTGTTTGCATTAGGGTCTGCAACTTTGGTTAGAGTGAGAATTAGATCCTGTTGTTGGTTGGTAAACTATCCTTACTTCTCTCTGTCAGGAAGGACCTACATGTGCATCCATTGCCCACGCCTGCAGACATGGTGATGGTTGTTAGATGTCTGCACTTAATTGTTGAGTGGGGAAGCAAATAATTCTTTGATCAAAATGATCAAGGTGTTTCCATGACGAAGAAGATCCGCTGCATCAAACGCACCAAAGGGCAATGGAAAGACCATTCTGTCTGTAAGATGTTTCGATTGACCTATGAAACAGCTAAGGCATCGTCTAACTTCACAAAACTAAATGGTTTCTGACCTTAACAGGTATCCCCAGAAATGTGTTGAAGGCCAACAGGTGTTCTATAAGATTGATGTGATGGGGAAGATCTGAAGGAGACAAAGTCCCTCTCAGAGAAAAATTGCCCAGATGAACTTCCAAACCTGTTTGTGGCATCTGTCGTCAGAATCAATGAGGGGGATGGTTTGGGGAAAACAAGGTATGGAGTCGAAGACAAAATGCATCTTGTACTGATTGCACTGTGTTTAAAATCCTGTAAGGAATGAAAATCTGAAAGCAGTCCTTCAGAACTGTGCATCATTCTATAAAATGATTGGGTAATTTTGACTGTCATCATGGTCATGAAGTTCAGGATAGCCCCAAGAATCTAGGAGGGAATAAGCCTTGATCAGCGACATTACTTTTTGTATTAGTCGCCAGAAGCAACATTGATTGGCTCGGAAGGACTGGCCAACTCTACAAATCTTCATTAAAAGTAGCATCTTGAGATATTTGCAAAGGCACCCGGCAAAATCCAGGCAGCTCAATTCGTGGCCAGTTTGCATAATTTATGTTGAGTGTGTATAGGCCTGGTCATATGTTGACATTTACAAAAACTGTAGTTGAATAAAACCTCATGTGCATTAAGATGCCTGCAGGAAATGTTTTTAATTTTATACAAGTTATAGGACCAGTGTGACAGTTGATTGTGTCCAGCTGGTGATACAGTCTGACCGGACATGATCTTCTACGTGATTACGTCTGAAGAAAATGCGTCCAGGTTTAGGTGATCGCCTCTGGTTGCACCATATCACCCAGTAATTTGCAGTGCTGTTCTATCCAGTCAGGCAGAAATCAACCCTGACTGTGACAACCTGCATTAGAATTTGCATAAAGTTAAAAAATCTGTAGACAGGTATTTTTTCCAGGTTTTTAATTTCCCAT
This sequence comes from Leptasterias polaris, assembly GCA_037783415.1. Lineage (NCBI taxonomy): Eukaryota > Metazoa > Echinodermata > Asteroidea > Forcipulatida > Asteriidae > Leptasterias > Leptasterias polaris. Next base: position 488,709 of record JAZGTN010000176.1, on the reverse strand, counting down.
CATAAATACGTACCTCGTCGATTTGTTGCCATTGCATTATGATGAACTGCACCATGGCAACTGCAGCACACACAGTTCCTTAAATGATAACCACCTTTTACTAGGCCTGTGCCGATTATCCGGGTACCTGAAAGCCATTGTCATTACCCGGTTCCATTTTTGCTGACTTTCCATTACCGCCAAAAACCTTTGCCGAACGTTTTTGGGGCAAAACCCCCACAAAAACATTATGTTTCTGACATCGCAATTTACAGACACCGAGACATAACAGCAATTTCAGACACCTTTTGGAGTTTCCAAAGTCCTGCAAGGATCATTGTGTCACTAATCCAATTTGCAAAACAAGCAGTGCATTGTGCATTCTAGATGCGATTTTGCTCTCCTTCGACTAATTCCAAACATTGGTAAAATGCACATGTGATAAGCAAAGTTTATCAGCTCCCCTAAAGCACAAAGAATTTTGTTGGCCGCTCTTCTATCATTTATCACTTTTATAAAGGAGTTGTCGTTGCTTTTAATTTACACAACTTTTTTCTTCTTTAGACCTTTTTGTTAGAATCAACTAAATATTTGTCCTTTCATCTTTTCAATATTTAAATCAATTACTGCCCGAGGCACCATAGTTTGAAATCTCATTAAATGCAGAGAGTGTTGGCAGCCCTAAATGGCTGCAAGCCAATAAAACATGTCCACGTGCATGATTGCCGATAAGGAAAACCAGTGCACTGTGGGCGTTAATGCCTCACATGTGGTTTTCATGTATGAGTACCGTAATTTCCTGCAGATAAGACGTGTCTTATCGGACTTTCGAAGGTAAAAGGACTTTTCAGTGGTTCTTGCATGTATTGTAGTGTTAAAAAAAGTGAGTAACGAAGACTAGCAGCCAATTGATTGGGAAACGTTTATCTGCGCAAGCTCGTTGTGTAAAACAAAAAACTGTAAAGCTACATGTATGGTTTTAGAAAAAATCTTTAAAACGATCATGGAAAAAATAATAATGAAAAAATAGCAGTTATGTTTTACTCATCTTCGTGATTATAAAATTACGATCCCTTTGCGCTATGGTAAGTGTGTTGATGTACAAGCGGTATGAGACTTTGCGAGAGTGTCTTATGTAAAAGATGTGTTGCGCCTTATGCGGCAGGGCGCCTTATCTGTTAACCCTTGAATATTATTTTGGTAATTTGAGGTACAGCGCCCTATGCGTCGAGCGCCTTATCCGCAGGAAATTATGGTACTATGATTACATAATGAACATGTACATTTACACAAACAATTCTATGTTATTGTGTGTGGTGTGGTTGCATGCTTCACACGCACGGCTTTGTGTATGAAGTTGTGACTTCGAAATGGTTGCCGTACCGCTTGTATGTGTAAGGGATGCTTGCACGCAAAGGCATGGGGTTAAACAGGGGACTTTTCTGGAGTATCAAATGGCCCTTCATTTCCCATTGTTGAAGAAGTTTCTTTTAAAGGTATTATACAGGATTGGCAGAGCTGACAAAATAATCACAGTGTTCATGTTTTGTGTAATCAACCACATACATGAAATAACAAACCTGTGAAAATTTGAGCTCAATTGGTCATCGAGGTCACGAGAAAATAGTGAAAAGAGACCTTATGTGTTTTCTGTTTTTCAAGCATCGAGTTTATTATCGCGCGCGATAAAAACTATTGTTTAACTCATTTCTCAGAAACGATAGCATTTTAGGCAGAAATATTTTAAGGAACCCTTTCTACCATTACTTACTTTAAATCATGTAAGTTGTGTGTGAATCTGTGAACATTTGTGTTTTTCGATCTTACCAATAGTGTACAGGGCCTTTAAGTATAGAGATGGAACAACCATTTACAGGCAGTAAAAACAGAAAAACAACTGTAGTGGTGGAATGGACTACGACAGTCGTGCATGATTTAAATAACGAAATACATCGTTTTTCAATGAGTTAATGTTTAGTAACTTTTTTAAAAGTAATCATTCTCGTTTTGTTTTTAAAAACTTGATAATGCATTAATCTTAAAATGTTCATTGTCTCATTCTAATCATGGAGGAATAATTCACAGGTCACAGTTGTATGGTACTTTTTTTCACATGTGTGCAAAACTGTTTACGAACAGCTGGCCGGGGCATGTTTTGTTTACAATGATACTTCTAAGCTTCACCTCCGGTACTTGGGTCTAAAATTACCGTAATTTCCTGCGCAGTACCCTCAAGTTACCAAAATAAGATTAAAGCGTCAACAGATAAGGCGCACCGCCGAATAAGGCGCAACGTTAATTTCACAATATACACGCTCGCGATGTCCCATACTTCTGGTACATCAACACATACAGGGGTCATTGTGATGATATAAGAACACTTACCATAGCCCAATAGCCCAAAGGTATCGTAATTTTTTAATCACAAAGACGAGTAAAACATCACTTCTTTTTTCAATTATTTTTTTCATTTTCGTGTTAAAGATTTTTTCTAAAACCACAGCTTTATAGTTTTTCTTTTTACACAACGAACGCGCACAGACACACATTTTCCTAACGTTTCCCAATGAATGGGCTGCTAGTGCTAGTCTTTGCAATCTCGCTTTTGAATGCTACAATATTTGCAAGAACCAGCGAATGCTAGAGGGCGCTTTCTTTATGTTTTCACAATAAGAACGTTCGCCCTCTGTTGGCGAAATCTAACAACGCATTTCGCGATAACATACAAAAAACGACTTGAATAATAAAGACTAGTACCTGTCATGCGCTATAGCAGTGTACTGTGTGCAGCATTGATCGCCTCACATTCGCACCGATATTATTATTATTATGGGCAGCAGCATGGCCAGTGACTTCATTCTTCGGTAAGTTTCGTCAAAAATGAGAATTGTGTAGGTTTTATTTTAAGAAAAATGTGACTAGTAGACTTACCCTGGACGAATTAAAGGAACTTTTTTGCAGTACAAATGTAAGATTTCACATAGTAATCATTACAATGAAATCAATCAAAATCAGATAAGGCGCACCGGAAGATAAGATGCAGTGATTTTGTGTTACCTTTGAAAGACAGATAAGACGAGTCTTACATACACCGTACATGTATACGCAGGAAATTACAGCACCCAGGGATGCACAGTGCTATTTCGGGTCTGTTTACGGGTACCTGAGAACCGAAGCGTTGTGGAAAATGGGTACACGGTTCCAAAATTATCCGTAAACACACAGGCCTACCTTTTACCATGTTTACATGGCGTTGTCGATTATCTTTCAAGAAAATGTCCATCATTCACATAGAAGACACAGGGTAACAGTATGGCCACAGTCTGCTAACCATTGTGCACATGCGTTTCATTTCAATTAACATGATTAAGGTCAGAAAAATAAATGTGGGCAGTTAGATGTGCACTTAACTTTTCCATGAATTTTGACTCCACAAATCCTAAAAATAACGAGTCTAATTTATTAGGCGAAGTTTGATTGAGATTCTACCGATCCATTATGACGAACAAAAGAGATTACGTGAGATACATGTAGCGCTTACCAGCCAGCTACAATCAATCTTAAAAGCACAAGTCAAAAAGTTCGAAAATTTTTGACTTGTTAAACATAGAGTAAGGACTCACAGAAAAGGAGTACCAAGAGAACAATACTTATGCCTGGTTCAACTATTTAAATGTAACTCATAGACAAAATACACATTCTTACTAAAATACATTGTAAGGAGTGAACATAGACAGTTTTCACTTCTTGTTTATAATTGAAGTAGAAAATGCAGGGTTTTGAACTATAGGTTTAATATAAAACTTTGCGAAAGTCTTTTCGCCGGACCATCCTGCAGTCTGCAAGATAACCTGTATTGGAACTCCTGCAGTTACAGCTGCTGAAGTGGAGGCTGCTCGTACACTGTGTGCTGTTACACTTGTGTCAATTCCTGCCGCCTTCAGCACATCTCTAATCCATCTGCTTAACTGTCTGTAGATAAAGCCTTAAATGGCTTTTGAAAACTTACAAACAAACGTTTCTCATCACCACGAACACTCTTTGTTCGTTTTAAATATTCTGATAGATTGGTAACAACACAAAGATCAGGATTTTCTGATAGGATGGGTAAAACAAAATCGGCTTGATGTACTCCTGGTCTACTTTGTTTAAAAAAGTTTCCCGCTGTAATACGACACTCTGTGTCAGAAATTGATACATCATCAATGCATATTAGATGCAGTGCTTGGGTTCGTTGGGCTGTAACTAGGGCCAACAACGTAACTACTTTCTTACTGAGCACCTTCAGAGAAAGTTCATTTGTATTACCTTCAGGAACTTCAGGAAATTAAACAAAATACCAACATCCCATATAGCTTTATATCTTGGAAATGATGGTCTACAATTAAACACTCCTTTCATAAATCTTGTGGTTAGAAAATGACTACCAAAAGTAACACCATCTATGGGCAAAGTAATTGACGAAATGGCCGACCTGGCACAATTAATGGAACTATAACTGAGTCCTTCGTCAAATAAGTATGTTAAAAATTGTAATGCAATGCCTATATTTGGCTTGATAGGTTTTATGCTGTGTCTGCAGCAAAAAGATTCCCATCTCCTGATATACGAAGCATACTGTTTTTGTGTGTAGTTTCTCCACGAAGCCACAATTATTTCAGTTGTCCAATCTGAAATACCTGTTCCTGTAAGTCGCTCCCGGATACAAGGCATGCCAGTAGTGACAGCTTCGATTGAAGTAGGTGCACCGCTGATATATTCTGCGGTAGCTGTAGTGGGTGCAGAGATGCTGAGATGAGTATTGGCTCTGCTTTCAGCATATGTATCAATTTCGAATACCAGAACTGGGTTGGCCAGTTTGGAACAACCAGAAGTCCCTCTGCCTTGTCGTTGTGTATCTTTGAAGAACTCTGCCGATAAGGCCAAAAGGTGGGAAAGCATAAAAACTGTAATTGTTCCAAGACAACGTGAATGCATCTATCTCAATAGCCTCTGGGTCATGTTTCCACGACACATACGGCTTGACCCGATAGTTTAATCTAGAGGCAAATAGATCAATATTCTGCTCTATAAACCTAGCACTTATTTGACTCAAAATGTGTGGCTTTAAAAGCATCCATTCCCCATCGACATTCTTTCTTCTTGATTCAATGTCTGCCACTACGTTTTGTTTGCCTGGAATGTGAGCTGCACTAAGCCAAATATTGTTGGCTTTAGCCCATTGCCACATCTGGCGTTTGACTTTGTCAAACTCTGTCGATTGTATTCCGCCCATGTTATTGATGTATGCAATCGCTGTTGTATTGTCAATATACAATCGCACATTTGAGTTCATGCATTCCTTCGAAAAGGACTTCAATGCAAAGAAAGAGGCAAGAATTTCAAGAATATTTAGTGAGCATGTCCTTCTTGATGTGTCCAATGACCCCCTGTGCGGTTGTCATAACAAACAGCACCCCATCCTGTAAGGCATGCATCTGAAGTAATAATAACACTTGGCTTTGAGTGTATTATACTTAAATGTCTTGTGGCTTCAGTGGATTTAATATATTTAATCCACCAATTGAGGTCATTTTCATGCCTCTGGTGACAAATTCATTTGAGAATTAAAGTCTCCATCATTTTGTTGCAGTGCTCTTATTTTGTCTTTTTCGACTTGTCGGTAAAACAGTTGGCCAAACATTACGCCAGGAAAATTTGACACCAGTATGCCAATAACCTAAGCCACTTCTCGTATTAGCACAGATTCTTTTATGAACAAGTTTTGACATTTTTCTTTTAGCTTTTCAGCTTTCTGTGATGTCGGGGAAATTGACATATCATTCAAGTTAAACACAAAGCCAAGGAAAGGTATTTCCTGTACTGGAATAGAAACCGACTTAGTGTCGTGAATTATGAAGCCTGCTTGGGCCCTAAGTTGTTTTGTCGCCACCGTATTATTGTAACATTCCTCGTAAGTTTTTCCAAACAATAAGGAATCATCAATGTATGCAACTGATTGAAACCCTTGGCTTCTGAGAGCCGAGTATAAGTTTCATTAATTTTGTGAATAAACGTGGAGCGGAAGCAAGCCCATTTGGGAGACAGGTGTACTGATAAAGGGTATCACCAAACTGGAATTTCAGATACTTTTTATGTTTATTTGCAATCGGCACTGAATAATAGGCGTCTCTTAGGTCAATAAATGACATGAAACAACCTTTTGTCATTAAATGTGTTGCAGACTGTAAAGTCTCCATCTTAAAATGATGGTATTTCACATTTTTATTTAACGACTTTAAATTCAATATAGTTCGGTATGTACCGTCTTTCTTCGGCCGCAAAAATATATTTGACAAGAATTCTTCTGGCTCATGTGAAGTTTCCTCAATAACTCCTTTTGCAAGGAGCTTATCAACTTCCTAGTGAACAATTTGTTGTTCAAAATCATTCAAGGCATATTGCTTTGGTATGAACATTTGTCTCGGTGTGGATTCAAACTCAATTTTGAGCCATTTTACTATGCTCAAAATAGATTGGTCTGAAGTAATATTACTCCATGATGAAGAATAATTTTGTATTCTTCCTGCAATGAATGAGCTTGCTTTAGCTTCACTGATTTCAGCAATAAATGTGCTAACCTGTGCTATGCTGGAAGTACTTGGGGGCATTTACGGGCATGTCACTTTGCTTTGGCCCCGCCTGTATCCTCGTCCCCAGCTGTGGCTGCTTTTTGCCAGTCGATTCCCTTGGTAGGGATGGGAGTAGGACTGGTTGTACTTTTTTGCCGACATTGAACGGCCCGAGTCTATACCCAAAGGTTTTATTACGTCCATCAGCCTGGTGACAAGTTTATTTCCAACTTTGTTGGTTGTTTTTATGTCATGAACTGCTTTGGTCAATTCGTCCCCAAAAAGAAGTTTGGTAATTGGGACCGAAGGAGCGCAGAGGCGCTGGTACCGTGTATTGAGATCGGGACGCATTAGTTCCCTACATGTACGTCTCAAGTTTAGCTCAATGTTGGCATTAGCCATTAAAGTTATAGTGTCCGTAGCTAGTTTTACCTCTTCTTTGACACCTTGCTTTGCTAACAATTTCTCTGTTAGTTGCAGTAAAGGAACAAATGCTGAAACAAGAAATTTTTGAACTCTCAAGAACTTTAAGTCCCGGGTCCGAGTACTAGGCTTGAGTAGCGCCCATATTTCTGGGTTCACTTTCGTTTTTATTAGATTGGTACACTTTTGGGGTCTGCTGTAAGCTTTTTGCTTTTCAGACAGTTTATCATCAGACAACTTTGTCATGAGGATTTTGTCAGTCAGGGTAGCAAGCTTGTCTTTAATTTTGGGTCCAATCTTATCATCTGCTTCATATACTCCTGTTGGACATCGCCCAAAATATCGTCATTTGACGAGCCATTTTGTTCATCCTCAGAGAACAGCTTCTGTGTCATCAGAAACTGCTTGGTTTGGAACAATTACGACTGATTTCAGCTGTTTGGCTTTTTGCTCGAGCGTGCTCGAGGAGTTACGCTTGCATTCCTTTCCTTTGTTATTAGTCGCCTCAATGAATTCACTTGTGAATTGGGCAAAGCCCTCCTTCATTGCTTGCATTAAGGTGTTGTTTAACCCTTGCCACGGTTCATTGGGCGTGGACTTAGTGGCAACGCCCTGGAATGGCGTACTGACTGTATTGGGGTTAATGTGTAGAGTTTTAGACAATTTTGTCTTACCTTTACACTTCAAAGTCCCTTTTTCCATAACTTTCGCTGGTTGTTTAACTTCCATTTCGTTAATTTCAGAAAGGTTGGCTATTGAGCCATCTTACATCGATAAACCAGAACTCTGTCTCGGAGGTGTCGTTTGCGGAAATAAATCTGAGAATTCCCCGATGTCCAAAAAACTATCCATAGCTTGGTTTGTTACAACTAAAGAACAAGGCCTATCATGTAAACGCTAAAACAATTTAGTGTGCTGTAACTTCAGTATGATACATAAGCATTGGCCTATGGATGCACATAACACGGTGTTGGAGAGAACAAAGTAGGAGCGTCCGTTCACACAATGATTGTAGCTGGCTGGTAAGCGCTATCTCACGTGGTCTCTGGAGTGGCGTCATAATGGTGAGGTAGAATTAGCCGGTAGAATTAGCCAATAGGCAGACAGCAGCCGTGTGTAATGTCAGTGCAAGGTGTCTATAGAATTCATGCAATTGTTTGTTCTTTTGCTCTTGATGAGCTCTAGCTCTGGAAACTTCAGAACTTAGAATTTGGGCCAGTGAGTTCGATTCCCTGGCTTCCCATCTCAATCATTTTTGAGAGAAGGTCTCCCAAGGATCCCTCTGAGGACAATGGCAGGATGAAGTCCCTGCTACATGTAGTGTTAATGCAAAATAATAATTCAGTTTGAATGGCATTTATTTGTGCCACTTGAGACACAACGTGCATTAGGCGTCTTGTCAAAACCTCCAAGCTGTTCCAGGCCGCAGCCTTTCCGCGGAATTCCGCGGACTTTTTAATCCGTTGATAACAAAAAGGACCCGTAGCAACCGGGCAGGTCCGCCACCAGAACGGTTCATTTGCATGTCAATAAACATGAATGTTCCAGCGGCTGTGAGGTCCAGCTTATTTGAATATCAATAAGCATGATAACACGGCGGCTCTGCGGACTCGCTGACCGGCGGATCCGCTGAGGAACGCAGGTGGTGAACAAAGGTTTTACTTTTGCAGGGCAAAAAAGCAAAGTGAGGGTGGATGCAATAAATGTAGCTAAAAGCAATTTTCTCCATTTCCACGTGTGGTTATTAAGACTTAGTTGGTTACATGACTAAAACATATGTATTCTAGAAATTGTTTTCTTTATTCACAGCTTCGACTGACAAAAGTTTCACGCAGAAACGCACTGTAAGCTCCGGTTCATTTCCATAGTTCCATAGTAATCATAGGTTGTTTCACCAATTGCAAAAGTGGGCGTCAGAGTATAGCAGTGACAGGGGACAATTTAACAGTTGCGAAAATCTTTTGCAGCGATCGTGATTAGCATAAAATGACATTTTATTCGTTATCATACGGGAAGACGGGATGGGAGGACGGGACGGGAAGACGGGACGTGAATGTGTTTATTTACGGGAAGACGGGGCGTGAACAAGTTTACGGGCACTTACGGGCCGGGACGTGAATATATAAATTCGAGAATGTGTTTAGTTACTGGTATATTTAATTGATATGGGGTATTATTTCATAGTGAGGCCTATCATTCGCCTTAAAATACAAGCCAGGTCGGGCAGTTGAAGGCCTCTGTAGGAAAAGGGATAGATGTGTAATGTCAAAGTCGCCGAATTGGTCGACTATAACGTTTAAAACATGTTGTTAATAATAGCGAGATTGTCATGTTGTGCATGAGGGTCGGCCGGCACATCCAACGAGCATGGTGCATTGGTCTTGTCGGCACGGCCTGTCCGCTTCCAGGACGATGATATTCATGAGTTGAAAATTTATTATTCTGGGACAGCACAGCCAGTCCGCGTCCAAGCCGCTGATATTCATGACCTGAAAATACATGTTTATTCATCAGACTTACTGTTATACCAACAATAGCGCCCGGCATGGATAGCTGCCCGCTGTCCTTAGCAATGCAGTATTTGCCGTCCAGTCCGCAGCTTGTACGCGGAGGAACGCTTGGGGAGTTTTGACAAGGCGCCTTAATACAATCAGCAAATGACAATGATAACTAGGTACACCTGTACTTCATCAGATGCAATGAAGGGGACAACCTACAACATGTCATGCATATGTACATGTATAGTCTATAAACAGTCTACAAATTCAAGAAGGCTCCTGGAAGGGTACATAAAAAGTGGACCTGGTAGCAGGACAGGAAACCAAAGTCCCTAGTGTCTAATGTGTTGTGTGATTTTAAAGGACTAGCATTCATTCTAAACTGTATACAAGTAATAATTTTTCTTCAAAAAACCAACCTTCATTTTCGGGTTGCCTGATCATTCTATCCCTGGCAGCTCTTCCCCTACGACGAGCAGGTAGAGGTACCCTGACTTGCGCTTCGTCAACATCTCTCTCAACATGCCGCACACCTTCATCACTGCCTCTTCTGCCTACATACACATAGAGAAGAGATGACATTTTTCAGTATAGATGTATAAAGGTCAATTATAACTCTAGCGTACCATGTAAATTGCACAAAACAAGTACAAGTACAGGGAGGTTAAGATGGCGCCATGCACTGGCGACACTTTCCTTGAACTCTGATGATTTTGCTGTTTTTATTTGGTTTACTGGGTGCAATATCTGCTGTTTCACTGAAATACAGCAGAGATGAGTTGTTATTCCCTGTAGTAAAATGTTGGTGAAGCTACAACCACTGTTGACTTGTCAGATACATGTATAGAGGAATTTTGCCAGCCAATTGAGGTTAACAAATCAGTTGGCCTGCAAAGACACTTAAAGCACCATAGACAGAAGCGAGGTAGGAGAGGTGGACTGTTGGCGAGGTTATGCCATCGTATGGGTAAAACTCCAGTTCCAAGCATTATTTATCAAATGTCCAGAGAATGTATACAATAAAATGGATGAACTGATTTACAGTATCAGCAACCACAAAGACTATAAAAATTGTTGTGTTTTCTGTTTCTCAGAAACATGGCTGAAACATTCGCACCCAGACTCTATTTTGCAACCCCCTGGTTTCACCATTTATATGTACAACAAGATCGTGACCCTGTCATTACAAAGAAGGGGAAAGGTGGAGGAGTATGCTTTTTAATCAATAATAAAGGGTGCACTAACATTAGGATTATATCTAGTGGTTGCAGCCCTGATTTGGAATATTTGACAATCAAATGTAGACCCTTTTATTTACCAAGGGAATTCTCACCAGTTACGCTAACCTCAGTGTACAATCACCCTAAAGCAGACACATATACATGTATATTGCTTTGAATAGTCTTTCTGAGGTTATTTCGAACTACGAGAATGCAGACCCAGGAACCCTAACAAATGTTGCAGGTGATTTCAACAGTGCAAATTTGAAATCAGTTCCTAATTACCAGCAATTTGTAACATGCCCCACCCTTGCCAGGTTCTGCCACCCTGGCCAGTGAAAGGCTTGTACAAGTCAACATATCGTGCTAACCTGAGTAACTCTGACCACTCAGTGGTGTTTGTCATTCCAGCCCACAATCAAAAACAGAAATGGAGTAAACCCACCAAAAAGACAGTGATCAATCATGTCAATTGAACAATTACGCAGTAGTTTTGAATGTTCCACATGGGATGTCTTCAGACATGGCACGTGGCTTGACGAGTATGCTGAAACGGTGACAGACTACAGTATATCAATTTTTTTATGAATTCATGTGTGCAAACCAAAGTATTGTCTCAGTATGCTAATAATAAACCATGGTTTAATAAGCAAATTAGATCGAAGCTTCTTGCCAAGGATGAGGCCTACAGGTTTAAAGATGTCAACCCTAAAGAATTTCGCAAAGCCAAATCAACTCTGAAAAGGGTATTGGAGATGCTAAACTGTCATTCAAGAACAAGCTTGAGGTTAAATTCAACACTAACTAGAAATGTAGTGTTTGTAGGATTACAAACACTAGGTGTTCGGGTTTTCAATGAAAGTTAGTGGTAAGGCTTATGACCGTATGGTGCCATGAAAGTTTGTTTTTATATCCCATTCCGATAGTGAGAAGGATGGCGGAAGAAGGTTGGCCTTTCTAATACTTTGCAAACTAGGGTTTGTGAAAAGTTTTTTGACTTGAAATTGAAGATTGAACCAGAAGGCGAGTTTGGCAAGTTTAATTATTTTTTGTTTTGACCCTCGAACACGGCACCTTAATTGGACAAGCTTAAGTTGGTACGTTGTCAGCACCTTCAGTTGGTTAAAATGGTTTGTTTTGCATTTTTTCAACGTTTTCTTTATCTAAGTGTGTTGTTTACATATCTATTGCCTGAGTAAATTAATCAGATTTGTTTGCATAATTAATTAGTTTTTATAACTTGGTTAATCTACCAATTGACAGACAAATGACGGGATATTGGTAGTATTGTCTTTCCCTTTCTATCCAAACCTCTATCCCATGTTGATCGCCATCTCCTATGCGGCATGGTATGATGCGTTAGCGTTAGCGTTAGTTATTTGAATCGCTGAAAACAATGTTGATAGCTTTTGAAATTTCTAAGAAAGTAATGTGTAAATCTTCTACGTTTAAACGTTAGTTTATACACAGGAAATAAAGGCTACTCGGAATATAACATTTTCTAAATAATAAACTTTTGTTTAGCCAGAATTGAAAACCGATGGCATCATTATGAAGTTAGAATTTATTTATCGAGACATAGGTATTTAAATATATGTGCCAAGTGAAAAACAAAGGTGAACTTACAAAAATAATTTAGCAAATGAGTACATTATTTAGATTATTTGAAAGGGCCAAGGGTCCATTGTCATTTCATAGTCATACAGAAGAAACATTCTCCCCACTTCCCCTTCATCTTGACTACAGATCTTGAAACGAGCCTTTGAATGACTCACAAGTACAATTATTAAGTATTATGTTTTCCATTCAATGAAGTTTATTTATTTTTCGATGGATAGGCCTATGCATTGAAACTCCAGAATGTGTACTAGATACACATGTATAATTTTTTTTTGTAAATAGTCACTAACTGAACTGATAGTTTAAAAGACTACATGTATCACTAACAATTCAAAAATAAATTTTATCAAACTACGCCTGCTTGCTACCTTTTTGTGGTGCCGATAACTGAAGCAACATCATTTGTCATGATTATGATAAGGGCATAAGAACCTACAGTTTACACGATGTGCAATTTATGTTGAATTTGTTTTGCTGTTCACATTGTATTTCTTTGAAGTATTAAACAGGATTTAAAAGTAAAATCTTGTAAAAACCGGTGTTGATTAGAGTCAAATTTATGTTGATCTTTTTCCGATCACATTTTCTCAGTTATCAAAATTTATTAAAATCACCAAAAGAGTTCAGCAAAATACACTCGTTTTTATAGTTGATATTTACCACCAAGCCAACAAAAGGCTAACACGAAGGATATATGCACTGAGCAATTCATTGGACTACCGTCGAACGACGTACATTTCTGAGTCTGTTGCATTATAAAAAGCGCAGTACGTTAACAAACGACCATTAACACGGTATATGTAGCGCCACCAGTGGATATGACATCAACAATCCGTTTCACGTTATGTGGATGTATACACTGTCTTCGTGGCGCGGAATGTGTGCTAGTGTATCGTGTATACACAGGTTACATGCAGGACCCTGTGCATGACCTTATGAACAGGCCGGAAGTGGAGCAGCCAGCCGCGTGGTGTACTGGAACGCAACAGACGGCTACCGTGCCACTGGGTTAGATACGGTTTTACATGTCTCAGTAGAAGATCTTTTCACATGCTTTTAATGCGGGTCAATATATAGGCCTACGTTGCCTTTAACACCCGATTTCGACCAGAAAGTAAGGTCAAACTAGTATCATCTCTGTGTAAAAGTTTGAGAAGGCACAAGATCCTACAACCTACGATTCAAGTACGAGAAGTTCTTTAGATATAAATTATTGAAATTTCAACTTCCATTTTGGACCGGAAGTCAAGATAAAATTGGGTCACTCTTTGTGAATTGTTTGTTGGGTTTTCCAAGACCTGTCCGATGATGTATAGAATGTACAAATCCATTCAGCAGTTTTCGAGTTATGATTTTTTGAAATATTAAACTTTGATTTACTGTATTTCGACACCTGATGACGTCATCATGACGTCACTCCAGCGGTGTCTTCTACAAGTAACGATCTAACTATATGTGAAGTTTGAAGTTTGTGTGAGCTTCGGAAGTGTGCGTTTTTTTGCGGACAATCGCGGGGGATAAGCAGAAGTAGTATTTTTTTTTAAACGTACAAAAACAAGAGGTGTTCCGGGCGGATTGCCCGAACACCTAATAATCCCCGGGAACTTTGGCATGTTTGGGGTAACATTAAACTGATTACTCAGGATAAGGGCCGTGTCAAATCAGCCAATACCGATGACACAACTCTACCTTCTCAACTGAATAACTTTGACAGTTGCTTTGATAATGCAAATGCCAGCTCACCAGCAACTGTGACAGAGAATGATGACGAGGCACCATTCATCATCAGTGTGTCAGATGTTTGACACAAGTTTTCTTGACTGAAGTTCTGCGCCATCTTGAGCAGGCTACATGTATGTGTTATATTAGATTTTTTTTTATTGATTTAGTTAGAACTACTTTTAAAACAATTTCAAACTGGATTTTATACTTTCTTCTAGAACGACAACTGGTTGTTAATGTAAGAATAGGTAATTGCAACTCACATTCTCTGGTGTTACATGTAAATACTATTACTCCACAAGGGTGTGTTTTGTCACCACTTTTATATTCTTTGTATACTCATGATTATAAAGCTACCAACCTAAATTCACTTGTCGTTAAGTTTGCAAATGACACTACTGTCATTGGTTTTATTCAAAATGATGATGAAAGTGCTTATCGTGCACAGACTACCTCTGTTGTTAAATGGTGAGAGAACAATAACCTTGTATTAAATGTAGATAAGACCAAGGAGCTAATTGTGAAACATACAAACATTATAGAGCAGGTAGATGGTTCAGATTACTTGGTACTCACATTGCCAATGACCTTACTTGGAATATAACTTGTCAGGAAATTTTGAAGAAGGCCTGTCTTATTTATTTTACACAAATTAAACTCATTTGGTGTTCGTCAGTGTATTTTAATTAATTTTTACCGGCTAGAGTTGAAAGCATTATTTGTTTATCTTATTATTGATTGGTTTGGTCGTGTTTCTGCCAAAAATCTCCAGAAGTTGAGTTCTGTTGTTCGTTCAGCAGAAAGGATTACTGGTACTAGCCTGCCATTATTGGAATCGAATTTAATATAACAGACTGTGTAAACGCACTACATTGTGTAGATCTATACTGCTGGACAAGTTTCACCCAGCAGCAGAATATTTCCAATTCCTTCCTAAAAACCGTCGTCTAAGCATTCTAAAGGTAGTAAGTGTTTTACCAACAAATTTTATCCTCGCGCAGTTTGTGTTTTTAACTCTTTCGGTGCCCGCTATTTTTTTACGTTTCAAAATTCTGTATTAGAAAACAAAAAGTCTTTCTCACCAAAATGTATCTTGCTCATTTGTGTTGCCTTGATAACATGTACATGTATGTACATTATGGGTCGTACATGTACAATTGATTGACATGTACGACCTTGGCACTGGAGAAAGAGTTAATGGGATCTAGTTTGTTTTTTTATGCCAGTTTATTCTGCTATTGTATGTATTTTTTTAAGTATTTGTTTTTGGTTTACATTTTATAGAGAGCTTGTGGTGCACTACAATTTCCGATGTTATGGTTTTTAACTTTTTAAACATTGGCAGAAAAAATTGGCATATTATTATTATTAGCATATTATTATTATTATATGTTCAGTGATTCAAATATCCTTTAAAGACATATTAATTAATGCAGAAATAGTGCAATGATTTGAACACCTATTCAGCAGTATTTCATTTACCTTGCTCTATCACTTTATAAAACCTATTTCTTCCCTCCCATGCCATGCCTTGCCCTCCCATTCCTAAAAATACTTCAAAGAAAATTCATCTACATGTACATGTACAGTGTACAATGCATGTACATGTAGACTGTTTGAATGGTCTCCAATTCACTAAAGAGGCCGTGTCATCAGGATTATTGCAGTTTGTAATTCAGTGCACTGCTCTTACAAGCCCGACAGGCACAAATATGTGCAGCTTATTTTAGAATTTAGAGTTTATTGTCCGTATCATAAAAATACAGAAATTTAGTTTCCATTGGCTGATGTGTACAGTAAATAAATGAATGGAGTTGGGACAAAGGATGGCCTGTATTGAGTAAGGTTTGTAAGAGGAACACAAAGTCTAAGACCAGATCTATTAAAAACAAAGAGATTAAAAAGGGGGTGTTAAAAAATATGTTGTCATGTTGGCAAACTTAGGCCTATAGAGCGCTGGGCCAGTTTACATGGTTTACGAATGCCGTATTTTTCTGTGAAAGTGAACCATACACACTGACTATGTTAAAAGCAACAATACTCTTTATTACGGATAGATAAAATAAATGTAAAATTGTTCTGTCAATATTGAACTGCCTTAAAAGGAAAAACATCCGTGCATAGCCTTGCAAATTACTTGAGTGTTTTTATTCCAGTTTGTCATCGATTACAGTACCAAACCAACAAGTACTCATTCACCTGTTCTATTTCATTGTCATTAATATACACCGGTTCATGGACCCAATTGATGTGACAGAAATCTATAACCAGCTCCTTGGTTTTCTTAACATTTGGACTGGAACAGAGACAGTCACTCATATAAAAAGAAAATAACAGTGGTGAGATAACACACCCTAGAGATGATAATCCTAACCTCACAGTTAGTGTCTCCAATTTTTACCCATTGTGGCCGATGCAGTAGAAAATTATGAATCCACTGTAAATTTATTTATAATTTTACCCAAGCTCATTCTAAAATAAGCTAACTGGTAGCAATGTTTGAAACGCTCATAATAAACATTTGCAGCTTGTCCGAAGTACACGCATCCCGGTGCGCACACCATTGTGGGGACTTCCTATTGTTGTTCTATTATTCCCTTTTCTAAAGAATCTGGTGTGGGGACCCAGTTTAACAAAGAAAAACGTTGTGGGGACCTTTGTTCCATTGTATAAAAGTCCCCACAGCTCTGGGTATGCCTACCCACGCACACACACACACAAGTGTGTAACAGCCTGCAATCGTGGACCCTCCTTTGTTCAACTCTTTGTGATAGCAACCGTGGACCACAATGCTTTCCTTTGTGATAGCAACCGTGG
Organism: Leptasterias polaris; assembly: GCA_037783415.1. Lineage (NCBI taxonomy): Eukaryota > Metazoa > Echinodermata > Asteroidea > Forcipulatida > Asteriidae > Leptasterias > Leptasterias polaris. The sequence continues at coordinate 471,819 of JAZGTN010000176.1, read as the reverse complement.
ACCTATTGTCCTCTTTTGTTATAGGTCCCCAGTTTGAATGTGGTTACCTACTCACACACACACACAGGTTTGTTTATGGTGTCAACCGAGGACTTTTTTTATTCTCCCATTGTTTGGACATAGTTTTTTTTAGCAACGTCCCCATTGGTTTTGTACACAAAAACGAATCGAGGACGTCCTCGGTGCGACTTTTTCCCGGATCCCTTTTGTTAAAGTCCTCTTAAAGTTAAAGTCCTTGGTTTGAATGCGTGGACATGCCCACACAATTTATGTGTGCACCATAGAGCTACCATATTATGTAGGCTATGTACACACCTGCTGTCGACTGTATGTATAATCAGGCAATGTATGTACCGGTACAATGTACAATGCATGCACGTATGCACAGTACTTGCTAATTATCTAAAGCAATGCCAACAGCATCTGGTGAATAAGAAACACAAAGGAGGGAAACTTTGATAAATACAATATGCTTAAGAGTCATAGTTCTCTATGCCCTCCCAAGTCGTTGGAGTGGAGCGACATAGACTGGTAAACAGCCACAAATGAAACACAACTTGTGGACTAACGCAGCACGTAAACACTAGAAAACTTGAGGTTCCTCCGTATATCAGTAACTAGCTGTAATCAAGCCCCAATGGGCAGTCATGCTGATGGGCTAGTCGGGGGAAAAGGCGAAAGGAAGGGGCACTGTGGCAGGGATGGGATGCTCCTTGAGGCCAGGGGCATTGTGAGGTACATTTGTAGGAGGGCCCTTAAGAGCTCGAGGGACGGGGCCAGTGGCTGCCGGGCATGCAGGGTGCCGAAGCGCGTCTGGGCAGGGTTGTTGGGGGAAGCACCTGGATGACTTGCGGCGGTGTTGGCAGGCCTGGTGGGTCATCATCAGTGGGGGAAGGACGCGAGTGTGTTGGGAAAGGCACTCAGCAGTACGCATTTGACAGTTTTGCAGTGCCTCTTCTCACGAGAGGAGGGTCTTTTGCCATGTTGTGTGGGGCTGGTACTTGCCAGGGTGAATAGGGATGAAGTTTCTAATGGGTTGTCCAAATATGTACATGGCTGGAGAGAGGTGCGTGTGGCGTTCAGGGGTGTTGCGGTATTGAAACATGGCCCTCTGGAACTCGTCGGTGTTCAGTGAGCCGTTAGCTTTCGTGTTGTCTGTAATAAGGCGTTAACTCCTACATTTGTACCTCTGCATGGTAATTGCTGTTAGGGGAAGGCCACTGATGACATGCGCTGGGTCACACCCAAATGGCGTTGGAATTTGGTGGTAGCGCTGGACTTGAACTCAGGGCCACCATCAGATGTCAGTTCGTCTCTGATGCCGTTGGTAGCAAAGATGCGCCGCAGGGCAAAGATTAGTCCGGCAGAACCATGTAATGTATTCTTGTACAACAAACCGTTGTATTGTACTTAATCTATGCTCCGACCCAACAGTTTTCATACTGTACAGTAGTGATGTAAAAAAATATGATCAAACCCTCTGGTCCTGACATCGGTATTTATTCCTGATACACAATATGAACAGGAATTATTTGAATTGAATTAATTAACTCTTAAGTTCAGTGCCTGCTATTTTTTGTGTTTTGAACCTAAAATTCCCAGCTTTTTTAGTTTTTTGCAAAATTCTGTAAAAAAAAACAAAGTGTATCTTAGACTGATTTTTATCTTGGTACATCCCAAAGTCAGTAACTTATTTCTGGAGTGATAATGCCCTCTCGTGATAACATGTTTATTATGGGTCGTAATACAAATGATTGATGACACTTCTTCAGTACATAAAAAAGATCGTATTATGTATCCTCCCCTGTCCGGTTTTCGATGTAGTATGCCTTTTTCTTTGAATTGAAAAAAAATAAAAATATTCCATAATCAACTGATGCCCTAATTACCTTCCTTTGTTTATAAGAAATATGCAAACATATATTAAAACGTGGTGGACATTGAAACTTTCACACCACGCACCGATCTTCGATGACTTCAATAGCGTCCCATTTGTTTTGAGTTTGACCTGTTTTCGATGCAAACAAGAAAGTATGGTGTCCGGGTGAAGCCATACGTGGAAGAAACATCTGCAGTGACTACAAGTGTTCTGTGAGACTTAGTGTATGACTCTATAGCCAGCAGTTTTCTTCATTTTATTCAACATATTTTTTATTTAGTTTTAAAAATAACCATGGTATTTTTCAAAAACTTAAAAAAAAAAAATAAAAAAAAAAAAAAAAAAATCTTGGCTTTCAAATCTTATTTTTATTTAGTTTTGTCTTTTTATGTTTCTTAACATTTATAATAAAGCATATAAATAAACAGTGATAATCGAATCACAAAGCTGAGGTTTAAATTTTAATATTAATAACAAAAATTGATAGAGTGTTAAAAAATAAAATTATCCAGACTATTAGAAAATGATATGAGGCACGTGGCTTCTTTAAGCCTCTGTATTTTTCCCCCCAGAATGCTCAGCAGAATGTTCAGTCACATGATTTGATCATCGTGAATTGTGAATTGAAAAAGTGTTTGATGAAACTTTTTCGGTGGGAATTTTTTTTTTTATGGCCCCGACAGTATGACATATTTTTGTACCTTGCAGAAATGCCTAAAATACCACAACTTTTTGCATTTACAAGTGCAACTAACCAGTGGAGCCTTACATGTTTCTAAGTTTTGGTCAAAGGAGAGGAGACTCTTTGCTTGGCAAGTCAAACCACAAAAATTGTATCTAGGGACTGTTTACATCGCGCGCAGAGAGGTCAAAGGTTTGCCTCGATTTCAGGGACCCCCTGAATACAGGGCGTCCTACGATACGATAATGGCATTTTCGGAATACATACAAAATATCGTACATGTCTGACCTTGGCACTGAAAGAGTTAAGTTTGGGTGTAGCTGCCCAAGCATTGTGGAAGAACGACTCTAAAATGCTCTCATTGAACTGACACCATAATATGAAGAAAACCATCAATAAAGACACAGTGTGTGCTTTCCAACTGCGTAATCAGGAATTCAAACGGCAGTTGAACATCAGGTACCTGGTCAGGTACTCCCCTTGAAAACTGCAAACATGGATACCCAGGGGTGACTCTAGATCACTTTCTCTCTTTCAAGACCCATTTTGAGAAGACAATAAGCATAAGTCTGTGCAAAAATCAACATTGTCAGCGAACTTACTGGAATGAGTTGGGGTGCCAACCCAATCATTCTTTGGTCACCTGCCTTGTAGTCCTTTGCTAACTCAACTGTTCAAAATGCCTGCCCAGTTTGGGAAAGATCAAAACATGCCAAGAAAATTGACCCAGTCATCAATGCCACTTGTCACCTAATCACTAGACCCCCGAGACCAACAACAATAGACAGTCTTTACATCCTTTCTAGTACATAGCACCACCTGAGATCCGACATAGTGTAGTGAGCAGTAAAGAACCGCAATGCCAAACTACAGATGAGCGTCACCCGCTATTCGGCCATGAACCAGCAGCAGGAGAAGTTTCCACAGTGAAACTAAACCCAGTGAAGCTGCTAATACCAAAATACATGTAGCCTTATGGGAGTATACCTTCCAACAGTAGCATCCATGTTCATTTTTATGCAAAAGAAAAACTCTTACATGTACTTGGTGCTGACTCAAGCTGGGGCTATATGGAAATGCCTCAACGGATTCGGATCATGTAGTGGTCGCTGCAAAGTAACGCTCAAGAAACTGGGCTTTCTGAATGACCAGGATTTGACCAGCATGTAGCGGTTCTGAACCACAAACCATGAATCACCTACTCAGAAGTCCCCTTGCTGAATTCAACAAAAATGCCAAAGACTGAGTTCATTTCTGGCTGAAATACAACATATAGTGCGTGTGGACACGATAAGACGAAGAAGTGTGCGGTAACACCCTACATAGGCCTACATGTACATGTACTACTTTGCTTTGTAGATTTGTTCTTTTTGTCTTGCTAGGCCTATTTATTCTACTGCTGCGGGAAGATTTCGGAATTCAGGCGACTACAGTTCTGAAAAGAACTGTCCTGCTTATTTACAGGTACATGTACATGTACATGTACATACATGTACATGGACGGAAGGTAGGAAATTGGCCGGGACAACTATATTCGCTTAGTGGATCAAGGGGACCTCAAGTTATTATTACTTCACTGCCGCGGAGTGAGTTCCAATTGGTCTCAACCTTTTGACAAGCCTGCTCTAGTCATCATCAGTAGACTGATGAGTGTTTGAGATGATGGTCTCTTCATAGGGACTCAAAGGTTTCACTTTCAGTGTAGAGTCAGCACTGCTCTGATTGGTTAGCTCTATGGTCCAATGAGTAAAAACTTCACACTGGTGTGACTTGTTCGCTGGCTATTCATCAAAGGTTTTTACCTATAAAATACACACACACACAAGTGTGTAACAGCCTGCAATCGTGGACCCTCCTTTGTTCAACTCTTTGTGATAGCAACCGTGGACCACAATGCTTTCCTTTGTGATAGCAACCGTGGACCTATTGTCCTCTTTTGTTATAGGTCCCCGGTTTGAATGTGGTTACCTACTCACACACACACACACACACGTGTGGAACTTTCCTTTGTCCCTGTACTTTAAAACCCTCCCATGAACCTTGTACTGTACACATTTCTTTTAGTGGACCCAGTCTTTAGAATACCCCTATTATGTAGAATTTTTATATCAATTTTCCTTTTTTTTGTCTCGGTCTCCATACTGAATGTGAGCACAAATCACATGCCCGGTTCTAAAGGCATTTTGACACTCCACATTCACACTGTCTCACAAAATGTCCCCAGTCCATCAGCTCATTTTTCAGTAATCATAGTGCTTGTGAGCTTGCATATTTTCGATAAGTTGCAATAATCGTAACCCTCCATCCTCCTTACAGTCGCAGACCAGGGGGTTACAAGACAACCCCAGACTCCATTTTTGTCAGACTAGTGACCACATTTGCAAAATTGTTACCCCTAGGAAACTAAGACCGAGAACTTGAACAACTATTGGCCAATCCCAAATGAATGGATAATTTTCATTTAAGGGAAACAGTTGTGTAGCCAGAGAGGGAAAGGGGGGGGGGGGGGGGGGAGGGCTTGACCCAGTAACATGGGGCGATGTACTCCTTTTTTAGAAATGTTGACATCTAAGATCGTACTACTACCGCCCCAGGCAAACTCTATTCCCACACTACATAAATTGTGATATGGCCATGTGCTATGAAGATGGTTTCCCAAACCCAGCTACAAAAAATGAAGAAAAAGACCCCCAAAATGCGTGAAAATCGGCGACTGGCTTCTCAGTGGTGGACCGTCAAAGATGTCTGAACGTCGACTGCTCATCTTTTTGTGCATAATTTGTCAATTTCTTCTTCACTTTGGTCTAAGTTTGGGTGTGCTGTCAGTAGTTCTACTATGGTTGACATTCACGGCGTCAGCTTTTGTGTTCACAGTCGTAATCAGCTAAAAGACAGTGGGAGCAGCACAACAAACCCGAACTAGGTCAGTGTGCACTGTACTTGTTACGTTCCAATTTTGGGATATGAAGCAAGAAGCGCTGTTTGTCACTATTTTTTCATTATTATCCGCTGCATGGTGTAACTAAAGTCATTTTGGTGCTTATATCTGACCTTGAAGTGTAGATGATTTAAGACAAGTAAGATTTTTGTGGATTATTTTTGCTGTCTTCATCACGTCATCAGATTCTGAATCTAAGATGGCCGACAGTAGTGAACCAAATGCAAGTGATAGAGCAGTTAGACCAACTAGAAATACAAGTAAGAGTACATCATCCATAGATAATGTATACACAATGTAAGAGATAAAAATCGTGCTGATAGTAATAACACGAAGAAAGGTGATAAGAAACTAGCAGCTAGAGGTAGACCAACCAATCAGCATAGTAAGCTTCCACCATCTGACCAAGATAGTTCAAGAACACGACAGGTACAAGGAAAAGGCAAACGGAAACCAGAAGGCAAGGGAAAACAAGAAGGTAACACAGTTACAGATGATTGTCCCTGTGTTAAATGTGGTGGTGTAATCCATGATGGTGTTAAAGCCCTCCAATGTGAGTTCTGTGGTGAATGGGTATGCTTATTCTGTACTAACTGTATGATGCCGTCGTTGATAATCTGATTCCAAACTTTATCTGGTCATGCGATACATGTGTCACAGCAGTGCCTACCATTAAAAACCTTAGTAGAATGCTACAAGATGTAAAGAGTGAGCAAGGGGATAGCAGAAAACAGATGAATGAGCTACATGTACATACTAGAGTAGACAGTATTGAGAATTCTCTTGATGACAAGATCCAGACTGCTATTGATGACTATAGAGATCGTGAGACAAGGAAATGCAACATTATTTTACATAATGTACCAGAGTGGGATTGTGAACAACCCAAAGAAAGGAAGGAAGGAAGACATGTCACCAATAGTCACTATGTTACAAGGTAGTCTCAATTTAGCTGAGGTGAGGTTAGAATCAGTAATAAGACTGGGGAAAAAGACAGAAGGCAGAAAACGGTTGACAAAAGTCACTCTTGACTCTGTCAAAAGTAAGCGTGAAGTACTACCGTATTTTCCTGCGGATAAGACGCGTCTTATCTGACTTTTTAGACCCCCAAAACATCGGTGCGTCTTATCTTTCGATGCGTCTTGTCTGCTGACGATTGATTTTTTTGGGGATGATCACTGCGTACAATAATACCTTTATTTTGTCCAGTTCAAATCAACGGTCTTTGTGTGAAGAATCCTTACTCAATAATGCGGTCAAACAAGGCTCAACTATCCAGACACTGAGACCGTATTTTCGTTTCAACAATGCCGCAATCCCCCAGACTGTCCTTTCATTCCAACAATGCCGCAACTTGTTCATCCCCCATGACCGTGCTTTCATTCCAACAATGCCGCAATGTGTTGGTACTTTCGGTCCAACAGACGTCGGCGTCGTACAAACGTTTTTCTGTGTGGCCGCGTATTCGTTCCGAAAATGCTGCAATCAGATTTACTGTCAATGCTGTTGTACAAACGGCATTCACCCAACCTCTATTGTGTGGTGAACTTTGAGGGTTTTTATTGTACAGAATATCTCCGAAGTGTGCTTGACGTACTATTATGGCTTGACGTACTATTTAAGGATGGGATAATTAAGTACCAATGTTTGTTGGCCAACCCATACGAATTGCACTTTCGTTTGTTTCATTAAACGTTCAAATATTCATTTTTTAATTGCCTCTTTTTAGTCAAATAAAAAAAATTATCCTTGAAAACAAGGTAATGACCCTTGAAAACAAAACTAACATTATTTAAGAAGAGGATAGATGTTTTAAACAAATATCTTATGAACGAGATTATAAGTTTGAAATAAATAAAAAGAACTTTAAAACAAAATCTTATGAATGAGATTAACAAATTAAAGGTTTGAAATAATGGAAAAGAATTTTATATACAAAAAGAAACACATTACAAAAACTTAAACAAATATATATAATGAAACATTTTGTTACGTCTTCCCGGGTGTGGGGATTATTTGCGTAAGGTATATATAAAGGCGACGCTAGTTTTGGTATTAGTCACCGGTAGAGGGCGCAACATCTACTGGCTCGGAGGGACTTAGACTGGTAACCTGTCTTTATCAGCAAGGATCCTCATTGTGGGACGTCGGATGTTCATGCTAGGAGGGCCTGGGTTCGTGTTGCAATATCTTCAGACAGTGCGTGGACCATTGTTTCTGGCCGCTGATTGGGCCGGACTTCATATTATTAACAATGCACAGCGTTGGCTGAATGGATGGACGAAGGTCGGTATCAATTTACGTTGGTCTTTTCTGCATGGCTCTACACGCCCATGTGGTTACGGTTTCATTCATGCTTCGAATAGTGTGAACGCTCCAAAAGGCAACAAAATGACGTCTTTGTGTCAATGTACCGACACCGGGTGGCGCCTGGTGTTCTTCTGTGTGCTGTTAAACATGCGTCTTGTGCGGCGGTGCGTCTTTTCTGCTGACGATTGAATTTTTTTGGGGTCATTTTAGGGTCCTGCGTCTTGTCCGCCGAGCGTCTTATCCGCAGGAAAATACGGTAAATGCAGCGAAAAGACTCAAAGACATAGAGGAATGGAATAATATTTTCATCACACCAGACATGTACCCAAAGAACGGGAAAAGAACAAAGAGCTTAGAGAAGAACTCAAGAGGCGCCGAGAGAATGGTGAGGAAGGGATAGCAATCAGGGGTGGCAAGATAGTACTGAGCATGATGATGCAACAGAACAAAGAAAGAAGGAATTTGGATGGAGCGAAGAGGGGCCCCTCAGCGGACAAGACTTTTCGTGAATGGTACATGTAGCTTGAAGTTTTATAGCCCTGGAGACCGTAGAAATTGCATCGCACAGCACAGCACCCTTAAAGGCACCTCCAGAGCTTTCTCGCAGCACAAGTTCTCAGGTGGAAGAAGCAATCCACAGCACAATGAACATTTGAGTTTAATGAATGATAGCCCTGGAAGAAGTAATCCAGTTAACACTCACAGTGGAAGAAATTCTGGAAAAAGTACCCCAGTAAACAGTAGAAGTGAAAGATGCTTTGGAAGAAATAATCCAGTTAGCAGCAAAGAACCAGTAAACTGTGGAAAAAGTAAACGTACATGTAAGAGCAGCCTAACAAGTAATCAAGCTAACAGAGAAGTCAAAGTTAAAGTGTACATGTATGTACACAAACGCCGACAGCCTCATGAACAAAAGGGATGAATTTCTAACTGTAATTGAATCCAACCAGCCTGACATTATTGCAGTTACACTTACAGAGGTTCTACCAAAGTATAAAGGCAGAGACATTCAGAAGGCTGAGCTGTCACTGGAGGGATATGATTGCTGTTTTGGGGGAGAAGGCAGAGGTGTGTATATCTACACTAAGAAATGGCTGAAAGCCATACAGGTCGATGACCTCACTGATATGAATTTCAAGGAAAGCATCTGGTGTGAGACCAGATTATCAGACGAAGATACATGTAACCTGTTGATTGGTTGCGTGTACAGAAGCCCAAGCTCATCTGAAGAGAATAATGCTCATCTGACGAACCTCATTAATGCAACCTGTGCCAAGAAGTTCACACACCTGTTGATAATGGGCGACTTCAACTTTTCAGAGGTGGACTGGGACTCATGGACAACATCTGCGGGCGCTTCCCACCCAAGAAACAAATTGCTGGACTGTCTACAGGATAATTACTTGTTTCAAGAAGTAAGATTCAATACCAGATATAGAGAAGGACATCAGCCCAGTCTTTTGGATCTGGTGATAATGAATGAAGAGCAGCTTGTTGACGACATTGCAGAGCATAGCCCACTGGAAAAAGTGACCACATTGTCATACAGTTTGAGCTGAATTGCCACAGATCTATTACTGATGACCAACCAACCAGGTTTTTATACACCAAAGGAGACTATTTAAGTTTGAATAACGACCATATAGTCAGAGAATATGGCAATAAGGCTCTTCTTGCGTGCTCTGCATGTATCGATACAGAGTTTGCTCTGTGGTGTTGCGGTAGGGTCGGAAACCAGCTTGCAGGGGTTCCAAAGTAGATATTCCATTCGATCCTGTAGACGCCCAAGCATAACTCGATTGAACAACTTGGCGTTGACTGACATTAACGACAGACAACGTAGGTTGTTGAGCGAAGTTGAGTTGCTCTTCTTCGGTATTGTAACGATGATGGATGTAATGAACTCTGGAGGTGGTGGTTTGCCATCCAGAATGGAATTCATGACTGGAAGTATTAAACTGGCTATTGGCAGCAGCCTGGCAACATCAGATGGTATATTATCAGGACCACTTGCTTTACCACAAGGTATGGTTTTGCAAGCCTTGAGAAGTTCTCCGTCAGTAATTGGATTGGGCCAACATCAATGGCAGGTGCATGGTCAAACTGTTGTATGGTAGTGGGTTCCAGAATAGCAGGTGGGTGGGGGCGTTGAGCAGGGCACGGAAGTGGTCGTGGACTTTGGAAAGTCGATTTTCAATAGAGTCAGCTGCTATAAGTGCTGGTGGTCTAGCCTTCTTGCATCAGATGTGCAATGCTTTTCCAAACAGCTTTGCCTCTCCCAGCTTCGTGGTGCTGCTTGATTTCGTCGGCCACTTCGCTGATTATTTCTTCTCGTCTGCGTTTGTACATGTACCAGTCCATACAGTATGAGAGATGGGACAACGAGGGCTAACATGGAAGAAAGGGATGAAGAGAAGGATCTTGGTGTTACATTTGACCCATCACTGAAGTTCAGCAAGCATGTCGGGGTGGTTGCCAACAAAGCAAACAGGATAGTGGGTCTAATACTGTAGTAATAAGGAGGACATTTGCACATATGGATGAAGATAATGTATGTTTCGTTTGCTGCACAAAACATTAGTTAGACCCCACCTGGAATATATATGCAAATTGTGTGTGGAATCCGTTCCTCAGTCAAGACATCACCAAGCTGGAGAAAGTGCAGAGAAGGGCAACAAAAATGGTCCCAAGCATAAAAGATCTCCCATACAAGAACCGGCTAGAGATACTTGACCTGCCCACATTGGCCTACAGACGTCTTTGAGGTGACATGATCCAGGTATTCAAGATTATGCATGGACTCAACGACGTGGACAGAGATAGCCTGTTTTCTATGAAGGAAGTAAACATAAACCTGAGAGGCCATAGCATGAACATTCAGAAGCAACATGCCCACTTGAACATCAGAAAGAACAGCTTTACATACAGAATAGTTGCCCACTGGAACATGCTCCCCAAGACAGCAGTAGAAGCAGCATCGATCAATGCCTTCATACGACAAGTATGACTATTAAGTACGACTATTTAAGCAGACAGCATAGCTATCTGCATTCCATGTTAAGGTTGATATCTGCAGTGTATGACATGATATCCCATGCAGTGGATTTTGAATGAAGGAAGGTGGGCATTATAGGACTACGTCTTAAATTAGAGCCCGTGAAGACAGCACAGGTAACTACAGGTAACTATGCCACAGATCCAACATCCTGCTGTGACCGTCGGGGGATGGAGGATTACGAATATCCCAACTACACACACACACACTGACACAGGCAATCAATGCATCCTCATCAGACTAAGTAAGTTCTATCCCAAAAGAAATACCGCTTGGCATGTCTGGTTGAAGTTCTAATGAAGGAAATGGGAACACTGTCCCAGGTTTGTTTAATACCTTTTTCCTTCCCACAGTGCCTTTCGACCACATTGTGCATACACCTCCGTAATCAACCAGGACCATTATTATCTATCCAATGACTTATGGGGACAGTACACTAGTCATCATACTACCCCATCATCATATAGCAATATATAATAAACGGCAAATGAATTGATCTATGATCTAGACTGGATGATGTGTCTTCAGACATTTTTTTGCCCGCGCGCGTAATAAATTATATACAGATAGTACATGTAGGGAGTCCGGCACTTTTCAGGTTTTTTCAAACAAGTTTGCTACCATCATGACCATTGGAAAGATAATTTCAAGAGAAATCCAAAGGTGCAAAAATCAGCTCAATAGCTGGAAGTATAGTTAAGTTATGGTTATTTAAAGCCTCAACATTAGGCGTTTTCAGTCCGTCAGTTTTTTACCTACGCAGGGAATATGTTCATAATGTTCTGCTGTAGCCATTAATGTAGCAGTGATAACATATCCAGGTTTATTCTGTGATTGTACTTTAATTGTCTTAAATTTTATTTGCAGGAGCAGATGATTCAAAATGCTGTTGTAGCGTCAGTAGCGAGATGTTAATTAATCAACCACATGCACGAGCTATTTGCGCGCGAGCTATTTGCTATTGGTATATTTTTTATAAATAACAATATTTTGATTTAGAAAGCGATGAATAACAAATATTGAAAAAAAATAAAGAAATGTAAGAATAAGAAGACAGTTTGAGAGAGATGAGCAGAGCTCCTAATAAACCTTGTTTAGAGATTTAATCATCATCAATTGATTGCGTCAAGTCATTTCATTGGTGGTCATCCATTATTATTCATAACCATTCCCCATGGAAGAAAGGACCCAGGAGAAATCCTATACCCAGGCTTAAGACGTTACATTAAGATGGAAAAAATTGTCTTTTAAGTTCACATCTGATGCTGGGTTTGACTCATCACTTTGTGGAACCTGAACAAATATGAATAGTCAGCTATCAATGTGAAAAACAGCTTTGATATTTCAAATCATTAATAAAAACTTAAGATGCCAACCCACAAGCCAATACTGCAATGATTGAGAGTGTCGAGATGCTGACTTTGTACCAGCCTTTATTTTCATCGATATAGGCAAGCCACATTGAGTCTTGCTCTTTATCTGACCCAGAGTTTAACATTTGTAATCTGTATTTTGGTTAAAAATTAAATTTAATTATTAACATCAACATGATCATTGGCCTTGAAAATGGGTTCTATCGGTCAGTGTAGAAATTTTTAAAACATACTTCCCATCAATAAAACCATGGTTGGAAGGAATTTTCTCCATTAAAAAATATTGTTAATAAATAATATTAATAAAAATAAAAGTAAATAAAATATATAAAATGAATGTTATCTAAGTTTTGAATGTTCACATTGTAAAACTACGGTGGCTCATACTACTACTAGCCAATTCCTAGAGAACCCATGGTTTTTTTACGGCGTTATATCGCCGTACTATTGCGATATATCGCTGTACTATTGCGTTATATCGTCATACTTTATTGCATTATATCACCGCTCTATTGCGTTATATATCGCCGTACTATTGCGTTTTATCAAATCAAAATCAAATCAATACTTTATTGTCCACTCTTTAAAAGATAAAAACTGAAAATTTACATTGATTAAAGCTCCAGAACAGGACAGTAAAAATCTTAAACAAAGAAATATAGAAAAGGGAGTTAAGACAACGATATTTTAGACAGTGCAGTACAACATATATTGGCAAGACTAAAAAATAGCAAAATATATCTAACGAATAATTAAATAATAAGTAATAAAGTATTTAAAACAAGGTCCCAAATCACCATAGAACAATTTGTTGAGGCCCTCAGACGGCGTATGACGTTTTCTGTTTGCGCCTTACTATGGAATGGCGATAAATTGATATATTTGCTGGAATCGATCAACACATTTTGATTCAAAAATTGATTCAATTAGAAGTATGGCCATGTATTATATCTTGCTGGACTGTAAGTTCTCTTGAATGTCGTAAGCAGCGGGTGAAGTATAACGGACAGTTTTCCTCCTGTGAAGAAATTCACACTGGGGTCCCCAAGGAACAAAACAGCCAGTATTGTTTCTTACTATGATCAATGATTCTATAAAGTTGCAATTCTGTTCAATTACCTCTTATTCAGCAGTCCTTAGTCACTAACAAAACTGGGCTTCCATTAATAATACGAAATTAAATGCAACCAAATGTTGCAGCATGTCAGTGTTTTGCCAGAAATATACATGTAGAACCCAAATTTAATGATACACAATTACAAAATGTGCAGTACGTTAAAGTGTTGGGTGTGACTATTCAAGACAATTTAAAGTTGGATGCGCAAGTTAATAAGATAATCAAAAATATAACAAAAAGTTATATAAAAATGTAACAAAAAGTTATTTGTTGTGTTGTTTACGTTCTTACAATTTACCTGTAAATGATCTGTTGTCCGAAAAGGGATATGTTATACCTGTTTTAGATTACTGTGTTCCGTTGTACATGTACAATGGAAATCTTACAAAAGAGCATTTGAACAGATTGGAAGGTGTTCAAAAGAGGGCGTGTCGTATAATTTTTGAAACAGCTAATTATAGAGATGCGTTAAGTGTGTGCAACATTGAAACTCTTGAAAATCAAAGAGGCAAACTGTAAAGACTTTGCTTTGACATTGAATCCCATCCCATGTGCAGAAATTGGCTACCTTTCCGAAGAAGCCGTCCATTTAATTTAAGACACGTCCCCAAAAATGACCTACCCAAATGTCGTACTGTACGCTACAATTAGCAAAGGGTAATCCCACAAATTGTCAGTCTTTTAAATGCCTTGTGAAAATTTCAATTATTCTTGTTTAACTTTTGTGTGATGTAAATTTTACTGTTAGGCCTTCTGTTTTTTTTCAAAATATTGTTGATAATGTGCACAGTATTGTTTCTCTTGTTGATGTTCAAATTTGTTTGATGTATTTGTTAGTACGGCGATATAACGCAATAAAGTATGGCGATATAACGCAATAAAGTATGGCAAAATAACGCAATAGTACGGCGATATAACGCAATAAAGTACGGCGATATAACGCAATAGTACGGCGATACAACGCAATAGTACGGCGATACAACGCAATAGTACGGCGATACAACGCAATAGTACGGCGATACAACGCAATAGTACGGCGATACAACGCAATAGTACGGCGATACAACGCAATAGTACGGCGATACAACGCAATAGTACGGCGATACAACGCAATAGTACGGCGATATAACGCAATAAAGTACGGCGATATAACGCAATAAAGTACGGCGATATAACGCAATAAAGTATGACGATATAACGCAATAGTACGGCGATACATCGCAATAGTACGGCGATATAACACAATAGTACGGCAATATAACGCCGTAAAAAAACATTGGGGCTCTCTAGGAATTGGCGAGTATGAGCCACTGTATAAAACAAAGAAAGTATTGTAAAAACAACAGACAATCCAGTAGGCCCCTCATGAGTCATAATGCACGGAACTGGAGAACATTCCTCCATACATACATACAGCATACATCCCTTGCACCATGTTTTTTTGCAGTTTGCCAAAGGCATCCCCATCAAAATCGCCCATGCGGTACCATTGCGAAATCATTTTGGGAGAAAAAAATCACTGCCCTGTTTTGCTGAATGTTCAAGCTTTCAGAAAAGCATGGTTTCTAATGTTATAGGTTTCATCGAATCCTTCTACAGTACAAGTATTTTGAGGCTTTTAAAGGCACTGTACACGTTTGGTAATTACTCAAAATATACATGTATATTAGCATAAAAACTTACTTGGTAACGAGCAACGGAGAGCTGTTGATACTGATAGTATAAAACATTTTAGTTGCGATAATCGTAACCCTCCTCTCCCGATGGGCTTTAGGGAGAGGAGGGTTACGATTATCGCAACTAAAAACATTTGTGAGAAACGACTCCCTCTGAAGTAACGTAGTTTTTGAGAAAGAGGTAATTTCTCACTCAAATAATAAAAGACTTCTGGCCAGAAGCCTTTTATTCCTATCTGAAAGCACACTGTACAACAAGGGAGGGTGGTTTTTCTTTCATCATTTTCTTGCAACTTTAATAACCAATTGAGCCCAAATTTTCACTAGTTTGTTATTTTATGCATATGTTGGGATACACCAAGTGAGAATACTGGTCTTTGACAATTACAAAACCTGTTCAGTGCCTTTTTGAAACAAAACTTTACCCTTTTTTAGCCTTTTGTAAGTGGAAAAAAACCAACACTCTGCGTTAACAAAGTTCGCCGTGTTACATGTCAAAATGAAGAGCATGGTTTCCTCTACAAAACGATGACATCACGAGATATTAGCCCAAACCGCGACTACTTCTTCGTGAAGTCATTTCAAGATGGCCGCGCCGAAAGGTTTACGACACCGGAAAGTGGCTCCGATTGTGCGGCATTTCCCGTGTTTCAACAAATGAACGATGCCGAAGGGGGTAGGTAATAAAAAGAACAAATAAAAATATGAATCTTTCAACTACCCAAATGTTGTATTAAATGTCACATTTGACTTACAGAAACGACCAAAAAAGCTAATTCAAAATGGCTATTTTTACACGGTGAGATATAAATCCGAAAACGGTCATTTCTCTGGACTCCAGATAACTAAACTAGATAGTGCTTGGTGGATGGATACAGATAGATACAGAATAATTGAATTTGCATGGGCTAACATATCACTTACCACCAGCAGCATTCTTAAGCTTACTCACGAAAAATAAAATAGATCCAACCAAAACAGCAATGGTTACTAGAATTAATGGAATAAGAAAATCAATCTGCACGGGAGAAAAATTCATTGTTTCTTCGTTCCCAGTTTGTTGCAAACAGATAGTTTTGGTTCCAAGACCATGGTGTTTGACCAGACTACTGAAGCTCCGACCAGACTGAAGCTAACCGCGTATTGGGCCAGATTTTCCATCCGCGTATTCGGTGGTTCGCCAGCCGCGTATTCAGGAAAATTAGAATCCATGCAGTAAAAGGCGGTGACATTTCTGTCTCCCATTCTTTTCTAATTTTAACGAATTTTTTAATAATCTTGCTTTTTCAGTACAATTGTTTCGCTATTATTAAAAAACATATCGCTGACCATACTTGAAGAAAGAATTAGAATATTTGGCGGCCTAATTAGTGAGTAATTAGCCGCCACAATTAGGACCTCATCATACAGACCATAGTTAAAAACTGTTGGAAAACTTGCACTCGCTGTACCCTTCATGTTGCATAAAATATTAAATTTTATTCCATAATCTGATAGACCACACCACTGGGCACACTTAATTTTGGAGGTAATTAAATCGGATCACTAATTAATACCTAATTAGCCGCTAGAATACACACCATTTTCTATTACACGTTTAGGTATGGTATACTTGTAGTTGTACACAAGACTCTATAATGAATGTACTCGCCGTAAAGTAAATGTACCCTTCATGTTGCATAAAATATGAAATTTTATTGCATAATCTGATAGACCATCCCTCTGGGCACACTTAATTTTGGAGGTGATTAAATCGGATCACTAATTAATACCTAATTAGCCGCTAGAATACACACCATTTTCTATTACACGTTAGGGTATGGTATTGTACACATTACTTACAATTAAGAATGTACTCGCCGTAAAGTAAATGTACCCTTCATGTTGCATAAAATATGAAATTTTATTCCATAATCTGATAGACCATCCCTCTGGGCACACTTAATTTTGGAGGTGATTAAATCAGATCACTAATTAATACCTAATTAGCCGCTAGAATACAGGTCATTTTCTATCACACGTTAGGGTATAGTATACTGTACACAATAAGAATGTACTCGCCGTAAAGTAAATGTACCCTTCATGTTGCATAAAATATGAAATTTTATTGCTTAATCTGTTCGACCACACCACTGGCCACACTTAATTTTGGAGTTGGTTAAATCCGATCACTCATTAATACCTAATTAGCCGCTAGAATACACGCCTTTTTCTATTACACGTTAGGGTATGGTATGTACACAATACTTACTATTAAGAATGTACTCGCCGTAAAGTAAATGTACCCTTCATGTTGCATAAAATATGAAATTTTATTCAATGGAGGTGGTTAAACCCGATCACTAATTAAACAATAAGTAGGGCCTAAACACATTTACACAACACAAAGCAAAAGGAAAAGCGAGGAAATGTATTCTTCCTATTCGGTAAAATACGAAACGTTTCGGAATGTGAAAAAAATAATTTTAAAATCATACAAATTATAGCGTATCTCTTTCCTTTGCTGCAGTTTGCAGTTATAACACATTTGCTTTGTTACATGTACATGTATATATAACCTACACTGTTTACACAGAGTGGACAGAACATGCGGTTGAGACCAACATCTTAGTACAAGCCAAATGCATTTGTAATTTAGAAGAAAAATTTATTTCCCTTTTTCAGTATTTAATTTTTAAAATCAAATCTAGAGGTACATCGTTGTTGAACAAACGCGTGCAATTTTCTGGGCAATGACTCATCACCCACAAGGTCGCAATTTTGTTGTCGTTTCTACTGCAGGGTCTGTTGTGCGTAAAGGGGGTCTCTATCAGTCCGTTCTTGTTTCAAATTTCGTCTAGATATCGACCATACCGATTCAATTCAATCAATTCAGGTTTGGACACAAATAAAGTGAGTAATAAACTGCAATAAAAACAAAGAAGTTACTAGGAAGATTTTGGAATTCATGGGGCTTGTATATAATGAAACTCATGAGACACTCCCTTTTACTACCCACGCCCATTGTACCCAAAAGTATCGGAAACATCAGACGTAAATATCAAAAATAATAATTAAAGGGGCTGCGACTGGGGATATGTTTTTGGTGTGCCCCGCCCCCCCCCACCCCACCCAAATAAAATTGTTCTGTATGCATCTAGAGCACCTCCCGAAAAGTGCTAAATTATGATGCCGGTGTCATTGGTAAATCTGTTCCCGGGGTGATTCCGTCCCCCATGGTAAACTAGAATGGGATGATGAAGGAGGATGAATCAAAAGAGGGCGCTATCTGAAGAAGTTTGTGCACAGTAAAGTAAAGTGTACAATATGCCATACCCTAACGTGTAATAGAAAATGGCGTGTATTCTAACGGCTAATTAGGTATTAATTAGGGATCCGATTTAATCACCTCCAAAATTAAGTGTGGCCAGTGGTGTGGTCTATCAGATTAAGCAATAAAATTTCATATGTTATGCAACATGAAGGGTACATTTACTTTACGGCGAGTACATTCATTATAGAGTCTTGTGTACATACCCTAACGTGTGATAGAAAAGGCGTGTATTCTAACCGCTAATTAGGTATTAATTAGTGATCCGATTTAATCACCTCCAAAATTAAGTGTGCCCAGTGGTGTGGTCTATCAGATTATGCAATAAAATTTCATATTTTGTGCAACATGAAGGGTACATTTACTTTACAGCGAGTACATTATTATAGAGTCTTGTGTACAAGTATACCATACCTATAACGTGTGATAGAAAAAGGCGTGTATTCTAACGGCTAATTAGGTATTAATTAGTGATCCGATTTAATCACCTCCAAAATTAAGTGTTGCCAGTGGTATGGTCTATCAGATTATGCAATAAAATTTAATTTTGTATGCAACATGAAGGGTACATTTACTTTACAGCGAGTACATTATTATAGAGTCTAATTGTGTACAAGTATACCATACCTATAACGTGTGATAGAAAAAGGCGTGTATTCTAACGGCTAATTAGGTACTAATTAGTAATCCGATTTAATCACCTCCAAAATTAAGTGTGGCCAGTGGTGTGGTCTATCAGATTATGTAATAAAATTTCATATTTTGTGCAACATGAAGGGTACATTTACTTTACGGCGAGTACATTCTTAATTGTAAGTAATGTGTACAATACCATACCCTAACGTGTAATAGAAAATGGTGTGTATTCTAGCGGCTAATTAGGTATTAATTAGTGATCGGATTTAATCACCTCCAAAATTAAGTGTGGCCAGTGGTGTGGTCTATCAGATTATGGAAGAAAATTTCATATTTTATGCAACATGAAGGGTACATTTACTTTACAGCATTTTCCTGAATACGCGGCTGGCGAACCTCCGAATACGCGGATGGAAAATCTGGCCCAGCAATACGCGGTTAGCTTCAGTCTGGTCAGCCTCGCGTA
The DNA here is from genome assembly GCA_037783415.1 of Leptasterias polaris. Taxonomy (NCBI): domain Eukaryota; kingdom Metazoa; phylum Echinodermata; class Asteroidea; order Forcipulatida; family Asteriidae; genus Leptasterias; species Leptasterias polaris. The sequence goes on along the minus strand of JAZGTN010000176.1, from coordinate 452,377 downwards.
TTCGGGGGTTCGCCAGCCGCGTATTCAGGAAAATTAGAATCCATGCAGTAAAAGGCGGTGAAATTTCTGTCTCCCATTTTTCTAATTTTAACGAATTTTTTAATAATCTTGCTTTTTGAGTACAATGTTTTCGCAATTATTAAAAAAAATATCGTTGACCATACTTGAAGAAAGAATTAGAAGATTTGGCGGCCTAATACTCACTAATTAGGCCGCCAAATCTTCTAATTCTTTAGCCGCGACAATTAGGACCTCATCATACAGACCATAATTAAAAACTGTTGGAAAACTTGCACTTACTGTAAAGTAAATGTACCCTTCATGTTGCATAAAATATTAATTTTTATTGCATAATCTGATAGACCACACCACTGGGCACACTTAATTTTGGAGGTGATTAAATCAGATCACTAATTAATACCTAATTAGCCGTTAGAATACACGCCATTTTCTATCACAAGTTAGGATATGTACACAAGACTCTATAATTAATGTACCCGCCGTAAAGTAAATGTACCCTTCATGTTGCACAACATGTTAAATTTTATTCCATAATCTGATAGACCAAACCACTGGCCACACTTAATTTTGGAGGTGATTAAATAGGATCACTAATTAATAACTAATTAGCCGTTAGAATACACGCCATTTCTATTACAGTATTATGTTTTCCATTCAATGAAGTTTATTTATTTTTCGATGGATATGCATTGAAACTCCAGAATGTGTACTGGATACACATGTATAACAATTTTCTTGTAAATAGTCACAAACTGAACTGATAGTTTAAAAGACTATCACTAACAATTCAAAAATAAATTTTATCAAACTACGCCTGCTTGCTACCTTTTTGTGGTGCCGATAACTGAAGCAACATCATTTGTCATGATTATGATGGGCATAAGAACCTACAGTTTACACGATGTGCAATTTATTGGCGAAATGACGTTGACATGTTTTGTGTTTCCGATACTTTTGGGTAAAATGGGCGTGGGTAGTAAAAGGGAGTGTCTCATGAGTCTCATTATATACAAGCCCCATGAATTCCAAAATCTTCCTAGTAACTTCTTTGTTTTTATTGCAGTTTATTACTCACTTTATTTGTGTCCAAACCTGAATTGATTGAATTGAATCGGTATGGTCGATATCTAGACGAAATTTGAAACAAGAACGACTGATAGAGACCCCCTTTACGCACAACAGACCCTGCAGTAGAAACGACAACAAAATTGCGACCTTGAGAGTTGCCCAGAAAATTGCATGCGTTTGTTCAACAACGATGTACCTCTAGATTTGATTTTGATTTTGATTTTAACAATAAATACTGAAAAAGGGATGTGTCTTCTAAATTACAGATGCATTAGGCCTGTACTAAGATGTTAAATTGGTCTCAGTCGCATGTTCTGTCCACTTTGTGTAATCAGTGTAGGTTATATATAACAAAGCAAATGTACATGCAAACTGCAGCAAAGGAAAGAGACGCTATGAATTTGTATGATTTTTAAATTAATTTTAACATTCCGAAACGTTTCGTATTTTACAGAATAGGAAGAGTACATTTCCTTGCTTTTCCTTTTGCTTTGTGTTGTAAAAATGTATTTACTTATTGTTTAATTACCCAGGTAGCAAGCCCATATGGAAGCCGGATAGTGCCAGGAAATCAGAAGTGAAATATTTTTTCATGAGCGCGATAATATTTTTTTTGACCATTTATCTGGCGGCCGCCACTTACTATCCGGCGGCCGCCACTTAATTATCCGGCGGCCGCCACTTATTATCCGGCGACCGCCACTTAATTAAGTGGCGGCCGCCACTTATTATCCGGCGGCCGCCACTTAATTATCCGGCGGCCGCCGGATAATAAGTGGCGGCCGCCAGATAAATGGTACAAAAAAAATATTATCGCGCTCATGAAAAAATATTTCACTTCTTATTTCCTGGCACTATCCGGCTTCCGTACTACCTATAGCTTCGATGACTCACTTTTCAAATGAAAATTAAGTAGTTGCTTGTTAAAGCTACAACTCGTGTAGTAAATTCGCATACGCCTGTAATTGCGTAATGTTTAATTAGATGTGCCTGAGCTGATCAGTTAATTGGGGGAGCCTAGTATACGCATACTTTGGATATCGGAAGACATACATTATATGCATAGGCATATGTGAAGGGAATTAAGATTTCACGATTTTACGATGAAACATTACAATTTAAAACGAAGTAGGCCTAATAACACGAAAATTCGTGATTCCATCCGCACTGTCAAGGATGATCGTCAACAAGTTTTTTTTTATATAACTTGGTGCCTGTTTGCACCAATATATAATTTTTTTCCCAGCACCAACTGACTTCAGCTGGTGGGGTGGGGGGGGGGGGGGGGGGGGGGGGGAGCTTAACGGGGGCACGAAGGTTGAAGTGTATCAAATTTGCACGAAGTAATTGCAAATTGCGCCTGAGTAATAGCACAAATTGAAGTGTGCGCGCACAAATTTAAATCGTGCTGTGAAGTTCGCGCACTGCATGCCCAACTCTCTGCACTTACATGTAGTTTATAAGATTGTTGTGCTGCCGATGTCCTAGTCTTGGTGCAAGACGTCCCTGTTCTGTATTTCTACGATCCGCCCCATTACAAATTGCCGCCAATAGAGGGCGCTATCATTCCACGAACCCGCTTATAGGGCGCACCCCTCTAAATAATCTCCCATAGGAACCAATGCTAAATGATAATTATTCAAAAATACTCAAAAAATCGTGTAAGTCTCTCAGCCTCTTGAAAACCAATCAGACATATTTCCGGACAACTAAACTTCAGAATTCTTTTCAATTTTTGGCAGGTCAGCCGTTTGGAATTTTTGCTAACTACCCCAGAAGAAAAAAACACGATTTTTTTTTTTTTTCCAAAACCGACTTGCTGCCAGTTTTCGTGAAGCACTTCTCCACTTCCCCGGTCAAATAGGGCCAACTTTAACGCCTAAATTTATCAAGTCTCCTCAAAAGTTGAAGCACAGAACCCCCAGGTTGTGATAGATTTTTATATTTACACAATCTATTAATTGCATGACCCCCAAAACGTTATAATTAAAAATAAGTTGTGGGTTTACAAATTATGATAAGTAGCTTGGCGCATTAATTCTGGCTTATTTAGTGTGGTGCACCCTATAAGGGCACTTAATTATTCTTTATGGTTAAAAAATTATGCTTAAATTGTTGAGAATAAGTCACTGACTTGATATCTGGAAAAAAAAATGTGAAATGTTATTGCGTTCGTCTACAACAAGGTCAAACATGTTGGAGCATTTACATGTACTCTAAGCACTATGCGAGAAGAAAAACCTGCACGACACACTGTGTACATTCTAAGGACAAGTCAGAAGTTATATCCAAGTCCTCACTCAAAAAGTTATTAACATGTCTCTTTTTTATCACAGGATCATAAAAACCTTACAAGTTATTTAATTAATCATTAAGAAGGGGTTAATTGGCATGAACAAGCTGTAAACATGGAAGGGGGCTGGCCGGGGGGGGGGGGGGGGGGGGGGGGTCACATTTTGCTTTCCCTTTAATTATTCTAACCATGCATTCATATTAGTCTAAAATGGGGAGCTTTATAAAATCTAGAAAACACATAGGTCACTTTTTGTACATTTAACTGCCCTTTCAAATTGTATTCTACCTCTGGAACGGGGTAAAAGGGGGAAAGGGTGGGCGGGGCGTGGGCGGGGCATGTTGAAAAAGGCCAAACCATTATGATTGTTTCTGGTTGATGGGGACAAGTTATAACTCTATCCAGAAACAGATGGCTATTATCTTAGACAATTCCCCTGGGATGGGGGCCTTTTCACAGGTCCTACTGTCCAATATGGAGAATTGGCAATGGTTTTATCTTGATGAATTTTTGTGAAATTTATCTGAAATTGAAAAAAAAAAAAAAAAAAAAAAATTGTTTGGCATATCGGCCGAAATTTGTGCGTTCAGCGTAGTGTCGGCCCTGATACGCTAGCTTGTGCATCGGGAGAACTCTAAAAGTATTTTTGCTTTAGACCACAATTAATGTGAGATCACTTATGATGGATGCCATTCAATGTTTGTAACAAATCCATTGCCATAAAAATGGGTAGAGCTAGACGCGGCATTTTCAAGATGCAAAAAACTTGGTTCAAGCCGAAAAATAAATTTAATTCACTACAAGACAAAGGCAGTGAAACTCAAAGTATACCTACACCACGGTATGTCAGGCCAACCCATCAGCAGTTGAGTTTAGCCGCCCCAAATACGGAGCGAGGAGATTTCTGCCACATTGCAGCACAGATGGAACAAGACAACCGCAGAAATGTGATGCTCCTTCGCCCAAAAGTTGTAGAAATGGCTCCAGTTGACAAGATCCAGCTCAAGGGAGTGATCCCAATAGCCAACAAATGTGGCCAGCCACTGCCCAAGAGAGGAACTGATCACCAAGGAGGAGGTTATCGTTTTGTAGACATCAACTCAGCTCTAGAGCTGGGTGCACAAGCTGTACTTGATCATCAACAAACACATCCTAAGTGTGATGGTCAACCTAAACTATTGGCTGAGGCAGAAGAGCGTAGAGGTTTAGCCGTCTCAGAGGTAATGTCCTGCAAAAAGTGTGGTTTTAAAACACAAAAGACAAAACTTTACAGTGAGATAGCTAACGAGGGTAGGAAGCGGGGACGACGCACTGCAACCCCAAACATGTCTTTCCAAGTTGGCCTGCAGAACACTGGCATTGCAACCGCAGGTGCGAGGAGGCTCTTGACATCAATGGACACAGCTGTACCATGCACTAGTGGGCTGCAAAAAATTTCGAACAAATGTGGTGAAATTATCAAAAATGAAAATATCAGAGACATGGCAGACAAGAGGAAACTAGTGAAAGACATCCGTGAGCTCCAAGGCTTTGAACGAGAAAGTCCAATTGCAGTTGAAATGGACAGGCAGTATAATAATCCCCTGCGCAACTGTAGGAAAAAAACCCCATTTGTTCCTGCAACACAGACAAGAGACACCGTGTGCGAGAACGCAACTACTTCAAAGTTTGTTATAATGTACCATCAAGAAAACAAGCTTTGTAAAAGTGGTGAAATGTCACCATCATCATTCGGTCAACAATGCACATCCGCTAAGCACGGCGACAAGTGCACAGCTACTCGTCCAGCGCATTTCAATATGGGAGATGAGAGAGAAGGGGGTGTTCGATGTGCGACTAAACTTTTGGAGTGCACGGAACCAGTTCTTGTGGATAGAATAACAACAGACGCTGACGGCTGTCTAGCAAAAGGAATGAATTCTGTCATGAGAAGAAGAACGGGAAAGGAAATGGAAAGTCTGCTGGACCCATCCCACTTGAACCGCTCGCTTTGTGCGGCAGTCAGCCGAGCAAACTTTAGCAGTGACATGTTCCCTGGGAACAGTGCAAGAGACCGAAACAGAGTACAGGACCGATTTGCTGATGACGTGAGTCACAGAGCACAGGCTGAGGCACACCATATTTCCATTAAATGCGGAAATGACACAGCAAGCATGAAAAGACTGGCTGCAAAGGCGATTGATGCAATTCCGAACTGCTACATGGGAGACCATGAGAAATGCAAACAAAATTCTCATGTTTGCAACGGTAAATACAAGTACCCATACCTCTCTCGCTATGTCCGCGGCAGATTTATTTTAACATCTAAAGATGAGGAAATCTTAAAAACAATTTTGGAAAAACGCATAGGAGACGAAGCGATAGAGAGAACCAAGTACAGAACAAGTTCCCAGAAGTCTGAATCCATGAATCATGCCTACGCCATGACAAATCCAAAAGGAACACTAACCTTTTCAAGGAACGGAGCTTCAAGAGATCACAGCGCCATCCATCTGGTGAACAACCAACATGCAAACTCTATTATCAAAAAGTGTGAGGCAACTCATTGCCCCATTACTGCTGGATCACCCGCTGCAAAAGCCCTCGATGCAATGGACAAAAAACAACAATATCACAAAAAACGTGTTATGGGAAAGATCTACAAAAAGCGACGAGCACAGTGTCGAGCTGAACGATATCACACTTACTATGCTAAACAAAATTTGTATCAACCTGGCCAACTAAATCCAAAGTCACAGGACACTAACTCATCGTATAACTATGAGGGGCCAAAGATTCACAAGGAGCACAATTACAGCAGAATGTTCTCAAAATGGAAAAACCGATAGAGTGTAACTCTAATTGAATCACTTGACTTTTCCGGAAACTTGACATTCATAATAATGCAATGTTTACACCTCCCCCACTCTTCTTGTTCAGTTATTAGTTAATACCAACCATGCCATGTAATGTATGATGATGATGTTTACAACATGTTTATTTCTTCCTAATTGAGGAAGCAACCAGCCGCTGTTGACCCATGATTTTCTTGAAAGTGACTTACCATCACAGTCTCATCAAATAGTCATACACGATAGTCGTACCGTCGATCGTAGTTTGTCCCGTCTTACACACTGTATACTGTTAAGTGTGTAGGAATAGGATGCCTAAAAAAAAAGCAAGCCACTCTTTGAAAACGTTGAATTATTCTGTTAACAAGTGACAATGTTATTGCTATCTATATTTTATTATAATTACTGTTTGCAGCCAGAGGAGTGATGTTTTCACGAACAATAAAAAAAACCCGGCGATAACTGACGAAAGAAGTCTCAAACAACTCATTTCTGTCACGCCTGCAATTGTAAACAAACGGCAGACATGTTTAAATCCCAACAAAAATGGCTGCAAGGGCGCCACCATGTTGTATATATAGGGCGCACCCCTCTAAATAATCTCCCATAGGAACCAATGCTAAATGATAATTATTCAAAAATACTCAAAAAATCGTGTAAGTCTCTCAGCCTCTTGAAAACCAATCAGACATATTTCCGGACAACTAAACTTCAGAATTCTTTTCAATTTTTGGCAGGTCAGCCGTTTGGAATTTTTGCTAACTACCCCAGAAGAAAAAAACACGATTTTTTTTTTTTTTCCAAAACCGACTTGCTGCCAGTTTTCGTGAAGCACTTCTCCACTTCCCCGGTCAAATAGGGCCAACTTTAACGCCTAAATTTATCAAGTCTCCTCAAAAGTTGAAGCACAGAACCCCCAGGTTGTGATAGATTTTTATATTTACACAATCTATTAATTGCATGACCCCCAAAACGTTATAATTAAAAATAAGTTGTGGGTTTACAAATTATGATAAGTAGCTTGGCGCATTAATTCTGGCTTATTTAGTGTGGTGCACCCATCACACCCACGAACCGCGTCCCCGCGCGCAGCTACTGACCAAAGGTCGTATAGCGCAGTACACTGTCCACTATCGATCACTCTGACGCCTTGACCCAAGGGAAGACTAGCTAGCTGGCTGCGCACGTGTGATCCGTACACAATCGTAAACACACACGAGTCTGTACATTGTCACTGTGGTGGTGTAAATTTAACCGAGAAACGAATACACCCATTTTGTGTCGACAAAAGAGAAAATGAGTGGGCACTTGGAGAACATTGCTACATTAGATGGCCATTTAGATCGTGTATGGCATGTTGCTTGGAATCCAAGTGGTACTCTTCTTGCTAGCTGTGGGGGCGACAAAACTGTCCGAATTTGGGGCAAAGGCCAAGGACACAATGTCGGTGGTACTGCCACTGGTAAGCAAAATTAAAAACTAACACAACACTAAACACAGTAAAGCAGCTGTCATTGTTCCGGCCCAATTTTTGAATCGTCCCAACTGCTGGTCACAACTTGATAGCACTTGGGGATACCACCTTACCAGTCAACTCGGTCTGACGATTCAACTCGGTCCCCCGGTCCCAAGTCATGTCATTCTCAGTCTAGTCCCAAGTCAACTCGGACTGAACGTTTAAATCATGGAAGTATAAATATGAAGCATCTATGAATGAAGTGAGCACTAAGCCTGTGCTTTAAATAATTGTCATACATTGAATTTTACTGTTTCATACTATTTATTATTTATTATTAATATTATTTTTTTTTTTTAAATGATAGGCACTGACTTATGCCATGGTGTCCATACAGGTACATGGTTTATTGTTTTGAATGATTGTCAGTTAAAACTATTGTTTTGTTCACATTGTTAATCAACCAAACATCTTACATTATTTTGTAAATTATTTATTTTCGTAATATTTATATGTTGATGGAATTTTAACATATTTTATAGCTATGCTACATGTAAATAGTTTTTATTTTCTATGTTTTACTGGAAAATGATGTTCTTGTTTTCTTACATATTGGAACAAAACATGTACATTGTAGACTACACAAGCTGCAATGGAACGTTCATTATAGATACAATTTAGTTTCACCTTAATTACCTAAATCATCTTTTAGATAACGCCAAAACATGTCTTTTAACAGTGATTATTATTAATTTGTGTGTCACAGCCAATTACTTCCCGCCACTTCCCATCAATCACTCTTCATTTAACTGTTCAATCTGAGTTGACTTGGGACTGAGATGACTTGGGACTGAGATAAACCAAGACTGAGTTGACAATTGGGACCGAGATGACTTAGGACCGAGATGACTTGGGACCAAATTGACTCGGAATGAGTTGACCATAATTTGTAAATGGGACTGCCCAACTATACCTGGGATTGCCTGATACTGCGATAGTGACAGTGACACTGACTGATTGAATGATAGTAAAGTGACAGTGATAGAATACTGATAAAATAGTGATGTACATTTAAACCTCAATAAATTGGACTTCTAAACTCTTAAGTTTCTTCGATCTTAAAACACCCCAATACTGTTTTTCGTTGTTATTTTGTTTTCCCTATTATTTGGCCCTTGGCCGCGATGGAAAATGTATTTTTTAAAATGATTTCAATAAACCAAGAATAATAATAATACCACCGAGTATCAGCCCTTTCTGCCAGCTTACAGATTTCTAATATTCTAAATTGTTCTGAGGAGTTCAACCAACCTTAAATGATTTATTAACTATAAAGCCAAACAATTGTTTTTTAACATCAATTATGTCACACTCATTTTCTCCCATGAGAGAGTGTTTGGTCTTTTATAATTGTTGACATGTAAATGTAATCCCCTCTACAAATTCGCGTTCGAGGGTCACGGTCGCGGGTCGCAGGAGGTTTTGAAGCCATGGCAAAATGAGAAAAACTTGAAACTTATTTCAAGTGGAAAACACTTTACCATGAAAGTTCTGAATAAAATAAACGTTATATTCTTATGCACCGGCAATTCAGACCAAAACAGAAAGAAAAACATTATATAATTATAAATATAACATTGTTTTGCTTCTTAAAAAACCCTTTTTTTCCAGAACTAATTTAGACAGATGATGTCGTTTTAAAACATACACACATCTTTGAGTATACAACGGACAATGTGCAAAAAACAAGTAACATGCAAATGTGCTTGTACATGGCTGATGGACGCGAGATAATTGTAGGATCCTGCCAATAAGTAATTTTAGGAGCTTTCAGCGTTGTAGCCACGCCGGTCGGCGCCGGTCGGGTGTAACCGGCATTTGCTATTGCCGACCGCCACACAGACTAGATGAACATCCTACCGACCGGCACAAAATGCAACAAAGTTACAATAAAATGAACTACCTCTTTTACACAGTCGATCGCTTGTTCAGTTTGAACGGTAAACTTGTTTTTCCCCAGTTGTCAATGATTAAATAAAACACATTTTCAACCCAAAGGAAGCCGACAGTTGGATGTCCTTTTCTTTAATGTTAGCCCCAGACAGCTGGACACTATAGATAGGTTGCAGTATGACGTAAGTCGGCCATCTTTACGGGCAATTTGGAACACACAGTCCCGCGTTACGCGTGAGAACGGCGTGCAGCACGCGCACATTTCACCAAACTCATTGCATGATTGGTTAATGATTGACGCGGCTGCGTTAATAATTTGAGCGCTTGACGCGCCTGCAAGCCAAAATGCGATTTGCCCGTAAAGATGGCGTCTACTGGGAACTATCTATCCAGACATGTCAGGGAGAATGATTGACCCTCCAATTGAGACCCAATTACTCTTATCTATAATCCTCTGCAGTTTGTTACACAATTGTTTTAGTTTGCAATACTCTTGCTTCACTCAAAAGACAAGCCGCGTGCGTGGTGTCTTTGTAGCTAATCCTCTACAGTTGTTATACAATTGTTTTACTTTGTAATACTCTTGCTTTACTCCAAAGCGAGCCGCGTGCGCGGTGTCTGTGTGGTGTTGTGACCTGGTTTTGTGACTCTTCGGAGTGGGTTTCGTGTTCTTTTAAACCTGGAAAGTGTGTTGACATCTGCTGGCTTTTAGATTTAATGTTTGTTTTTGAATAAGATATGATTTATTAACATTTTATTCATGCAAATTGTTCCATCGGGTTTACCACCCATGGGGAAACCCCTGGCCAATTTTCAAAATAGTATTTTTTGGTAAATTGCTTTTTTCAGAGTACAACTAATAGTTTATTTATAGCCTTCAGGCCTTTGTTAAAATAACATGTTTGGCCTTTGTGCTCTATCTACTGGCTTTGGAGCCCTCCAAAATTTTGTTTGCTCCAAGACCAAAGTGGCCTTGCCCTAAAAATGTTGAAGTTTTAAATAACAGATTTACATACCTTAAAATGCATTACAAAAATCATGTCTCAGAAAACCCATACAAATCCATTTTTAAAGCAGCAAAATTAAAAGCTTCGCTCTATTTTGATTGTAAATTAGCCGGCACTCAAAAAGTTCTAGCTACAACCCAAAGCTTCCTTCGGCTTGGTTAATTGAGAGAATTGTTGAAATCGTGGCAAGGAGGTTGTCTAGCTTTGGTCTGGGTATGCTAAACTGTGATGCCTCAGAATCGATAATGAGGCCTAAGCATTGTATTTCCTTTGTAGTCGTGTTTTGAACGATGCACCCGTTTGCTATTGCGGAGTTAAGGTCAGATGATATAATGAGGCCATCATCTATGTACATAAATGCCTGGATTCCTTGCCTGCGCCAGAAATTTACGAGAGGTCTGTTGAGTTTGTTGAATAAGTGACAGGCTGCTTAGGCCAAAAGGAAGAACTGAGAAAGTATAATATCTTATGGATTTGAGGCATTGCTAGTCCCGGCCGATTTCCTACCTCCCGCCCAGGTAGTAGTTAATAAGCAGGACAGTTCTTTTCAGAACTGAGAAGTCTCCCGAAGTCTCCCAAATTCTGAATAATCTAGCAAGACAAGTTCTCAAAGAACAAAATCTACCTACATGTAGCAAGGCACATGGTGTTACCGCAAACCATACATATAATATCTTAGTATTGAATCAAGGTGAAGCCACGAGAAACCTAGATATTTCTGGTGTGGTGGAAAGATATCAACGTGTTGGTAACCTGATTCTAAGTCAAATGAAAAATAGAATTGATCGTGGGCTAGAGATGGGGCAATGTGGTGCAAATCTTCAAATTTGAATTTTGTTTTCCAAAGAAACTTATTTGGGTGTCTCAAATCTAGCACCAAATGGAGTTTCTTCCCTTCGGCCACTGTCGTGGGGGGGGGGGGGGGGGGGGTTACAACAATAAGGAATGGAGGAAGTTTCAACTATGCATTTTTTGCGAATCAAGTCGGTGATACATGTAGCTGTCAGAACAAAGTGAGAATTATTAAAACTAGATCAATTGTTTTTCATTACATACAGGCGGGGTTCCAAATAAATGGTAGCTTGTAACCTGATTCTATGACATCCAGTATAAAATGACTGGCTTTAAGGTAATCTCTCCAATACGAAGCGCAAGGTTTCAGTTTAACTTTGACCCCTATGAGTACGTCTTTGGTTGTCACCGTGAGGGAAGCTTCCATCTCCCAGTCTCTATAGGCGGGCTGTGTCAGAGACTCTGTCATGTCCGTGGACTGCTTGTTGTCTCGTCTGCCGGAGTGCTTGTAGGGAGGGGCAGCTGGTGCGGACATGGTAGGCAATCCCGCACTGGAAACATGTGCGGTACTCTGAGCGGTAGGATGTACTGGTCCCAAAGGGGCGAAAAGAATCAGGAGCAGCAGGTTGGCGAGCGGGGAACTGACGAGGCTTGGCCTTTGCTTTTTGCATTCTCTGCCTTCCTTGTTGCCGCCGATTTTTCTGCTTTCTTGAGCATTTTCTCGTCGCCGGAGTCGTCTGCGAGGACGTCGGTGACGTACTCTTTGACCGTTGCCCATCCTTGAGAGGAAAGGTTTGCCAGCTTAATAAGCTTTTTTTGTTGTTTGACGGCGTCCAGTATACCCGGGAGTAACCCTTTTGCTGTGTCAATGTCGCTGACATTGAGTGAAGCTACTGAGGATTCTGCTAATGCCTTGATTTTTTCAGAGTGTTTGTACTGGTCTTTGTTGCTGTCGCTCTTGAAATTGAAGGCATCATCACCTGCTGTGCCGTGCTTCTTAAACATGTTAAACGTGGACTTGATCTTGGAGTCTATAGAGCTTGCCAAATTTCTACTAGCCATAATAGCAAGCAAAATCTCTTGATTTGAGGCGTTTTCAGGGGTAAACATCACGTCATTCTCTAATTGAACTGGACGAAATTTCGTGATGCGAGGGTTATAGCTGCTCAACCGAGAATGAGTTGAACAATCAACTCCTCGGTGAATATGTATAAAGTACAATGTTAAGTGGGTTTCATAATATGTAAGAATGCGCTCTAATGAGCGTCGTACCGCGCAAATAACGTGCAGTGGGTGGGTTTCAAAAAGGAGTCTTCATACATGTTGTAAATTCATACATTTCTACTAAATGATTGGCCTTTTCTTGAACATGAGTACACTTCACCGACTGTTTTATTTTCATACCTATTACCAGTAGATGTAGTCACGAATTGGGTGTGCAAGGCAGTGCTTCAAGATGGTCATTCCCGTACAGTTCGACGAGTCAGCTGGTCTCCATGTGGTAATTTGCTGGCATCAGCAAGTTTTGATGGCACTACAAGTATATGGAACCAAAAGAATGGAGACTTTGAATGTGTAACTACATTGGAAGGACATGAAAATGAAGTGAAAAGTGTGACATGGGCTCCATCAGGATCATTACTTGCAACATGCAGCAGAGACAAGAGTGTGTGGATATGGGAAGGTGTGTATACATACATGATTGTGCTTGATGAACTTAATATTAAAATAACAGTAATGGTTTTTCTTGGGAACTGCTCCTGAAGAAGAAAAACAATCACACAAAAAGAAATTTCTGTTTGACCAAATGAAGAACAGCAGCTTTAAATTTTGTGTGTGTGCAGGAGTCGATTTTAGCATAACTTTGTGCAACTGCGTAAGTTAATTTGCGCAATTTTGTTTTCGTAATTTGAGCCACAAAGTTAAGATCCATTTCAAAAAACTTACACAATATTGCACAAGTCAAGAGTTTTATGCCATAAATGTGACATAGCTTATGCACTTGGTTGATGGCGCAAGTTGATTATTTTGAAATTTTTGCCAAAGGCAAAAAGAGATTTATCTGGGGTCGCTATCTTTCGGCAGTGACGTTAAAGTGTTTTCTGAATGGCCTCAATAATGTTGTCTTAAAAACCTTGTCTTCCTTTTAAGGTTGGGTCTTAGATTGGTTTTTTGTCGATGTAATGCTGATTTATAGGCCAAATTTTCAATAAAGATTCAATAATATTAGTCACCTGTAAAAGGTTCAGCTGAAAACAGTGTTTTAGCGAGAGATTTACCGAGGTGACAGCGGGTACCAAGTACCAACAGCAGCTCTGAATCTCCAAAAGTCACCTTTACATGTACATGTAGGTGATTAAAATTTTCAAAGATTTAAATTTGTTGAGATACTTTGATTGATTTCTAATCGACAGGGGCAATTCAGACAAATAATTTCACAGTATGCTTACTATCATTACCATATATAAACAGGTAGGCTTTTGGATAAAATTCCCATTCCCCCAAAAAATTTGAGGTCATTACCAAAGTATGACCCTGCCTTTAAACTCACTGTTTACAAGGGATTTTTTATAATTTTTACATTTTTGTATGAACCTTTTATAACCGGCCTTTTACTTTTTGGTTAAGAAAAGTGGTGCTTTTTGGTTGTAATCTTCTCTGTATACATAAAATTTGCTGAATGGTGTCTGTCTGTCTGTGTGTCTGTATGTTATTGTGAAGCGCAAGGTTTCTACAGAATTCTATATTAAACCTCGCGAAATTTGCATAATTTCTTCAACTTCGACAAGCAATAAACAAAACGCATTCAGAATTGACCAAGTGTGAGCAGAAAAGCCAAATATTCATGGATTTTGCGGGCCTTTTTCACTCATGGTATGGGCTGTAAGTTGCTGCATGCAGTGTAAACAAAAGCCATACATGTATGTCCACATTTGTTCACTGTTCTCATAGAACAAGCGTTGCTCTGTTGCTTTGTGCAGTGAGCAGTGTTTTGTATTGTATGCATGGGGGTGTCTATCTGTCATTAAAACCTAGGATTTTAACAAAAGGGATCAGGGTGTTTTGGCAGGGCAACGTCCTCGCTTCATTATCGATATTGAAACCAATGGGCACATTGCTTAGAAAACTAAATCAAAACAATGGGAGAACTAAGAGAAGTCATTGACTTATAGTTTCAAAAAATGTGTTTATGTGTCATGTTCAAACAGTCGCTCTGATGGAAACAAACTCGGGTCCTTCTAAGAATGGGGAAGTGCTTTTGAAAGGAAGGGTCTACACACATTAATTAATTTGCCCAATGATGTCTGTGTGTGTGTGCTTAGCTGTATGATATTTGAACTCCTCTGAATTCTGTGATAAACCTCGGGAATCTGCACAGGAAAAGTGAACCTTGATTTCATCTTGAACCTACATTTGTAGAGAAACAATGAACAAAATTCCTTTCAGAATTGACCAAACACCTAAAAAAGCAATACCTCAAAAAAGGCTACTTACATAGGTGTAACTGGGTTCTTTTACCATGTTTACATGCATTACACAACACACGGGACCAATGGCTTTCATCCATCTCGAAGGACGAAGTATAGGGGTGTCTGAACTGATATTAGGTCTACATAATATTTTACACGTCAAAATATTTACATGTAAGTGTACTAACCACCCAATTTAAATCTAACTCAGCTGGGACCTGTGCGTATAATGTAGGCTTCCCGCTAGTTTTATACAATTTATGGAAAACACTTTTGTGTCGATCGTTATTCATTTGTCAAATTGAATGCAGTGATCCTGATAAAAATACACTGGTGCTTATCAAATCTATTCTGAGTTTTTCATTTCATACAAGTCTGCATTAGACAATAGACTCATTGCAGCCTTGAATCGTACTGTTGTAATGGAAAAGAGCATGCAATAGTGTTGTCTGTCCAAGCATGACTGGTGTTACAATCCAAATATCTCCAAACTATCTGTGAATATAAATCAAACAAGGTGACACTGATTTAAAGAACACAGAATCAAAGAGATTTAATTATAAAACTATCAACCACTTCAAATATCAATTTAACAAACGTACAATGATTAAGTTAAACAAATGTATGTAGAAAAGATCTTATACAAAATAAGAACATCTTACGGGCGAATACTTCAACAGGGTCGAGATACAGGTGAGGACTTCAGCAACAGAAGATACAGCAGCGAGGATCAAATACACTCTGGCAAACGGTCAACTCCAGGGGGAAAAAAAGTTCTCTGCCGATGTGACTATAAGCTATCACAGGGTGAACTCACTCCGACAAATGTCCAGAAGAAGACGAAACAACAACGGGTACACAATTTGACACCCATCACAAAATATGGGGAAGACCCCCAAAAACCTGAACTGTAGATTTAGTTCGAAAATGTCCTTTCCGGATTTAAATTCAGCTCTCCACTGCACTCTCGGTCAAAAATGAACGCATTCAAAATGCTCCTTCAAACGAGTCGTATAAAAACACAGAGGTCGTAGCTTCCACCAGTCTTGATATTTGTGTCCTGTCGAAAGATTCTCCCAGCCCGAATATAAAGGATTTGTAATATTTTCTAGAAAGTACATGTACTAAAACTAACTTTGAAGTTCCAGAGCCTTGTAAAACACAATTCATCCATCCATTACGGTTAGCGCCGCCCACTAGGGTCAACGGACTTACCCACAGAGAATAATTGACAGCGTGCGCTGCACGTATAAAGTATTTTACATGCATAAGGGTTGCATAACATCTCCTCCTATAAAATAAGAAAATTTATACAATGATATATTTTTATTTTTATAGAAATTCTAACATAAACTTCAAAATTATTTCAAAGTTAAATAGTTATGTCTGACTGAGACATTTTACCGTAGTCTAGAGCAATAATCTTACTAACACTGTTACTGGGTTAGCACAGAAAAAATTCTAATTGTGTCTACATGTATGTACATTACTCTAAACTCTGGACAGAGCATCCACAATTACATTGCTCTTTCAAGCAATACATGTATAAACAATCTTGAGTGGATATGGTTGCAAAATCAATCTCCACCATGTCCACCGGAATAATCTCTGGTTCTAAGTCTTGAACTTTTTCAAAAACACAAGTGGGTTGTGATCAGTGTAAGTTATCGTCTCCCCAGCACCACTCAGTACATACACTTCAAAGTGTTGTAGGGTAAGGACCAAACCTAATGCCTCTTTTTCGATTTTGCCTGGTATTTGTTCAATTTCTTTGAGAAATAACTGATAGGTCGCTCGATTTCTGACTCATTGTCTTGTCAAAGTTTGGCAAAATTATCAAACGCATTTTGACAGGAGTCTGACCAAACGAACTTTACATTCTTTTGTAAAAGTTGAGTCAATAGAGTCGCAATAGCGCTAAAGTTCGGAACAAACTTTCTTTAAAATCCACTCATACCCAGGACTCTCATCAATACCCTCTTTCCTGTGGGCACAGGAAAGTCTTGAAAGGCTTTAATATTTGCTACTCGGGGTAGCATCGTTTTGCATTGGTAGAGTCGTAGAGACCATCGGGTGTCACAAATTCAGAAATGTCTTTGGCTCGGTCAGTCAAGGGCACTTGCCAATAACCTTTTAACAGATTTATTTTACTGACATATGCAGAATTTTCCACTTGATCAATACAGTCTTCCAACCTTGGGATCGGATAAGAATCCTTCTTAGTTTCTGTATTGACTTTTCTATAATCTATATACAAAATCTACCAGTATTGTCTGGTTTTGGAACCATGACAATGCGAGAACTCCAAGAACTCTAACTAGGTTCTATAATGTCATGCTCTATCATGAATTTAATCTCTTCTTGAACCTTGGCTAACTTGTCAGGGTTATTAAGTCAGTAGGGAGCTTTTTTTCTAGGTCTAGATTCTCCTACATCATGAACTGCTACCGATGTACAACCGGGTTTGTCAGAACAAACATGCTTGTACCTTTGGAGTAGGTTTGATAAGGATTTCGTTCAAGTTAGCAAGAATTTCAGAGTTAGAAAGCTGAACAGCTTAAAATCCAAGTTCAGACGCTTTTGTCTTGAGGTCTTCATTGGATGAGTTGTCATCGTCAGGTTTTGCCTCAATCACAGGTACCCCCACTGGTTGGCCAGAATTATCACTCTCATAATACTTCTTAAGCATGTTAACATGACAAACTCTATGGCTCTTTCTTCGGTTTGGGGTACTGATTACATAATTAACATCACTGAGTTTCTTTTTGACACAGGAGGGCCCACTAAAATTCACTTTAAGGAGATCGCCAGGCAGAGGCAACAGAACTAGCACTTTTTCGCCGGGTTTAAAGATGCAGACTTCAGATTTCTTGTCTGCTCTTGTCTCCATGACCCGTTGAGACACCTTCAGATGTTCTTGTGCCACAGAACATGCCTTGACAACCTCTCTTTAACCCTCTTGCTGTCTGACCATTCAATACCATTCACTGTGGTTTTGAATGATAGATAAGCTATGCCAGCCTTGCAATATGATACCACGAGGGAATGCATGTACACAGTACACAGTTAGTTCTGTGCACAGTTGTGCCACCATACACAACTTTGGCAGTTGAATGGTTTCAAATGGTTGGTCAACTCGCTTGAAAATGTTGCGAACAGTAGGAGGGTTAAAGTTTGACACATAGTCGAGCAGATTTGTCTCATACTCCTGTGACAAAAATCTCTCCTTAATGAGTTTCAATAGCCCCCTCACCTCATGACCGCAGACCAACGCAAATGTGGTAAAGCCAGTTGACTTGTTCAGAGAGTCTCTGGTTGAAAGCAACAGAAAAGGAATTCCTTTGTCGCAATCTTCTGGGAAATCTTCGCAGTATGCCCTTATCATGTTATTGAGGGTTTGGTGGTACCTCTCCAGAGCACCTTGAGACTGCGAGTGATATGCAGATGATTTTAACTGCCTGATTCCCAGCTCACGCAGAAGTTCTTGAAACACACTCGACATGCAGTTAGACCCCTGATTGGACTGCACTTCTTTCGGTAAACCATATCTTGTGAAAAACTGCATAAGAGCCTCAACAACAACTTTGGCTGTTATCTTCCTCAGTGGAATTGCCTCTGGAAATCTGGTTGACAAATCCATGAAGTCAACAAATAGAGGACCCACACAATCCACCAGGACTCTTGTAAACGGCCCATCAACTGCAGGAATCAGTATCATTGGTGCAGGCTTGATATGATGGCTGTGGCTCTCCCACCATCTGACAAGTATGGCACGTCTTGCAGAATTCCACCACATCTTGGTGTAACTTAGGCCATTAAAAATGATCCATATGACTCTAGCTTGAGTCTTTCTGATGCCAAGATGACCCGCGACCGGAATCTCGTGAGCAATTCTCAAGACCTCATCTTGGTAATACTGAGGAATAACAATTTGATGAACAATACTCCATTCTTCATCAGCTGGTCTCTGGGTATAGGTCTCCATTTCCTCATTAACATGCCAGACTTGATGTAGTAGCATTCCGGAACCCCTTGAGCCTCTTCCTAAGAACACGCTGTCTGGGCGAGCCTCCTTAAATCTTGGTCTGCTTTCTACTGCTCTATCAGCAAGGATCGGCTAAACTTAGCATCTTGAGACACTCTGTCCTTTTCTTCTAAATCATTGAAAAAAGTTTCATTGAAAAAAGTTTCAGCCAGTCAAACAGCACAGTCCTCCTCTATAGGCACCAAGCTATTAGCCAGCGATACGTCGGGGCGTCTTTTGGACGCCCTATTTTATTTTTGGACGCCCCGAAAAACTGTCGGACGCCCTTGAAGACGCCCTGTTTTTTGTACATAATTTAAAAAAATTACATCCGAATACCTGAAATTGTAAGCAAAACGAATGCAAATCCAAAACTATTACTACCTGCCAGCTGCAGTGAAGGTAATTTTATGCAAGATACAACCAATTTATCTTAAATATACTGATCGCCCATTCATTGTTTACCGACAAAGGGATCAAATTTAACATCAGACAGTGCCCCCGACTAGTGGGAAGGCTTGAACAACCGCAAAGGCTTTAGAAACTATAGCGGTGAAACGCCACGCAGTAGACAAGTTGACAAAGTACATGTACATGTACATGTATGTCGACGTAAAAAGCGTTGTGTATGTACATGTACATTTGTACCTGTCGTGTACCTACCAGGGTTGTGTGTGATAGATCGGCAGCACTCGAGACACACGTGTTGTAGACTTGATTTCAAGTCTGAGATAAGGGTTATTTTTCTGCATCAGCCACACAAAATCCCCCCGCAGATTGGCTATCACGCGCTCTAACTCGTAGGTTAAAGACGGAGGTTAATCCACAAGAGGGCGCTATTTCAGGCAATGCAGGTAGACTAAAAACCAGGAGCACAGACTTGGAACCAAGTCTAGGCACGTCATTCCTGCTCTTTTCTGGCTGCCGGCAACCTTTCAGCGCATATTAATGTATGCAGAACATCGCACATGTGCAGTGTATGAGTAAAACGTGCGTGTCTGTTTGTAATGTGTGAACCTCCCACCATGAGTATGGGTAATGCAGGTTTAATAAAGAATGCTCACTGCACACCGTAATATTGAAGGACAGTGAATGCTCACCTCCCTATCAAACTATCCCTCGTAGTGGTACACTGTAAATGTACATGTACATGATGTACATGTACATTGAAATGTTAACGATTGTTTCGTATATAATTCACGGGCTATAGAAATAGAAAACCGCAACTCGACTCTTGTACGGGGGAAATCAATATGAAAAAGTCGTGACCCCGCCCAAACTTTAAAAATAATAATAACACTGCGCGAAATACTACGATTCTTAGGGCTGTACGGTGCTGATTTCTTTTTTTAAAACCCTTTAATCGGCCCATGCAGACCCAAAGCATACGTGGAGTACACAGTAAATGCAATAATAGTTCTGTGGTACATGCTTGCTGAAAATTTACCCCAACAATTTGGACGCCCTGTTTTTCAATCCAGTCAAATTTGGACACCCTATTTTCAAATCCTGGCTAAAAGCTTGATAGGCACTGACTCTGCTACCTCCTTTTCCGTCTGTTTCATCTCAGATCGCGTGACTGCACATTCGGGGAAGATTTCTGGAAACTCTTCCTCCAAAGCATGAATTTCTGGCTCATCCACAGGTTTGCCAGAGACAATAGGGGATGCTGACACTTTACCTCCCGAACTTCATTACCTAGCAAAAATCCGACACCTTTAATCGATAGACTAGGAACAACTCCAACATCCACAGGGCCAGTGAACAAGTTACATTTCAATTTTACCCTATGCAACGGGACAGGCATAAAATTACCCCCAATACCATGATTCAATATTTTGGCATTTAGCGAACTGTCTTGAGACAATGACAACACATCCTCCAGCATCAGTGACTGTGATGCGCCTGTATCCCTTAGGATAACAACTGGACTGTCGGCTACATCAGACACACATGACACATCAGCACGATAAACAAATCACATGGAGGAAACGACTTCTTCTGGGTGTCATTGGCTCTACTTGGTGATGAAGGCTTCTTTATCCGATGAATACGGACTTTCAGTGCTAGACTGCTCCTCAGAACCTGACTTGCCCTTATCTTTAATATTTATAAAAAACACTTGACTGGAAATTAGTTTTGCCCATACTCATTCTATGAGTTAATTTATAATCATCAGCCACCACTGTACCTTTCTTTGGTGATCTGGTATTCTTCCAAATGGATTTTAAAGTGTCACTAGAGCGATTTTTGAGAAAGCACAAACTATTATACATCTTGCAAACATTATATCAGACTACTGTTTAATGAGTAAGTGAACTTATTTGGGTTTACACTTTTTTTGTAATATCGCATCAAAAAAAAGGGTCATTATTGGGGATTTGCAAAACTTGAAAGCATTTGGCCGTCGAGGGCGTTTGATTGGTTATAACAATCATGACGTCACGCGGGGGATTAGGTTGCTGGTGATCAGGGGGGGGCGGAAGGGGTAGCGCCACCAGCGCGCCACCTACGTTGAAAATAATCTCATTCGACCATCGCGACGTGGACTGGTCGAAGCTCCCCACGTACAAACGGATGTGTGTGTATGCACAGTACACACTATTTGAATTTACGGTTGCTCTCCGCTGCGTGCCGTCGAGACTGCCTGGACGAGTCCATTTTATCAGAGGGTATTGTTATCTTCAAATGTTGTAAATTCACAAAATCTTTACACCAGAAAACATTTGTAAATTGGTTTTTTTGCCTTGCCAACTGCTTCAGTAAATTAACTATTTAATAAACAACATATATTTTACCTAAACGACATGTATAACATATCTGTTTAAGATGTGTATGTTGCCTCAGAATTACAATTACCTGCGGCAAATGTTCCCGTCCGTCAACAGAGATCGTTTGAACGCAAACTAAGTATTGGCGGGATCCATTCTCTCCAAAATAATCGTCAAATATCTGGAGGATATACCGAGGGATTTTGATTAAACTTTCAGGAATGAAAGATCTATTCCTAAATATTACGTTAATGGAAAAAAATCAGAGGATGAACGATAATTTTTTTCACATTATGTCGATATTTGTAGCCATTTTAGGGGAGACCATTTGTAACGAAATTCCCACCTGGACCCATTCATACACGTTAGCCGCTGCAATAAACCAACGGAAAATTTTCGATAATATTTTTACGCACTTTATTTAAAATTAAGCATCTCAACAATTGAAAATACTCTTACAATATACACTGTTATGTTTTCAGTGCTGATAAAGTGAAAATTTTAACGGTATACATGTACATGGATTTCTTTTTGTTTTTTAATGGTCATTACCTATTTTTAAAATGGAGTGTACCCAAACAGCGATCGCAAATGATTGCGCAACACCCCTTCCGCCCCCCCTGCTGGTGATATTGCGCAATCACCGACCAAGTGCGTGTAAACAATGCAGCGAAGGCCTGAAGAAAAGCAGACCCCTAGCAGGTGAAGTGTAAATGAGACTTTAAAATACCAAAATCGGGTGCATTGGAGGTTGCATAAAGAGAAGTAATAAATTCCTAACCTCAGATTCCAAAAACTTCCGGCTGATTCTGCTATTCATGAAGGAATGGGAACATTTTGTAAACTTAAACGCGATCCAACTTCAGCGTTTTGAAAGTGTAGTTTACCGACGATGACTGTGTTATCGGATACTTCGCCCACACACACTGAAGGCTCCACATAAACTGACACAACGCGATCAAGGAAAACAGACGAAAAGACAGACAGTGAAAGGGCCAATCGGACGAATATGGAAAGCTAAAACCCACTGGTAAGTGTGTTAAAGTTATTAAGTGGTTGGTAGGAAACGTTTGGGAGAGAAAGACGCTGAAGTTTCCGGCTACCGCGGGCATGGGCGGAAAATTTGTGATGTCCGGATACCGGGCGAAACCGTGCTTGACGTGTACACTGTACATGTACACGTACATACATGTATTAACCGGTCATGTGTTCGTCGTCATGTCAATAAACAATGGGATATGCTATCCTATAAAAATTAGAAGTGGCGAGCTTTTTTCCTCATTGATCCTTTATTTGCCTACAACTACCACCGTGAATTTTAGACATGGGAAGTTTTAAGAAAATGCAAAAAATAGAAGGGTGCCCAATCCAATCGAAATGTTTGTTTAACAAATGAAATGACATGCATGCTCCAAAGAAATTATTATTGGTCATAAATGACAACTGAAATAGTGTGAGTGGATTGATCTCCCTTTCCAAATTAATTCCCCTCTGCCTCCACCCCCCCCCCCACCCCAAAATAAAAATTAGTTTGATTTAATAATAAATAATTTTGGGTTGAACAAAGAAAAATTGACTAGAGCGGGATTTGAACCAACGACCTCCGGTTTAACGTGCCGGCGCTCTACCAACTGAGCTATCTAGCTCTATGTTGGCGGTCTCCCTATTTTGTCAATATCTTTGTTCGGGGGGTGCCAGTCAGAAGCCATTCAACCGCCAACTGCCGTGTAGCCAGGGATCCCTGGCTACACGGCAGTGTAAATCCCGCTCTAGTCAATTTTTCTTTGTTCAACCCAAAATCATTTAAACATTTACCCAGTCAGTTTCCCTTGTGGTTTATTATTTGATATCTGATATAAAAAGTCGCATCCCCTTAAGGTGATCCCTGGCTGCCGCTTCCCAGGTTGTATCGTACACTTGGGTGTGATCCCTGGCTACACGGCAGTTTGCGGTTGAATGGCTTCTGACTGGCACCCCCCGAACAAAGATATTGACAAAATAGGGAGACCGCCAACATAGGGCTACATGTAGATAGCTCAGTTGGTAGAGCGCTGGCACGTTAAACCGGAGGTCGTTGGTTCAAATCCCGCTCTAGTCAATTTTTCTTTGTTCAACCCAAAATCATTTAAACATTTACCCAGTCAGTTTTCCTTGTGGTTTATTATTTGATAATAATAAATAAATAAAATAATTAAAAATACTGATAAATAAAAATACAAATAAAATAAAAACCTAATTTTAATTGTTTTCAATGGAATATTTTGCATTTTTAGATGCTAATGGAAATCATCAAGACTGGAGAAACAATTGATCCATCAACATCTGGACTATCAACGGCTGGACCTACATCTATGTGGCTGAACCCTCAACATCAACGGCACTATCGGAATATATTAGGAAACATGAAATGTTGTTCTAGTCTTGATCAGAATTTGGGATAACAAAGAGAGTTTCTCGACTAATGGCATTAAACACAATTGGTTGTGTATAGACGGCTGAGAAGGACAATCTAAAGGAGTACGTAAATTATGAAACAGATTCTGTGGCTCATTAGCAAATTTTATTGACTCTTTCAATTTATTTTGTTTTCTTTCTAATAAACAGTTGAAAATTAAAAGTTGATCACTACACTTTAGTACACGTCTTTGAGTGAAAAGTGTACAAAATACAAAACTCCATATTCATTAGATGAGGAACTGTAACAATTTGACTTGACTAGCACTGTGGGCTACTACTGTAAAGTTAAATTTAATTTCAACCTCTGGAAATTTATTTCAAAGCCAGTAGGGATAATGTTACGATATGGACCCAATTTCGTGGCTCTGCTTACCGTAAGCAAAGAATCGCCGCTTGCAGAAGCATGGAATTCCACGCTTACATCAAGCGTATTTCACAGGTAAGCAGGAAATTTATGCATGTGCACTTGCGTAGTCCACGTTACTAGGCATTCTACGCTTACACAGCTAGCGCAGAAATTCGCTTGGAGAATGGCGATTGCAAGCGCAGAGTACGATGGTAAGCAGAGCCATGAAATGGGGCTATGAACAGGATTCACAAGGAATAATTCCTCAATCAAACAAGCACATACAATTTTAAAAAAATCTTGTGTTTACATTCATGTTGGTAAACTAAAAAGCAAAATATTTTTGAAGAAATACATTATCATGAAAAGTGCAGCCACAGGGTAAAGCAAGACAACATTTAATCCAGTTCAGGTTAGCTGAAGACTTTATGTACCATCTGGGTTTGGGTACAGCTGTCAGATTGTATTCACTACACAGGATGAAAGTGGAACACGGTTGAATCTTCCCAAATATACCCAACCCCTTCTTTTGCCTTGACGTAAGCCACCTGTCGATATTTCCTGGAGATTAATGAGAAATAAAAATATGGAACAAATCAGTACTAGTTGAGGAAACTCAATACACAGTTTCTCGCTATTTATTAAACAATAATTAAAAAAATGGAGGGGCAGTTGTAGGTTTCCCTCAATCTGTGTAATATAATTTTTTCTAATCACATTCTAAATAATAATGTATTTTGTTCAACCTGGTAATAAAAATTGAGAGTTTTAACAATAACTTTTGTCTTCACACTACTTACCGGTCAACTGTTCCCTGTACACCCCCTTCTCCGATATTGAGCTGTACAGTATGCAAAACAGATTCATACCACTCATCTGGCTACAACATCTCTCTGTATCATACAGGTCTATCCCCATCACCTGTCACATTCAGTTTGCTACAAGGTGTTGGATGACGCAGTGTCCACAAGTACACCTTGATTAGGAGGGAGAGGGGGAAGAGAAAAAAAATAATAATAAATAATTTTGTCTTCCAGTGTAGTGGGCAAGTACAGGGTGTGTGGTATTTTTGTACTATTTTTTTAAATAAGTTCAAATTGTTTAGGTTCCCGTTTTCTTCAAAGTTTTTATGTGTGTTTTGGTTGGGGGGGGGGGGGGGATGCATGACCTGATATATGGATGACTCATCCATACATGCACACTTAAGTTGCTTTGAAAGTATTTCTTCCCCCCATTGTACACAACTTATTTATCAAAAATTACTGTTGACCTAATGACAAAGCGTGCATACTCTGATAGGAATCCTGGGTAAAGTCAAGGGTGATTCTGCCATTTTGCACAATTCAGGATGGAAATACCAGCCAGAAACTTTCTATCAATCACTTTATAGGACAGGACTATATATCAATTATCCTGCCCAAGAAATAGAGAGATTTAATATTTTCATTTAGCTTCAATGTTTTTCACTAGATCAAAGCAAAACATATTTGTTGCTCCATCTTTTTTTATTTCACAATTTTAGTATCTTATTTAGTTGGCAAATCAATTACACAGTCTTGCATAAAAATAAATGCACAACTTGACTCGTATCTGTTCTGTCTACATGTAGGTAAAACACTAAACACGATTCATGTACAATGATATGTATGTTTGTACACCAAACACTAAACACGATTCATGTACATGTACAATACATGTAGGTGTGTTTGTACACACGTACGCGTATACATGCGGCACACACACATACAGTACTTTATCGAAACAATTTGGTTTCACACACGTTAGAACTAGAATCGTTTTTCCAATGGAGTGAAGTCAAAATGTTAACCGGTTAAATTCAGACCAGACTGTAGTGTAAATGTATAATGATTCCCTTATCGTTGATAAACAACTCACCGGTCGGTGTATACGATCGTTGGCCTGTCCGGCGTTGTCTTCCCTGCATTGGCACACCGCGGCCGGGGGCGCGTGAACGACTCGAGCCGGTGGGTTCAGCACCGCAGATTACGTTGTCATCCTGCATGTCTTTGACTTCGTCTTCTGACGACTGAAATCACTAAACCTACTAGCAGAATTACTGCCACTATTGTTGCTACTGTCATAAGTGACTTCAGCAGTTATGCTATGATCTTCCTAAGATTTATCACTTTTAGCAATGGTGGAATTTGTCGGAGAAAATTCGGAAATCAGGCTTCAGTGTGCAGTGAAGTATATAACGAAACAAGACCTTAACCCCCGTGTGACGTCATGCAGTTGGTCTCAGCAGAAACTCTACGCGGGGAGTATTTTCGCGATTCGGAGTGGAAGAGCAAAAAAAGGGTCTGTAAAAGTGGTTATTTTGGCATGACCGAAAAGGCCAATTCTTTAGATTTTTTTTATGTGTCATAATGAAGTATCATTCTTCAGTTTCATTTAAAAGGGGAACCGAAGTGAAAACCGCTCTAGTGACACTTTAATACTCAGAGGGACACTGTTTATGAATACTTCCATGAGGACAACTTCTTTCAATTCCTCAAAATTCTTCTCAACTTTGAGATATCGATACCATCAATCAAAAACAATTTCCTTCTGTCTAGCGAACTCTACAAAGGTCTGGCCATTCGGTCTTCTAGTCAATTTACGAAATTTCTGCCTATAGGGCTCAGTAACCAACTCATATGCATTTAAAATGGATGACTTAACCGTAGAATATTAACTATATTGGTCCTCTGAAAGTGTGGCATAGACTTACTGAGCCTTACACACAAAAGTGCTCTGCAGGAGCAAAGGCCAATTTTTCTCAGGCCAACGTTTTTCTCTAGATCAAAGTCATCTGAAGTTTTCTCCTTGCCTTTCTTTGAACCTGCATATGTCTAGTTCAAGTTTACGCTGTTCAAATTCTTGTTCTTTTTGTTTTTCCTTTTGTTTGAGTTCAAGCTTTCGAAGTTCAAGCTCTCTTTCTTTTTCTCTTTCTTGCCTATCTTTTCTTTTTCTTGAAACTCAAGCTTGAGCCTTTCCTTTTCAAGCTCAATTTTTGCAAGCTCAATTTCTCTATCAGAATTTTGCGGAAACTCAGCCAACTCTAAGTTAAGTCTGTCCGCTAGAACGTGCACTAGTTTGACCTTCTTGGCACTTCTAGAAATTCAGAGTTTCCGAGATACCTTATCATTGATTTTTGAGTTTCTGAGATACCGTAACATTGAGGTCCGAGTTTCCTAGATACCTTATCATTGAATACTGAGTTTCAAAGATACCTTATCATTGAATTCCGAGTTTCCGAGATACCTTGTCATTGGATTCCGTTTTTCAGAGATACATGTACAATGTACCTAATCATTGGATTCCGTGTTTCCATAAAAATAATCTGTGTTTCTGAGATTAATTATCTCAGTAAAGTCAGTAATGTGAAGTCTATTCAAGCTTCCATAGTCCGGCCATCCACATTCAGTGTGATTTTAGAGAGCCAAAGTCAGAGTTATTGTTGAAGTTTTAAAACTGACTTATAACTTTGACTTTGGCCATGCAACATTACAACAGACATGCACATACTATTGCATCAGTCACATTAAGAATGAAAGCAGTGATTGTTTCATCAGTTCCAGATGAGTGAGTTAAAACAATGAGAACCTTGAATGTCCATAAATTGACTTGAAACTTATATCAACCTTTTCCACCTACATGTACCATGCCTACAGGTACATTCATATGAATGGGAGTGCTTTAAAAACAATACAAACATTGAATGTTCACAACTCCTTATTGCAGCAATGTATCAACTTGAAACTTTTATGAAATTTTGCTACTACATGTACAGAAACATGTAGTACCGTATTTTCCTGCGGATAAGACGCTCGGCGGACAAGACGCAGGACCCTAAAATGACCCCAAAAAAATTCAATCGTCAGCAGAAAAGACGCACCGCCGCACAAGACGCATGTTTAACAGCACACAGAAGAACACCAGGCGCCACCCGGTGTCGGTACATTGACACAAAGACGTCATTTTGTTGCCTTTTGGAGCGTTCACACTATTCGAAGCATGAATGAAACCGTAACCACATGGGCGTGTAGAGCCATGCAGAAAAGACCAACGTAAATTGATACCGACCTTCGTCCATCCATTCAGCCAACGCTGTGCATTGTTAATAATATGAAGTCCGGCCCAATCAGCGGCCAGAAACAATGGTCCACGCACTGTCTGAAGATATTGCAACACGAACCCAGGCCCTCCTAGCATGAACATCCGACGTCCCACAATGAGGATCCTTGCTGATAAAGACAGGTTACCAGTCTAAGTCCCTCCGAGCCAGTAGATGTTGCGCCCTCTACCGGTGACTAATACCAAAACTAGCGTCGCCTTTATATATACCTTACGCAAATAATCCCCACACCCGGGAAGACGTAACAAAATGTTTCATTATATATATTTGTTTAAGTTTTTGTAATGTGTTTCTTTTTGTATATAAAATTCTTTTCCATTATTTCAAACCTTTAATTTGTTAATCTCGTTCATAAGATTTTGTTTTAAAGTTCTTTTTATTTATTTCAAACTTATAATCTCGTTCATAAGATATTTGTTTAAAACATCTATCCTCTTCTTAAATAATGTTAGTTTTGTTTTCAAGGGTCATTACCTTGTTTTCAAGGATAATTTTTTTTATTTGACTAAAAAGAGGCAATTAAAAAATGAATATTTGAACGTTTAATGAAACAAACGAAAGTGCAATTCGTATAGGTTGGCCAACAAACATTGGTACTTAATTATCCCATCCTTAAATAGTACGTCAAGCCATAATAGTACGTCAAGCACACTTCGGAGATATTCTGTACAATAAAAACCCTCAAAGTTCACCACACAATAGAGGTTGGGTGAATGCCGTTTGTACAACAGCATTGACAGTAAATCTGATTGCAGCATTTTCGGAACGAATACGCGGCCACACAGAAAAACGTTTGTACGACGCCGACGTCTGTTGGACCGAAAGTACCAACACATTGCGGCATTGTTGGAATGAAAGCACGGTCATGGGGGATGAACAAGTTGCGGCATTGTTGGAATGAAAGGACAGTCTGGGGGATTGCGGCATTGTTGAAACGAAAATACGGTCTCAGTGTCTGGATAGTTGAGCCTTGTTTGACCGCATTATTGAGTAAGGATTCTTCACACAAAGACCGTTGATTTGAACTGGACAAAATAAAGGTATTATTGTACGCAGTGATCATCCCCAAAAAAATCAATCGTCAGCAGACAAGACGCATCGAAAGATAAGACGCACCGATGTTTTGGGGGTCTAAAAAGTCAGATAAGACGCGTCTTATCCGCAGGAAAATACGGTACATAAAATAATAAAACTCTGGAGTTTGACACCAGTTCCAATTGAACGAGCTAAAACAAGGAAAACTTGAGTGGCTACATTGTATTACTCCTTATTACAATGTTATGCAATATGTATCGACTTGGAACTTAAATGAAATTTTATCAATGACATGCAAATTCAAATAAAAAAGAATAAAACTCATAAATATTATACAACTTCCAGTTGAATGAGCTAAAACAATCTGCAGCTCGCCATGGCAGCCTCACTGTTCTAGTTTGTGTTGTTGTGGTGTGGTTTTTTTTTTGGGGGGGGGGGGCTTGGGAATTGCAGGTCGATTGCTTTAACTCAAAATGTCGCCATAAAAGCAATGTTCTGAACACATTGTGCACTTTGTGTAAAGAAAATTTATGTGAACACCAAAATTTGTTTCTCAAAAACCCTAACATGTGTAACCGACTGTTTTAGAGATGGTATACACATACAAACATAAATGTTAAGGCACAGACTGTTTTTACTGTACATTACGCACATTCAATTTTCAATCTTTTGCAATTTCTTACAATCTCATTCCTGAATGCGGAAGGAATATGGGCCTGATAGTTGAATATGGGCCTGATAGTTGAATATGGGCCTGATAGTTGAATATGGGCCTGATAGTTGAATATGGGCCTGATAGTTGAATATGGGCCTGATAGTTGAATATGGGCCTGATAGTTGAATATGGGCCTGATAGTTGAATATGGGCCTGATAGTTGAATATGGGCCTGATAGTTGAATATGGGCCTGATAGTTGAATATGGGCCTGATAGTTGAATATGGGCCTGATAGTTGAATATGGGCCTGATAGTTGAATATGGGCCTGATAGTTGAAACTTTTAAGCCTAAATATCCATATTCATAGGAAAGCCTAGACTCAGACTCCTTACTCACCACATGTTCATTCATGGGGCAAGTAAAAAATAGCTACACAGTGTGTGCAGGCCTGAGGAAAGTGTGGTGCCCTTTTAGTAGAATGCGTTTGCAATCTTTAACCCTCTTGCTGTTTGACCATTCAATACCATTCACTGTGGTTTTGAATGATAGATAAGCTATGCCAGCCTTGCAATGATACCATGAGGGAATGCATACACAGTACACAGTTCTGTGCACAGTTGTGCCACCATACACAACTTTGGCAGTTGAATGGTTTCAAATGGTTGGTCAACTCACTTGAAAATGTTGCGAACAGTAGGAGGGTTAAATGAGTAAGGAACCAGGCCATGTGTTAAACATGCAATTTTTTTGCAGAGTAGCCATATAATGCTATGAGAGAAGCACTGTACAAACTGACGTTGCACAGGCAAGTACAGAACAGAAATGAGACTTTGCGATCGTTTTTGGGATTTTTCCCTGATATGATCATTTAAAAATATTTGTCAATATACTGTAGTCAGAGAACTTTGCCATTTAAATTTTAGTGAAAATTAATTTACACCTTGGAGTTTAAGCCGCCCAGAATATAAGCTGCAAAAATCAACTAATGAGCCATGGCTTATGGTCCAAAAATTATGGTAGCCCTTTCAATACTGCATTAAAATACCAGGATCTGATTGGTTCATATAGCAGAGCTTGAATCCTTGTTTTGCCACTAAATTGTCAATGGGATTATGTTAAATGTTCAGCATAAATATTGTCCTTGGCATCTATGTACGTCAAAAATGAACTGCTTGTGCAAATGTTTACTTTTTAATTCTCTGACTCAATTAACTCAAATGAAGTTTTTAATCCATATATACATGTATTATCTAATAAACAAAACCTGTGTTTGTCACAAGTGAGCAATGGAAATACAGTGTTACAGTTTTGAAGTGTGTGTAATTGTTATGTGTTAACCCTAAAGTACATGTATTTCACAGAACACAGTATGACCTAGAACAATTTTCCTATTAAACTCTGGGTCACCAATTGCAATGTAAATGATAAATTTCGTGTATTAATAAACCCCAACAGTAACCAATGCAACTTTCTAATTTGATGGGAGAGAAAATTGATTGAACAGCCGTTAAAACTAAGGATAAGACATTTGATTACTGAATGATAATATGAGTTATATTTCTTCTGTCATTCTTAACTCCTGCGCTCAACTTTCACCCTAAATCTTTTTGTATTACAAAACTGACCTACATGTAATGAAAAGAAAGCAGATAGAAGTCTGATCTCCTTGATGAACATGGGAAAACCTTTCTTTGTCAGCTATGCAAATATATTTTGCTCATAAATAGACTTATATAATTTGTTTTAACTTTGTCAACAGTTGATCATGAAGATGATGATTACCAGTGTGTTGGTGTTGTGAGTGTTCACACTCAAGATGTAAAGAATGTAAATTGGCATCCACATAAAGAGGTAGGCTATGAACGTTGTGTCACAATGTTGTCTGATCCATAACATGTGTAATATATAAGTAATACTATTTCTTGTGTTCTTTAGTGCCATATTTATTTAGGCCACATTTCATGATACAGACTCGTGTATAGACCCATTGCACAACGCGCAGCGCGCATACACGCGCGTCTCCTGTCTGCCATTTTAGGTGTCAAAACCTGCACAAAAGGCGCCTCACATCTTTCCTTTCAAAGTTTGTTAAGTTCTTGTCCCTTTGATTACATCACTGGCATAATATTATTAAGTTCCAGAGTCCAATTAAAAATAGCAAACATTCTATGATTCATGTGCTTGAGACTGGTCCATTATTGTCCAAGTAAAACCTGCTGGTGGCTATATTTCATTCTATGACAAAGTAGTCTTGGTTCCAAGACCATGGTGTTTGCGCGTACACACAATGTTCAGATCTATGTACACCCGGCCCGCACACCCTGTACACGCTTTTTTGATTAAATATAAAGGGCACTGTGACTAGTGTTATTTTTCCCACCGACCACCTGGATCCCACCAAGGTCTTGGATATTTGCTTTTTGTAGGCTTGACCAGACTATGTAAATGACTTGTAATGTATGCAATATTCATATCAGGTGACTGATTGAAGATGACTATGCAAACCTCAGTTTCTATGGAACTATGACGCATGGAAGATGATTGGTGGGTAAAAAAAGCCGATGAGGTTCAAGCTCTAGCAGACATGGGCGACTCTCGAGGCGTCTTCCAGCCGCTCAAGGGAATTTACGGCCCATGCCATTCAACTACAAGCCCAGTTCTCTCCTCTGATGGCAACAAATTAATGACTGACAAACCGGAGATCCAAGCTCGCAGGAAAGAACACTTCTCTCTGCTGCTCAACCAATCCTCCACTGTACATGTAGATGAGGATGTTCTTGAGTCATTCCCCAGCAGCCCTTACGCTTGGAGCTCAATTTTGCCCCAACAATAGGTGAACTTAGACGTGCTGTGGCTGGTATGGCAAACAACAAAGCTGCTGGTTAAGATGGAATCCCCACGGAAGTCTTTAAGCATGGTGGTGAGACACTCCTCAAGGCGCTACTCAATATGTTTCAGCTCTTTTGGGAGCGCGGGGAGCTTCCACAAGACTTCAAAGATGCTTTGAAGAAGGGTAACCGTCGAAGAAGAAGGGTAACCATCAAGACTGTGACAACTACTGTGGTATTTCACTCCTCGCAAGCGCTGGCAAAGTTCTTGGGAAGATCATGCTCAAGTGACTTCAACCCAAAGCTAACCACATACTTCCTGAAACACAGTGCGGTTTCAGTGCAGGTTTTGGAGCAGTATGGGGGACATGATTTTTACACTGCGTCAACTTCAGGAAAAGTCTTTTGAGCAGAACATGCCTCTGTACATCGTCTTTGTTGATTTTTTAAAGGCATTCGACTCACGTGTGCCTCTGGCGCCTTTTATCAAAATATGGCTGCCCAGAGAAATTTGTTGACATTCTTTGAGGCTTCCATGAGGACATGCAGGCACAAGTTCTTGTTGATGGTGAAGCCTCAGACCCTTTCTCTGTTGCACACGGCGTGAGACAGGGCTGTGTCCTGGCCCTTACTTTGTTCACCCTCTTCCTGATCGCTGTACTGGAAGTTGCAAACCGAGATGTCACTGAGGGCATCTATCTTACAACTCGAACTGAGGGCAAGCTTTTCAACCCACGACATCTAAATGCCAAGACAAAGGTCCATCAGTAGTGTGCACGTAATCTGCTCTCTGCTGATGACACTGGCCTTGTCTCACACTCTGCGCAGGACCTGCAGAAGATTCTGGACTAGTTTGCTGCAGGATCTGCTTCCTTCAGACTGACTATCAACATCAGAAAAACTGAGGTACTGTACCAACCAGCTCCTGGAACTCCATACAATGAACCAAACATTATGCTAAATGGTGAGCCACTGAAGATTGTGGACTCCTTCGTGTACCGTTGAAGCACCGTTTCCAGTGACTGCAGTCTGGAGAAAGAGCTGTCCATGCGCATCCGCTCAGCCTGTGCTGCTTTTGGTCGCCTGCGTGACCGACTGTGGAGTAGGTACAGCATTACCACAACAACGAAGTGCAAGGTCTAGAGAGCCATTGTACTATCCTGCCTCCTGTACAGCTCGGAGTCCTACACGCTCTACCGTAGACACATTCACCGCCTGTCCAGGGTCTTCCTACGGCACATGCGAACCATCCTTGTTGTCAAGTGGTCTGACCATGTGACAAACAACAAGGTTCTACAGCTGGCCAGATTAGGAATGGATTAAGAATGGATTAAGCTGGTACAGTTAAGAATAGGACGGCCTGGCGAGCTGCAGTGCAAGCTGGATCTGCTGCAGCTGAATTGGCAAGAGCAGCAGACGCAGTACATGTAGCACACTACCGGCCTTGGCATGTCGGCATTGTGGCAGATGTGTGACGTCACGAATCGGACTTTTTTCTCACGACAGAGCTTGTGGCCGGCAACCTACATGTACACCGGTCACCTGAATCAATTAACTTGACTACATGTCGTTATTCTCGTTAGCGGGCTGACAGCCTCCTATGGATTTCTTCGCTGGTTTGTCGATGTGACTTTACTTTCGTGTAAATGTGACTTTACATTCGTAATTTGGCATTGGTATTAAGATGATGTATTTCAAGTTTCGTTATGTGTGATTTTCATCAGCTAAACTCTCCCCTGAGAGTAACCCCCTGTTATTTACTGCATTTATTTCCATTTTTGTGGATTACAATACATTACATCAAAATTCATACCATCAAAAACAAAACTGCCGAAGTTTAATGGCCAAGCTTACTTGGTTGACAAGCTGTGATTGGTTGACAAGCTGTGATTGATTCCATTTGTGCTGTCTGCAGTCCATCTGATTTCAAGTGTGTGATCACACCCGCACTCCATCGCACGCCTAAAACTTTTAGTAAAAGCTTCCCCATGAGTGCGGATAATCACTTGCCTGATCCCACTATAATGCACGCCTAGGCGTAAGCCTGTTACGGTTACACGGTTAACCGACCAATCGTTCGGTTACATGCTTACATTTTCACTTGAAAGTGCTGGGAAACGCAGACCTCATTGCAATCGCTAGTACACAATGCACGATCCCCTGCGCCAACAAACAGTCACATTGTTTCCAATTTACAGGCTTGTAGTCCTTGTTATCTCGTAACTTTGTGTGATACAATAAGTGCAAGCAACATTGAATGCTAGAGGGCGATTCGAAACTAAACACCCTGTATTGGTGAATAATACAGCGCATTACGCTAGCATACAAAACCAGTTACAAACGCCTTGAACAAAGACTTTACGTGTTTGCCAATGCTTGGGGAAAAAAATCATTGCAATAATCATTATTGCTGGTGTGTGCTAAAACAATAAACAGTGTTGTCGCCGCTGGTCCACACGCAAATTTCGTCAACAGTATGGTCTGAAGAGCACAGTTCCATGAACATTTTAGCTTGTTTACAAAAAACTACCAACCTGTAGGCTTCATTCTACAAAACTGATGCAATTTAGGATACCCTGGATGAACAAAAAAAGTATTTTGCTGTTTAATATAAGATTATTTTTTTCTTGATTTTGTTTTGTTTTGTTGTATTTTGGGGAGTTCATAAAAACGTTTGTGTTTGTAATTTTCCCAACGAAGCAGCAAACATGGCTAAGTTTATTTGGATTCTCAGTCCCAGCCTGTGCTCCAAATTTGGCTCTTGGCAAAATCACATGCCTAGAAATATTCCAGTTGTGCTTTCTTCAACACACCTGTGATTTTCTAATTATGCCCGTTTATTGTTGTTTGTCCATTGTTGAAGGTCATCAGCACTATTTTGAATTGTTTTAACCCACTTTCTACATTCTAATATTTACAGATCCTCCACCCATTGTACATGTAGTTCTCACCCTATGATCGCGCATCATTGAACTTTTCTCCAGTCGGAGAGTATTGATAGTATTTTTCACACTGCTCTTGATCCATGCCTAAGCAGCTGGTTGGACATTCATCCTATTAATTTGGAATTAGCGAGGTAGTCAGTGAGGTAGTCAGTAGTGTTGAGGTTGACTTATGTATCGGCATTGGCATCTATGGTGTTGAGAACATCAATAGGATAATGTAATGTGGACATCCCCTTTCTTTGGCCAACCTGTGATCCATCGATAGAATGCCCATGAACCGTGCGTTATTGTGTAGGCAAAGCAAACTGGTTTACAACCAGACTTAATGCTTGTTTGACTCACATGTGGTGATTTTTTATTATGACTGAGCGCGGTGATATGGGGTTTTACAGCTAAAACTGATGCCTCCCACTTGCAAAGTAAAAAAAAATGTTGTCTGGATATGTTAACAACTGCAGTTTGTACATGTATGAAATTACTGTTTTTTTTGCACGGAACTTTGTTCTCCTTTTTAAATCAAGTCGGGGAACGATTTTGTCAAAAGGTTTTGCGTAGCAAAACTGCTACACAATTTTTCTTTGTATCAAACTAAAATTGCATAGCACTACATACGTAAATTGTGCATAGCAAATTATAAAATGCTTAAATATTGCAAAATATGTAAACCTGTGAAATATGTTACAGGTCAAAGTATACTTTTTAATTTTGTTTTAAGCGCTCGATTGTTTTAATCCTATTTAAAATACAATATAACTAACCTATTAACATTTCATTTCTAAAGGTGGTCATGTTTTTGAGATATCGCCGAAATATGTCCGGAGCGAATACATGTACATGTACATGTATGTCCGTGCAGGAAGAATAATCCCTAATAGGAAAACACAATCTGAGAAGCGTTTTTGACAGAAAAGTTTCTCAGATTCATATTTTGGGGCCTAAAAGCTGAATATATTTTTACATCACCACAAAACTTTGAAGTGAAGTGTTTCTCAAAATGCTTTTTACTATCGCAAGCTGCTGTAGGCTTCTAACCAATAGTGTTTTATTGCCATTAATATTAAGATTGATTACCAAGCATTTACCTTTCCTTTATGATGTGGTTTCTAGGTTGAATTTAAGGAAATAGGCCTACGGGGTTCATAATGCTTTAAGTACGGTCGGCCTCTGTTCGGATCATCGAATGTGATACGAAAGTACAAAACTCACATCTCCCGGCATGCATCTTGGGGAAAATTGGTGTGTTAACTCGACATCCAGCGTCAACTCATTAAAGATGCAAGGACTGTCAAAATAATGTTTATTTGGCCTACACTAGCATACTTTGATTTATATGAAATACAGACACCAAAATCAGCTTCAAAAGTTAACTTTGCATCAAGTGTATTTATGCAGAAAAAAATATAGCCCCTAACTTTTCTCTTAAATAATTGAAAAACATTAAGACAGCACTAAGTGTTTTTATGGGACATGTAAACTATTTATGAAAAATAGATGTGTGGTGTATATAGGGTACATGTACATCAGGAGAAAAAACAAAAAGTAACTTTAAAACAGTCTTGATAAAAGGAATGACATGAACTAGTTATTGAACTTCACAGAGGATGTATAATCAGAGAGGGAGGGTTATGTATGATAGTCTCAAGAGTATTTATATGTTTAGTAAATGGTAGGAATGGTGTAGTGATGTCACTTCACATTATTAAAAAAGAGACTGAAAGTTCTTGCAATTCTCCAACTTACATGTCTAGGTATGTGCAAATAAAACAACCAATACAAACTGCAGTTGTTAACGTAAGACAACGTTTTTTCTTACTTTGCAAGTAGAATGCATCAGTTTAGTTGTACTTACAAATTACTGTCGCTCAGTCATTATAAAAAATCCACCTAAGTGAGTCAAACAAGCATGCAGTTTGGTTGTGGACCAATTAAGTATACATAGCCACAACCTCAGTCCCAGGGGTGATCGATCTTGCCGTGCCATTTTCCCCCAGCATGCCTTGCTCGCTCATAACCCCTGGAATTGGTTCATTAAATTGTGCCAGAGTCTGGCACATTTTAATTCAGACTCTACTAGTTTCACTAACTTTTAGAACGTTGGGCAGAACGTGGCTTAGAACTTTTGGGCAGGACAATGAGGGGGATGACAGACTCCCAAGATTGTTGAATGCCTCCTACTTGAGAATTGTGTGCTGTAAGCTTGTTTTGAACAGTCACGATGAGAAATTGTACTACATGTATGTGTCTGGGTTGATGTGAAAGTCCTTGCAGCAGCCTTCAGAGTTTAGTCAATTATCTGACATTCTCAATCCAATGCCAACATTAAGTACAACACATTAAGTAAAAAAAAAAACCAGGAATAAACCAAGCTACTTTTGATAATATTTGATTTTTCAGATTTTGGCTTCTTGCAGCTATGACAACACCATCAAGTTATTCCAAGAAGATGATGATGATTGGAGTTGTATGTGCACCTTAAGTGGACATGAGTCTACGGTCTGGGGAATAACCTTTGACAAAACAGGAACGAGACTAGCGTCATGTAGTGATGATAACACAGTCAAGATCTGGCAGGAGTTCAACAACAAACAAGGTAGTATAAATTTGTTTTATTAATAGTTAACTGAATCTGTAAAAGTACGTACATGTAGGTTATATTTTCGCAGCCATGCATAAAATCCTCTTAGAGCTATTCATCATGAATGTAGGGTCCAAGTGAAGGCCCTTTACCAAGGTGGTTTATTAGGGTTACAGAAAACTGCGCCAACAATCCATGAAAGAGCTATAACAAAAACTGGAAACTGACCATCCCGTTGAATTGGGTTTTTACAATTTTTTCCATTTACATCTTGAGAATTTGCACTGGTGGCCTTCGTTCAAAATGATTGTCACACACCACCCGTTTCCAGTATGGTTAATCCTTTTGCACTATTTTGTATATGGCAACCATTGGAAGCACGGCAATCGTCTTTTTGAAAATGATCTTCATTACTTTATTTGTTTTGGTCAATGCAGGTTGTTAAACGTTAATCCTGCTCAAACTTTTGCACAGAAATATCAACATTTTGACCTTTACATCCGGTCAAAAAGGACGTTAAAACACACCTGCAGAGATGCCAACATTTACGATTTAGGCCTAATTTGTACGATTTATTTATCAAATTACGACAATACGATCCTTGCTTCGTTCTTTACGATTTTATAAATATCTAGTATTAAACCATTTAATATACGTGTTGTGTCTTGACTCCTATTTATTTTCATAGCGCGTATCACTAAAATATATTTGGTATCTGACTGTTTGTGCGAATTGTAGCGCATGAAACAGCGCATACGTAGTAATGTGTCAGTGAAAACAACGCGCCCACGGTAAAAGAGCCTAATTGGGCGTAGTAAGTATTAGGCTGGTGTCCTAGTTTTACATGTAGACAATGTGTTAGAAGACTGGCAACCAGCTATGTCAGTTGCTAACCAAGTCGCCCCAGGTATAGTGACGTTGATATCGGGGCGATGAGAAGACAGCGTGTCATCGCGTCTTGCATGCTCTCGTCGTAACAACAGGATAGTACATCATGTATGATATAGGTCTGTTTAATGCTAAATTGTATGGACAATTCCGAGTCTGAGGGCAAATTACTCTTTTTGAATTTGAAATGTTGGCATCTCTGCACCTGTTGAGCCACACGTTTTCCTCCATTTTGATTGACAACGCACTATGTACACATAACCCTGAAACTGATGTCACTACGAGTACACGCGCTGACTGTGCACTGTCCTCTTTGTTTGTGTGAGATGTGGTGGGAAAACCTTTTTGTTTCCAACATCGCCCTGTTTTGTTGGTTTTATAGTAAAGAGCGCTGAGTGCATGCAGAGCAGAGAATCGCGATAGTTGAGTGATAATGAACAACAACGTCTCGCACCAAGACTACATGTAGGAATACGTTGGCATTGATGTTCCAAGATATATTGCCCACCCACAGATAATCCATCTAATATTTGAAAAACTCGTAACTCCTGAACCACATATTTGATTTTTACAAGTCATACATCAGCTGAAAGGTTTTAATGAACTGAACACGCTCTATACAAAATGAGACCAGTTTGACATAGGCTTCTGGTTCAAACCGGATATTGAAATATAATTTTTCAAAAAATAATAATTTCTGAACCACACATTTGACTTTTTCAATTTATACATCATGGGGAAGATATGTAACAACTTAAGAAACAATACAAACAATTGACCCCATTTGACCTTAACTTCCGGTTCAAACAGGAAGATGAAATTTAAAAATCATAACTCCTGAACCACACTTTGGTTGATTATTATCTGTATGTCGTCAGATAAGTCTTTTAAAACCTTACAAACGCTATAATTTGTGACCTCATTTGACATTGACTTCCGGTTCAAACAGGAAATTTAAACTTTATATTTGAAAAAATCATAACTTCTGAACCACACATTGGATTTTTACAATCTATACATCATTAGAAAGGTCTTCAAAGTCTCAACAAGCGCTACACAAAATGTAACCCCCATTTGCCCTTGACTTCCGGTTCAAACCGGAACATGATGTTTTAATGTTTCAAAACTCATAACTCCTGATTGGATTGATGAGTTAATTGTTGTCACCAATTCATTCAATCACTCAGCACGAACACCTTGTTTTTGTCACATGACAAAAACTGAATGTCTACACACAATGTAGTTCTAAATTGTTTTGACCAATACATTAAACAAAGAGTGTTGTTGTGGTCATACATGAGGTCATGAGTTGTACAGAGAATCCTCCTGCCTTGAGCCACGCCGTCCATCACACATGGTTGACCGGCTATAGTGCTGTGAAGCTCACACTGAATATTGAATCACAGTGTGTTGCACTTCTTCTAAGTATTTGTATACAACTTCCTTCATAGTTTTGGTTTTGGTTTGATTTTACCTGAAATGTAAATTTTTTTAGACGAGAGGTCATGCACAGCCCTAAGGCCTCGTTTACAAAGCCCACTAAACTAGGCCTGGGCGA
Source organism: Leptasterias polaris (assembly GCA_037783415.1). NCBI lineage: Eukaryota > Metazoa > Echinodermata > Asteroidea > Forcipulatida > Asteriidae > Leptasterias > Leptasterias polaris. Next base: position 411,264 of record JAZGTN010000176.1, on the reverse strand, counting down.
CTAGTGAAATTTACTATCCAACTAATCCCACTTCAAATATTGTGACCTCGATACTATACTCGCAACTGATATTTATCAAGATGCATTGCTGTAGAATTTGTGCCACAGGTGCAAGATGGTAAAACTCATGCAGTAAGCAACTCTTTTGATGCAACAATATATCATAGCAGATAATGAAAATTGCTACAATTTCTTTTAGATTTGTAACAAAATATTTGCTTAACACACTGGCAACAACCCCTACCTTATGCCTTATGGCGTTAAATGAACCGTGGAAATAAAGAAAATACAGCAGCAAGAGCGCTCAGGCAACAGCGATAGCAAGTTGAGCGCGCCAAGCTTTGTTCATTCTTTGTACAGGATTATTCCATTATTCAATACAGTAGGCGGTTTTGCCCATGCTGCCAAATTTATCAGATTTATTGAAGAAAGTTCAAAACTTGTCTTATATTATTTTATATAATCTTCATCAACTAAATTAAATACCCTGAATTTTGTTAAATGTTTGACCTCTATTAATACGGCGCTTATTTTTATATTTTAAAAGTAAAAATGTCTGGCTGACTATGATTTCTAAAAAGATCTCCCTGCAAAAAGTTAGCTGTCCTATTCGACCCACACGCAACTCAATACTATACTGTGTGATACTGCATGTGTTGCAGGGACAAAATTGCCGCTCCCCAGTGCCTGCATATGTGTACACGTGTGTGACTTTCGTCTGTGGACTCTGGGATCGCTGGGCGGTTTGTTTTGCGAACAAGTCATGCCCCTATTGCAGTACCGGACCTTGGAGCCAAAAACCTAAACTACTGTCAATCTGAGAGTTGAATTCCTGGATGAAAACGCTCTTATGAAAATAAGTCATGCCTTCATTGCTTTTGAACAGCAATTTTCTTATCCGTGTCTGTCCCGAATCCTGGAAAAATGGACCGCAGACCATCTGACCATAAAGCAAGGACCACAATTTTGTTTTTAAATTGTTATGTACAGCTATAACCCGAGGCCTATGATCAAAAACTATTTACGATCTTGTGGAAAATCAAGACCTGGATGGAAAAATACATCATCATTGGACTACAGTTTGCGGGATAATAAATCGATAATAGTTTCAAACAATTTTCAGCTTTGACTTTTATTTCTTTATTTTATTCCCAGCATATGAATATCAAAAAAAGCACTATAACTGTGTTAATCATTGATTGAATGATGAATTATTGTATAGTTAATAAACATAAATACAAAGTAATCACTCGACCATTGGGGCAATTCCAAGCAAACATGGACATTACACAAACAAATTAAATTTGTGTCACAACTTTCATTCCACTTAAAAGTTATAGCTAATACATGAAAGAAAACATATTACTTTTTTTGGACATTCTGTACCATATTGTACAAATGCAGAGATGTTTTCACAAGCTGTGAATGGACCCTTAAAAGTGAGCTTATCAAGGTGATTTCTTCAAAGTTAAATATTTGTCCCCATAGAGATTCTTCCAGCAAAACTTTGATACCTGTGATTAGCACCAGGACCAACTTTTTACAATCCAGAATGAATTTCAATTAATGTCTCCCATTTAAGCATTATGTGAGTGTACTTATACACAGGGTGTAATGCGACTGACCGAGAGATGAAGTTATTTCAATTGTAAGAAAAATCCACTGATTATTTTCATGGCATTTCAAATAATCTTTCTACCCTCATAGTCAAGTCTGAAATGAGTAAAAAAATCAACAATATATTTGGCTCATCATATATAACTCATCAAACAGTGTACCGTAATCTTCAGCATATAAGCCGCCCGCTGTATTTAAGCTGCTATGTCAAGAATTTGTCAAAACAAGATTATGCGTATAAGCCGCAGTAATGACTGCACACACAGAAGGGCCGTGCGTGTTTACGGTCCTTTGTGGTGATGTACAGTGACTGGCGGGCGGCACATCAGTCATTGTACATCACCACAAAGTGCGTCTTGCGTTGCATTAAAGTCAAAATGTGTTGGAGTTGACACCAACGATCGTTATTGAAATCGTTAATTAGAATGGTCTGCAGTCAAGTGGGTCTTTTTTCTTTTTTTAAGTGTGGACATTGGTACATGCAACCTTTGGAGCATTGGCTGGCGCATCACTCCCTGAACTGACGGTCCGTGTGGAAATACGAGGGCCAGTTCCTAGACCACCAGACGGGGCCATTCCTTTTCATATTGGTATCTTTATTAAGGAAAGTAACAAACGAGATACGTTTATATATTACTACAAAAGTTCTTTGGTGAACATTCCCAAAACAGTTTCATAACTAAAAAGTACGGAAGCCGGATAGTGCCAGGAAATAAGAAGTGAAATATTTTTTCATGAGCGCGATAATATTTTTTTTGTACCATTTATCTGGCGGCCGCCACTTATTATCCGGCGGCCGCCACTTAATTATCCGGCGGCCGCCACTTAATTAAGTGGCGGCCGCCACTTATTATCTGGCGGCCGCCACTTAATTAAGTGGCGGCCGCCACTTAATTAAGTGGCGGCCGCCACTTATTATCTGGCGGTCGCCACTTAATTAAGTGGCGGCCGCCACTTATTATCCGGCGGCCGCCACTTATTATCCGGCGGCCGCCACTTAATTAAGTGGCGGCCGCCACTTATTATCTGGCGGTCGCCACTTAATTAAGTGGCGGCCGCCACTTATTATCCGGCGGCCGCCACTTAATTAAGTGGCGGCCGCCACTTAATTAAGTGGCGGCCGCCACATATTATCTGGCGGCCGCCACATAATTATCTGGCGGCCGCCACATAATAATCTGTACCACACGTTCTTTATTTTGCGGATTTTAAGAGGACGGGTCATAGGATTCAGGGGGGGGGGGTTAAGAGGACATATCGGGTGCGTTCGATTAGCTTCCCCGGGTCGACCCCGGTCTGCTCATCCGCCACTTATTATCCGGCGGGGGGGGGGGGGGGGTTAGAGGACAGGTCGTAGGATCATGGGGGGGGGGGGGGGTTAAGGGTAAGATGACATGTCATAGGATCAGGGGGGTGGGTAAGAGAAGGGGGAGTGATCCCCGGAACCTATGAGCTTTCCTCTTTACTCCCCTGGTTCCTATAATGGGTGCGTTCGATTAGCTTCCCCGGGTCGACCCGGGTCGACCCAGGTCTTCCCCCGGTGCGTTCGAATAGCTTTGACGTCATTCGCGGGGCTCACCCGGGTCAGCCCCAAGTGCCCTGCTTGTGGAGCGGGTCACTTGGGGCTGCCCCTGGTTCATGACGTCACGGCGAAAAACTTTCTCAATGGCCACCATTTTGTTTGTAATTCAGCGGGACATTTTAGGAAGTTTGACACACATTTTCGCCATTACAACAGCGTTTTTGTGAGCAATAAGTATTTTTTATTCGAAGCCGGGTGTATCACTGTGGGGTTGTACAAATTGTTTAATGTTGCAGTTTTACCTTGAGAATAATTATTTTACGATGTTTTCGTGAATCCACGGAAAGTATCGGACATACGGCACAAAATGGAAGTAGTTCCGGTCGGCTGTCCCAAGATGCATCGGTGTGAATGCTGGGGGAAGTTGGCGTTCGATTAGCTCATGGTTAGGGGCTCACCCGGATGAGCAGACCGGGGTCGACCCGGGGAAGCTAATCGAACGCACCCAACATGTCCTCTTAACCCCCCCCCGAATCCTATGACCCGTCCTCTTAAAATCCGCAAAATAAAGAACGTGTGGTACAGATTATTATGTGGCGGCCGCCAGATAATTATGTGGCGGCCGCCAGATAATTATGTGGCGGTCGCCAGATAATTATGTGGCGGCCGCCGGATAATAAGTGGCGGCCGCCACTTAATTAAGTGGCGGCCGCCAGATAATAGGTGGCGGCCGCCACTTAATTAACTGGCGGCCGCCGGATAATAAGTGGCGGTCGCCGGATAATTAAGTGCCGGCCGCCGGATAATAAGTGGCGGCCGCCACTTAATTAAGTGGCGGCCGCCGGATAATAAGTGGCGGCCGCCGGATAATTAAGTGGCGGCCGCCGGATAATTAAGTGGCGGCCGCCAGATAAATGGTACAAAAAAAATATTATCGCGTTCATGAAAAAATATTTCACTTCTTATTTCCTGGCACTATCCGGCTTCCGTAAAAAAGTAATAATAATAACATTTAATAAAGTTCAATTCTACATTGTAAACAGGACTGTGGTGACTGATAGGCAATAATCTCTTTTATTTTGTGGTAGTCCTGAGAAGGACTGTTTGGTTTTGTCTTGTTTTTCTTTTTAATAAAAGTCAATAATAGCCCAATATCATGATAATAAAGCGAATTGATTGCCCCTTTGATTGTCACGAAAGAAAAACCCCAAGAATTAATGATAGAAAAAAAATATTTATTTCGTCCCACATCCCGACCAGTTTCATGATAGTAAAGTGAATACCCTGTCCCTGTGATAATCACGAAGGATGAAACAAATCGGTTTATACAAAAATAATCTATAAATTATCTTTTATAACAATGTGCTAAATGCCCACGCCCCAATATTCTGATGCCAGTTATAAAGTAACAAACAACGCCTGCATGGTGATCTCCCGAATTGACGGCCTAGTTCTTTGTGTCCCATTCACTCGTAGACGGCGCGGTTTCATGCCTTTAAGTTGACATTGGAGTGCCGCCACTTGTTCAAGGGGACTGAGTTTCAAACAATGAGGGCAGTTGCAAAAGGTTTTGTTTACGTTAAACAAACAACGCCTGCATGGTGATCCCCCCGATTTGACGGCCTAGTTCTTTGTGTCTCATTCACTCGTAGCCGTGGTGGTGTCGCGTGTTTCAGCTTACACGAGTTTAGCCTGAACATCTGACGTCACACTTCTAGGCACGTGTTATAACACCGCCGGATGTACCTTGGGCCGCACATTCATACCCCACTGGTCACCTGCCTTTTCAGGGCATAAGTACGGTACACGCAAGCGGTCACCAGCGAAAGTCATAATCGAAGCAAGCATCGTTGGCGCAAGTTTTACGACTCCTCAGCTCGAAAGATGAGCTGGGATTTTCAACATTTCGTCAAAACCATCACATTACATAGGCCATGTTTTGGTGTGTTTTGGTTTTTTTTTCTGGTTCAGACACTTGTTTTGTTTCAGAATATTTTACTAATGGTCTTTTTCAAAACAAGATTTATGCGTTAGTGTATAAGCCGCCCGGCATATAAGCCGCCGAAATGTTTAAAAGGGCCAAAATCAATGTATAAGCCGCGGCTTATATGCCAAAGATTACGGTAATGCGACTAACCGGTAATGCGACTGACCATGCAGTGTAATGCGACTGACCAAATCTGTTTTCAAGAGGAGGATGCTTAGAGGTCAGCAAAGCTGGAGATCTTGGTCATGACTGACTAGAGGACATTATTACATGAATTAAGAGATCTGGGGCTCTGTAGATGTCACTCATGATGTATAAAATGGCAGCATTGCCTTCTACACAATGCCCTACCTACAATGCACTTCTCCAAAGCACATGTGCAGAACTACAAACATGTGTTGTACATGTGCCATTCCCAATATCTGGCTGTAACTTCTGGTTTCATTGTTTGATTGTACAGAAACAATACAGGTATATTAATGAAAAAAGACATACGTAGACGTGTCCTAATGTTATCAAGTGTAATAAAATAAAGAAATATGAGAAATTTCTGAGAATTTTGAGTCAAAAAAGTGAAGTAATGACATTGAAATAGCTTGCTCTCCACAAATTGTAGAATGCCACTGACTAGTGCTGAAAAACAGAAATGTTATGTTGAGAAACTGAAAGTACAAGGAAAATATAAACAGTTCAAGAAGAAGCACAGAACAATCTCCCAAAAGAGCAAACAAAAGCAAAAAGCTCATGTCCTGTTTCTACCATTTTCCTTGAGAAAGAAGAAACTTGAACAAAATCAGAGTAGCAATGCATAAATTGGTGAGTGGTGTGTGGTGAAATATGACGGTGAAGTGTATCCAGGTGAAGTCGAGGAGATCTGTGATCAAGGAGATTTCCGTGTGTTCAAAACCGGAAATGCCCAATCCTAAGGATGTTTTTTACATAACAAAACAAATTGTTTGTTGCTTTGAAGAACCTGTGATAGCCAACAACCGTAGCCATTTCAAATTTACAGACCACTTTTAAACAATGACTGTAAATGATTGTCACTTTAAATCAGCAATTTCATTTCTCTTCAATCACATACTCAGCAAAATAATTAACATTTAGCCCTGGACGATATCGTAAATTTTGACTGGCGATATATCGTCGGGTAAATATCGCCGATATGTCGATATATCGTGAAATTTTTTCAAACACGGAAAAACGATTTTACCGCAGGGAGGACATGAGCAATAAAATAAACAAACAAGACATGACTGTATGGATAAACCGCTGAGAAAAAATCACTGAATTTAATATCCATATTCCATGAAAACGGAACGTCTTACATTTTTGTGTGCTTTTTATCAGTGGTTCCGACACAATTAATTCATGGTTTCTCTTCCACGATTGAAAGTTGCGATCTCTAAAAGCTGGTGCCTCGATTTTTATACCGATACACACAGACATACATGTAGTGCACGTTACGTAATTCCCCGACGTTTCCCGACCACGCAGTGATTTCTCACCAAGGGAATTTCCCTTGCCTTTTCGCTCCCACGGCAACACGCCCTTCCTTCACCCCCTAACTATAAAGTTTACTACGTTAGGAACAAGCACATCCGTGGGATCAATGTGATAAATACTATGGGATGGCAGCACTGTGAGAAGCATTACGTCATAATTATTCACACCAATCGAGTGCGTTTCGGCCAATCAAGTGAAATCAACTCATTTAAGTTGTTGACAAAGAGCGAACCCAATTTTGTAAAACAAGAACTCAGTTCGGGCTCCATATACATGTAGATAGTTCCCAGTAGACGCCATCTTTACGGGCAAATTGCATTTTGGCATGCAGGCGCGTCAAGCGCTCTAATTATTAACGCAGCCGCGTTGTTCACTGACCAATCGTGCAGTGAGTTTGTGAAATGTGCGCGTGTTGCACGCCGTTCTCACGCGAAACGCATGACTGTGTGTTCCAAACTGCCCGTAAAGATGGCCGATTTACGTCATACTGCAACCTAATGTACATGTATCTATAGACTTGGCTGAATTGACCGGACAAACTGTAATGCGACTGACCGTAATGCGACTAACCAGGGTTTTGCCATGTACACTTGATACTTCAAGTTGCTGACCATTAAGTATCCTGTTGGAGACTCGTGTATAGGAGTTGTGTGTTACATGTCATAGGAGCTGGGCAAGTGTCAGCAGAGTCAGTGAGGGCAGATGCAGCAGAGGCAAGACGTCAATGGCGGCATGAACTATTTGTAACTGGCGGCTTGGCGCTAGCTAAAGCGTTCAGTTGACTTAAAGAAAGTCTACATTTGTTTTGTAAGTTGTGATTAGCGCCCTCTCGTAATCATAGTTTTCCATGCTTGAAAGTTGTAAACCACAAAATCTATCCGTTCGTTTCGAATGGTTCTTTTGGCTACTTGCCCCTTTTGTATCGTGTTTATGGGTAAGACAATAATGTTATAAATTTGATGCTTACTATATCATGGATATTGTCGTATTATCACTTGCATATAGTTTCTTTACTGTTTATGCAGAAATTGTGTCTATTTTCAAGGGGTTTTGAGAGTACATGTGCATGTTTATTTTGCTACTGTTCATTACATTGTTTCATTGCATAGAAATGATTCTAGATTTGTATTTCATTTCGTCTAGGCTAAAATAGAGTCGAAGTAGTCATTAAGTGATCAGGGTTGAATGCTGGAAGTTTTATCAGCTGGTCTAAGGCGTGAACAGTGAGGATTATTTTATGTTATTAGCTGTTCCGACATAGGTCGGAACAGCTATTGTTTTCGTCAAGATTATTATTATTTTTATTAGCTGTTCCGACATAGGTCGGAACAGCTATTGTTTTCGTCGAGATTATTATTATTTTTATTATTAGCTGTTCCGACCTAGCTGTCGGAACAGCTATTGTTTTCGTCGAGATTATTATTAGCTGTTCCGACCTAGCTGTCGGAACAGCTATTGTTTTCGTCGAGATTATTATTATTATTCTTTGTTTCCACTCAAATCCCATAGCATTTGCACACGTTTTTTTCTTTAAGCCTAATATCCTAGAGCGCAAATACGAAAGAGTTAAATCATATATCAAATTGAAGCTTAGAACATAAACTTAACTCTAAATGTAAATTTTTTTAAAATTCTTAATTAATTAGCCACTTTACAGCGAGGTGAATATTTAATTAGCCAGACTTTAGACCACTCTATCTCAAAAAGTAGACGACCGATCGTCAAACTTTTTTTAGTTTTAGACTTCTGGGATACTGTAGATGTGCTTTTCGGCCTAAAATGTGGAACGACGTCACAATGACGTCATTTATTGCGCATTTTCGCCCGTGTACAAAACACATGGAGATAGTGAAAACAAATCCGACTTCTAGAAACACAGTTTTTTCAATTAAGCTCAAATTTAACGTCCTAGATTACACAAATGTTTCTTAAAACAAGAAAGGTTTTAGAGACAATCAGTTTAAAAGCATCAAAACTTATTAAAACATTGTCAGTAGAAAAACCCCCCAAAATTCTCAGGCAAATTGAACGCCATGGGTACTCTGACTTGAATTTGATATGTGTTTATTAACGACAGAGTAAATTTTTTCCCTTTTTTTTTAAGTAAAAAAAAAACGCACCGTTAAACTCGTATAGCGCCCTCAATCTTTCTAGGGTTTCCTAGATTCGTTCAAGCCCTAAACCCATTTATGACCCGTGTTGTAGACGTTTATGTAGAATATACATAGAGTCATCATTCCTGTCGCCGACTGACACAAGTCTACGTTCATTCACAAGATCGAATCGAAAAGAATTTGTCTTGCTATCAGCGCAGCGTCGTCGTCGTGTAGTCAGATAGTTATTCAGATTTCAGCGTGGACGTAAAGAATATGAGTGCCGTGTTCTTGTCCATGTTTTGGGGTGGCAAACTTGTATGCGCTTAGGTCCCGTTCGCCGGGAAAACGATATGTTTAACATTTCTTGTGCAAAGCATTACTTCAGGAAACCGCGATGTATCAGTTACAAAACTTGATGGCGCTTGCAAAGACAATAAAAAGCTGATTGAGGAAAGGAGTGGTAAAGAGAAATTAGTTTTTCCATGGCTAAACGGTCAGTGTTGGATTTGGGGTTGTGGAAGAGACAAAATTACAATACAATCGTATCCCATATGAATTTACTGTTTTAGCCTAAACAAATATAACATACTCGATTGGCATTTCAGGGTAGAACAATTTTTACGACTACGAATTAAATACAACATCATTTTTGTTTACATACATTTACAGTTAATTTTTAGTAAACTCGTAATAATTTCTGAAACGACCATAATAAATGTGAACGGTTGTTCACATTTATTATGGTCAAAATTTCGCGACACTTTTTGAGGATGATTTTTCAACATTTATCCGAACCGTAATAATGTAGATGTTCAACCGGTTGATCGGATGGTTAACCGTGTGACCGTCACAGGCAGGCTTACAAAGCCTCAGCATTTAAACGTAAACATTTAAACGTTTAACAGGATTATCATTTGGTTAACCGAGTAACCGTGCAATCGATTTGTTGTGGAACGCCCTCTAGCGTTCAATGTTTCTTGCAACTAATGCCGCACACAAAGTATTGGAAACGATATAGGTGTGTGTGGCAATTATTATGGTCAGCATTTCGCAGCACTTTTCAAATGAATTTTTCAACGTTTATCCGAACCGTACAAATGTGAACGTTTAACCGTAAGATCCGTCACTTAACCGTGTAACCGTCACAGGCTTACGTATAAGCCTGCGCATTCACAGTTATTTTTTGTAAACGTGTAACCGTAATTCTGAAACAGTTGATGACCCATGTAACAGCAGTTTCATAAACAACATTTCATGTAAAAAAAACTGTTTACACAACCAGCATGTGATCAAAAACATTGTGTCTTCCTTCTTTATTGCAGAATTTTGACTTTGCACACCTGCAAAAGCGAGCATGTTGCGCAATCGAATTGTTGTGGAACGCCCCCTAGCTTTTAATGTTTCTCACAAATTGCTGCACGCACAGTTGTATTGAAATAACAAAGACTACGACTCCGAGTCTGTAAATTGGGAATGATATGTGTGTGTGTTTTATGGGATATTGTGCTGTGAAAATCGTGATCGCAGTTATTATGGTCAGCATAACACGGCACTTTTTAAGTGAATTTTTCAACGTTTATCCGAACCGTTCAAATGTGAACGTTTAACCCTAAGATCTGTCACTTAACTGTGTAACCGTCACAGGCTTACGTGCATGTACATGTATAAGCCTGAGCATTCATGGTTATTTTTTGTCAACATATCGTTTCTGAAACAGTTGGTGACCCATGTAACAGCAGTTTCATAAACAAAATTTCAAGAAAAAAAACCATGCATGTAGTCTTGATTGGCAACGCTGTTTTTTTGTACTAGCCACCAATACATTGACTGTTTGGGAGGCTGACTCAGAAGGACTGGTCAAGTCTATAAATCTGGTTCGTTTTGATCCAGATGTGCGTGTGATCAGATATCTCTTCTCCAGTAATTCGTGTTGTGGACAGTAATTCGTGTTGCGATATCGCACTAAGTTAAACAAAAATGAACGTCGCCAATCGAGACTACCGTGCATGTGACCTTATATCCTAAAGCATAAAAATATGAAAGAGTTAGATCCGATATCAAATTAAACCTTAGTACATGAACTTAACTCTCAATGTAAATTTTTTTAAAATTCTTAATCAGCCCATTTACAGCGAGGTGAATATTTGATTAGCCAATCTTGAGACCACTGTATCTCGAAAAGTATACACCCGATCGTCAAACTTTTTTCAGTTTTAGACTCCTTGGGCATTGAAGGTAATCCTTGGGTAACCGTGACCCCATGTTGACCTTAACTTCCGGGTCAAACGGAAGTGGGACCATATCTGAAGAACTACACAACCGATTTTCAAACTTTTTTCAGTTAGACTCCTTGTGCATTGGAGATTAGCCTTGGGTAACCGTGACCCCATGTTGACCTTTACTTCCAGGTCAACCGGAAGTGGGACCATATCTCAAGAACTACACAATCGATTTTCACCCTTTTTTCAGTTATAGACTCCTTGGGCATTGGAAATTAGCCTTGGGTAACCGTGACCCCATGTTGACCTTTACTTTTGGGTCAAACGGAAGTGGGACCATATCTCAAGAACTATACAACCAATTTTTAAACTTGTTTCAGTTATATAATCCTTGGCATTGGATATTAGCCTTGGAATACCGTGCCCCCATGTTGACCTTTACTTGTGGGTCAACCGGAAGTGGGACCCTATCTCAAGAACTACACACGCGATTTTCAATTTCTTTTCAGTTTTATACCCTTTGAACATTTAATGTTAGACAAGGGTTACCATGACCCCATGTTGACCTTTATTTCTGGTTTAAAAGCTCCTTTCGATTCAGTATCAGAATGAAGACCAGGTTTAGGTTTTTAGGCACACTTAAGTGAAAAAGGGCCTGTCAAAGGTCAATATTCTTCTATCTTGACATCAGACCAACTTTAAAGCTTTGAAGCACTTAATCTAAGCAAAACAATAATACACGGAACAGCTTTGTGTTTGTTCACAAACACCTAATGACTAGTTATTAGCTGTTCCTGACGCAGTCGGAACAGCTATTGTTTTCGTCGAGATTATTATTATTTTTATTATTTCATTTCATCACAGCCTACAAAAGAAAGATCACATTTTCTTTTGTGCCGGTAACTCCTTGAGTCGGGCTACGTCCCGTAGCCTTAGATCTCAAGTGTCTTTCTCAGGATTCTCGCTGTTCCCAAAAGTGCTGCCTTCTGTAACAGATCTACCCTCACAGTTGTACCTATTTCATCTAGATGTTTCCCCAGTGCTTTCGGAATGGTGCCAAGTGCTCCAACCACCACAGGGACTACTTTCACTTTCACCTGCCAAATCTTACGAAGTTCCCTGGCCAGGTCTTGGTACTTTTGGATCTTGTCTAACTCCTTCGAAGCTACCCTTATGTCACCTGGCACTGCTATGTCAATGAGATGACACATCTTCGTCGTCTTATCTAAGACTACAACATCCGGACGCCTATGTTCTATAACATGATCAGTCTGAATGTTAAAGTCCCAGAGGATCTTGACCTGGTCGGTCTCTATAACTTTCTCCGGTACATGGTCGTACCATTTCGCAGTGACATGGACATCATACTTCTTACACAGATCCCAGTGGATCACCTTGGCCAACTTGTCATGTCTTCCTTTGTACTCCGTCTGGGCCATCTTACTACATTCGCTGACAATATGAAATACAGTCTCCTCAGCCTTATTACACATTCTACACATAGGAGAGACGTTTGCTTTCTCTATTCTTGCCTTCATTACATTTGTCCTTAGCGATTGGTCTTGCGCCGCAGTAATCAAGCCCTCGGTTTCCTTCTTCAGTTCTCCGCTCCTTAACCAATTCCAGGACTTGGCGCTCGCCACTTCTTCAGTGCATCTCAAGAATCGGCCATGAAGCGGTTTATTCCTCCAATCCTGTTGCCTTTCCTCTTTCATTACCCTTTTGTACTCCTTTGGCCCAACTTCGTCTGTCCTCGTATATCTTTGCGCAGCTTTCAACAACCTCTCCTCGGACCTCCCGACATGACACTGCAAACTCCTGCGTTCGATGTTAACGCTGTCCGCCACGCTCAGCAATCCCCTTCCGCCCTCTGACCTCGGAAGATAGAGTCTACTAACATTTGACCGCGGATGAAGCATGCCATGCATGGTCATGAGTTTTCTTGTCCTCCTATCAGCGACATCTAGATCTTGTTTAGTCCACTCGATAATACCCCCACTGTACCTCATCAAAGACACGGCCCAGGTGTTAATCGCCTTTATCATGTTACCCCCGTTCAGTTTAGACTTCAAACATTTCTTTACCCGTCTGATGTATTCTGCCTTCAGCCTTACCTTTGACTCCTCGTGAAGGACATGGTCTGATTCGAGTACACCAAGATACCGATAACTCTCCTCCTCACCCAAAGCCCTCATCTGTGCACCATCTGGCAGAGCGATGCCATCGGAATGTACCCTCTTTCCCCTCTTCATGGTCATTGAAGCACATTTCTCCAGACCGAACTGCATCCCGATGTCATCGCTGAAAATTCTGACGGTCTGCACCAAGGAATCTATCTCTGCCTCATTCTTTGCAAACAACTTCAAATCGTCCATAAAAAGCAGATGGTTGATCTTACATCCGTCCTTCAGTACATAACCTGCACTCACCTTCCTCAGAATCATCGACAGTGGCATCAGTGCAAGGACAAACAGCAATGGAGACAGAGAGTCACCTTGGAAAATACCTCTTCTTATCCATACCTTGCCCAGACCTTCGTTGTTGGCTGTCAGATTTGTCCGCCACATCTTCATGCTCTCACCTAGAAGACATTTTACTGCATCAGCCACTCCAACCATATCCAGACATTCCATTATCCATGTGTGCGATACCATGTCATACGCCTTCTTGTAGTCGATCCACGCCATTGCCAAATTAGTCTTTCTGCCCCTGCAGTCCTTTAGTACAGCCTTATCGATGATAAGTTGATCCTTCGTACCTCTGGACCGCTTCTTGCAGCCTTTCTGCTCCTCCGGAAACAACTGCTGGTCATCCATATGGCGATAGAGGTCTTCTGCAATTATACTGGTCAAGAGTTTATACATGACAGGTAAGCACGTAATTGGTCTATAATTACTGGCAATGTTACCTTTCTTGACATCCTTCATGATCAAAACCGTTTTTGCCTCAGTCATCCAAGATGGGACCTTACCCTGTACTAGACAGTCTTGCAATTGTAGGGCCATTCGCTCATGCAAACTACGGAAGTTCTTCAACCAGTACCCATGCACATGGTCCGGACCCGGGGCTTTCCAATTTGGTACTTTCTTTACCTGTCTCTTTATCTTGTCCACGTCAATCTGGAACCCTTCTTGCTGTTGTACCCCTGTCAATTCATCTTTCACATCCGCTAGCCATTCCGCTTGTCGGTTGTGCTGTACTGGTTGGTCCCAAATTCCACCCCAGAAAGTTTTGGCCTCAGTTGGTCTTGGGCCTGCCTGCGTGCTGTCAGCCTTTCCATCCAATTCCTTAAACAACTGACGCTGATTGGTGTTAAACAACCTATTCTGGTGAAATTGCCTTACCCTGTCGTCATACCTCTTCACTTTTGCAGCCTTAGCCTTAACTCTTTGCTTAATCTCCTCTATTACAACACTTACCCCCTTACGTTTGATATTGTACTTTGTCATTAGTGTATTCCTCAAGTCTGAATCTTTCAATAAACCCTTGTTCATTTGTTCTATTCTACTGAGATCTTTTCGCAAGTCTTTAATTTGACCCTCCAGCCGACGTTTCCACCATGGTGTACTGTTGTCTTGTTTTGATTGTGACGCCTTCACCCCTAACATTTCCCCTACTACAACTGCCCCTGCAAAAATAAGACAGTTAGTTTCCGATATATTATCCGTACTTACCGATCCCAGGACATTACTTACCAAGGCTGACATTTCTGTCAGCCTTTTCCTTGGGACCCAGCGCAAAGCTGGGGTACTCCACCCGTTTGACCTTTTCGCTTCTTCCATCACCTCCTTAAGCCTTGTCGTAATCTGCACCTCTTCCTCCGTAAACTCTATGCCCTCCTCTTCGTCGATGCCATCATCGTTCTGACCATCTCGCAACCCAGGCTGATCCACCTCATCCTCACTCTGCGAGCTAGCAGCAGCCGCCTCCTCTGGTACTTGGTGGTTAACAATATCCGTTCTATCACCATCAGCTTGCACTATCCTCCTCATTTCCTCAATTTCCACGTTTGTTAACCACTGGTTCCGTTTGATAGTACTTATCTGGTCTGCAAGACGCTGCTCGCTAATCTCAAACAGTCCTGTATCTTGCCAAAGGCTAATCATCCTCCTTCTGTATCCTCTCTTGTCAGGCTCACTCCTAATATAACATTCCATTGCGATTTTATTATCGTTCTTACTCCACTTTCTCCTGGTTACAACACGAATCCTGTTGTGAGCAGTTTGGATACGATCTGGTGGTACCTGCTCAGGCATACCAACCACATCGGGTGAAGGACTTCCTCTCTGGGAGTTTGTCACTCTTTCACCGTTGACTTGATGCTCCATAGCACTCATTATAAACATCACACAATTGTGAGAAAGTTTGTAGTTTCAGGGAGAATTACATACAGCAACGCTGTAGAATATCCACCCCTACGGAGACCACTTAACACTGGTTGTAATCAAGATGTTCCAAAGGACGCACGTGACGCGCGCGTCTGTTCACTGATTCAATGCACACTGTGCGGTCTACGTTGAAGAAAGTTTTCCAAATACGAAAAAATCCAATCTTTTTCCACCAAAAACAGCAACAAGGTGTTGACTAGTTGCCTTCAAACTTACCCTGCGGTGTCTACCAAGTAGTACCAACAAGGAGTTAACTTTTGGTGCAAAACAAACAGCAGGAAACAATATTTATCTTCTATAGAATCGAGAGCCGATCTGAAGCAGTGTTCCTTGTCTCGCCGCCATATTATTATTATTATAATTTATATTATTATTATTTATATTATTAGCTGTTCCGACCTAGCTGTCGGAACAGCTATTGTTTTCGTCGAGATTATTATTATTTTTATTATTATTATTATTATTAGCTGTTCCGACCTACTGTCGGAACAGCTATTGTTTTCGTCGAGATTATTATTATTTTTATTATTATTATTATTATTCTTTGTTTCTGACCTAAATCCCATAGCAATTGCACACGTTTTTTGTTTAAGCCTAATTTCCTAGAGCGCAAATACGAAAGAGTTAAATCATATATCAAATTGAAGCTTAGAACATAAACTTAACTCTAAATGTAAAAAATGTTAAAATTCTTAATTAATTAGCCCCTTTACAGCGAGGTGAATATTTAATTAGCCAGACTTTAGACCACTCTATCTCAAAAAGTAGACGACCGATCGTCAAACGTTTTTCAGTTTTAGACTTCTGGGATACTGTAGTGCTTTCCGGCAAAAAATGTGGAACGACGTCACAATTACGTCATTTATTGCGCGTTTTAGCCCGTGTTCAAAACACATTGAGATCGTGAAAACAAATCCGACTTCTAGAGACATAATATTTCAAATAAGCTCAAATTTAACGTCCTAGATTACACAAATGTTTCTTAAAACAAGAAAGGTTTTATAGACAATCAGTTTAAAAGCATCAAAACTTATTAAAACATTGTCAGTAGAAAAAAACCCCAAAATTCTCAGGCAAATTGAACGCCATGGGTACTCTGACTTGAATTTGATATGTGTTTATTAACGACAGAGTAAATTTGTTCCCTTGTTTTTTTAAGTAAAAAAAAACGCACCGTTAAACTCGTATAGCGCCCTCAATCTTTCTAGGGTTTCCTAGATTCGTTCAAGCCCTAAACCCATTTATGACCCGTGTTGTTGACGTTTATGTAGAATATACATAGAGTCATCATTCCTGTCGCCGACTGACACAAGTCAACGTTCATTCACAAAAATCGAAAGGAATTTGTCTTGCTATCAGCGCAGTCGTGTAATCAGATAGTTATTCAGATAATTTTCAGCGTGGACGTAAAGAATAGAGCGCCGCGTTCTTGGCGATTTTTCTTGCCTGGCAAACTTGTCTGCGCTTGGGTCTCGTTCGCCGGAAAACGATATGTTTAATGTTTCTTGTGCAAAGGAATGACTTCAGTAAACCGCGATGAATCAGTTACAAAACTTGATGGCGGTTGCAATAAATAATAAAAAGAGCTGATTGAGGAAAGGTGTACAACAGAGAAATTACCTTGCTAAACGGTCAGTGCTAGATTTGGGGGTGAAGAACAAAAATTAACAATAGCCCAGCAAGAACATACTAATCGTTACAAAGACACAACAATAATGTTTATATATTACAGAAAACTGCAAACAAGGTAAACAGTTTCTGAAACAACCAATATTTACAAATTTTTTTTTTTTACATCAATCTAAATACATCAGGGCCCAATTTTATGGCTCTGCTTACCGTAAGCTTAGGATCGGCGCTTACTGAAGCAGGTTATTCTGTGCTTATGTCAAGCGTATTACACGGGTTAGCATGGCATTTTGTGTGCTTGCGTAGTTAACATTAGGCATTCTACGCTTACACAGCTAGTGCAGAAATTCTGTGCTGCTTGCTCGTTAAGC
This sequence comes from Leptasterias polaris, assembly GCA_037783415.1. NCBI lineage: Eukaryota > Metazoa > Echinodermata > Asteroidea > Forcipulatida > Asteriidae > Leptasterias > Leptasterias polaris. The sequence continues at coordinate 393,929 of JAZGTN010000176.1, read as the reverse complement.
AGAGAATGGTGACCCCATAGCGCAGAATTCAGCATTAAGCTGGCCATAAATTTGGGCCCTGCGTTTTTTTTTTCCTAGGGACTATATTATACTAACAAAACACTTTTCAACGTTTATCCGAACAGTACAAATGTAAACGATTAACCGGATGATCTGTCACTTAACCGTGTAACTGTCACAGGCTTACGTATAAGCCTGCACACTCATATATTTTTTTTAAACGTGTAACTGTTTTCTGACACTAAATAGTCACAATTTTCGCAGCACTTTTCAAGTGAATTTGTTTACGCTGATCCCAATTGTTAACATTTGAACGATTAACAAGATTATCGTTTGGTTAACCGGGTAACCGTGCAATCGATTTGTTTTGGAACGCCCTCTAGCGTTCAATGTTTCTTGCAACTAATGCCGCACGCAAAGTAATGAAATAACGAAGAATTAAGCCTGTAAATTGGAAACGATATAGGTGTGGCAATAATTATTATGGTCAGCAATTCGCAGCACTTTTCAAGTGAATTTTTCAACGTTTATCCGAACCGTACAAATGTGAACGTTTAACCATAAGATCCGTCACTTAACCGTGTAACCGTCACAGGCTTACGTATAAGCCTGCGCATTCACGGTTATTTTTTTGTAAACGTGTAACCGTAATTCTGAAACAGTTGATGACCCATGTAACAGCAGTTTCATAAACAACATTTCATGTAAAAAAAACTGTTTACAAAACCAGCATGTGATCAAAAACATTGTGTCTTCCTTCTTTATTGCAGAATTTTGACTTTGCGCACCTGCAAAAGCGAGCATGTTGCGCAATCGAATTGTTGTGGAACGCCCCCTAGCGTTTAATGTTTCTCACAAATTGCTGCACGCACAGTTGTATTAAAATAACAAAGACTACGACTTCGAGTCTGTAAATTGGGAATGATATGTGTGTGTGTTTTATGGGATATTGTGCTGTGAAAATCGTGATCGCAGTTATTATGGTCAGCATAACACAGCACTTTTTAAGTGAATTTTTCAACGTTTATCCGAACCGTTCAAATGTGAACGTTTAACCCTAAGATCTGTCACTTAACTGTGTATCCGTCACAGGCTTACGTGCATGTATAAGCCTGAGCATTCACGGTTATTTTTTGTCAACATATCGTTTCTGAAACAGTTGGTGACCCATGTAACAGCAGTTTCATAAACAAAATTTCAAGAAAAAAAACTGTTTACACAACCATGCATGTAGTCTTGATTGGCAACGCTGTTTTTTGTACTAGCCACCAATACATTGACTGTTTGGGAGGCTGACTCAGAAGGACTGGTCAAGTCTATAAATCTGGTTCGTTTTGATCCAGATGTGCGTGTGATCAGATATCTCTTCTCCAGTAATTCGTGTTGTGGACAGTAATTCGTGTTGCGATATCGCACTAAGTTAAACAAAAATGAACGTCGCCAATCGAGACTACCGTGCATGTGATCTTATATCCTAAAGCATAAAAATATGAAAGAGTTAGATCCGATATCAAATTAAACCTTAGTACATGAACTTAACTCTCAATGTAAATTTTTTTTAAATTCTTAATCAGCCCATTTACAGCGAGGTGAATATTTGATTAGCCAATCTTGAGACCACTGTATCTCGAAAAGTATACACCCGATCGTCAAACTTTTTTCAGTTTTAGACTCCTTGGGCATTGAAGGTAAGCCTTGGGTAACCGTGACCCTATGTTGACCTTAACTTCCGGGTCAAACGGAAGTGGGACCATATCTGAAGAACTACACAACCGATTTTCAAACTTTTTTCAGTTATAGACTCCTTGTGCATTGGAGATTAGCCTTGGGTAACCGTGACCCCATGTTGACCTTTACTTCCAGGTCAACCGGAAGTGGGACCATATCTCAAGAACTACACAATCGATTTTCACACTTTTTTCAGTTATAGACTCCTTGGGCATGGGAGATTAGCCTTGGTTACCGTGACCCCATGTTGACCTTTACTTCTGGGTCAACCGGAAGTGGGACCAAATCTCAAGAACTACACAACCGATTTTCAAACTTTTTTTCAGTTATAGACTCCTTGGGCATTGGAAATTAGCCTTGGGTAACCGTGACCCCATGTTGACCTTTACCTATGGGGCAACCGGAAGTGGGACCATATCTAAAGAGTTACACAGCCGATTTTCAAACTTTTCAGTTGTAGAATCCTTCTGCATGGGAGATTAGCCTTGGGTAACCGTGACCCCATGTTGACCTTTACTTTTGGGTCAACCGGAAGTGGGACCATATCTCAAGAACTATACAACCAATTTTTTAACTTGTTTCAGTTATATAATCCTTGGCATTGGAGATTAGCCTTGGAATACTGTGCCCCCATGGTGACCTTTACTTGTGGGTCAACCGGAGGGACCCTATCTCAAGAACTACACACGCGATTTTCAATTTCTTTTCAGTTTTATACCCTTTGAACATTTAATGTTAGACAAGGGTTACCATGACCCCATGTTGATCTTTATTTCTGGTTTAAAAGCTCCTTTCGATTCAGTATCAGAATGAAGACCAGGTTTAGGTTTTTAGGCACACTTAAGTGAAAAAGGGCCTGTCAAAGGTCAATATTCTTCTATCTTGACATCAGACCAACTTTAAAGCTTTGAAGCTCTTAATCTAAGCAAAACAATAATACACGGAACAGCTTTGTGTTTGTTCACAAACACCTAATGTCTAGTTATTAGCTGTTCCTGACGCAGTCGGAACAGCTATTGTTTTCGTCGAGATTATTATTATTTTTATTATTATTATTAGCTGTTCCGACCTAGCTGTCGGAACAGCTATTGTTTTCGTCGAGATTATTAGCTGTTCCTGACGCAGTCGGAACAGCTATTGTTTTCGTCGAGATTTTTATTATTTTTATTATTATTATTATTATTATTATTATTATTATTCTTTGTTTCCACTCAAATCCCATAGCATTTGCACACGTTTTTTTCTTTAAGCCTAATATCCTAGAGCGCAAATACGAAAGAGTTAAATCATATATCAAATTGAAGCTTAGAACATAAACTTAACTCTAAATGTAAAAAATGTTAAAATTCTTAATTAATTAGCCACTTTTTACCTTTTTTAAAAAGTTAAAAATGCACCGTTAAACTCGTTTAGCGCCCTCAATCTATATGAGTTTAACGGTGCTCTTGAGGGGTTTCCTAGACTCGTTCAAGTCCTAAACCCATTTATGACCCGTGTTGTTGACGTTTTTGTAGAATATACATAGAGTCATCATTCCTGTCGCCGACTGACACAAGTCTACGTTCATTCAAAGAATCGAAAAGAATTTGTATTGCTATCAACGCAGCGTGTGTAATCAGATAGTTTTTCAGATTTCACCGTGGACGTAAAGAATCGGAGCGCCGCGTTCTTGGCGATGTCTACGGCCTTGCAGACTTGTCTGCGCTTGGGTCCCGTTCGCCGGAAAACGATGTGTTTAAAATTTCTTGTGCAAAGGCATTACTTCAGGAAACCGCGATGTATCAGTTACAAAACTTGATGGCGCTTGCAATAAAGCAATAAAAAGAGCTGATTGAGGAAAGGTGTGGTAAAGAGAAATTAGTTTTTCCATGGCTAAATGGTCAGTGTTGGATTTGGGGGTGTGAAGAGACAAAATTACAATACAATAGTATCCCATATGAATTTACTGTTTTAGCCTAAACAAATATAACATACTCGATTGGCATTTCAGGGTAGAAAAATTGTTACGATTACGAATTAATTACAACATCATTTTGTTTACATGCATTTACAGTTATTTTTTAGTAAACTCGTAATCAGTTATGAAACGGTCAGTTACATGTGTAACCGTTCACATTTATTATGGTCAACATTTCGCGACACTTTTTGAGGATGATTTTTCAACATTTATCCGAACCGTAATAATGTAGATGTTCAACCGGTTGATCGGATGGTTAACCGTGTGACCGTCACAGGCAGGCTTACAAAGCCTCAGCATTTAAACGTAAACATTTAAACGTTTAACAGGATTATCATTTGGTTAACCGAGTAACCGTGCAATCGATTTGTTGTGGAACGCCCTCTAGCGTTCAATGTTTCTTGCAACTAATGCTGCACACAAAGTATTGGAAACGATATAGGTGTGTGTGGCAATTATTATGGTCAGCATTTCGCAGCACTTTTCAAATGAATTTTTCAACGTTTATACGAACCGTACAAATGTGAACGTTTAACCGTAAGATCCGTCACTTAACCGTGTAACCGTCACAGGCTTACGTATAAGCCTGCGCATTCACGGTTATTTTTTTGTAAACGTGAACAAATATAACATACTCGATTGGCATTTCAGGGTAGACAAATTGTTACGATTACAAATTAAATACAACATCATTTTGTTTGCATGCATAATTTACAGTTATTTTTTAGTAAACTCGTAATCATTTCTGAAACGGTCAGTTACATGTGTAACCGTTCACATTTATTTTGGTCAAAATTTCGCGACACTTTTTGAGGATTATTTTTCAACATTTATCCGAACCGTAATAATGTAGATGTTCAACCGGTTGATCGGATGGTTAACCGTGTGACCGTCACAGGCAGGCTTACAAAGCCTCAGCATTTAAATGTAAACGTAAACATTTAAACGTTTAACAGGATTATCATTTTCGTGCAATCGATTTGTTGTGGAACGCCCTCTAGCGTTCAATGTTTCTTTCAACTATGCCGCACGCAAAGTAATGAAATAACAAAGAATTAAGCCTGTAAATTGGAAACGATATAGGTGTGTTAATTGGCAATTATTATGGTCAGCATTTCGCAGCACTTTTCAAGTGATTTTTTCAACGTTTACCCGAACCGTACAAATGTGAACGTTTAACCGTAAGATCTGTCACTTAACCGTGTAACCGTCACAGGCTTACGTATAAGCCTGCGCATTCACGAATTGTTGTGGAACGCCCCCTAGCGTGCAATGTTTCTCACAAATATTACTACACGCACAGATGTAATGAAATAACAAAGACTATGAGTCTGTAAATTGGGAATGATATGTGTGTGTGTTTTATGGGATATTGTGCTGTGAAAATTGTAATCACAGTTATTATGGTCAGCATTACACGGCACTTTTTAAGTGATTTTTTCAACGTTTATCCGAACCGTACAAATAAATGTAAACGTTTAACCGTAAGATCTGTCACTTAACTGTGTAACCGTCACAGGCTTACAAATAAGCCTGAGCATTCACAGTTATTTTTTGTCAACATACCGTTTCTGAAACAGTTGGTGACCCATGTAACAGCAGTTTAAACAAAATTTCAAGTAAAAAAACCTGTTTACACAACTGTGCATGTGACCTAATATCCTAAAGCGTAAAAATATGAAAGAGTTAGATCCTATATTAAATTGAAGCTTAGTATTACATGAACTTAACTCTCAATGTAATTTTTTTGTTTAATTCTTAATTAATTAGCCCATTTACAGCGAGGTGAATATTTAATTAGCCAATCTTGAGACCACTATATCTCGAAATATATACAACCGATCGTCAAACTGTTTTCAGTTATAGACTCCTTGGGCATTTGAGATTAGCCCTGGGCAACCGTGACCCCATGTTGACCTTTACTAACGGATCAATCGGAAGTGGGACCATCTCAAGAACTACACAACCGATTTCCAAACTTCTTTCAGTTATAGATTCCTTTTGCACGGGAGATTAGCCTTATGTAACCGTGACCCCCATGTTGACTTTTACTTCCGGGTCAACCGGAAGTGGGACCATATCTCAAGAATTACACAACCGATTTTCAAACTTTTTTCAGTTATAGGCTCCTTGGCCATTGTATATCAACCTTGGATAACGGTGACCTCATGTTGACCTTTACTTCCGGGTCAACCGGAAGTAAGACCATATCTCAAGAACTACACACCCGATTTTCAATTTCTTTTCAGTTTTAAACTCTTTGAAAATTACAGGAACAGCTCTGTGTTTGTTGACAAACACTTAATAATAATAATAATAATAATAATAATAATAACGTAAACTTATATAGCGCCAAAATCCGCCTAAAAAGACGCTCAAAGCGCTTCACAGAAAAACAGTTTAAAAAGCTACGGCCAAACACAATTTAACAAGCAATAAACCTGAGAGAACACAAATTCAAAAATTCAAAAATATCAGTCATTAAAACAATTAAAACAAAACCCCAAAAAGTCTAAAAACCGGACCAGCCAGTAGCAGTTAAAAAAACAAAACAATTAAAAAGACGACAAACAGGCAATATAAAAAACCCGACCAGAACCCCCCCCCCCCCAAGAAAATGCGACCCCACCCCTCTCCGTGAACAAAGTAGAGGATTGTGTAAAACTGACACTGTGTAAACTTAAACCCCCACATAGTAACCAAAAACCTGGAAGGTAGTACAATTATTTAGAAAACAAGTGAGTCTTCAAACGGGTCTTGAAGGAAGCAATGGATGTAGATGAGGAAATTACAGTTGGTAGGCAGTTCCAGAGTGAAGTGGCAGAATGGTGTATTGAACGGCCTCCCCATGAACGTTGGACACGGGGAACAACGAGCAAAACGGATTGAGATGATCTGAGATTACGTGATGGTACAAATCGTGGTAAGGCTTCTTGTAGATAAGCAGGTGCTGATCCGTGAAGTGTGTGGAATGCAAGCAGGAGAATCTTATAGATGATACGATTTCGCACAGGTAGCCAATGGAGGGACCTCAACACTGGGGTGATATGATCCGAGCGTTTTGTCATTGTAACAAGTCGAGCAGCGGAGTTATGGATTCGTTGAAGCCTGTTGAGCTGATACTGGGGCAGGTTGTACATGAGTGAGTTGCAGAAATCAAGCCTTGATGATATTAAAGCATGTACAATCTGTTCCGTAGCTGTGCGTGTCAAGTATCCACGAATGAATCCTATATTGCGTAAATGGAATCTGACCGACTTACACAAACTGGATATATGATCATTAAATGTCATTTGACTGTCAAAGACGACCCCCAGGTTACGACATGTTGGAGAGGGACTAATGTGGCTAGCGCCAATGCGCACAGATGATATGTTTAACTTAGTGAGATTGTTCTTGGTGCCAAATAACATGAAGTTTGATTTGGTCTCATTCAGCTTTAAGTAGTTTGAGCTCATCCATGTTCTTATGTGATCAATGCATGCCTCAAGCTTTGCCATGGCTGCCGATGCACTGGATTGCAGTGGACTAAAAGATGTAAATAGTTGAAAATCATCTGCATAGCAATGATATTGAATGCCGTGCTCATGGATTATCTGACCGAGAGGACTGGTATATATGGAGAAAAGAAGAGGTCCACCAACCGACCCCTGCGGAACACCACAGACAAGAGGAACAGATGTGGTTTTTGAGTTCTTGATGCAAACTGACTGATGGCGATTAGAAAGGTAAGACTTGAACCACTGCAGAGCTGTGCCACATATCCCAAGTGAAGATAATCGGCTGATAACAATAGCGTGGTCAATCGTATCAAAGGCTGACGACAGGTCCAAAAATACAGCTGCTGTGACTCTGCCAGTGTCCATTTGTTGGAGAATATGGCCTGACAGGTGAGCAAGAAGCGTTTCGACACTGTGGTGTGGGCGATAGGCAGACTGTCGTTCATCAAGGAGGTTGTTCGTTTGAAGATATGATGCAAGTCTGTTGAAAACCACACGTTCAAGTACTTTGGAGAGGTACGTGAGGTTAGAAACAGGACGATAATTATGCATGATACCAGGGTCCAAGTTGGGCTTTTTCAGCAATGGTCGAACCAGGGCCGTTTTAAGGGTGGACGGCACATCCCCGGAGGCCATGCTACGATTGATGATGCTGGTAATGGCAGGAGCAATCTCATCAACACACTGCTTGAGTATTGTCGTTGGGACTGGATCCAGCTCACATGATTTAGAAGGTGTCTTCAAGATGAGTTGCTTTACTTCCTCGATGGAGGCAGATCTAAAGGAAGACAGCTCTGAGGAAGTTTGTGTAAGTGTCGGTGAAGTATCAGTGGAAACTGGGGGTAGGCTGGCACGGATGGTCAACACCTTTGATGTGTAAAATTTACTGAATTGGTTGGCAAGGGTTTCTTGGCAGACATGTGGTGGCAAAGGTGAAGATGTATTCCTGAGGAGCAGTTTATCAACAAATCTGAAGAGAAGTTTCTGGTCACCAGAGCACTTGCCAACAACACTGGAATAATGCTGACGCTTGGCTCTCTGTATCAGGGCTGAAGTAAGTTGACGCTGGTTACAATAGATTTGACGATGAATTTCAAGTCTCGAAGACCTCCATTTGCGCTCACACTGTCTACGTTTGCGTATAGCCTCTGAAATTTCAGCATTATACCAACTTGTGTTTGGACGAATCTTGAAAGTACGTGTTTGAGATGGTGCATGCTTGTCTAAGATGTCAAGCAGAGTAGCATTGTATATTTCAGTCCCGGATGTAGGTGATTCAGAACAAGTCTTGGTGAGCTGACGGTCTCTTATATCATTAGAGAGGGCATTGAGATCGAGTGAACATAGATTTCTCGAGATGTAAGTTCTAGTAGGTACAGCTGGTTTCTGCATATGTAGATTAAAGAAGACTGCAAAATGGTCAGAAATTCCTCCCTCGACACAGATGTCCCAGAGTTTGTGATCACTAGAACGTGTGATGAGGAGATCTAGAGTGTGGCCTCCCTGATGGGTAGCGACATGAACGTGTTGTTGCAGTCCATGTGCAGATAACAAATTAGCAAATTGTGATGGTTTTACAGCTGATGGGTTATCCATGTGAATGTTAAAGTCACCTGTTATGATTAAAGATGACTGGTCAAACAGGTAGCTGTCTACAAGGGATGCAAACTCGTCCAGGAAAGTACAGAAAGGAGCTGTAGACCCAGGTGGTCTGTAGACTATTACCAGATGAATCAAGGTTTTGTTGATCACCAACTCTGCCTGAAGAGCCTCAAAGGAGCTGAACGTCCTATCTCGGTTGCGAATTTTAACACCAATGGTGCTTCGGAACAGCATGCCAACTCCTCCCCCACGCTTATTGACTCGTGGTACATGAGTAAATGAGTAACCATCAGGTGTAAGATCAGCAATTACGGCAGGATCATTTTGAGTCAGCCATGTCTCAGAAATTCCAATCACATCCAATCCATATTCCAGGACGAACTCTTCAAATGCAACAGTCTTGTTTTTAATGGATCGAGCATTAAGCATGCCGAACGTGGTCATTTGCACATGTTGTTCTGAGTGTATTTGAATCAAATTGTTATGATTATACTAACCACATGACGAAAGTTATTACAGGATGGCCGGTTCCCAATCAAGACAGGAATACAAGGAGACATACCGTTGTTGAACTGACTTGAAGTTTAGCATAAGAGTTTACTTCCGGGTTGGTCTAGTCAAAGTCATACATGTAACATCTGATGCCCTCAATGTGCAGAACAAAAATCACAGAAAGGGTGAGAATAACTTGCCGGCTGAAGACAAAATATCACACACATCAATGTTTGAATGTTCAAAAAGCCAGTAGCAGTTCAAATGATGATGGATGTCGCACAGAAAATGTGATTAAAATGGATTTTAAAAACCAAACATCAGAGAGAAAAAAAAACCAAACTGCCATCTTGAACAGCGCCCTCTATATCTCTAGCTCTAGTTCTTATTATTATTATTCTTTGTTTCCACTCAAATCCCATAGCATTTGCACACGTTTTTTTCTTTAAGCCTAATATCCTAGAGCGTAATACGAAAGAGTGAGATCATTATATCAAATTGAAGCTTAGTACATGAATTAAACTCTAAATGTAAAAAATGTTAAAATTCTTAATTAATTAGCCACTTTACAGCGAGGTGAATATTTAATTAGCCAGACTTTAGAGCACTCTATCTCAAAAAGTAGACGACCGATCGTCAAACTTTTTTCAGTTTTAGACTTCTTGGGTACTGTAGATGTGCTTTTCGGCCTAAAATGTGGAACGACGTCACAATGACGTCATTTATTGCGCATTTTCGCCCGTGTACAAAACACATGGAGACAGTGAAAACAAATCCGACTTCTAGAAACACAGTTTTTTCAATTAAGCTCAACTTTAACGTCCTGGATTCACAAATGTTTCTTAAAACAAGAAAGGTTTTATAGACGATCAGTTTAAAAGCATCAAAACTTATTAAAACATTGTCAGTAGAAAAAACCCCCCAAATTATCAGGCAAATTGAACGCCATGGGTACTCTGACTTGAATTTGATATGTGTTTATTAACGACAGAGTAATTATTTTTCCTTTTTTTTAAAGTAAAAAAAAACGCACCGTTAAACTCGTATAGCGCCCTCAATCTTTCTAGGGTTTCCTAGATTCGTTCAAGCCCTAAACCCATTTATGACCCGTGTTGTAGACGTTTATGTAGAATATACATAGAGTCATCATTCCTGTCGCCGACTGACACAAGTCTACGTTCATTCACAAGAATCGAAAAGAATTTGTCTTGCTATCAGCGCAGCGTCGTCGTCGTGTAGTCAGATAGTTATTCAGATTTCACCGTGGACGTAAAGAATATGAGTGCCGTGTTCTTGTCCATGGTTTGGGGTGGCAAACTTGTATGCGCTTAGGTCCCGTTCGCCGGGAAAACGATATGTTTAACATTTCTTGTGCAAAGGCATTACTTCAGGAAACCGCGATGTATCAGTTACAAAACTTGATGGCGCTTGCAATAAGGCAATAAAAAGCTGATTGAGGAAAGGAGTGGTAAAGAGAAATTCGTTTTTCATGGCTAAACGGTCAGTGTTGGATTTGGGGTTGTGGAAGAGACAAAATTACAATACAATCGTATCCCATATGAATTTACTGTTTTAGCCTAAACAAATATAACATACTCGATTGGCATTTCAGGGTAGAAAAATTGTTACGATTACGAATTAAATACAACATCATTTTGTTTACATGCATTTACAGTTATTTTTTAGTAAACTCGTAATCATTTCTGAAACGGTCAGTTACATGTGTAACCGTTCACATTTATTATGGTCAAAATTTCGCGACACTTTTGAGGATGATTTTTCAACATTTATCCGAACCGTAATAATGTAGATGTTCAACCGGTTGATCGGATGGTTAACCGTGTGACCGTCACAGAATTAAGCCTGTAAATTGGAAACGATATAGGTGTGTTTGGCAATTATTATGGTCAGCATTTCGCAGCACTTTTCAAGTGAATTTTTCAACGTTTATCCGAACCGTACAAATGTGAACGTTTAACCGTAAGATCTGTCACTTAATCGTGTAACCGTCACAGGCTTACGTATAAGCCTGCGCATTCACGAATTGTTGTGGAACGCCCCCTAGCGTGCAATGTTTCTCACAAATATTACTACACGCACAGATGTAATGAAATAACAAAGACTATGAGTCTGTAAATTGGGAATGATAAGTGTGTGTTTTATGGGATATTGTGCTGTGAAAATCGTGATCACAGTTATTATGGTCAGCATTACGCGGCACTTTTTAAGTGATTTTTTCAACGTTTATCCGAACCGTACAAATAAATGTAAACGTTTAACCATAAGATCTGTCACTTAACCGTGTAACCGTCACAGGCTTACGTATAAGCCTGCACATTCACGAATTGTTGTAGAACGCCCCCTAGCGTGCAATGTTTCTCACAAATATTACTACACGCACAGATGTAATGAAATAACAAAGACTATGAGTCTGTAAATTGGGAATGATAAGTGTGTGTTTTATGGGATATTGTGCTGTGAAAATCGTGATCACAGTTATTATGGTCAGCATTTCGCAGCACTTTTCAAGTGATTTTTTCAACGTTTACCCGAACCGTACAAATGTGAACGTTTAACCGTAAGATCTGTCACTTAACCGTGTAACCGTCACAGGCTTACGTATAAGCCTGCGCATTCACGAATTGTTGTGGAACGCCCCCTAGCTGGCAATGTTTCTCACAAATATTGCTACACGCACAGATGTAATGAAATAACAAAGACTATGAGTCTGTAAATTGGGAATGATAAGTGTGTGTTTTATGGGATATTGTGCTGTGAAAATCGTGATCACAGTTATTATGGTCAGCATTACTCGGCACTTTTTAAGTGATTTTTTCAACGTTTATCCGAACCGTACAAATAAATGTAAACGTTTAACCATAAGATCTGTCACCTAACCGTGTAACCGTCACAGGCTTACGTATAAGCCTGCGCATTCACGAATTGTTGTGGAACGCCCCCTAGCGTGCAATGTTTCTCACAAATATTGCTACACGCACAGATGTAATGAAATAACAAAGACTATGAGTCTGTAAATTGGGAATGATATGTGTGTGTTTTATGGGATATTGTGCTGTGAAAATCGTGATCACAGTTATTATGGTCAGCATTTCGCAGCACTTTTCAAGTGATTTTTTCAACGTTTACCCGAACCGTACAAATGTGAACGTTTAACCGTAAGATCTGTCACTTAACCGTGTAACCGTCACAGGCTTACGTATAAGCCTGCGCATTCACGAATTGTTGTGGAACGCCCCCTAGCTGGCAATGTTTCTCACAAATATTGCTACACGCACAGATGTAATGAAATAACAAAGACTATGAGTCTGTAAATTGGGAATGATAAGTGTGTGTTTTATGGGATATTGTGCTGTGAAAATCGTGATCACAGTTATTATGGTCAGCATTACGCGGCACTTTTTAAGTGATTTTTTCAACGTTTATCCGAACCGTACAAATAAATGTAAACGTTTAACCATAAGATCTGTCACTTAACCGTGTAACCGTCACAGGCTTACGTATAAGCCTGCGCATTCACGAATTGTTGTGGAACGCCCCCTAGCGTGCAATGTTTCTCACAAATATTGCTACATGCACAGATGTAATGAAATAACAAAGACTATGAGTCTGTAAATTGGGAATGATATGTGTGTGTTTTATGGGATATTGTGCTGTGAAAATCGTGATCACAGTTATTATGGTCAGCATTACGCGGCACTTTTTAAGTGATTTTTTCAACGTTTATCCGAACCATACAAATAAATGTAAACGTTTAACCGTAAGATCTGTCACTTAACCGTGTAACCGTCACAGGCTTATGTATAAGCCTGAGCATTCACGGTTATTTTTGGTCAACATACCGTTTCTGAAACAGTTGGTGACCCGTGTAACAGCAGTTTCATGAACAAAATTTCAAGCAAAAAAAACCTGTTTACACAACCTTGCATGTGACCTAATATCCTAAAGCGTACAAATATGAAAGAGTTAGATCCTATATCAAATTGAAGCTTAGTACATGAGCTTAACTCTCAATGTAATTTTTTTTATTATTCTGAATTAATTTGCCCATTTACAGTGAGGTGAATATTTAATTAGCCAATCTTGAGATCACTGTATCTCGAAAAGCCTTGGGTAACCGTGAACCCATGTTGACCTTTACTTCCGGGTCAACCGGAAGTGGGACCATATCTCAAGAACTACACAATCGTTTTTCAAACTGTTTGTAGTTATAGACTCCTTGGGCATTGTAGATCAACCTTGGATAACCGTGACCTCATGTAAACCTTTACTTCCGGGTCAACCGGAAAAGGGACCATATCTCAAGAACTACATAACCGATTTTCAAACTTTTTTCAGTTATAGACTCCTTGGGCATTGCAGATAAGCCTTGGGTAACCGTGACCCCATGTTGACCTTTACCTCCGGGTCAACCGGAAGTGGGACCATATTTCAAGAACTACACAGCCGATTTTAAAACATTTTTCAGTTCTAGACTCCTTGGCCATGGGATATTAGCCTTGGTAACCGTGACCCCATGTTGACCTTTACTTCCGGGTCAACCGGAAGTGGGACCATATCTCAAGAATTACACAACCGATTTTCAAACTTTTTTCAGTTATAGACTCGTGGGGCATTGAAGACTAGCCTTGGGTAACCGTGACCCCATGTTGACCTTTACCTATGGGTCAACCGGAAGTGGGACCATATCTCAAGAGTTACACAGCCGATTTTCAAACTTTTTTCAGTTATAGACTCCTTAGGCATTGCAGATTAGCCTTGGGTAACCATGACCCCATGTTGACCTTTACTTCCAGGTCAACCGGAAGTGAGACCACATCTCAAGAACTACACAACCGATATTCAATTTCTTTTCAGTTATAAACCATTTGAGCAGTAAATGTTAGACAAGGGTTAAATTTTGTTTATGAATCAGAAAACCGGAACAGCTTCGTGTTTGTACACAAACACCTCATGTCTAGTTATTATTATTATTCTTTGTTTCTGACCTAAATCCCATAGCAATTGCACACGTTTTTTGTTTAAGCCTAATATCCTAGAGCACAAATACGAAAGAGTTAAATCATTTATCAAATTGAAGCTTAGAACATAAACTTAACTCTAAATGTAAAAAATGTTAAAATTCTTAATTAATTAGCCACTTTACAGCGAGGTGAATATTTAATTAGCCAGACTTTAGACCACTCTATCTCTAAAAGTAGACGACCGATCGTCAAACTTTTTTCAGTTTTAGACTTCTGGGATACTGTAGATGTGCTTTCCGGCAAAAAATGTGGAACGACGTCACAATTACGTCATTTATTGCACGTTTTAGCCCGTGTTCAAAACACATTGAGATCGTGAAAACAAATCCGACTTCTAGAGACATAATTTTTCAAATAAGGTCAAATTTAACGTCCTAGATTACACAAATATTTCTTAAAACAAGAAAGGTTTTATAGACAATCAGTTTAAAAGCATCAAAACTTAATAAAACATTGTCAGTAGAAAAAAAAAAAAAAATCTCAGGCAAATTGAACGCCATGGGTACTCTGACTAGAATTATGTGTTTATTAACGACAAGGAGTATTTTTTTTCCTTTTTTTAAAAAGTAAAAAATGCACCGTTAAACTCGTATAGCGTCCTCAATCTGTCGAGTAATCAGATAGTTATTCTGATTTCAGCGTGGACGTAAAGAATAGAGCGCCGCGTTCTTGGCGATGTTTTCGGGTGGAAGACTTGTCTGCGCTTGGGTCCCGTTCGCCGGAAAACCATATGTTTAAAGTTTCTTGTGCAAAGGCATTACTTCAGGAAACCGCGATATATCAGTTACAAAACTTGATGGCGGTTGCAATAACTTAAGCAATAAAAAGAGCTGATTGAGGAAAGGTGTGGTAAAGAGAAATTAGTTTTTCCATGGCTAAACGGTCAGTGTTGGATTTGGGGGTGTGAAGAGACAAAATTACAATACACTCGTATCCCATAATTATGAATTTACTGTTTTAGCCTAAACAAATATAACATACTCGATTGGCATTTCAGGGTAGAATTTTTTTTACAATTACGATTTAAATACAACATCATTTTGTGTACATGCATTTACAGTTATTTTTTAGTAAACTCGTAATCATTTCTGAAACGGTCAGTTACATGTGTAACCGTTCGCATTTATTATGGTCAAAATTTCGCAACACTTTTTGAGGCTGATTTTTAAACATTTATCCGAACTGTATTAATGTAGATGTTTAACTGGTTGATCGGATGGTTAACCGTGTGACCGTCACAGGCAGGCTTACAAAGCCTCAGCATTTAAACGTAAACGTAAACATTTAAACGTTTAACAGGATTATCGTTTGGTTAACCGGGTAATCGTGCAATCGATTTGTTGTGGAACGCCCTCTAGCGTTCAATGTTTCTTTCAACTAATGCCGCACACAAAGTAATGAAATAACGAAGAATTAAGCCTGTAAATTGGAAACGATATAGGTGTGTGTGGCAATTATTATGGTCAGCATTTCGCAGCACTTTTCAAGTGAATTTTTCAACGTTTATCCGAACCGTACAAATGTGAACGTTTAACCGTAAGATCTGTCACTTAACCGTGTAACCGTCACAGGCTTACGTATAAGCCTGCGCATTCACGAATTGTTGTGGAACGCCCCCTAGCGTTCAATGTTTCTCACAAATATTGCTGCACGCACAGTTGTATTGAAATACATGTATCAAAGACTACGAGTCTGTAAATTGGAATGATATGTGTGTGTGTTTTATGGGATATTGTGCTGTGAAAACCGTGATCACAGATTATGGTCAGCATTACGCGGCACTTTTTAAGTGAATTTGTCAACGTTTATCCGAACCGTACAAATGTAAACGTTTAACCGTAAGATCTGTCACTTAACCGTGTTACCGTCACAGGCTTATGTAGGTCTATAAGCCTGAGCATCCACGGTTATTTTGGTCAACATACTGTTTCTGAAACAGTTGGTGACCCGTGTAACAGCAGTTTCATAAACAAAATTTCAAGTAAAAAAACGTGTTTACACAACCGTGCCCTAATATCCTAAAGCGTACAAATATGAAAGAGTTAGATCCTATATCAATATTGAATCTTAGTACATGAACTTAACTCTCAATGTAATTTTTGTTTAAATTCTTAATTAATTAGCCCATTTACAGCGAGGTGAATATTTAATTAGTGGGACCATATCTCAAGAATTACACAGCCGATTTTCAAACTTTTTCAGTTATAGACTCCTAGGGCAAGGGAGATTAGCCTTGAGTAACTGTGACCCCATGTTGACCTTAACTTCCGGGTCAACCGGAAGTGGGACCATATCTCAAGAACTACACAGCCGATTTTCAAACTTTTTTCAGTTATAGACTCCTTGGCCATTGTATATCAACCTTGGATAACGGTGACCTCATGTTGACCTTTACTTCCGGGTCAACCGGAAGTAAGACCATATCTCAAGAACTACACAACCGATTGTCAAACTGTTTTCAGTTTTAGACTCCTTGGGCATGGGGGATTAGCCTTGGGTAACCGTGACCCCATGTTGACCTTTACTTCCGGGTCAACCGGAAGTGGGACCATATCTCAAGAACTACACACCCGATTTTCAATTTCTTTTCAGTTTTAAACTCTTTGAAAATTACAGGAACAGCTCTGTGTTTGTTGACAAACACTTAAGCCCTAGTTATTATTATTCTTTGTTTCTGACCTAAATCCCATAGCAATTGCACACGTTTTTTGTTTAAGCCTAATATCCTAGAGCGCAAATACGAAAGAGTTAAATCATATATCAAATTGAAGCTTAGAACATAAACTTAACTCTAAATGTAAATTTTTTTTAAATTCTTAATTAATTAGCCACTTTACAGCGAGGTGAATATTTAATTAGCCAGACTTTAGACCACTCTATCTCAAAAAGTAGACGACCGATCGTCAAAATTTTTTCAGTTTTAGACTTCTTGGGTACTGTAGATGTGCTTTTCGGCCTAAAATGTGGAACGACGTCACAATGACGTCATTTATTGTGCATTTTCGCCCGTGTACAAAACACATGGAGATAGTGAAAACAAATCCGACTTCTAGAAACACAGTTTTTTCAAATAAGCTCAAATTTAACGTCCTAGATTACACAAATGTTTCTTAAAACAAGAAAGGTTTTATAGACAATCAGTTTAAAAGCATCAAAACTTATTAAAACATTGTCACTAGAAAAAAACCACCCAAATTCTCAGGCAAATTGAACGCCATGGGTACTCTGACTAGAATTTGATATGTGTTTATTAACGACAAGGTATAAATTTTTCACCTTTAAAAAAAAAGTTAAAAATGCACCGTTAAACTCGTATAGCGCCCTCAATCTTTTAGGGCGCTATTCGAGTTTAACGGTGCTTTTTCTGGCATTTCTTAAACAAGATAAAGTCCTGAACCCATTTATGACCCGTGTTGTTGCCGTTTTTTTAGAATATACATAGAGTCATCATTCCTGTCGCCGACTGACACAAGTCTATGTTCATTCACAAGAATCGAAAAGAAATTGTCTTGTATCAGCGCAGCGTCGATTCAGATTTCAGCGTGGACGTAAAGAATCGGAGCGCCGCGTTCTCGGTGATTTTTTCGGCCTGGCAAACTTGTCTACGCTTGGGTCCCGTTCGCCGGAAAACGATATGTTTAAAGTTTCTTGTGCAAAGGCATTACTTCAGGAAACCGCGATGTATCAGTTACAAAACTTGATGGCGGTTGCAATAAACAATAAAAAGAGCTGATTGAGGAAAGGTGTCCAAAAGAGAAATTACTTTGCTAAACGGTCAGTGCTAGATTTGGGGGTGAAGAACAAAAATTAACAATAAACCCTTACCCCATATTTACTACTTTAGCCCAGCAAGAACATACTAATCGTTACAAAGACACAACAATAGTGTTTTTAATATAGAAAACTGCAAACAAGGTAAACTTAAGGCAAAGCAATAAAAAGAGCTGATTGAGGAAAGGTGTGGTAAAGAGAAATTAGTTTTTCCATGGCTAAACGGTCAGTGTTGGATTTGGGGGTGTGAAGAGACAAAATTACAATACAATCGTATCCCATATGAATTTACTGTTTTAGCCTAAACAAATATAACATACTCGATTGGCATTTCAGGGTAGAAAAATTGTTACAATTACGATTTAAATACAACATCATTTTGTTTACATGCATTTACGGTTATTTTTTAGTAAACTCGTAATCATTTCTGAAACGGTCAGTTACATGTGTAACCGTTCACATTTATTATGGTCAAAATTTCGCGACACTTTTTGAGGCTGATTTTTAAACATATCCGAACCGTAATAATGTAGATGTTTAACCGGTTGATCGGATGGTTAACCGTGTGACCGTCACAGGCAGGCTTACAAAGCCTCAGCATTTAAACGTAAACGTAAACATTTAAACGTTTAACAAGATTATCGTTTGGTTAACCGGGTAACCGTGCAATCGCTTTGTTGTGGAACGCCCTCTAGCGTTCAATGTTTCTTGCAACTAATGCCGCACATAAAGTATTGAAATGATATAGGTGTGTGTGGCAATTATTATGGTCAGCATTTCACAGCACTTTTCAAGTGAATTTTTCAACGTTTATCCGAACCGTACAAATGTGAACGTTTAACCGTAAGATCTGTCACTTAACCGTCACAGGCTTACGTATAAGCCTGCGCATTCACGGTTATTTTTTTGTAAACGTGTAACCGTAATTCTGAAACAGTTGATGACTCGTGTAACAGCAGTTTCATAAACAACATTTCATGTTACACAACCAGCATGTGATCAAAAACATTGTGTCTTCCTTCTTTATTGCAGAATTTTGACTTTGCGCACCTGCAAAAGCGAGCATGTTGCGCAATCGAATTGTTGTGGAACGCCCCCTAGCGTTTAATGTTTCTCACAAATTGCTGTACGCACAGTTGTATTGAAATAACAAAGACTACGAGTCTGTAAATTGGGAATGATATGTGTGTGTGTTTTATGGGATATATTGTGCTGTGAAAATCGTGATCGCAGTTATTATGGTCAGCATAACACGGCACTTTTTAAGTGAATTTTTCAACGTTTATCCGAACCGTACAAATGTGAACGTTTAACCGTAAGATCTGTCACTTAACTGTGTAACCGTCACAGGCTTACGTACATGTAAAGCCTGAGCATTCACGGTTATTTTTTGTCAACATACCGTTTCTGAAACAGTGGGTGACCCATGTAACAGCAGTTTCATAAACAAAATTTCAAGTAAAATAAAATGTTTACACAACCATGCATGTGACCTAATATCCTAAGCGTAAAGTAAGAAAGAGTTAGATCCTATATCAAATTGAAGCTTAGTAGTACATGAACTTAACTCTCAATGTATTTTTTTTTTAATTCTTAACTAATTAGCCCATTTACAGCGAGGTGAATATTTAATTAGTGGGACCATATCTCAAGAATTACACAGCCGATTTTCAATTTTTTTTCAGTTATAGATACCTAGGGCAAGGGAGATTAGCCTTGAGTAACTGTGACCCCATGTTGACCTTAACTTCCGGGTCAACCGGAAGTGGGACCATATCTCAAGAATTACACAGCCGATTTTCAAACTTTCTTCAGTTATAGACTCCTTGGGCAAGGGAGATTAGCCTTGGGTAACTGTGACCCCATGTTGACCTTAACTTCCAGGTCAACCGGAAGTGGGACCATATCTCAAGAATTACAGAGCCGATTTTCAAACTTTTTTCAGTTATAGACTCCTTGGGCAAGGGAGATTAGCCTTGAGTAACTGTGACCCCATGTTGACCTTTACTAATGGGTCAACCGGAAGTGGGACCATATCTCAAGAACTACACAACAGATTTCCAAACCTTTTTCAGTTATAGACTCCTTGGGCATTGGAGATTAGCCTTATGTAACCGTGACCCCATGTGGACCTTAATTCCGGGTCAACCGGAAGTGAGACCAAATCTCAAGAACTACACAACTGTTTTTCAAACTTTTTTCAGTTATACTAGATTCCTTATGCATGGGAGATTAGCCTTGGGTAACCGTGATCTCATGTTGATCCTTACTTCCGGGTCAACCGGAAGTGGGACCATATCTCAAGAGTTACACAACCGATTTCCAAACTTTTTTCAGTTATAGACTCCTTGGGCATTGGGCATTGGAGATTAGCCTTGGGTCACCGTGACCCCATGTTGACCTTTACTTCCAGGTCAACCGGAAGTGGGACCAAATCTCAAGAACTACACAACCGTTTTTCAAACTTTTTTCAGTTATAGACTCCTTGGGCAAGGGAGATTAGCCTTGAGTAACTGTGACCCCATGTTGACCTTAACTTCCGGGTCAACCGGAAGTGGGACCATATCTCAAGAATTACAGAGCCGATTTTCAAACTTTTTTCAGTTATAGACTCCTTGGGCAAGGGAGATTAGCCTTGAGTAACTGTGACCCCATGTTGACCTTTACTAATGGGTCAACCGGAAGTGGGACCATATCTCAAGAACTACACAACCGATTTCCAAACTTTTTTCAGTTATAGACTCCTTGGGCATTGGAGATTAGCCTTATGTAACCGTGACCCCATGTGGACCTTTACTTCCGAGTCAACCGGAAGTGAGACCAAATCTCAAGAACTACACAACTGTTTTTCAAACTTTTTTCAGTTATACTAGATTCCTTATGCATGGGAGATTAGCCTTGGGTAACCGTGATCCCATGTTGATCCTTACTTCCGGGTCAACCGGAAGTGGGACCATATCTCAAGAGTTACACAACCGATTTCCAAACTTTTTTCAGTTATAGACTCCTTGGGCATTGGGCATTGGGCATTGGAGATTAGCCTTGGGTCACCGTGACCCCATGTTGACCTTTACTTCCAGGTCAACCGGAAGTGGGACCAAATCTCAAGAACTACACAACCGTTTTTCAAACTTTTTTCAGTTATAGACTCCTTGGGCAAGGGAGATTAGCCTTGAGTAACTGTGACCCCATGTTGACCTTTACTAATGGGTCAACCGGAAGTGGGACCATATCTCAAGAACTACACAACCGATTTCCAAACTTTTTTCAGTTATAGACTCCTTGGGCATTGGAGATTAGCGTTATGTAACCGTGACCCCATGTGGACCTTTACTTCCGGGTCAACCGGAAGTGAGACCAAATCTCAAGAACTACACAACTGTTTTTCAAACTTTTTTCAGTTATACTAGATTCCTTATGCATGGGAGATTAGCCTTGGGTAACCGTGATCCCATGTTGATCCTTACTTCCGGGTCAACCGGAAGTGGGACCATATCTCAAGAACTACACAACCGATTTCCAAACTTTTTTCAGTTATAGACTCCTTGGGCATTGGAGATTAGCCTTATGTAACCGTGACCCCATGTGGACCTTTACTTCCGAGTCAACCGGAAGTGAGACCAAATCTCAAGAACTACACAACTGTTTTTCAAACTTTTTTCAGTTATACTAGATTCCTTATGCATGGGAGATTAGCCTTGGGTAACCGTGATCCCATGTTGATCCTTACTTCCGGGTCAACCGGAAGTGGGACCATATCTCAAGAGTTACACAACCGATTTCCAAACTTTTTTCAGTTATAGACTCCTTGGGCATTGGGCATTGGAGATTAGCCTTGGGTCACCGTGACCCCATGTTGACCTTTACTTCCAGGTCAACCGGAAGTGGGACCAAATCTCAAGAACTACACAACCGTTTTTCAAACTTTTTTCAGTTATAGACTCCTTGGGCATTGGAGATTAGCCTTGGGTAACCTTGACCCCCATGTTGACCTTTACTTCCGGGTCAACCGGAAGTGGGACTATATCTCAAGAACTACACATCCGATTTTCAATTTCT
Source organism: Leptasterias polaris (assembly GCA_037783415.1). Classification (NCBI taxonomy): domain Eukaryota; kingdom Metazoa; phylum Echinodermata; class Asteroidea; order Forcipulatida; family Asteriidae; genus Leptasterias; species Leptasterias polaris. Next base: position 371,778 of record JAZGTN010000176.1, on the reverse strand, counting down.
TTTCAGTTATAAACCCTTTGAGCATTAAATAATAGACAAGAGTTACCATGACCCTTATTTCTGGTTTAAAAGCTCCTTTCGATTCAGTATCAGAATGAAGACCAGGTTTAGGTTTTTAGGCACACTTAAGTGAAAAGGGTCCTGTCAAAGGTCAAGAGTCTTCTATCTTGAAATCAGACCATCTTTAAAGCTTTGAAGCACTTAATCGAAGCAAAACAATAATACACGGAACAGCTTTGTGTTTGTTCACAAACACCTAATGACTAGTTATTATTATTCTTTGTTTCTGACCTAAATCCCATAGCAATTGCACACGTTTTTTGTTTAAGCCTAATATCCTAGAGCGCAAATACGAAAGAGTTAAATCATATATCAAATTGAAGCTTAGAACATAAACTTAACTCTAAATGTAAAAAATGTTAAAATTCTTAATTAATTAGCCACTTTACAGCGAGGTGAATATTTAATTAGCCAGACTTTAGACCACTCTATCTCTAAAAGTAGACGACCGATCGTCACACTTTTTTCAGTTTTAGACTTCTTGGATACTGTAGATGTGCTTTCCGGCCTAAAATGTGGAACGACGTCACAATGACGTCATTTATTGCGCATTTTCGCCCGTGTACAAAACACATGGAGATAGTGAAAACAGTTTTTTCAATTAAGCTCAAATTTAACGTCCTGGATTCACAAATGTTTCTTAAAACAAGAAAGGTTTTATAGACGATCAGTTTAAAAGCATCAAAACTTATTAAAACATTGTCAGTAGAAAAAAACCCCAAAATTCTCAGGCAAATTGAACGCCATGGGTACTCTGACTAGAATTTGATATGTGTTTATTAACGACAAGGATTAAATTTTTCACCTTTATTTTTAAAGTAAAAAATGCACCGTTAAACTCGTATAGCGCCCTCACAGATTGAGGGCGCTATATGAGTTTAACGGTGCTCTTTCTTGTGTTTCCTAGACTCGTTCCAGTCCGAAACCCATTTATGACCTGTGTTGTTGACGTTTTTGTAGAATATACATAGAGTCATCATTCCTGTCGCCGACTGACACAAGTCTACGTTCATTCACAAGAATCGAAAAGAATTTGTCTTGCTATCAGCGCAGCGTCGTGTATCAGATAGTTATTCAGATTTCAGCGTGGACGTAAAGAATATGAGCGCCGTGTTCTTGCCGATGTTTCGGGGTGGCAAACTTGTCTGCGCTTGGGTCCCGTTCGCCGGAAAACGATATGTTTAAAATTTCTTGTGCAAAGGCATTACTTCAGGAAACCGCGATGTATCAGTTACAAAACTTGATGGCGCTTGCAATAAAGCAATAAAAAGAGCTGATTGAGGAAAGGTGTGGTAAAGAGAAATTAGTTTTTCCATGGCTAAACGGTCAGTGTTGGATTTGGGGGTGTGAAGAGACAAAATTACAATACAATCGTATCCCATATGAATTTACTGTTTTAGCCTAAACAAATATAACATACTCGATTGGCATTTCAGCTAGGGTAGTAAATTTTTTACGATTACGATTTAAATACATCATTTTGTTTATCTGCATTTACAGTTATTTTTTAGTAAACTCGTAATCATTTCTGAAACGGTCAGTTACATGTGTAACCGTTCACATTTATTATGGTAAAAATTTCGCGACACTTTTTGAGGATGATTTTTCAACATTTATCCGAACCGTAATAATGTAGATGCATGTTCAACCGGTTGATCGGATGGTTAACAGCCCGATATAAGGTATATGAAGATGAAGAGGAAGAGCAAAACACCTCCAGTGGTGAGAGTCATGGAACACCAGCATGTCAGGAAGAGAGTAGCTCAACTCGCACCTCTCTCCAGACTCCTAGTAGTGGTGGTTCAACTCCCCCCAATTCATCAAAGGCATCACCCGTTAATCTTTCGACAATGCTGCAAGCTTTCCAGGAAAGTATCTCCCTTGGAAGACTGCCTGTACCGGAGCCAAACATATTCAGTGGAGATCCCATGCAATTTCCTGAGTGGAAGAATGCATTTACAGCGCTGATCGCACGCAAACATATTGGAGCTGCAGATAAGTTGTTTTATCTCCGAAAGTACACCTCCGGAGCTGCAGCTAAGATGATTCAAGGTGCTTTTCTTCGCTCAGATGAAGCAGCCTATAAGGATGCGTGGTCTAAGTTGAACACAAGGTACGGAGATCCCTTCATCATCCTGAGGGCCTTTAGGGAAAAAATTGCTCACTGGCCAAAGGTGGAAGATAATGATGCCAAGGCACTTCGAGACTATTCTGACTTCCTCTCAGCTTGCAATGATGCCATACCACATGTCAAGGGTTTATCCATCTTAGATGACTGTGAAGAGAATAGAAAAATGGCAATTAAACTACCTGCATGGGCCGGGAACCGATGGAATCGTCGTGTGACTACTTCACTGAAGAAGCAGGAGTATCCTTCCTTCAAGGTTTTCTGTGACTTTGTAGCAGAAGAAGCTGAGGTAGCCTGTAACCCGATCACATCGCCATTTGGGTTAAAGTTTCAGGAGAGTCAAAGGAAGGAAGCCCGACAAGGCAAACCAAAGCATCAAGTTATGGTAACACAAGCATCTAATCCAATCGCACCATCTCCTTCAACCACTCCTCAATCTCAGGTATCTAGCAACCAAGCCAATCCTCCTTCCCCCTGCACATTTTGCGATGGCGCTCACTCAATCCACAAGTGCTCAAAGTTTGGAGACAAGTCTATGGAGGAAAAGACAAAGTTCATTCAAGAAAATAGTCTCTGCTTCGGATGTTTGAGAAAGGGTCACTACTCCAAAAACTGTAAGCGGCGATCCACATGTGCGAAGTGCAAGCGATCTCACCCGACTGCTCTCCATTATGATAAACAGCTACAAAGTAAGATCCCCGCAAGGAGACGAATTAAAAACACATCTCCGCTGTGTCATGCGCCACAAACAAGGGAGATAGCACTACATGTACGTCTATGATAGTACCAGTGTGGGTAGCTGCTACATGTACCTCTGATCCAGCTCGTGAAGTTCTCACCTATGCTATGTTGGATACACAGAGTGACGCATCCTTTATTCTGAATTCTACGGCAGAGAGTCTTGGAGTCAAAGGCCAACCAGTTCAGCTGAAATTGGCAACAATGACAGCGAGTTCGACAGTATCAGAATGCAGTTTCCTTAAGGAAATCACTGTTAGAGGTCTGCATTCAAGCAAGGTCATTGCCATCCCAAAGTTATACACCAGAGACTTCATTCCTGCTGAAAGGTCACTTATTCCAACTACTCAAACTGCCATGATGTGGTCTCACCTTGAACTGATTGCTGGCGAACTTTCAACTATGCAAGACTGTGAAATTGGGATGCTGATAGGGTTTAATTGTCCAGAAGCCCTTACACCCAGAGAGACTGTGACTGGTCAACATAACCAGCCTTATGCCGTGAAGACCGATCTTGGGTGGTCAGTGGTGGGAGGCCAATCTAGAGTTACAAGCATGTGCCATACAGTGATGTCTAAAGAGAGCCCTGCTGTTTTCAGGAGCATTTTGTCAGTGCTTGAAAGGGACTTCTCAGACGACAAAGGGGCCAAAGTTTCACAAGAAGATCTCCAATTTTTGCACATCCTAGAGTCTTCCATCACGCAGCTTGAGGATGGTCATCTGCAAATGCCCCTGCCATTCTGCTCTCGTCCATGTCTACCGGTTAACAAAGCTCAGGCATCTCTCCGTCTCAACCATCTCAAGCGCAAGTTCGAAAGAGACAAGAAATATCAAGATGATTATGTGAGTTTTTTTCAGGATGTCATCGCAAATGGTGATGCAGAGGAAGCCCAAACCGATGTGAAGGAGGGCGAAGTGTGGTATATTCCCCACCATGGCGTTTACCACCCAAAGAAGCCAAACAAGATACGAGTTGTGTTTGACTGTTCAAGTCAGCACCGGGGTACTTCCCTGAATGATCATCTACTGAGTGGCCCCGACTTGACAAATGCTTTGGTGGGAGTATTACATTAAGTCGATTTAGGATTCATCAGGTAGCCATATTCTGCGACATTGAAAGGATGTTTCATCAATTCATCGTCAGACCCGAAGACCGAGATCACTTGCGATTTCTTTGGTGGAAGGATGGGAACCTCATACGAGAGCCGACAGAGTATAGGATGAAGGTCCACTTATTCGGAGCTACTTCGTCACCAGGTTGCGCAAACTATGGTCTAAAGTATTTGTCTAAGAAGTACGAGAAAGAGTTCCCCTCCTCAGCCTTGTTCATCAGACATCAATTTTACGTGGATGATGGACTGATCAGTACTGAGACCAACAGCGAGGCAATCCAACTCATCGATGAAGCCAGAGAGTTGTGTAGCAAAGGCGGTATTCACCTACACAAGTTCATTTCCAATAGTAGAGAAGTACTGGAATCCGTCCCTCTAAAGGAACATATGCTGCATCAGTTAGGAATTAGACCTTAACAAAGATGATCTGCCCCTGTCCACCACACTGGGGATACAGTGGGATGTGGAGAATGATGAATTCTTCTTCAAGATTGAGACCAAGGAGGCAACTTTCACTCGTCGAGGAATTTTGTCGTTAGTTGCATCAGTTTACGACCCTCTTGGACTGTTAGCTCCATTCGTCCTCATAGGCAAATTGCTGCTGCAGCAAATGTGTCGCAATGGGAGTGGATGGGATGATCCTCTGCCTGCAGAGTTAGGACCACGGTGGGAGAAGTGGATGTCAGACCTTCCAAAAATTGCAGCGATTCGAATTCCACGATGCCTAAAGCCGAGGCAGTTTGGTGAGGTTAAGTCTACTCAGTTGCACCACTTCTTAGATGCCAGCACTTTGGGTTATGGCCAATGTTCCTACCTCAGAATTCAGGATAACCAGGACAGAGTATGCTGTGCACTTCTGATGGGCAAGTCGCGAGTCGCTCCGACCAAGATCACAACTATTCCCCGCCTGGAGTTGACTGCAGCTGTTGTGTCGGTGAAAATAAGTCGAATTCTGAAGGAGGAGCTCCACCTGCCAAACGAGGAAGAAATCTTCTGGACTGACTCCCACTTATAACCAGGTAGTCTTAGGATACATGTACATCAACAATGAAGCGCGACGCTTCCATACATTTGTGGCCAACCGTGTGCAAATGATCAGAGAGAGTACAGATGTTGATCAGTGGTTCTACGTTGAGTCTAGTTCTAATCCTGCTGATCATACTTCAAGAGGGCTCACTGCAACAGCTCTTCAGGAGTCATCCTGGTACACGGGTCCTGATTTCCTGTGGAGCCCAAAGTTCAAGATCCCGACAAAATTGACACCTGAACTGTCACTTGAGGATCCAGAAATAAGGAAATCGACAGTACTCAGCACAGCCACAGTGGAGTCAAATGATCCATTTCTCCTACTACTACTGTCCAAATTCTCCAGCTGGCCTGTGTTGGTTCGAGCTATTGCCAGACTTCGGAGAAGAGCAAAAGGAGATACAGATAGCAATATGAGCAGTGTCGAAGAACGAAAGGAATCAGCCTTATTCCTGGTTAAGTTGGTGCAGAAGTTTGAGTTTAAGGAGAGACCCCCAACTAATAGTAAAGATCTTGATCCCTTCACCGATGACTCTGGGATTCTGCGCGTGGGAGGTCGCCTCAGGAATTCCTCACTACCTCTCTCCGTCAAACACCCAGTAATACTTCCAAAGGACAGTCACATTTCTCGACTGATCGCCGCTCACTTCCATGAGAAAGTTCACCATCAATGACGTGGAATTACTCTGAATGAACTTAGAGCCAATGGGTTTTGGATCATTAGCGGTGGCAGTTTAATATCGAGTCTTATTCGTAAATGTGTGAACTGCAGGAGAAATCGGCGACCCACTCAAGAACAGAAGATGGCAGATCTACCTGAGGATCATGTGGAATCATCTCCACCATTCTCATATTGTGGCATGGACTGTTTTGGTCCTTTCATTACCAGGCAAGGTCGCAAAAAGTTCAAGAGATACGGCCTACTGTTCACCTGTCTATGCTCAAGAGCAGTTCACGTGGAGTTACTTGATGATCTATCCACTAATGCCTTCATCAACGGACTGCGATGTTTTATCGCTATAAGAGGAAAGGTTCGTCAAATCAGGTCGGATCAAGGCAGCAACTTTGTTGGTGCAAAAAATGAACTACATTCAGCCTTGAAAGAGCTTGATGCGGATAGAGTGGAGGCCTACTTAGCAAACCAAGACTGTGACTTCCTCATGAATGCTCCCTGTTCCAGCCATGTCGGTGGAGTATGGGAACGTCAAATTAGGACAATCAGAAATGTCCTCAGTGGAGTAGTTGCACTTTGTCCCGGAAGATTGGATGACTCGTCACTTCAAACACTGTTTTATGAATCGATGGCTATAGTAAACAGCCGTCCTCTATCAGTCGACACCATCTATGATCCAACCAGTGTAGAGCCTTTGACGCCAAATCATCTCCTCACAATGAAATCATACGTACCACTGCCACCTCCGGGTAAATTTGTACCACAAGACATGTACCTTCGGAAGAGATGGAGGAGAGTGCAGTACCTTACAGAACAATTCTGGAGTAGGTGGCGAAAAGAGTATCTTCAGAACTTAAATCGCAGACAGTGCTGGACCAAGCCAAGAAGAAACATTGAGGTTGGAGACATCGTCCTCTTACTGGAACCAGAGGTGGCTCGGAACAGATGGCCTATGGGTATAGTAGTAGTAGCTGCCACAAACAAAGACAACTTGGTGATGAAAGCCAAAGTCCAAGTTGGGACTTATGATTTATTTCGCCTTTAGGAATATGAGTATTGTAAATCATAAATCAGTTTTAGTAACTGGTGGGAGTGTAACTGGTGGCTTGGCGCTAGCTAAAGCGTTCAGTTGACTTAAGGAAAGTCTAGTTGTGATTAGCGCCCTCTCGTAATCATAGTTTTCCATGATTGTCATGCTTGAAAGTTGTAAACCACAAAATCTATCCGTTCGTTTCGAATGGTTCTTTTGGCTACTTGCCCCTTTTGTATCGTGTTTATGGGTAAGACAATAATGTTATAAATTTGATGCTTACTATATCATGGATATTGTCGTATTATCACTTGCATATAGTTTCTTTACTGTTTATGCAGAAATTGTGTCTATTTTCAAGGGGTTTTGAGAGTACATGTGCATGTTTATTTTGCTACTGTTCATTACATTGTTTCATTGCATAGAAATGATTCTAGATTTGTATTTCATTTCGTCTAGGCTAAAATAGAGTCGAAGTAGTCATTAAGTGATCAGGGTTGAATGCTGGAAGTTTTATCAGCTGGTCTAAGGCGTGAACAGTGAGGATTATTTTATGTTATTGTTATTATTATGTCATATATTTGTATGATGATTAAGGACTACACAGTGTGTTTTATAAATGATTGGAGAAGTCATAGTGATTAAGATGATTGCAGAAACCGTAGGTTCAATGCAGACATTTATTTCTGTTTAGGGAACTTAACTTCAAACTGACTAATGCTAGGTGCATTATGGATATATACGGTTCTTGAGTATAGTATGTTATGATCATACCTTCATTATTGTTACTTATCAAAATGGTAATTTATTTTCTGTTTATCTTGTTACAGTTTTCACGGTGATTGAGACACTTAATAAACCAAGATTCTTAAACATCAGTAGAAGCTTCACATCAGATTCCATATAGACCAGCCCCCCCCCCCCCCTTTGAGTGCTCATAGTGCGCTACACTATTGGCTTCTCAAGTGGATAACTCTCACCATGACCCAAATGACTCACTTGTGTGTACAATATGTGGCCGTCTCTGTTCTGCATAATTTCACACACGAAATCTCACCAACAACATGACAGTCTGGCATCTGGAAAAAAAGTCTTCCTCGACATCAAGAGACATCAATACATGTACATGACGAAAAATGTGAACTAAAACTTTATTTGACCAAATTTCACCTTAATTTTTATATTACCAGATAATACAAATACAAGCCTTTTTGTACAATTAAAACTAAATCTACCTTTTCAAACAGAAGTTACGTTATCAAGAAGGTGCCATTGTTGGTAAGAGGGGAAAAGTACAAGTTTTGTAACAAGTTAATAGGCAAGTCTCTGCAAAACGTAAACACTAGATAATTGTATGCATGTGACCTTGAAAATGTAATTAACAGAACTCTACAAAAGTCGCATTGCACGGAAGTAGCAGTGATGCTGATAACTGCTGTAGTGTTGTGCCACGCAACAACCATACTGTAAGACTTATTGCCCAAACACCTAATTAGAGCTTAAATGACTGTAAGACTTATTGCCCAAACACCTAATTAGAGCTTAAATGTTTGTCATCTGACAAACAATATGTGTTCGGGAACACATTTGAAGCATAAAGTTTCATATGAATTCATTTACCTGTAATCTTTGGTAAAAATAATGTACTTCTTTGATGTATTCAACAGAATTTAAAAGTTAGATTCTTATAAAGAAATGTACTAATCAGAATCACACCAATGTTGATCTTTTCTGATTGTAACTTCTCAGTTATCAAAAGTCATACAGATTACTAAAGCCTTTGAAAGCCTTCTCAGTGAAGCTTCCTCTTTTATGCACTATTTACCTTCAGGCCATCAGGAGAAAGAATAGTGTTGACCTTGACATAGAGTGCACTTCTGAGGTGTTATTTTTTTCCTCTTGTACAGCAATGTTAAGAATGATAATTTCTGCAAGGCACCTGCCTCGTTGTGGTGTAAGTTGGCAAACTGCAAACTTGCCATAAGTCCAAACTTGTATACAATTATGGAGCCAGCAGTTCAAGTCCACAAGTGCTTCTACTATGTTTGCCTCAAAGTATACAACTTGACTGCACTGTGAACTTTCCGCTTTGAAGTTAGGCACAAAAAACCCCAAATATCTGTTCGTCCTTGTCCGACCAACCATCATTTGAACTGCGGTCGTTATTTTCTTTTTCTTTTCAAAATTGCTTTTTATTTTTTATTAAAGAAGTACATGAACGAGATCGAAAAGTACGCTTTATGTTTACAGTCATGTTAGCTGGGGTGTAATAAAGAAAAAAGTTTCACTTAAACAAAGGTTTAAGAGTTTAGACATGTTTTAAAAAGGACAATAATTTGACATGAATCTGTGCTAGTCCGGAGGTAGTTTCGCGAATTCACCGGTTTCGATGACATATAGCCGTGGACACGTTGTTTTGGAACCACCCGCCCGTCCGTAGATACATTATTATGTGTATAATGTATGCGTGTACACGTACCCGTGCGGTGTACTTTGTTTAACTAAACAAACATACGGTCCGTGCTGCGATTGTATTTGGAAACAGAATGTGCCGAGAACTTGCATAAAAGTATGGCGGATTTTTGTGATAATGATGATTCCTGGGAGGAACACAGCATTGTGGAGGAAAAGCTGTATTCCTCCAGTTTGTCCGATAGTTATTCTGATGATGGCAGCCCGCCTGAAGACGACGAGCCCAATGCCAGCGACGATGAATAGATGCTGATCGAGATCCAAGTCCGCGGCTTTGATTTGAGCCAGTTGTGCCACCGCGCGAACTGAACGACGATTACAGGCCGACGAAAGCGGCAATGGAGACCAAAATCGCCTAACTGACATGGCTTGGTAAGTTCATCTTGACAGAAATATCTCGGTAAATATTTCTGAGACCCAAAGGAGAATACAGTTTTTACTGTTTGTGTGTAGTGTGTGTGAACACCAACAAAAGTTTACAATCTGGCAATGTGTCGGTAAAGCAATCCGCATTGGTGTATCTGAGCATGTGATAGTACTACTGTACTAATTCAATTCAATTCAATTCAATTCAATTCAATAAACATTTATTTCGGTATTGCCTCACATGATATAATACATCATTGGTGTTTCATAAATATTAACAGTGGCAGTTATAAACAGTAGCCAAAATTATTAACAAGTCAGAAGGGCAAAACTTAGGATTGGGTGAAGCCAATTGGCTTTTGTACCCTAACCTATTGACATACTAACACTGCATAAGACTCGCAAAGACAAGGGACTACACGGACAGACGAACAAATGTAGGTGTACCAACAATATACCAAAAGCAAGCCATCATTGAATTGACTCATACTATTAAAGTCATGAAATAATTATAATGAATGTGCATTGAGTAATAATTGTTTTAGTTTTTTTGAAAATATAGGTAGAGTGATTGCAGATTTAACAGAACCATCCAAATTATTCCAGTATGTAACACCACGTTGAACAAGGCTGTTTTTATACATTGAGGTTCGGTTGCGAGAAACAAAAAGATTTTTCTTTGAAGTGCTTCGTGTTTTGTATGAATAAATGCTAGTAGTTAGAGTAAAAAATGAGCTAAAACAAGGTGGTAATGCATTACTCATGTACTTGTACATAAATTTACCTAATTTCAAATGATAAAGATCATTAAATTTTAACAATTTAAGATTACAAAATAATGCAGCAGTATGATCAAGAAAATCAGCGTTAGAAATTATCCTTTTGTAAAGTAACAAGCCTATTACATTGTGTAGATAAACCACCCCAAGTAAGAATTGAGTAACTTAAATAGGGAAGAACAAAACAGTTATATAGAGTTAATAAGACACAGCTTGGTAAAAATTTCTTTAGACGATTAATTATACCAATATTCTTTGATATTTTACTCGCAACATCATTAATATGACTTTTCCAAGACAAATTTTCATCAATTCTTATACCAAGGAATTTAGTACTTGTTACTCTTTGTAGGTCAGTTCCATTTAAGATTAAAGACACAGATTGGATATATTTACGTTGTCTTGGACAAAATATAATATAATTTGTTTTGAGTAGATTAATACATAGTTTATTAGCAACAAGCCACGTACTTATTTTTACCTTTTCAGCGTTAAGGTTAAGAATAGCTGTATCTGCATTTCTGTGGCTGTATACTAAACTTGTATCATAGGCAAAAAGACAAAATGATATAATTTTGGATGTGTTACAGATATCATTAATATAAATAATAAAAAGAAGAGGACCCAAAACAGAACCCTGAGGTACTCCACAAGAAATAGGTTTTTCAGATGGACAGAATTATATGAAACAAACTGTTTTCTATTAGATAAATAGCTTTTGAACCACTCCAAGGTTACTCCACGGATTCCATAATGCTCTAGTTTACATATCAAAATATCATGGTTAATCGTGTCAAAAGTACACCAATAGAAAAGGTCCAAAAATATACCAATAGAAATGTTATTTTCTTCAACGGCATTTAGCAAATTATTCATTACATAAGACGTTGCTAGCTCAGTAGAGCGATTTGCCCTGAAACCAAACTGTGACTCAGAAAGAATGTTATGTTTATTTATGAATGCAATGAGGCGACTAAATATCAACTTTTCAAATACCTTGGAAAACGTAGATAAAACAGAGATAGGTCTGAAATTACCAATGACATGTTTATCACCTCCTTTATGAATCGGAATGACTTTAGCTATTTTAAGCTCGTCTGGAAAAACTCCAGAACTTATAGACCTATTGAAAATCTTGGCTAGTGGTTTTGCTAAGGAGTACCTGGCTTTCTTGATAACAAAAGAATTTAAAGAATCACAGTCTGGCGACTTGCCAGAAGGGAGCTTATTTAAAACATCTGCAATTTCTTCTTGTAAAATAGGTCTACTTCACTCATACTTACCTGTAGAGCTCAATACTATTTTTGCATATTTCCCTATACCGGCAGGTAATACCGCTAAGATTTAACATAGCGCCCTCTATTGACCTACCCATAGTGCCCCGCGGTATACCGCGTGATCCTCCTCTTTTCTCTTAGCGGCAGGTCGGGTAAGACGTCTTTTCGATAGCTCCGTTATCATTCGTCTTTTATTCCCGTTTTTATTGCGTTGAGAGATTTTGTAGTGATAAATAAAGATTTTTAGTTCGTGGAACTATTGGTGTAGAGTGTTTTTTTCTTGTTGTTGAGTGTATAGAACTGATTATGAAACGGTTTGGGAGAACTCCTTCTGTCGTAACCGGGGGCAAATACTCCCCCCCGGGACAGACCGAGTCCTCGGTAGTCTGCGACGGCGATGTTACGTTGCCGGACCAGTCTACCGTCCAGCGCCCGCAGCCACTGTCGGCTACGGGTGCTGGCAGTTCCGCTGGCGGTGTCGGGGATCCGAGTAATCGGTCCCCGGTGTCGGCCAAGGATAGCGGGACTACCAAACGTAAGGCGGGTTCAGGCAAGGGACGGCTTACCCAGGCCCCTAATGCTGGAACCAAAGCCAAGAAAGGTCGACAGGGTAAACGAGGTGAGATACCGGGCCTCTTGTTACCCCTCGATCCTCCCCCGAGCAAAGAGCTGTCCGATGGGGCAAGCATTCACGGCTCGGTGGGCTCTAGTCACCCGTGTCTCCCCGGTCCTGTGGAGTACAGCACAGGCGACCGGGGCGGACTGCTGACCGGGTTCCCGGCCCACGCAGCGCCCGCCCACCCTATGGGTTCAGGGGCGCTGCTGGCCCGGGGGGATATGAGCGTGGTTGGGCAGTGTTCCCAGGCCGGGTTTCGCTCTGGGGGGATCACCACGGCATCGCAGTTTAGCAGTTTACTCGGTGTTCGGGGGTGCCAGTTCCCCAACCATCATCTGACGTGTCGTCGGGGACTTCCCGTGGCCGTACGTCACACAAGAAAAGCAAGAAGAAAAAGAAGGCACGGCGTTCGCGCCGTTCATCTTCTAATAGCTCGGGGGAGTCATCGGACCGGTCCTACCGCGACAAACGTCGCAAGGGGGACGATTCGATCTCCAAGGTCGAGTTTTTACAGGCTTTTCAGTCGATATCAACCTCCCTGTCGGCCCTCTCTGCCACCCGGCAGATGCCCATCGGGGTTGGCCCACCGGATACGGTCGTTCGGCCCCCACAACCATCGGTCGTTGACCACGGTTGGTTGGGTATAGCCCGGAGCGAGTTGCCACACACGGTTAGCCGTGCACCGAACTCACCACCAGCGATAAGCCTCCACCCATCGACAGCGTTTACAGCCGAAGGGGTGGCTTGCGCATCGGACCGCGGCGCTGTGCCGTTGGTCCCGCTTGGTGACCCGGACGGCGCCCGGTCCCCAGTGTCTACCCGTGCGTCACGCTCCGGCGAGTCTGCCGGGGAAGAAGACGAGGTCGCCCAGCTGCAACAGTTGTCCATAACAGAAACAGAATTGCGTCTGGTACAGCGTGATATGATTAAAGTGTTGGATATTCCCGAGGCAGACCAAGAAAACCTTTAAACGTCGCACGGGGCCAGCAGCAGGGAAAGGACGGATTTTTCCCAGGCTGCCGTTGGACCAAGTGTGCATTGACCGCATGCAGGCAGTCATGCCCACTGATAGATGGCGTCCTTTCGCCTCTCGCGAGAGCGAGTATTACCAGTTCCCGGAGGGGGACTTCGAGAAATTCTTCGCCACTCCCGTCCTCCATGACGCAGTAAGGGACAAGCTCGTCGCCGATGGCGGGGTTACCGCATCTAAGCGGGCGTTCCCGGATAAGATCCGTGACAAGTTTGAGGAAACGCTGAGAAAGCTCGATGTGGCCTCGCGGTTTGGTATGCGGTCGATGTCCTTTTTTCTACTCCTGACCGAATACCTAGCCCTGGGGTGTGAGGAAGACACCACAGTGCCCGCCGATATGTTGATGGCGGCGTTCCATTGCCTTGACCATGGGCTAAGGACTGCGTTGGAACCTCAAGCCTTTAAACAGGTTTATACGGCCCAGTCTTTTTCGGATGGATACTCTAAAAATCACTTTGGAGTCCATCCGGGCGCCGGCGTGGGCGGCAAGCTTGACCTCAAAGACGCTTACCTTCACGTCCCCGTCTGCCCGGAACACTGGGAATTCCTTCGGTTCCAATACAAGAACGTCCGATACGAATTCTCAGTGCTCCCGTTCGGTCTCTCCACCTCCCCTCGGGTCTTTACCCGATTAGTGAAGGTGGTAGGGGCCGCACTACGGCGGCGGGGGGTGTCGATTTTTACTTATCTCGACGACTGGTTGATCGTGGGTCAGTCCCGGGCCTCCACGGCAGCGGCGCTCGTTCTGACATGGCGCCTCGCAGAGAAATCCCATCCGGTCCCCTCCCAGTACCCGCGGTTCCTGGGAGCGTCGCTCGACCTTCGGGTCGGACTGGCCCGCCCCACGGGGGAACGCATGGAGAACCTAAAACAGTGTGTTTCCCTCTTCTTAAAGTCTGGGCGCTAAAAGTCTGGGCGCTGCTCTGTGGCGACCACCCGTGTGCATTTGTTTGTCCTGTCTTTTTAGTCTTTCCGTCACGTTTTATGCCAGTTTCCAGTTAGTTTTAACCCTTTTTGATGTGTGTGACGTGTTATACTAACCTCAAAGACCATGTTGTGTGCCAGTTTATATTTTCTGCGCTGTTTTTCAGTGTAATTTGTCATGTTTCTACTCAACTAGCTGAGCTTCCTGTGAGTACAGTTTATTGCCCATTATTGTGTATACACGGGAGTCATTGTTAAGAATGAGGTCAACGGTCACAGCCACACCTAGTCTGGAGACGGACATTCCCCCTGAAGCCCGCTTGACCCAACGTAAAAGAGGCAAGAAAGGAGGCATTAGAGTGCGACTTCGCCGGCGTAAATACAACCCTCCTCTACCTTCAATTGTTTTAGGGAACACTCAAAGCCTCAGAAATAAACTTGATGAGCTGAAAGCTTGCACAAGCTACCGCTATGAATTTAGAGATAGTTGTTTAATGTGCTTTAGTGAGACCTGGTTCAACGACACGAATACCATTTTTGATACGAACATTGATGGCTTTTCATGTGAACGATTGGACAGGACCGCAGAGTCTGGCAAATCTACCGGAGGTGGCGTATGTATATATGTTAACAAGAACTGGTGTACCAACGTATCTGTTGTAGAACGCTTATGCTCTCCTGACATTGAATTACTCACGGAATTGGCTTGAGACCACATTACCTTCCTAGAGAATTTAACCAAATTTTTGTGACAACTGTTTATATAAGCCCTTCTGCAGATGCGGATATTGCCTCGTCTAAAATTGCCGAACTTATAAATAATCTTGAAACACGGGCTCCTGATGCGGTGAAGCTTGTTTTAGGAGACTTCAATCACTGTGAACTTAAGAATATACTTCCTCACTATGACCAATATGTTAAGGTTCCCACCAGAAAAGATAAAATTTTGGATAAATGTTACGGCAACATCGGAAAGGCCTATAAGGCACATGGAAAAGCAGGTCTCGGCCTCTCTGACCACAACATTATTCATCTTCTTCCTGTTTATAAACAAAAATTGAAACAACAAAAACCTTTCATCGTAAGAACCAGAAAGTGGACAAGAGAAAACACTGCTACCCTCAGAGGATGTCTTGACTGCACAGACTGGGATGTTTTTTTCGGCCATAACACCATTGATGAAGCTACAGAAGCGGTGGGCGACTACCTTCAGTTTTGTGAAAAATTGGTTATTCCTGAGGTGGAACATAAAATATTTCCAAACAACAAACCGTGGATAACCAAAGATATTCGCTGCCTTCTGGAAAGGAAACATAAGGCTTTCCGTGATGGAGATCTTACTGAAAAACGGAGAGTGCAGAGGGAAATAATCGTCTAAGCAAGAATAAATATGGCAAAACCATCGAGGACAATTTCAGACAGCACGACTCCAAAAAAGCCTGGGCAGGGTTGAAGTCCATCACTGGAATCGGGAAAAGAACCAACACCTTTATTCCATCCAGTGACTCTGGCACCTTCGCCAATGATCTTAATCAGTTCTACACCCGTTTTGATGCCTTTGATTTTCGCCTAGTCAACAACCACCTTTGCGACGATCTCCGGTGCCAGGTTAACGACGCAAATAGGATTGAGCTCAGCGTTTCAACAATTGAGAAATCTTTCAAGCGCATCAAGGGAAACAAGGCATCAGGTCCTGACGGCGTTTCTGGGAGATTTCTGAAATCCTGCTATAAAGAACTGTCATCTGTATTTCAAGAAATGTTTCAGTGGTCTCTTGACTATAACATAATTCCCAAAATTTGGAAAACTTCAACTGTTATACCGATTCCTAAAATACCCAAACCAACAGTAATGAATGACTTTAGACCGATTGCTCTCACATCATCAGTTATGAAATGCTTTGAATATGTAATTAAGGATATTATCTTGGCTCAGACTAAAGCCTACACTGACCCTGCCCAGTTTGCATATCGTTCGGGAAGAGGTGTGGATGATGCCATTTTAACACTTGTGCATTACATTTATGAACATTTGGATAAACCTCATAGCTATGTCAGAACTCTGTTTGTGGATTTCTCATCGGCATTCAATACAATTCAGCCTCATTTATTGACTGCAAAATTGAATAGAATGTGTGTTAATCCCCATATCTCATTGTGGATTAACAGGCCCCGATTGTCGTTGGCTGTCACGACGGATGCATCGCTGTCGGGCTGGGGGGCGACCCTGGGCCAACGCCAGGTCGCGGGTTGCTGGGGTCCCGAGCACAGCTCGACCCACATAAATGTCCTCGAACTGTTAGCAGTGTTCAACGCTCTCGAGCGGTTTCGGAGGACAGTGGCAGGCCAGGCGGTGCTGATCCAGTGCGACAACACCACCGTCGTGGCGTACATCAACCGCCAAGGGGGGACTCGGTCGTCCCAACTGTGCGCCCACACCTGTGCGCCCACACCTGGGAATTAACTTCTTCATTGGTGTATGCGCAACGACATCTCCCTTACGGCAGTTCATCTCCCGGGCGAGGAGAATATCACAGCCGACGCTCTGTCCAGGGGGTGGATCCACCCAACGGAATGGACATTGCTCCTTCAAGTCGTGCAGTCGCTGTTTTATCTGATCGACCGTCCACACGTCGATCTGTTCGCTTCAGGCAACAACCATCAACTTCCGCTGTACTGCACAAGGGGCCCCGACCCCAATGCATGGCGGAGGGACGCTCTGACTTTTCAATGGGACGGGCTCCTAGCGTATGCTTTTCCCCCAATCTCGCTTCTCGCCCGGGTCATCACCAAACTGGAGCAGGAGGACTGCAAAATCCTCCTCATAGCTCCTTTTTGGCCTCGCCAGGCGTGGTTCACCCGCATGACCAGACTACTGGTTCACCGCCCGGTGGTCCTCCCCCAGAGGGCGGACATCCTCTTCCAACCCAGCTCGGGCCTCCAGCACCCAGCACCTCAGCATCTCCACCTGACGTGCTGGGTGCTGTCACGCAGTCACTCTGCGCAGCAGGCTTTTCACAACGAGCTGCGGCGATCGCAGCATGTAGCCGGCGTGCATCCACCAGAAAGGTGTATGACAGCAGGCTACGACATTTTTACCGATGGTGCAAACAGCGTTCTCTACATCCCCCCGTTACTAATGTAGGGGAGGTAGCAGATTTCTTAGATCACTTGCATTGATCCTATCTTCTGGCTGTTGACGTCATCTTGCTGTGTTTCTTCTCCCGATCTTCGGTATCCTGTTTTCCTTTTCTCCGCTCCTGACTCCGGACTTTTGCTTTCTTCGTTATCTTCACTTGCTACCCTCTGCACTGTCTGACTGTACTTTCAAGTGGAGCTCTGACCCAGTTTTCCGGATTCCAGGCTACGGTTGCTGTTACTGCTCGTTTCTTCAGACGTTTTCCAATGACAAAGTAACACTTTCCGCTCCAGCCCATGCAGGCAACGCAAGTTCTAATATTTTTTTATATTTCTTACTGTCATTGTCCGATTTGTGCATTTTTGATGTGTGTTCTTTAAGTTGTTCATTACCAATACTACTATAGTTCATTACAATACTATTATAGTACTTTGTATATATCTGTAGTAGGCCCTTTTACTTTTTGTCGGCTACTCGTCTGCTCTACTTTGCCTAGTTGACTATCCTTTTAACAAATTTGATTTGTATGTGTAGTTTTAATTTTTTTTGGCTTTATTATTGCAACTTTTTTTTCCCTTCATATTTTGGCCATTCACATGTTTTAATTGTTTCCGCTCAGTTCCTGTTGATTTCTTATTATTGTACTATTTATCGCAATATTCTATCGTTCATTTGTTACCTTCTGCTTGGTCATGTCTCCGCCACCCAGCCCACCCACTAGCTCCACCCTGCCCGCTGCTCCTCAGCTTCCTTACATCAAGGCAGAACTCCCGGCCCCTTTTACCGGTGATGGAAAGGAAGAGTTTAAGTTATGGTGCCGGCGGACAAGTTTTAGCTCGTTTTCAGGCAGCCAATCTCAAACTCGAACCAAGCAAATGTCACTTCCTCCAAACGACAGTTTGCTTCCTGGGACATGTCGTCAGTAAAGATGGAGTCCTCCCTGACCCATCTAACACTGACCGGGTTCATACATGGCCCCGTCCACGCAATCCCACAGAGGTTCGATCATTTCTTGGCCTCTGTTCTTATTATCGGCGTTTCGTTAAAAACTTCGCCCATATTGCCACACCTCTCCACCGTCTCACTTAAAAAGGTGTTCCATATAATTGGGATCTCGAGTGTGACAATGCATTTACCTCCCTCCGTGATGCATTAACCCATCCACCCATTATGGCATACCCAGACAGTACAAAGCCGTTCATTCTTTTCACTGATGCTTCCAACTGTGCTGTAGGTTCTGTATTGTCCCAAGTTCAAAATGGACGTGAACGAGTAATTGCATATGCAAGTCATGTTCTTACTGCCGCAGAGAGGCGATGGTCCACTTATGATCGTGAACTGTGTGGGCCATTGTGTGGTCGATCCGTCATTTTCGCCACTATCTGGCATGCTCAACATTCACTATCGTGACCGACCATAAACCCCTAGTTGGTTTGCGGAAACTAACTGTCAATAATGACCGCACTGGCCGTCGGTCCCGTTGGGCTCTTGAACTTGACCCCTATGACTGGCTCATCATTCATCGTGATGGTGCCCGCCATGCCAATGCAGATGCTCTTTCCCGTCGACCCCCAATTGTTGACAAGCTTGGCACACAGGATAAATCAATTTCCAGTTGCCCCACCCCTCAACTCACCATACCACCCCCATAGTATTATTTTTGCCTTCATTCCAGTATGCAGCTTTATTCATGTTAATAATAATAATATAGATTTATATGGCGCACTTATCCGGAAAACCCGATCAAGGCGCCTACACACAAAAGTAAACAGCTAAAGAAAATAAGATAACTAGCAAAGCAAATGAGTTTTCAGTTTCTTCTTGAATATGTCCAGAGATGAAGTTTGACGTAGTGTTGCAGGAAGCTTGTTCCAGATAGCTTGTTCCAGATGTTGCCATGTTAGTTATGAATTGTATTGGAACAATGCCCTGTTATTTTAGCTATAATGTACTAACTTGCTGGTATATTGTCTTTTATCTTCGGTTGATTTCTCGTTTACTAAATACATGCTTATATTAATGACATTATTACAGTTACCCCATTGATTTCCCCCCAATTGTTTTTGGTTGTTATGCCCTTGTTTAATTTTGACACTTTGAAAATGAGGACATTTTCTTTCCCCAGATAAAAGTAATGTAAACCCTGAATCTAGCTATCATCACCATTAATTATTTTAATAATTATAGTTTCTAGAAAACCCCATTATCCCCAATTATCAAGCTTCCGTCCAGTTCCTTGACCAAGGACTCAACCCCATAAATCACCTACCCATGGACTTGCACTGACCTCCACTATTATCTGGTCAGTGACCAAGGCTTACCTATTCCCTATATAATGTCAATTGTTTATAAATCTATTCACTCTCTGCTTTTCTGGTTAGCTCAGTGGGACATGCTTGTACACTGTGGCCCAATCCAGTTTTCTCTAATTCTATCTACACTCTTCGTTCTGTACGAATTACCAGCCCAGGATAGAACAATAAATCGCCTGTATTCTATAGCCACTTCAAGAACGTCTCTGTGTATCTTCTTTCTGCATCTATCGGCCAATACCCTGTAACATCGATATTCACTTGTTACATTATTTATACACAGATCTTTACGAATTTTATACACAACGTCATTTTTAATGTAAAGTGCAACTCCGCCTCCTTTCTTATTTTGTCTACAAAAGCCTTCAATGGACTTCGAATGAGTGGATCCGTAATATCAGATACACCAATGCAGGGTTGTAGCTAGAACTTTTTGAGTGCCGGCTAATTTACAATCAAAATAGAGCGAAGCTTTTAATTTTACTGCTTTAAAAATGGATGTGTATGGGTTTTCTGAGACATGATTTTTGTAATGCATTTTAAGGTATGTAAATCTGTTATTTAAAACTTCATTACAGTTTCAATAGGCTTCAACATTTTTAGGGCAAGGCCACTTTGGTCTTGGAGCAAACACAATTTTGGAGGGCTCCAAAGCCAGTAGATAGAGCACAAAGGCCAAACATGTTATTTTAACAAAGGCCTGAAGGCTATAAATAAACTATTAGTTGTACTCTGAAAAAAGCAATTTACCAAAAAATACTATTTTGAAAATTGGCCAGGGGTTTCCCCATGGGTGGTAAACCCAATGGAACAATTTGCATGAATAAAATGTTAATAAATCATATCTTATTCAAAAACAAACATTAAATCTAAAAGCCAGCAGATGTCAACACACTTTCCAGGTTTAAAAGAACACGAAACCCACTCCGAAGAGTCACAAAACCAGGTCACAACACCACACAGACACCGCGCACGCGGCTCGCTTTGGAGTAAAGCAAGAGTATTACAAAGTAAAACAATTGTATAACAACTGTAGAGGATTAGCTACAAAGACACCACGCATGCGGCTTGTCTTTTGAGTGAAGCAAGAGTATATGGTGTTCTAAAGGCGACAGATGTGCGTCGCGTCGTGCCGTCGCGTCGCCTGTTCCGTCGTCCGTCGCGTCGCCCGTCGCGTCGTGCCGTCGCCCGTCGCGTCGTGCCGTCGCCCGTCGCGTCGCCTGTTTTTCAATTGATTTCCATGGTGACTTGGACATCCGTCGTCCGTGCCGTCGTCCGTCGCGTCGTGCCGTCGCGTCGCCCGTCGCGTCGTCCGTCGCGTCGCCCGTCGCGTCGTCCGTCGCGTCGTCCGTCGTCCGTCGCGTCGTGCCGTCGTCCGTCGCGTCGTCGCGTCGCCCGTCGTGTCGTGCCGTCGCGTCGCCCGTCGCGTCGTCCGTCGCGTCTCGCGTCGCCCGTCGCGTCGTCCGTCGCGTCGCCCGTCGCGTAGCTCGTCCTTTTGTGCCTCCTGGTGGCGCTGCAAGAGACTGTGCATCATGGTACAGTTAAAAAACTAATGACTTTTTCAGTGGCACTCTTGTCCATGTACTTGTGAAATGATGACAGACGTATGATGTTGTTGTTGTGTGGTTGAAGTGTCATTGATGAATCGAAAATAACCCCCATGTTCCGAGCTTCCGAGGGAGCTATCAGAGCAAGTTACCGATGGAAATGTATGGCACATTATTAATGTTATACACCGTTTTCAAGTTTTCTCAAAGTGATTTGTTTCTTGTAATGTGTCACTTCGTGTAACGTTACTCTCTATTGTGTGATCCATAACTCTGTCACTTCTAAAAATCTCACACATGTTAACAATTCAAAGATGAAACCGTCAATTTGGAAAAGCCGTTCAGGCCAAATGAAAGGTATCAGTTAATAAACCTGCTAAATATTGACATGACTAGTGACAGATAAATCATACTCGACCATTGTGTCACTCCGTAATTTATTGCCCAATCAGTATTGAAATGAACATTTACAAATTTATCATCAAGTTAGAAACACCAAGGACTCATGACCATGTATTTTGTTTTAATGTTAGAAACACCAAGGACTCATGACCATGTATTTTTTTTAATGATTTGGTGTTAAACAAAGAATTTTTTTCTTTGCCTCCTTTTTGCATAATTGTTGCTACTTATGAACTTTCAGGCTTGCGAAAGGCGATAATCCGTTGTCATTACAAATATTATTGATATTACATATTTTAAGATAAACGGGCCAATTACCACTTTAATCACTACTACATGTACTCTGGTAAATTAACTCTTCTGTCATATTATGGCATATATTATTATTTACTGTGAAAAAGGCATGCACACATAACTTCTGTTTAAAAAAACAAAAAAACAAAACAATGGGAAATGACCGAAAGTAACAAACTTACTATTTCCAGCCAGTAATTCTATTTGAATATTCGCCATGAAAATTTACTTTATTAATGAACACTAGTTAATTTTATCACCTTTTTCTTCCGAAACATTTCTCATCGTTAGAGAAGTTTACCCCTTCCCACTCAAAGTTTATAAAGGGAAGGATGTAACAATAATTATCTGTTTGGTTTAAATTTGGTGTGAGAGTTTGTTGATGTAATTTTACTTCTTGTGTTTACTGCTAGAGGAAGTTTCTCCCTTTTGATGGCTTATTATGTAACAGGTCCAGAAAAACCGTGTTCATAGAGAAAGGACCACGGAGAGACAAGTATGTTCCCTTCCACTGTTTATTCCAACTTAATCTCTTGTAGCACCCAAGTTCATTTCAAGGAATCGTCTGTAATAAACAACCCTCTTGTTTAATCCTCAATACTTAAGTAGTGGTAATTAAGTCACCCATAGTTTACAGATAGCAGCCTGTGTGTTCTCCCACCATCACTTCTTTGATTTTATGTACTGGTGGTTCTTCATGTTTTTAAGTTTTGCCTGTTTCAAGTCATTACTGCTATGGACTCGATTTTAGAGCCATTTTGATTTTAATTTGTAACCTTCCTTGGCACATGTGTTTTGTTGTTTTTAGTAGTTTTTATAAATCCTGTTAGTTCAGTAGTGTTACTGTTGGTCTTGGTTTAGAATTCACTTGATTTATTGCTTTATGGTTTTGCTTTTTGTCATCGAGCTTCATAATCAATAAAGTAATTTTTCATCGCTTTATAATCAATAAAGTAATTTTGTGCAAGCCCACCAACCATGTGGATAATAATTAGGTAAATTTGATCTCAAGAACTGGAGACCGATTAGCCTTTTCAATGTGGATTACAAACTGTTGGCCAAAGTTCTCACAAATAGGTTAAAAAGGGCCATGCCTTTCATAATAGGTGACGAACAGACATGTGGTGTACCGGGGAGAAAAAATCACGACAACCTCACACTTTTGCGTGATAGCATAGATTATAATTGGAACAATAAGGAAGCAGCTATTTTAAGCATCGATCAGGAGAAGGTTTTCGATAGAATTAATTGGAATTATATGTTTACCATGCTTGAGAAAATGGGGATTCCCCCCAAATTCATTCAATGGATCAAGCTTTTATATAGTAATCCTGAGAGTTGCGTCATTGTAAATAACTTCTTTGGCAGACCTTTCCAAATAAGTAGAGGTATCAGACAAGGGTGTCCCCTGTCTCCATTGTTATATGCAGTCTGTGCAGAAGGTTTAGGAACTCTAATTAGAATCAATAATGGTTGCATGGTATTCAGTGTCCAGGTGGAACCATGGTGGAACTGAATGTGTTAAATTTATCCAGCATGCCGATGATGCCACGGTTTTTATTTCTAAAGAGAGTGTGTAAAGAAAATAGAAAACATTATTTTTAGTTTTTACTGGTCAGGTAAACCGGACAAAATCAAGCGTGCCACTATCACCGGACCTCGATACATGGTCTTTTGGACGTCAGGGTCAGGTTACGCAGTCTAAAACTGATGTGGTTGAGTATTATATCAAAAGTAATGGTAAATGGAAATCCTTCTTTAACTATTGGATCGAGAAACCCGGCGAAAGCCATAATCTTGGTTGGTATGTGTTTGGTAAAACCAAGAAAAAGTCACTGCAGACCACGTCCCTTTTATATGGACCTTTTTGCAGCCTACGAAAAATCAGGGGGTGTTTTCAGACCAGAATTCACCTCAGTTTTGGAAGTAATGAATATCCCTCTCTGGCATAATTCAGTGGTTGCGATTAATAAGGATAACGATTTAGCGAGTCCTGTTTTAACAAAGAATAACATCATCAAATTTCAACATGTTAAAAATAACAGACTAATTACCTTTAAGGAATTGGCTAGGATCAAGTGTGATCAGGTGATTTCAACATAAATTTACTAATTCCAACCAATCCTAGCTCCCAGTCCTTTATCGACATATTTACAGCTCACTCTTTCCTCCCCCAAATCCATATGCCCACACGTATTACTGATACTTCTGCTACACTTATCGATAATTTTTTATCAAATATTCTTCCTTCCTCAAAATCTGGTATTTTAATCTCTGATATCTCAGATCATCTGCCAATTTTTATGTTCGTTCAGTCTCCAAACTCAAGTTCTTCTCATAATCACAATTTACCTTTTTCTCGAAATGTGTCTAATGTGAACCTTGAACAGTTTATTGACGACTTACACTCTTTTGACTGGACCAATGTCCTTAGTTGTAATAATCCTGATACTGCTTATAATACTTTTCTGGATAATTCTATTTTTCTGTACGATCAAAATACACATTTAGTTAGACAAAACAACAATACCAAATCTAATCATATTTCAACTACCCCTTGGATTACACATTCCCTCCTCAAATCTATTAAGAAAAAGAATAAATTGTATCGTCAGTACTTGTCCAACCCTACAACCTCACATAAATGCAAGTATATCAAGTATAAAAACACCTTGACTATAGCCTTCTACGTCTTTGTAAAAAAAAGTACTATTCCCTTCAGTTTGAAAAAGAAAGAAATAACATCCGTAATACCTGGAAGGTTATAAATTCTGTTTTGAATAAAAATACCCATTCTCATGGTATTAACAGCATCATTGTTAATGGGAATTTAATTGACAACCCAAATCAAATCGCCAATCATTTTAATCAATACTTTATCAATATTGGTCCCAACCTTGCTAAAAACATCCAACCTACTCATTCACCCCTTAGTTTTGCTGATTATATGCCCAACCCTAATTTTAATTCCTTCTTTTTTACTCCAGTATTTGAACATGAAATTTTGGACATTGTAAAAAATTTACAAAATAAAAAAAGTTCTGGTCATGACCTGATCAATATTTCCATTATCAATAAGTCAATTTTTGCCATAAGTAAACCACTTGTTCATATTGTCAATACTTCTTTTACGACTGGCATTGTTCCATCAGAAATAAAAATTGCTAAAGTCCCACCAGTTTTCAAAAAGGGTGATCGTAACAATATATCCAATTATAGGCCCATCTCTATTCTTTCATGTTTTTCAAAGATCTTTGAAAAATGTGTCTATGCCCGTACCATTAATTTTCTGAATAAGTTTGAAATTTTAACAAATCAACAGTTTGGTTTCCGTAGCAAACATTCAACCATTCATGCACTCCTTGATTTTATTGATAAAGTTACTAATGCTATCGATGACTCCAATCATACTTGGGGGTGTTCCTTGATCTTTCAAAGGCTTTTGATACAATAGACCCTCAAATACTATTGCATTAACTTCCCAACTATGGTATCCGTGGAATTCCCCTAGAATGGTTTAAGAGTTATCTTTCAGACAGGCCACAATATGTTTCCGTCAATGGCATTAAATCTGAGTCTGATGTCCTTACTATGGAGTACCTCAAGGATCAATCCTCGGGCCTTTGTTATTCACCATATACATTAATGATTTCACAAATTCTTCTAGTGTGCTTTCATTTATATTATTTGCGGATGACTCTAATTTATTCTTTACCTTGACTATCTTGTAAACACTGTTAACAATGAGCTCAAACTAGTTGCCACCTGGTTTACGGTCAATAAACTATCCCTAAATATCACTAAAACTAACTGCATGTTGTTCAGTAATTCAGTCAGAGACCTTCCAAGTCCTATAAAGATTAATGACATTGAAATCACTGGAAACTGATTGTTGCAAGTTTCTAGGACTTTTTGTTGACCGTAGACTATCATGGAATAGTCATGTTGATTACAGTGTAAAATTATTGCTAGAAATATTGGTGTGATCAATAGGATCAAGCATTTTATGCCTGAACTGGTTTTACAATCTCTTTATAATACATTGATCGGTTCTTATCTTAACTACGGGATACTTGCTTGGGGATCAGGTTCTGCTACCAATCCTAATAGACTTCTTCTCTTACAGAAGCGAGCTCTTCGTATCATTAATTTTGCTGAATTTAACGCACATACAGATCCCCTTTTCCATAAATATGCAATTTTAAAGTGAATGATATTTATTGTCTTCAGCTTGGGTCCCTCATGTATCAACTCACTTGTAAAAATTTACCTTCTGCTATTCAATCAATTTTTTCTTTAAACTCAGATGTACATTCCCATTTCACCCGCCAAGCTTCTAATTATCACATTTCTTACACTCGTACTTCCCTCGCTCTTAAAACTATTAAACATGAGGGACCTATGCTTTGGAACATGCTTAATGAAAAACTTAAAGCCTCCAAAAGCTTGTTTACTTTTAAACGTGTCTTTAAAGCTGATCATATACTGAAATCTATATTGTTGATGAGTTTTTTA
The DNA here is from genome assembly GCA_037783415.1 of Leptasterias polaris. Taxonomy (NCBI): domain Eukaryota; kingdom Metazoa; phylum Echinodermata; class Asteroidea; order Forcipulatida; family Asteriidae; genus Leptasterias; species Leptasterias polaris. Next base: position 345,339 of record JAZGTN010000176.1, on the reverse strand, counting down.
CAGATGCACATTGTATTTTGAACCATACCCCAGTGCAGACTCGGGTGGTCTCCTACATGGGATCCATGGTGTAGTACTATCATCCATAGCCACACTATGTTAAATCCATCGAGGGATACGCTGTCAGTGCTTTTGCATCACTCATGATTTCGTTCGATACTATATTGCTGACCGGCAAGATTGTTGTGTTTGATTGTTGTGTTAGTCCTAGTCCATTGTTTGTGCTCGTTATTTGATTGTATTATAGTGTTTGCTGATTTTTCTTTGTAACATGCATGTGCATTGCTATTATATTTGTTTATTGGTGGCTCGACTCGACCACGGACCTCCACGGTTCACTTAACATTATTTTTTAATCTCAATGCATATGCATGTCACTATAGGGACCATTGCCTACAAGCTTTGCTTTTTAAATGGATCCCTCTGCAGTGTCACATAATGCTTTTTTTGTTTACATGTAATATTCTTCAAACCTATGCTGTAAAACATTTACTTTGATGTAATGATTACTTTTGATGTATTTATTATTGCCTTTTGCTTTTTTGATACTGTGGAAATAAACGAACCTTGAACCTTGAACCTTGAACCTTGAACCTTGAACCTTGAAGTGTAAAATTAATCGTATCACTGCTGGACGCATAGCTAAACGTCTTCGAACAAAACATCAATCCTGTCCTCTTCAAAGAAAAACGTTGTGGGCTAATAACCATCCAAGCAGGTGGCTCAGTTCCAAATTGACCATGGGGATCAGGGTTTGGTACCTTTTTCTAAAATTACCACGAAATTAATGTACAAATCATTGAAGGTCAAATAATTTGTTTTTCCAAAAGCACAGGAAAAGTGGGCCTCGATTTTAGGCCTCACTGATAAGTTCGACTGGGCTATTATGGACGCCAAAGACAAGGGCACCTTTTAAGACTTTATCACAGCTGAGGATTCTGCCAACCCGAGATAAACTTAAACGCATGAAAATCATAGATACAGTCGACTGTCCTTTCTGTAAATCCGACACTGAAACTGTCGAACATTGTTTCTATACTGTAATGAGGTGGTTGAACCCTGGTTATACGTCAAATTTTTAATTAGGAAACAAACTGGTTGCCGTTTCTTTTGTCTCAGGTGAGGGATTGTATAAGAATTTTATGTATGAATTTGTCATTTGTATCTATGATAATTGTTGGCATGATATGATCAATGTTATTTGGAGAATCCGGTGTGATCTGGTCTTCAATGAGGACAACGTTATCACAAACACAAACATTATCAAGACCTACAATTCAAAGAAACTCTCAGATCATTTCTACTAAGGGAGAGGAATAGGCTCCAAACAAGTAATTTTAACAAATTGTACAAATTCCTGTGTACTTTCAATGAAGACGAGAGTCCAAAGTTTATGTTCTGATCAAAATCGAATTTTGTCACCTCTCAGTTACTGTCCTTTGTGTAGGCCTTAATTTTAATCTTTTTACTTGTACTAGGTTGCTTTTTCATGTTTTGATCTTGCCTTTGTTTGTATCAACTTTGTTCATTGTCCTTTAGTTTCTAGTAACCTATATGTACTTGTGTACTGATCTATCAGTACTTGCTTTAATGTTCCATAGGAGATGTATATACTTGAGTTGAATAAACGGAGTCTATAAGAGCTCCACTCAAAAGAAAAAAAAGAAAAAATAATAATAATAATTTAGGTAGTATTTTTCCTACGATGCTGCTGTTGACATTGCTTTATTTTACAGGCTAGTAGGCATGGTAGGGAGGCCGAGGTAGTAAAAACTAATACTTGACATGTTTTTACAATTAAAAGGATATTGTTGAGATGACACGGCAAGCAGGGATTGATCAAACTATACACATCTGCCATCTAGAATCTCGACGACCTCATCAGACTCACTTCGACGGAAATAATCAAAGAGCGCCACCAATTGACAGAAAAGTGAAGAACGTTTTGGCGAAAATAAGGTCCAAATCAATTTAAAAACAGGCGACGGACGACGGCACGACGCGACGGACGACGGGCGGCACGACGCGACGGACGACGGGCGACGCGACGGCACGACGCGACGGACGACGGCACGACGCGACGGACGACGGACGACGCGACGGGCGACGCGACGGACGACGCGACGGGCGACGCGACGGACGACGCGACGGGCGACGCGACGGACGACGCGACGGACGACGCGACGGACGACGCGACGGACGACGCGACGGCACGACGCGACGGACGACGGCACGACGCGACGGACGACGGATGTCCAAGTCACCATGCAAATCAATTGAAAAACAGGCGACGCGACGGCACGACGCGACGCACGACGCGACGGGCGACGGCACGACGCTACGGACGACGCGACGGACGACGGAATAGGCGACGCGACGGCACGACGCGACGCATATCTGTCGTCTTTAGAACACCATAAGAGTATTGCAAACTAAAACAATTGTGTAACAAACTGCAGAGGATTATAGATAAGAGTAATTGGGTCTCAATTGGAGGGTCAATCATTCTCCCTGACATGTCTGGATAGTGTCCAGCTGTCTGGGGCTAACATTAAAGAAAAGGACATCCAACTGTAGGCTTCCTTTGGGTTGAAAATGTGTTTTATTTAATCATTGACAACTGGGGAAAAACAAGTTTACCGTTCAAACTGAACAAGCGATCGACTGTGTAAAAGAGGTAGTTCATTTTATTGTAACTTTGTTGCATTTTGTGCCGGTCGGTAGGATGTTCATCTAGTCTGTGTGGCGGTCGGCAATAGCAAATGCCGGTTACACCCGACCGGCGCCGACCGGCGTGGCTACAACGCTGCACCAATGACAGAAAAACAATTATTTAGAAGGTTGACATAGTTGATAAGATGTGACACATTCTTATATAAGCTACTTGCATTTATATGTATAGAAGTTTAACATTAGTGTTTTTATTAAAGTAATTAATGAATTCAGTTTGATCATAGCAGTCACAACTTACATCAGGTGCCTCAAAGTTTAAATCTGGATCTATACTAGAATTAACGTCATTATTTGTTACATTATTTGTCATTATTTCAAGAAAGGGATTTAATCATTACAGGCGACTTCATATCGAACACCTTCGATAAGTCAAGTATTGGCTGATAACTTGTCTTACACCTACACATATAACCAAACACAAAGACAACACAGAACAATGACATAATTATAAATGGGTTAACAATTAGGCAAATTACGGTACTCATGTTAAGGTGATCAATAACACGAGTAATTCAGGTGACGGTTGAGAAGAAAGAGTCACTGGAATGGCATCGGATCCCCAATTCGGTATGTCTTGAAAGCTAATCTACACTACGGAGCCTACACTGTACCCTCGAGTCGCTAAACTAAATTTCCTTACCTGGTGATACAGGGCAAAGAAAAGTGCTAGTACTAACTAATAATGACTAACATGCAAGTACCACCACAAAGCGATGACAGTAACTGTTCAGTTAAAACAATTAAACACAAAATATAAACATTGGAAGAAAAAAAAGAAAACAAATCGTCTGTTTGTTTTGTTTGTTGTTATTGAACAATAACAAACAAAACAGAATTTGTTTGTTTACATTCAACAAATTTGGTGTTGATGATTATAACATTTAGTTAGATCTGCGGGTGTGTTTAATTTTGCGTGAGTATTATCCAAATGAGGTGTACATTTCAGATTGTATTTACAATTACATAATAGTTTAAATGTATTTGACAAAGTATTTTTACCACCATCAGTCCTGATCAAATTATTATTATTTCCCCCCCCCCCCCCCAACAGGTGCTTACGGCACGTGGAGCACCGAGTAATACAGACAGCAGACAAAATGACATAATTTGAAATGAATGTTGTACATGTAGATGGCAGCCAGTGCCGTAGTATACACACCCATGGTTTGAGGCCTGTTGTTTTCACCCTGCAACACTGCAGACAGCTTATCTTCAGTATTGGGCCCAGTATGGCAAACATGCTTTGGAAGGAACTGTAAATTGGTAAGTTAGTCAAGTGCAATCACCCGAATGTTGTTTTATTTAAAATATCCTTGATTTAAGAGTTTGGTTAAATATCAGCTGATAAAGTTTAGTTCTGTTTGTTTTTAGCTGCACGGTAATAACCAATTGCCACAATTAGATGTGCATATATGCGCGCATCACCAAAGATCATGATGTCTTTGGCAACAAAAAGGCAAAATATTGCTGACCCTTTGCGGGTAGAAGGTGGATATAACCATATACGGTACTATCACTTCCAAGCTTATTTTTCACTCATGTTTTTTATTGCAGATAGTAACGTCACACTGCCTATCGCCAGGTCGTCCGATGGTGTTGGGGATAACTGGGCCACTTTAACGGAGTACAATTTTCATATTGTGTGATTAAAGCTATTCAACGCTGTGCAGATAGCCACCATAAACTTAATTCAGTACAATGAGTTACTTATTTTATTTCAATGCAATAGTCTTCAATGTAAAAATGACAATGTATAAATAAGTAAAACACAAAAATTCAGAAAATTTAAATTAAAAAAATTAAACCTATTTTCTCTGTGCTACTACCTTAGTGGTTTTTATGTGCACCAAACTGTTAGTTTCATACTTGTACTCAGCCTTGTTTTGGTCCGCCTGATGAGTCTACCCATAACATAATTTATTATGATCAAAAACCTTCACTGTAAGAAACCTCACTTTGACAAAACTGGATTAACCATATGTAGATACCTTAACACATTGAATGTTTTACATGTAGTTTGGTCACAATTACATGGGGTCTTATCTAAAGAAACCCTGTTATGAATATGTAAAACATGATCACAGTTATCTTTTCGTAACTGTTTGGAAGCCGTTCAATAAACAAACAGAGACTTGCAGGATGTACACACTTTATGATCGTGTTTTTGTTTTTTTTGTTTTTTTCTTCTTTGTTTAAGACAATTATTTGCACAAAGGAAGTGTGCAAAACTTTGTCGGTAAACTCCCCAACCCTCCCACATCACACAAAACCATAAACTTTTGTCTTGACCAAGAAAATTTGAAATGTTAGTTTGTATTTCAAATAAATTTAATAGGAGAAAATAAAACAAGAAAAAGTAACACTGTGTACCCCCCCCCCCCCCCCCACCAAAAAGTAATAAATATTAATTAAATAACACTGGTCACTGAAATCCTCCAAACCATTCCCCCTGTAAAACAACAAACAGAAGAACATGTAATTACTGTATTATGTTGGCTAACTGTTGGAGGCTCCACTGAAGCTTGTCAAAGCACATAAAAACTTCTTCAAACAGCAATCTGGGCCCAATTTCATGGCTCTGCTTAACGTAAGCAAAGAATCGACGCTTACGGAAACAGGGAATTCCGCGATTACGTCAAGAGTGTTTCACAGGTTAACAAGGAATTTCTGCTTGTGCACGTGCGTAGTCTACGTTACTAGGCATTCTTCGCTTACACAGCTAGCACAAAAATTTGGCGCTTGCCCTGTAAGCAGAGAATGGTAATCGCAAGAGCAGAAAAAATACGGCGGTAAGCAGAGCCATGAAATTGTGCTCTGATGTCAAGATAGCACTAGGTTTCAATACGCTGAAATTTCTTTGAAAAACCGCAGAAATTTGTCACGTAAGCCCCTTTTTTATTTCCGAATTATTTATCATTCCAAACTTCCAATACTAATTCTTTTATGTTGAATTTGGTTCGTACATACATTATAAAGAAGGCCAAATGTTTCTTGTTGCTTGAAATACACCGTTCATATCCCTCTTTAACAATCTCAAAATAATTGTCGAAAAATAACAAAACAGGAAGAAACAGTTTAAAACTGCTTTGTTGGAACAGGGATCTTATGTAAAGCACTACACCTTGAACTAGTACTTTTTGCCCTTCAGGTTTATGTACCTAGAGAGTTCTCTTTTGAAACCAGATTTTGCTGAAATTAGGCTCTACAATTGTTCTTTGTTCTCACAGTAAGCTCAGAGAGGGTCCAGAAAATTCACTCCACACAAAAAATTAAAAACTCAAAAAATCGATAAGTTCTCACAATTTTTCAGAATCCTCGCCTTTCGCTAACAAATATGGCTGCTTCCGTTGGTAATCAATAGTATAAAGCGCGCAACTCTGGTCCACGATTGCTGCATATATGAACCATTGGTTGTAGTAAACCAGCGTTGCGTGTGACATACCAGTTTGGGCTCCCCAACATGCAAGCTTTTCACTGGTAATCAATGGTTTGCTGCATGCAATGCTGGTTCACAATAACCAACGGTTCATGTTTGTATACATGCAAGCAGCCACTTCCATGTGTAAAAACATACTTTCCACGTTTGGTCATCGTTAACCACTGTCGTGCAAAAAAAAAAATCTACCAACCGACCCTACCTTTTGAGGACCCTCTAAGGACAAACAAACCATTTTTGGGGGCCTTAGTGTATGTGTAGGGAGTTTGGAATTGTAAGAATGTCACGTTACTGCAAATATAGTGCTAATATGTTGTTTTGTATTAACAATCAACAAATTATTTCCTTATGTGTTTCAGTCATTCTAACGACATCTTTACATACAGTATAGTTTATGTTCCTTAAAAGTTGTGTCATTTTTGTATTCATCATTGCCACATCCAAGTTCTGGTTTTGTGGTTAAGATGAAACTTTCCAGTTCCTAATTGACTAAATTCTGATATTTAATTTTTGAGATAGCAAAAAAATTGTTATTTTGATCTAAGCTTATTTTCATAAATGCTGAATATTTGTAAAAATATTTCATCAACAGAAAATTCCGATTGCTTTGGCTCCAGAGCTCAAAACGAGGCTCGGGACTATTTTTCACTTCAACTTTCGGTTTCAATTCTGGAAGATGAGGTCAAATTGGGGTCACCTCCTTGTGACTTTTGCCATGTTTGCTAAGCTTTTAACGATAATCTGACATATATAGACTATGAAAATAGCTTCTGTAGTACTAGAGTTATTTTTAGGCCTTGTTGTACGTCACTTGCTCAGCCTCTGTCGGCAAAACGTTCAGAACCCTGGCCCAACATAACAAATTAATAGTGACGATTGCTCAAAGACCAGCCTATGTCAGCAAGACGCCCACAATCCAACGGTAATTTTAAGGCGTTGGTCAGATGGTCAATTGACTAGTTTTACATCGACTGCGACTAAAATGCCGACTCTGCCGACCAAATACAAACCAAAACCTACGTCGGGCTGAAGTCAGTGTGTTACCTGGGTAACTTCTCCTCAAAATGTATAGTTTTTACAAGTGTAATTTTTTTTAATGACACAAAATGTTGATTTATTCAGTTGAGTACCTAGACGAATTAGAATAAATCTACTTTATACTTGTTACGTAAAGAGTACACGCTTCAATGGTTTGGCGGGAACATTGAATGGGACTGGGTGTGGTACCTGGGGTAAGGGTCTAACGTATTCACTTCACGCTTGCTATGCAATTACTACACATGTTAAACTTTTGAGCTATTCGTCTAAATTAGTTGTTAAATTCACCCATCAGCAGTCTTGTTACAGATGCTGTAATGGACAACAGCATAATTATAAGGAGGTCAGTGCTAGCTTGAGCCTGAAAGCGTTGATTTGCAATAGATCAGGTGTACGTTTCCAATTTTTCCAATGGTTTTTGTTTTGCGTGTCTGGCAATCAACACACCACTGACGCTCCAGGGCAAATGGCACTTTCTGTCATTCAATTTTGAATTATTGTCAAAGTTGATACCAAATGTAACAAACATTGTACAGTAGTCCTGTTCCGTTGAATTGTAATAGAACATGAAAAAAGAGAAGAGGTTAATTAAATGGGGTCAGTTGATCCGGTTGCAGCATAGCTCGCAGACATACCATATTCTGAGTTAAATGGTCTTTATTAATGTAGTGTAATCGATGTTTAAAGGATAATATATATTATTTACATGTCATATTTTTCTTTTTCTAATTCAGGTGACTCTTTTGTGAGCAATTCATTTCAATGGAAATGTGTATGTACTTTGTCTGGTTATCACACAAGAACTATTTATGACATTGACTGGTAAGTAATTCACAGCTGTATGGATATTTTTGTTGTGCTATGATAAGAGATGAATTGATACTGCTTTCTACATACTGAACCAATGACAGTTGGACATTTTAAACAATTAAACATTCAATAATTTTCTTGTTATCAACCCCACTTGTACTGGAGTATGCAACAATTCCAAATGCTAGACATTTTTTACAGTTTCTCTTCACTCATTTTCAGAAAAGTTATGATAAAATGTGTTTTCTTATAAATCATTCTTGTATTGTTGACATCGTACTGGGCTTTAATTTTTTGGGGGAAAAAGCATCAAGCGTGGTTTGGATATTGCATGAAGTTAAGCTCAATTTTCTTTGAGAAAGATTTTTGTTGTTGACCATCCCAGGTGCAAGCAAAGTGGGATGCTAGCCACGTGTTCAGGAGATGAAACTATTCATATCTTTCAAGAAGGCAATATGGATGATTTCATTTCGACTTGTTGTACAAATTGTGCTCATGCTGGTGATGTCAATTCAGTTAGATGGAATCCAGATGGAAGTAATATTTTAGCATCTGCTGGAGATGATGGTGTTGTCAAGCTTTGGAAATACATCCCAAACTGATAAAAATGAGCAATGCAAGGAAACGTTCAAAGTTGTTTTAAAGCACTGTTAACAAAGAGGAACTCGTTAAATAATATCTAAAACCTATTCTCTATGGATTTAAACATGTGGATTTTAAAAGGTTCACATTTACAATTACAATCGTAAACAATTAATTTGGGTAGTATGTTTTTTCTTTTTCCCCCCAAATACCCAACATTTTTATATATTTTTTTTATATTTCATATTATTGAAATAATGTATACCTTATGCATTGGAGTTACCATTAAGGGACCCTTGAGATGAATTGAATAAATGAGTGGTATCATTCAATTGTTATCAATGATATCAGTCATTTTTAACAAAGTTAAATCCAATTCTGATATGAAGACAAACAACGTTAAATGTTAATTCAGTTTCAATTTATTTTCACATCTTAAAAAACTAGCAATACATAAATAGCATAATAAAAACAATAACTTACATGACTTAATGTAACTCGTACTAAGTTAAAAGAAAACTAATAATAAGAAAGGTGTAAGAAGTTGAAGGTCTTGTAAAAGCCATCCTGTAAACTCGAAGCTAAACCCCCAAAAGAAAATATCTATGGAAGTCCTGTATTTAAAAAGTTAAAGATGTACAGGTACATGTAACTACACAGAATAATGGAGTCTGTTATGGGGCAGAGTTTGCAAGAAGTACATTGTTGAAGAGCTGTTGTTATACCTTTGTCATATTGTCTTGAAATATCTTTATTACTTTGAAGTATTTGCCTTAGATGACTTTTAGATTAGTATGGTGATTGTTAAGAGTATGTACACTTCAACCCAGGAAATTTAAAGTGGAACTATAAAGCTACACTGTATTAAAGCACATGCATAACATTGGTAAGTTAAAAAAAAAGGTGTTCACAGATTTACAGGTAAATTACATGATGTAAAGATGTTCATAGCAGAAAACTTCCCTTGTAATATTTTTGCCTGAAACGCTAGTTTTTGAGATTAGTCCGAAATTTGATACTTGAAAACAGTGATGGGATTTCTTAGTATTTTCTTGTGACTCCAGAATCGATTGAGTTTAAACTTTCACAGGTTTATTTCATGTACATAACATATGTTGGGTCACACAAAGTGCCGATACTGGGTCTTTGACAATTACCAACGTCGGCCGAGTGCTTTAACAGATGTAGAAGGAATAATATCTTCGCAATTCCTGGAGAATATTCCTAGCAATAATTTTTTTTTTAAATCACCAATTTGAACTTAAAGAAGAGTAGTTTATGATGGACCTGTTTAATCTGGAAATAATCAATATCAGTGTTAACTCCAAATTGACCATACAGTGTATATTTTTTATTTTAAATGGAACAGAATCAAATATGCTGGGATGTTTTAACACCAGATATTAAGACTTACATGTAGTTTGAAACAATCAGATAGTGTGCTCCAGAACCACAGTTAATTCCTTATGGTAGTGTGGTGGGAAACAAAAGGGGTGCCTGTCTGTTGCGATTCCTTTTGTAAATTATTAATTCGATCTTGAGTCTATTTGTTATCAAGCTAAACGTCACTACATGTATATAAGTAGCCTTAAGGCTAAGGTTAAACCTCTCTAGACTCATTTCGGAGGAAGTATACCACCGATTATCAACCTTTGTGGACACAGATTGCTCATAAAATGACTAACAGTGAAAAATAATCCATGAACACTAGCATCGTCCATATGGTTTATTCAGAACCCTTGTCAAACATAAATAAACAATGTGTTTAATAAATGCAAGTTCTTAATTAACTCAAATGTATGTGCTTTACCACTCTTTATTACCCTTGAACTTGGCGCAATTAAACCTCATTCATCTTCTACTTAACCATGCACAAAGCGCCTTCTACTTAACCATGCACAAAGCACCTAGTAGGATCCAAATGGCCTACATGTAGCCTTGACAAGCCCCCTATGATGTCAAGCAGCAACCATGTGTTATATACAGAGAGACTGCCCATACACTCAAATGCCCCCTGAATAACGGCCTCACACACAGCCAAAAGATCCCTGAGCAACAGCTTTACTTTACCAATCAACCATGCATCCTTCTGAGTGCGATCGTCCCAGTGACAAGTGACAACGCAACCAGTTTCTAACTTTCAACAAATACTTATGTTTTATTCAACACCAATTACACATCTAGATACATCAAGCTCAAACCATCAATGCCACCGCTATCCATTTCCGGCGCCAATAACAAAGGAAGTATATTTTGAGAAACAAGTCAAATCACTATTCAACAAAGTTTCGGAGTCACAGTTCACATGTAGATCAACAGCGGCATTATTGTCCTAACTCCACTGGCTGCATAATCCTTGCTCTGTTGGCATGGTCCTCCAGCGGCAACCAAGTCTTTGCCACAATATATTTTAGTCCTTACGCACACATTTATCTTTCTATATCAAAAAAGAACATAACTGTTAATTTCACCTGAAGATAAATCAATTTGACCTTGTCAAAACCAGAAGTTGAAGTTAACAAACGTTCCGAGTCTTGTTTTTAAACCTGAAATTTGAACATGGTCTTTTTGTATAAAATAATGTCTGACCCCTGGCCTTCCAAATTAGAAGAAAAATCACGTCATTATCTTCAACACTGCCCTCTCATAACAAGTTTGAAAATGTACTATTTTGCTGATAACTTGTTGCAAGTTCAAAAAGTTTATAACTACTGTATTTTCTTGCGGACAAGACGCGTCTTATCTGACTTTTTAGACCCCAAAAATATCGGTGCGTCTTATCTTTCGATGCGCCTTGTCTGCTGACGATTGATTTTTTTTTGATGATCACTGCGTAAAATAATACCTTTATTTTGTCCAGTTCAAATCAACGGTCTTTGTGTGAAGAATCCTTACTCAATAATGCGGTCAAACAAGGCTCAACTATCCAGACACTGAGACCGTATTTTCGTTTCAACAATCATGCCGCAATCCCCCAGACTGTCCTTTCATTCCAACAATGCCGCAACTTGTTCATCCCCCATGACCGTGCTTTCATTCCAACAATGCCGCAATGTGTTGGTACTTTCGGTCCAACAGACGTCGGCGTCGTACAAACGTTTTTCTGTGTGGCCGCGTATTCGTTCCGAAAATGCTGCAATCAGATTTACTGTCAATGCTGTTGTACAAACGGCATTCACCCAACCTCTATTGTGTGGTGAACTTTGAGGGTTTTTATTGTACAGAATATCTCCGAAGTGTGCTTGACGTACTATTATGGCTTGACGTACTATTTAAGGATGGGATAATTAAGTACCAATGTTTGTTGGCCAACCTATACGAATTGCACTTTCGTTTGTTTCATTAAACGTTCAAATATTCATTTTTTAATTGCCTCTTTTTAGTCAAATAAAAAAAATTATCCTTGAAAACAAGGTAATGACCCTTGAAAACAAAACTAACATTATTTAAGAAGAGGATAGATGTTTTAAACAAATATCTTATGAACGAGATTATAAGTTTGAAATAAATAAAAAGAACTTTAAAACAAAATCTTATGAACGAGATTAACAAATTAAAGGTTTGAAATAATGGAAAAGAATTTTATATACAAAAAGAAACACATTACAAAAACTTAAACAAATATATATAATGAAACATTTTGTTACGTCTTCCCGGGTGTGGGGATTATTTGCGTAAGGTATATATAAAGGCGACGCTAGTTTTGGTATTAGTCACCGGTAGAGGGCGCAACATCTACTGGCTCGGAGGGACTTAGACTGGTAACCTGTCTTTATCAGCAAGGATCCTCATTGTGGGACGTCGGATGTTCATGCTAGGAGGGCCTGGGTTCGTGTTGCAATATCTTCAGACAGTGCGTGGACCATTGTTTCTGGCCGCTGATTGGGCCGGACTTCATATTATTAACAATGCACAGCGTTGGCTGAATGGATGGACGAAGGTCGGTATCAATTTACGTTGGTCTTTTCTGCATGGCTCTACACGCCCATGTGGTTACGGTTTCATTCATGCTTCGAATAGTGTGAACGCTCCAAAAGGCAACAAAATGACGTCTTTGTGTCAATGTACCGACACCGGGTGGCGCCTGGCGTTCTTCTGTGTGCTGTTAAACATGCGTCTTGTGCGGCGGTGCGCCTTTTCTGCTGACGTTTGAAATTTTTGGGGGTCATTTTAGGGTCCTGCGTCTTGTCCGCCGAGCGCCTTATCCGCAAGAAAATACGGTAAGCACATCTCAATGCCCAGAGAATAAATCTAAGTGATGTCATGATGATGTTTGGTTTTTCAAGTATGCTGAATCTTAGTGCTGAATCTTCTGTGAAAAATGACGTATGAAAGTTCTATATATTTAACTGACCTGAAATGACATGTCTTCCCAGATCTGCACCTCAGTACCTCCAAGAACTCCTTCATCCATACCAACCTCGTCGTACCCTCCGCTCCAGCTCTACTTCTCAACTCGTCCCATACATCACCTGTACTAAACATATGGCCATCGCTCGTTCTCACATTCTTCACCGACACTGTGGAACAGTTTGCCAAACTTCATCAAAACTGCTCCAAATTTCTTTTGTTAAGCGCTTCGGGACATTTGTGTGTGGCGCTAAATAAGTATGGTTTATTATTATTATTATTATTCCTGTCCAAACCGGAAGTTCAAATTATTGTAAAGCTCAATTATTAGATTTTTGTTCATTTTTATATATTGTATTTGATTAAACCTTTAAAAAAACCTGGACACCTAGTTTTTGTGATGGCACAAACACTCGAACCTAGTTTTACCTCTTTGTCTTATTCCCGCGCTATTTTGCTATTAACAAAGACACACTTCCAAAGCATACACAACCTACAAGCTTCACATAAAGTTAGATCTTAACTAGTGTATAAAACTGCTTGTAATGTGACGTCATGATGACATTATATGGTGCTTAATTACATCAAAACAAAGTTTATTAAAAAAATCATAACTCCTAAGCCACGCATTGGATTTTTACAATCCATCATCAAAAAAGGGCTTCAAACACCAAACGAATGCTCCACAGCGTGTGACCCAATTTGACCTTTACTTCCGGTTCAAGCCGAAGTTTAAAAATTTCAAAAATTCATATCTCAAGAACTACTCGTATCTTAGTCAAATTTTTCACAATAAGTTGTAGGTCCTTGAGCCAGATGAAACTATTGAACAGAGATCGATACTACTTTGACCTTAACTTTTGGTAGAAATCGGACGTTAAAGCCAACACACCTATTGACAGGGCTAGGATTAGGGTAACAACAAGGGGAACCTAGACCTGAGCAAGCCATTTTTCAGGAATTTTCATATTGGTCACTTCTCATCACTGTCAATTGTGTTTTTGATCAGTAATGATCAGACATCAAGATATTTAGCAGAAATATGGCCATCATTTCATTAATCGTACTGATTCTCTTTCTCACCAACTGATGTTTGTTTTTTTTGCTGATGTCTTCATCGATTTATCAAAAGCTTTAAATACCATTGTCCATTATGTTCTCTTGGCCAAACTTGGCATCAGAGGTATCACAATAACATGGTTTGAAGACTACCTATAAGTGATGGGAAACAGTTCTGCTCATAAATTCCCCCATTGCGGTTGGGTCTACGAACCAATACTTTACCTGTAGGGCAGATTACTGCATTTGCAAATTTCCCTAAGAGTCTTACCAAGCAGTACCCTCTGGTGCTCCCCACAATGCCATGCAGCATGCCTGCGACATGATCTTTCTCTTTTCTCGAGCAGTAGTATAGGATGCCCAAGACATCGAGGATAGTGGGGATGGAGGATAGTGGGGATGGAGGGGTTGGATGCTACCACACTACTGTGGTGGGGGATTCTACATCACTCATACATTACCTGTAGAGCGAATTACTATATTTGCATAGATTCACACGGAGACAATAGGCGGAGAAAATATGAGATGTCAGATGATGATAAAGCGTAAGCAAACGGATGGAATAGGTTAACATGATATAAAACAACAGGGGATTATATCAGCAGTACCTTGAAAAACATATACTTGGGCTATTAGTGAAAAAGACAGGAAAGGGGGAACTCACCTATTGGGTCGAAGTTCAAGGCTGTGAAGTTTCCGGTCACCAAAAAGAGGCATGACTGGCTGCTGTCAGAACTGCCTCCCTGCCTTGCCTTCTGTCAAGAACATTTGCGAAATAACATTTGGTGAATGTATTCGGAGTACTCCAGCGAGCTGCCTGTGTTATATCACCTGTGTTAAAAAATTCCCCAAAATTTGATGCTGCAAATTTTTTGGGCCCAAATCAACTCCGAGGTCAAGACACTTGTGTCCACGCCTGTGTGCTGCGATCAGCTAGCGCGTGATAGTATAGTAAAAAACAATATGGCGTGGGTTGAGTGAAGTGATTTTGTGTGACTGAAATACCACTTTAGTGTCCTGACAGGGCACCAAAGTTTGTCGTTTACCACTGACAAATATGACACAATGTCAGGGATTAAAATGTGTGGAGGGATAAATGTATTTGACTGATTTTTCATCAGAAACCCCGATCTTGGTTTAAATGGACAACATGGGGTTCCAATGGAATATGGCCCGAGTCAAGCGACAAAGATTGTAGCACACTACGCTTTTGTGATGTAGCGACCGCTAGTAAAAAGATAACTTTGATGGACAAGTGCAATAGGGAGAGGCACTTCTAAGTGGCTCAAAAAGAGGCTCCGTTAGCAAGAATATAACACTAAAGAGATACAGAGCTGGCACCAGTCTATGAACCAGCGGGCGGGAAACGAACAAGCCCTTAATAAGTTGAACGAGGGCCTGATTGTCTGATATTGAGGACCTGTCCAAGAAATTGCCATGGTCTACTTCACTCTACTAACCTGTAGAGCGAATACTACATTTGCATTGTTCCCTATGCCGGCACAATAGCGCTCTCAAGTGTCCTGCTCCTCTTTTTCTCTTAGCGCAGGCGGAGGTAACGTTGTTTTGTAAACGCTCCAGATTATTATCTGAATTACAGACGTTATTTCCTGCTTTGAGAAAGTTTTTTAAATAAAATATTATCAAATATAATATTGTAGAGTTGTGTGTTGTGTTGTGTTGTGGTTTAGTTCTAGAAATGAGTAGAAAGTTGGGGAGAGCAGGGCCTGTCGGAACTGGAGGGACTTACATCCCTCCGGGACAGCCTGAGCTCTCAGGGGATTGCACCGGTGACATTACGTCGCCGCAGCAGCAATCCCCCAGTCATCGTTCCTCCGTCCCCGGTTAGTGTACATGGGTCCACCCAACCGAAGGGGAAGCACTCCGGTAAGGCAAAGAAATTGCCCGGTACCGGGGCTATACCCAAGAGAGTGCAGTCGGCCAAGTGTGGCTCCGTTACGGAGCTGACCGTGGCCACCGCAGGAACCTCTTCGGGGCACACGCAGCCGGATGGATTACCCCTCAACGCACCCGGGCCCTCCCTACGCCACCGTGGATACCACAGTGCCCAGGTACGGGCTTTTGTATGGCCGCCTTGACCGCGCAGCACCCGCCTAAGCTATCGGGCTCGGGGCATTGTCAGCCGCTCAGGCCATTGGCCACGGGGAGCATGCTCCATGGGGCCCCCTCGGATCAGTACGCTCCGAGGGCCCCTCCACATCGGGTTTTACCTGCTGTTCGGGCATCCCTAGCCAAGTGACATCCGAGCCATCCTCGGAGACCACTCGGGGTCGTTCTTCCAAGAAGAAGGGGAAAAAGTCTCGCCATTCTCGCCGCTCACCGTCGAGCTCGAGCGAGTCCTCTGAACGGGCGCTCCGTGGCAAACGACACAGAGGTGCGGACCCGATCTCCCGAGAGAAATTTTTGGAGGCCTTCCATACCCTCGCGACCTCCCTATCGGGCCGGCGGGATGATTCAGGCCAAGGCCCCTATGACTCAGCCAGCCCTGAGGGGCCCCCGAGTCACTACGGTCACGGTTGGGTAACTCATAACCAACGGGGTTTACCGCACACGGCTAGCTGTGCTCCGGAGTCCCCTCCAGGCTTGCAGCCCCCGCCCGCCAGTCATCACGGCCAGGGCTGTGTGACTGCCAGCCATTGGACACTGCCCCGTGTGCTGGCCTCCCGCCAGGTATAAGCCTGCACCCGTCGGCGTCCTTTGAGTCAGACAACGACTCACCGGGACACCGTGCCATCGGGGTATGGTTCTCATTCATTCCCCGGGGGCATGTCGTCCCCCCGACTCGGTCATCTCAACCAAGGAAGAGGACGAGTTGGCCAATAGCATCCAGAGATTGTCTGTCTCTGAGACCGAGCTGCGGCTGGTGCAGAGGGATATGATTAGGGCGCTGAATCTCCCTTGTGACTCTGAACCCCCTCCTGAGGAACGCCAGTCGTTCAAAAGGAGGTCAGGCCCGGTGACGGGAGTGCCCAAGGCCTTCCCCGTGATGCCCTTGGATCGTGTGAGCCTGGACTGCATGGACGGGGTGATGGGGGCGAAGACTTGGACTCTGTACTCCAAGCGTACGGATCCCTACAGTATCGTTTTCCCTCCGGGGACTTCGATAGGTATTTTGCCACCCCCGTCCTGCCGGACTCGGCCACGGACAAGCTGGCCGCCGACAGAGGTCGACGTCCTCCAAGCTTTCCCTTTCCGTCCTCCGAACGGGCGCTCCGTGGCAAACGCCACAGAGGTGCGGACCCGATCTCCCGAGAGAAATTTTTGGAGGCCTTCCATACCCTCGCGACCTCCCTATCTGGCCGGCGGGATGATTCAGCCCCTATGACCCTATGATTCAGCCCCTATGACTCAGCCAGCCCTGAGGGGCCCCACAGTCACTACGGTCACGGTTGGGTAACTCATAACCAACGGGGTTTACCGCACACGGCTAGCCGTGCTCCGGAGTCCCCTCCAGGCTTGCAGCCCCCGCCCGCCAGTCATCATGGCCAGGGCTGTGTGATTGCCAGGGCTGTGTGACTGCCAGCCATTGGACACTGCCACACACGGCTGCCCGCAAGACTTGGACTCCGTACTCCAAGCGTACGGATCCCTACTATCGTTTTCCCTCCGGGTACTTCGATAAGTATTTTGCCACCCCCGTCCTGCCACAGACAAGCTGGCCGCCGACTGAGGTCGACGTCCTCCAAGCTTTCCCTTTGTGGATAAGACCCGCGGGAAGCTGGAGAACGTTGCCCGGAAGATGGACTCTTCGGCGTGTATGGGTATGTGTGCCACTTCTTTCCTCCTGCTCCTCTCCGAGTATTTGGCACTGGGGTGCGAGGAAGAGTCGGCGGTTCCGGCCGACATGATGGTCGCTGCTCTCCACTGCCCCGACAATGGACTTCGCTCCATGTTGGACCAGTTCACGAGAGTGGCGACCATGGCGACTTCAGCGCATCGAGCCAATGTTCTCGACACGCTTTTTTTGCCATCGGGTGCTTGCAAGCACCTAGATGACCTGCCGCTCACAAAGTCAGATCTGTTTGCGGGAAAATTCCAGGAATCAATGGAGGCTGAGGCTAAGCGCCTCAAGGCTGCCGATAAGATCAACCTGAAGAAGCCGCAAGCCCCGGCATCCAAAGCTGCGGGTAAGGCCAGGAAACAGGCGTCGTTCGTCATCCCCCGACGCCGCCCGCAAATGGCGACCCGGGGCAGTTTTCGTGGCCAGGCCGAAAACTCGGCCGGCTCACGTTTTTTGGAGCCCCCTCTCGGAAAGCAGCGTGCCAAGCTCGAAGATGATCCATCGGGCTCCGGGGGATCTTCACCTGACTTGTTGGGTATTGTCACGCGATCCCTCTGCTCAGTAGGCCTTTCACGACTAGCTGCAACGATCGCAGCTCATTCGCGTCGAGCCTCAACCAGAAAGGTATACGACAGTCGACTACGCCATTTCTTTAAATGGTGTAGACGGAAATCCCTCCGTCCCTCCAATACTTCTGTAGGGGAGGTGGGGGATTTCCTCGTATACCTTTTGGACAGCGGTCTCTCGACGGGCACGGTAAAAAATTAACGGTCGGCCGTCGCCGCAATCCATTTGGGTTTCCCAGACGGTTCTTCCGTTTCGGATAACCGGGCTGAAGGATGTCCTTCAGGCAGACGGCAGGGCAGGACGGGAAGTTCTCAAGGCGGCCAGTTGAGCCTCCCGGGATCATGAACCGGTGAGTTTACTCTTCTTTGTCTCTCCTCATATATATATATTTTTATGTGCATTTGAAATCTATGTGGCTAACCCATTATGTTTATACTACCATAATGGCGTTACCCTCCTGACTTCTTGCGCAAGAGCCTGTGGACCCTTGGCCACGCTCGTCTACATCCCAGGTCGCGGTGTCTCGCTTCTGGGTATTTAGATTACTAAATCTAAATCAGTATTTAGACTGGTTAGCGCAGTCTTCCGTCGTGAAGACCGCTACTTAGCCTTAAGGGGTGGATCCTAGGCCTCCCGGGGTTTTTCCTCGGGCACGCCCTGTGTCCTACGCCCCTGCTGACATACAATAGTTATGCGTATACCCACCACCTTTCTCGGTGCGAGTCTATGCAAATGTTGTATTCGCTCTACAGGTAAGTAGAGTGAAGTAGACTCCCACCCCACAGTAGTGTGGGCTGGGTCTACGAACGAATACTTACCTGTAGAGACCCTCCCTCCTTCCCCACTATACTCGAATTCTTGGAGTGCTTATGCTTGTAACGCTCGAGAAAAAGAGGACGCTAGCCTAGTGCGCATGTCACAGGGCGTCGGGGGACAGGACACTTGAGGGCGCTATTGTGTGTAAAACTCTTAGCAATTTGCCTGCCGGCATAGGGAACAATGCACTACTGTGGGGTGGGAAACAGCCGCAATGGCTGAGCGGTAATTGGTCCCCGCAGAAAGGTTGTGCTTGAACAGATTTATAAACAAGTCTGCAACCTCCCCTGTAGTAGTATTAAGGGGATGTAGAGACTTTGTTCTAGCTGCCACACCTGCGGGAAAATGCCCTTCAGCTACATGCTGCAATGGACGAAGTGTGTTGTAAAAGTCCTGTTGAGCGGAGGGACTGCGTGATAACACCCAGCACGTCAGGTGGAGATCCTGAGGTGCCGGCTGAAGAAAGCCCAAGCTGGATTGGAATAAAATGTCCTGTAGGATCACTGGCTGATGGACCAGCAGCTGGATCAACCAGTTGACAAGGCCAAAGAGGGGCTATAAGGAGGACCCGACAGTCCTCCTGTTGCAACAAAAAATTATTTTAAGTGAAATTTAATTATTTCTGTTTTTAGTAATTTTTTCCTACCATTATGTCCTTTTTAGTGCTCTGTAGTAACAACCCTTGATCTATGAACAACTTAACAATAATTTAAGCTTTTATAAAATAAATTTGTTGGTGATCCCTTAAATTCAAGGAGCATTTTGATAACTTGAGATTCTTTCTAGAGTTGATAACAAACATCGGCAAAAACTTGGGACTCTTTTTGCTGCTTCTGGAATCCACAGACAGCACAGGTGCTCGTCATAACATAAACTTACACATGTTATTGAAAATATCCTTGAAGAAATAGGAAATGATCCAAAGAAACCAATCAGTAAATGCATAGAGACGAAGATAAACAATTTTCACCAGTCTGCAGTATGACATAATGGTTCCCAAACATACGAGGGCGCTGCCAACAGCAGTAAAAAACACTTGGTTCAAAAATTGAAAAAAAGGGGCAAGTTTTTCGATCAAATTTCAGCAAAATTGCAGCACAGAAAACCTCAAACGTTCGACCAAATAATAATTAAACACATAATACAAAAATATAAAGGGTCAAATTTGTTTCAGTGATTTTGTTCAAGTTGATCTTTAGGTACAATGCCATTTACCTCCACTTTAAACTCTTAACTTTTGCTCTAGATGCTAAAATCATCACTCAATGAAGCAGTCCACTGGTCATGCAGCAGAGCAACCAACAAAATCTGGAGTAGGGCTGTGGCTGCTGCTGGATCATTTCATGAATAAGCGTTGAAGTATTAAATGCTGGCACACACAGTTACAAACACTATGACTATAAAAGACTTTACGTTTCTGCGCATGCTCAGGAAAATGGTTATTCCCCTAGCATTACAATAATCATCGCTGGTGCGAACGTTTATACTGTATTGTTGTCATTGGTCAGTTTGCATACAGTCTGCGGAGCATAGTTCTTTGGAAATTTTTAGTTTGTTTACTATTAAACATGTAGGCTTCATTTTATAAAAATTATACAATTTAGAACACCCTCCTTGATGGACTGAAAGACTATTTTTACTGTACAATGTAAGTTTTGTTACTTCTTGATTATGTTTTGTTTTCCAAGCAAAAAGAAGTTTATGTGTGTCAAATGCTGACCATGTTTTTCTAGCCACTGATCTTGATGAACTCAAGGGGTCAATGTCATAGATAAGCAGTTTTAAACTTTTGGCTGAAAAAGCTGTGCGGACAGGTGCATTTTTGACTTGAATTCCTTTTTACTAAATGGAAATTATAAGTGTAAAATAGTTATTAGCCTGTATCAACAATGTCACTCTGCCATAAAAAGTTAATAAATAAAATACTATGAGAATCTTTGGGCCGCTCTTAACAAGGTTTTTTCCCCTCACTATGAATTTTGCATTTATTGTTTTTTTTAGTGTTTTGAATTTATTATGGGTGTGTCCGTGTTTGTGCATTTTATCTTTTGATCTTGTTTTGTGCTTTTTGTAATTACATTGTTTCTTAAACTTTACATGTAATTTTATATTGTACATCACTAACTTCTTTTGGAAATTCAATAAATAAATCTTTGTAATAATAATACTACTACTAATAATAATTATAGTAATTCATATCATGTTCATGTTACTTGAAAGTTTATTAATAGTTGACGTAATGATGAGGTCAATCAATCTACTGCTTAATTTGCATTTCAAAGACAAGCACTAAAATTCTACCTAACCCTTTTCTTCTTCAGAAAATCAATTCTTACAAGGTGTATAAACAGACTGCCAAATTAAACATATTCATTGGAATGTCACTTCAATTATAAAATATAAGCTTCTAGCAAAAACAAACATGTTCAGTCAAAATGTGCATAACATTCCTAAAAAGTTGGAAGAATTTGTGTTATGCTGAGATGTTACAAATACATGTTTTGCCTATTACTGTAATTGTTTTTCAGAATTGTTCACTTTATTTTGAGACACACCATAATAAACATTGTGACAACATAAGCAGACTGAGTAAGCTTTGACAAGCTATGTAAATACCTACATGTAGGGGTTCTGGTATGTTTGCGCTTCTTTCAAGCAGTCACACACATGTTCCAATACATGTAGGTTGAGTCACCACTTCACTATAAAATAGAATTATATAAAAGAGATAGGTACCATGTAAAGATTAAGGACCCAAATATGGCGCTTAAAATGAAATTTAATGTATGAAAGTATTGGCAAAGTAAAAGTTACAGATTTAAATCATCAAGTCAGTTTAAAATGGGTGCAACTAATGTAAAATATTAGCATAAAATATGCAACGACAATTGTGCGTTAGGTGGCGTGGCATGTGCTAAGCTTCGTGTTCTCATTGTTTGACCTAAGCAATGGCAAACTATATAAGGGGTTGACAACATCTCTATATTTAAACAGAAAACAAAGATTTCTTTATTCTGACAATAAATTTGTTTTTGCAACAAATGTAATAAAAAGGCAGTTGACAAGATAAAACAACACCATGCGCATTATAAAGATTTGGAATCATATATAAATGTAACCATTAAAATACAATCAAAGTGCATTGTTTGCAACTGTTGTTCAATGATCTTAATTTGAACTTTTGTAACCTACAATACTGTAATGAGTAAAAATTGTTAAAGATAAAATATGAATTGATTAACTTTAAGAACAATGAATTTCTAACACTTTAACCTGGTAGTAATTGACTAACTGGGTAAACTTAAAACACATGGTCTGGCTTTTGTCAATCTACAATTACTTTAGTTGTAAACCACTTTACAGTGTTTGCACAAAACATTACCTAATTTGATGAATTTTTACAAGTTTAAAATAGAAGGTGAAAATTAGTTTATTCTTCCCAAAACAGAGTTTAAACCTATATCTTTTTGCTAAAAGAACACCAATTTCTATATCACCCACTTGAATAACAATATGTGACAGGCACATTATTTTATATTCAGACAATTTAATTAAAAAGTAAAGAACTCAATGGAATATAATTTATCAAACCAATTGTCCAACATTAGAAATATTCAGTTTATAGGGAAACGAAACGCACTGTTAAATACTGAACTTGTCACAGTCAATTTACAACAGAGCATATTTCGCTTGACTTGTGAACAAAATAAATATAGTTTTTGTTTAATGTAAAAATGAATTGATCTGTAGAGCATTGACAAAGAATACAAATTCAAACTTTTAAGATATTTTGTAAATCAACAACCAACAACTTGCCCCATGCATCAACATTAATTATAACTCCACTGTAAAGTGTAATAGTAGAGTGAATGTGCAGTAGAATGAATCTAACAATAAACAGTTACTAACACAATAGAGCAGACTGGATAAAATCAAGATTATTTAACTTCAAATGATTAGCACGATGCTGGACATTTAAAAGAGCATTCCACGTGTGATGTGCATATCCCCATATGCATATGCTTGCTGGATCAAGATGAGCTTAAAGGTAGCATAATCTGCAACGGTAAAAAATATATGTATGGTTATTATCTGGACTGTTACAAAATGTATACATGTACTAATATTGGTAGGTACATGTCCTAACAATGGTTGGTATATATGTACTAACATTGGTTGGTAATGTACTAACATTGGTCAGTACATACATTGGTTGGTACATATATTAATATTGGTCGGTACATGTACTAGTATTGGTTGGTACGTGCACTATTAACATTGGTTGGTTATGAACTAACATTTTTTGGTACATGTACATGTAGTTGCTCATCTTTAACTGGCTCTCCTTGGATCTGCCAGTCTAGATGATCTAATGCTGACCACGCCATCTTTGAAACTGTAGATAACTCGAAAAACAAGGCTGTAATTCTCCTAAATTCTTTTTGTCACAACCCGTTTAAAATTGCATCCACCGATATGTGTATTCTCATTTTAGACTACACATGCCACTCTGTACTCCCTGTTGATCCTGTTTGTAAATTTGTTCTTATGACTAACTGCTACTGCCAAAACTTGTATTCAAAGTAAAAGATCCCAAATACCAAACCTGTCTTTGTCACCATCTGGGGCTGGTGAGCCCCATAGTATGTAATGTAAATCTGAGCACACCAGCCCCAGATGGACACCTTGACACCTTGGGCAAAGCCCTAAACAAATAAAAACCTAGTGCTGTTACTATAATGCCCGACTTCAAATAACACTGCAGCAAAACAAAACATTTACACAGTATATCCCGCAATAATAAAAGGTGGAAAAACGGTGCATAGTGGTGTGCAACTATAAGTACAGTCTAAAATGTATCCACCTTTTCTGTGCAAAGCTGTGACAGAATGCCAGAAATTTCTATAACCCTTCAAAATGTGTTGTTCTTCCAATTAAGGAAGAACAATCATTGGCCAACAGTAAAACTTACTCCCATTAACTATTAATGTTCATCTGATTGGACAAACTGAACCATCATCATTGACACTTATACAAAAATGGATTAGAACTTTTAAACTAAGGGGAAAAGAAATACCTTCCTCTTCACAAACACACACAATACATCAAAATGTCACTACTTCCAGCTCCAAAGCTGGCTTTGTGTGTAATTTCAACAAAATTACATATTTCATCGTTCAAAACCAATTCTTTTGACAGAATCTTTCAAAGACCCTCTTTGGAAGGTATGTAAATAGCAGTCAAAAATTGACTTTCTTCATACTTTCAACAGCCAAATAAAAATTTTGGGTAGTTTTGCATTTTTTTTCAATTTAAGATGGTGAAATTTGCTCATTTTCAAGGCCTCATTACCGATAAACAGCACACAGCATATATTTTGAATAACAGTTATAGATAGGTGGGTCCTTGGAGGCTGCATTGAATGTGTAAAAGTAACCACCATGGGAAAACCCTTCGCAACAGTCACCAGCTCTCTTTACTACCTACCAGAACTAAACGTTTTTATAACAGCCCCATCCCATTTTATACCAGACTTTTAAACAAATGATTCTGGTGTTTTGGGTCCTGGTACTTTGTAATGTTTTTATTGCCTTTGCTTCATTATTGTATGTTTTGTTTTGTGTTTTTGTATTTTTATAAATAAAAAAATCAAAAAAAATCACTACATGTATCTTGTATAAAAATTTGTAAGAACACATCCAATTTGGCCTGCGGGCTACGATTTGTGTTTTGTTTTTAATAAAATATCAAAAAATAATATAACAAATGTGGGCGGATTATACCATTAATTTGAAATAGGGACTGTTTCAAATAGGTGTCTTTGTAGCTGAGTTGGAGGCGGCCTGGTTTGCGGGTTCCAGTACTCAGCTGCCCATAGAATACTGCCTCGGTATGCGGGGGACCTCCATACGAACCACATTTCCAACCCATCGAAGCTGTGCTTCGATAAAGATACTTTCTATGCAAGAGATGCAGCACCTTAGTGAGAATGTCAGTCTTAGATATTTTGTCCTGCAAATTGCAAATTGATCGAAGACAGCGGAGGTCGAAAGCATCAAGTTGTCTTTATGTTGGTAATTTGTCCATGCTTCACAGCATTAAAGGAGTGATGTGAGAAAAACGCATGGCAAACTTAGTTGTGAGGCCAGACGTTTGGATATTTCATCCTCCAGAAAAGCTTTGCCCCCGAGATACCGACTTTAGAGGAGTACTGTTTATTAAGACGCTTAGGTCATGGACAACATGGCCAGGTGCTGGTTGATACATGATCTCTGTCTTTTTTATGTAAATGTTAAGCCAAACATGTCTGCAGCCTGAGCAAAACGGTCAACAAGCTGCTGAATATCCTCATGGCTGTGTGCTAAAAGAGCACTACTGTTGTTGGCAAACAAAAGTTCTCTCAAATAGCTACACTGAGATCTTACTGTGGGCCTATGAGCTGTTCCGGGTTGAAGAGCTTACCATCAGATCTGAACTGAATGTGTATCCTTTGTCTGAGCATGGCTGAGAAGTAGATGGCAAACAGAAGGGTGCACTACTCTAAATCAACCAATATTCATGCGCCAAGCTAATTATCATAATTTGTAAACCCACAACTTGTTTTTAATAACGTTTTGGGGGTCATGCAACTAATAGATTGTGTAGTTATAAGAATATCACAACCTGGGGGTTCTGGGTTTCAACTTTTGAGGAGATTTGATAAATTTGGGCTTTAAAGTTGGTCCTATTTAGCGTGGGAATTGGAGGAGTGCCTCATGGACACTGGCGGCAAGTTGGTTTTGGAAAAAGCACATTTTGGGGGGTGTTTTTTTCTGGGGTAATTAGCAAAAATTCCAAACGGCTGACCTGCCAAAAATTGAAAGGAAATCTGAGGTTTAGTTGTCCGAAAATATGTTTGGTTGGTTTTCAAGAGGCTGAGAGACTTCAAAATATTTTTTGAGTATTTTTGAATATTTATCATTTAGCGTTGGTTTCTATGGGAGTTGATTTAGTGTGGTTCACCCTATAGATACAAAATGGTGTCGCCCATTCAGCCACTTGGGTGGTGATTTAAACATGTCTGCTGTTTGTTTACAGTTATGCAGGCCTGAAACGAAGACAGAAATGAGGTGTTTGAGGCATCTTTCATCAGTTGTTGCTGTTTTTTTTTATTGAAAACATCATTCCTTTGGCTGTAAAACAGTAAGTATAGCAATAATATTGTTGTTTCCTAAAATTAGACTACATTTTTTAACAAAATAACTAAAGTTGTTTATTTTACTGTACTGCTGCAGTATTGGTAATAATAAGATTAAGACTAGTCTCGTCTAGCCCAACCTGGGCAAAGTCTCATCGTAGTGCGTACGAGTATATGAGATTATGATGGTAAGTCACATTCAAGAAAAACATCCACTGGACATGGAGACGAGTTTAAAGACTGCCTTTTCTGAAACTTGTGAGTTCTTTTTGACTCGACCCTATTAAACCTAGCTCCAGCCAAAAACCCTACCCTATCTTTTTCTCCATTTTGAGAACTGTTGTGTTTACAAACCCTATGCTAATTCATGTATTTTATATTTACCTTAAGGCAACGCTTGAGGGCGCTAGATACTTTCCGTGCTTGTTACGCGCCTAGACTTGCGCCATGTTTTCCTGGAGTTGAGTGATAATAAAGTTCTTGTTCAAGTTACGTTCCGTTCTCTGCGTGTTTATCTTTACAAACACTACATAATTTGGCGACGAGGATGAATCAAATAAACCTTCCCACTCGATGGACTCGATGGATTAAGGGGTTTTCTACGTACATTACAGCGAGTGGTCTCGACGGTGACAACGTAACTCCAGCTCGCCGCCGTGCTATCCTGATTCACTGTCTGGGCACCGAAGGCCAGTGGATTTTTGAGCAAATTGATGACACCGAGACCTATGACAAGGCGGTAAGTGCCCTAGAAAAGTACTTTGGGCCAAAGAAAAGCATCATGATGGAGAGGTACAAATTTCGCCAAAGGGGACAAGGGAATGGTGAGCCAATTCAACAATATACCGTTGCATTAACTGAACTGGACGCTACATGTAACTTTGGAACTCTTACCAATGAAATGATCAGAGATCAGTTAATTGAGAAAACTACAATTCCTCGCATTCGTGAACGTTTACTCATGGAGGATGACTCACTAACTTTGGACAAAGCAACCAAATTAGCCATTCAGATAGAATCAGCCATTACTGATTCCAAGGCAATAAGATCCCCTGCTCCACATCAGACTTCTGTTGACACCTCTGTAACTGCTCAAGTGCAAGGCGTCCGTCAACAGCGATGATCACAGCAGCAGTCTAGGGGTGCCACAGGTAGGCCACCCTCTACTCCTACCGATATGAGACCTACCAATAATTTCCACTGCTTCAACTGTGGGGACACATCACACTCGGCAAGGAGTCCCAAATGCCCCGCACGTGGAAAGAAGTGCTCTTCTTGTGGCAAAATGAACCATTTCGTTAAACTCTGTCGCTCATCACAGAATATTCAACATGTTGACGATCCCTACAGTGATGATCCGAGTATGGTGTACACGGTTAATGACATTTCACACATCGGTCCGAGCAATTTTAAAGACTGTGTCGTGACCATCGATGGCAAGTCCGTGCGCCTGCTCATTGACCTTGGTGCTAAGGTCTCAATATTAGATGAAGCAGTCTACAAATCACACTTTACGCACCATCGACTTCATCCCCCAACTTCATCCCTACATGGCTACTCCGACTCCAAAATTGACGTACTTGGGGTTCTATCAGTTCCAGTAGACTACAAAGCTATAACAGTGGAGTCGTTCTCCTTTCACATTGCAAAGGGACGGAGTCTCATGGGTGTTGATCTTTTTGACAAGCTTGGGTTCAAAGTTTACGACACAACTGGATCTCCCGTATACAAAGTGGACATTGATGCACAATACCCATCGGTTTTCAATGGCTTCGGCAAAACCACCAAATTCAGCCATCGCCCCCACATTGACCTCTCCGTTAAACCTGTTACACAACGGCTTCGTCGTCTCCCATTCGCTGTTCGAGACAAAGTGTCAACCGAATTACTACGCCTCGAATCACAAGGAATCATTGAAAAGATCGACTCGTCTCCCTGGGTCTCAAACTTAGTCATCGCATGGCGTAAGAATGGGGAAATTCGCCTCTGTGTGGACCTCAAAGAGGTCAATAAAGCCATCATCCCCGACAAGTACCCCCTCCCTACAATCAACGAACTGTCTTCTGAATTTCATGGTTCAACAGTTTTCACGAAACTTGGCATGCGTCGTAGCTACCTCCAGATACCGCTCGCAGAGGAAAGCAAACCTCTTACAGCCTTTACTACGCACGACAGCTTGTATCAGTATCGACGCATGCCCTACGGGCTGTCTTCCGCACCAAGTGCATTTCAGAAGATTGTCAGCACAATGCTAGTTGGCATAGATGGAACCCTTAATCTGCTCAATGATATCGTTGTCCATGGCCGGACTACCGAGCAACATGACCAGTGTCTTCATGCTGTCATGACCCGACTGACCTCCCACAATATTACGCTTAACGCAGATAAGTGTGTGTTCGCAGCAGCAGAAATTGATTTCCTAGGCTATCAAGTTTCCGCACATGGGGTCAAGCCAACGCATAACAACACGGATGCTATTCAGCGGATTCCAGCACCTACCAATCCCAAAGAACTTTCATCGTTCCTCGGCACATGCAACTTCTATCTGAAGTTTGTCCCTAATTACGCACAACATTGCTGAACCGCTTCGTATGTTGCTTCGCAATGATACTCCATGGGCCTGGACACATGACCAAGATTCTGCTTTCACTACACTAAAGGAGAAAATAACTTCTGCCCCTGTTCTCGCACATTTTGATCCTGATACATCCACATATGTAACAACAGATGCATCTGGTACGGCCCTTGGGGCTGTACTCTCCCAATGGATCGACGGGATGGAATGTCCTGTAGCTTTTGCCTCACGCACTCTCTCACCTGCAGAACGCAAATATTCCACGGGAGAACGCGAAGCGCTTGGGTGCATATATGCATGCGAACACTGGCATATCTACCTCTACGGCAGAAAATTTACTCTCCGTACTGATCACCAAGCGCTAACTACATGTACGCTTCTCGCTACCACTGGCTCTGGACATAGACCATTGCGAATCAGTAGATGGTCCGACCGTCTTCACCAGTACAACTTTGATGTACAATACATTGCAGGCAATCGCAATCACGTTGCTGACATGCTCAGCCGCTCGACACCCATCACAGACGCTGGTGCCGATTTGTTGGCTGATGATGACACATACGTTCAATCCGTCATCAGTGAGTCCATCGGACGTCTTGTTTCTTGCGCAGAACTGAAAAATGAATCCCAGCAAGACCCTTTGCTTCAACAGGTGTGCCACTTGCTCCAAACAGAGTGGCCCAAGAAAGTCTCGGATGATCTGATGCCTTTTCACCGACTTCGCGATGAACTTTGCATTTGGAATGATTGCTGCCTTGCCCGCGGTGATCGTGCTGTGATCCCCAAATCGCTTCAACAACGCGTTCTCACATTGGCCCATGACGGACACCCTGGCATCGTTCGCATGAAACAGAAATGTCGTGATTCAGTATGGTGGCCAGGCATCGATTCTCGCATCGAAGAGTTCATCTCGCACTGCGAAGCTTGCACCCTGAGCGAAAAGGCCATAAACATCAGAACAGCACCACTAAAGCCAATCACATGGCCCCAACAACCCTGGCAGCAACTGCTGTTGGACATTTTTGGCCCAATTGAAACTGCTCCCCAGAATCAGTGTTTTCTGGTGGTGTTCCATGATCTCCACTTGAAGTGGCCAGAAATCGCTTCGACCAGTTCCGTGACCTCCTCCACGATCATCTCAATCCTGCAGCGAATGTTCACAAAATGGGGCCTCCCAGAGGTCATCGTCACTGACAATGGGCCTCAATTTGTGTCGGAACAGTTCTCAGCTTTTCTCGCTCGTCACTCAATTGAGCACCGCCGCACAGCTCGATACAGCCCCCAAAGCAATGGTGGTGTAGAACGTTTTAACCGTGTCATCAAAGATGGTTTGAAATCCAACCTCGCTGCTGGTCAAACATTTACTGACGTGATTCAAACCATTCTTCGCACATATCGATCCTCCAAACATGCGCTAAAACAGGGAAGACACCAGCGGAACTCATGATTGGACGAAACTTTCGTTTGCCCCTGGATATCCTCAAACCCCCTGCAAAACCCAGTAAGGAGACAGCCGTACTCGCTCCAAGGATCGCTAACCGCCAACAAAAAGCGAAGGCTTACACCGACATGACGCGACGCGCTACTACGCCTCGACTGACTCGTGGAGACTGGGTCAGAGTTCAGCGCCCACACCATGGACACAAACTCGCCACGTCCCTATCGCCTCCACAACAGATTGGCCGTATGTTCAGCCTGCATACCTATGAGCTAACGGATGGCACTCGTTGGAATACTCGTAGGCTTGTCCCAACCCATCCGCCTACTGACCAACACGCTGGCACTGATGCGCCATTTTGTTTTCCTACTGAGCAACTGACCCAAAACCCTGTGCTAGCCCCACGTCGATCTCAGCGAGCTAAAACCCAGCCTGGATATCTCAATGACTTTGACTGTTCATAAATCAGACCTTTGCCTGGTTCCCTCTTTGCAGAACTTTTAGAAAGGGGGGAATATGTTGTGTTTACAAACCCTATGCTAATTCATGTATTTTATATTTACCTTAAGGCAACGCTTGAGGGCGCTAGATACTTTCCATGCTTGTTACGCGCCTAGACTTGCGCCATGTTTTCCTGGAGTTGAGTGATAATAAAGTTCTTGTTCAAGTTACGTTCCGTTCTCTGCGTGTTTATCTTTACAAACACTACAAGAACATTTTGCTATAACTGTGTTCCCTGTAGATCTGTAGCCCCTCATAGTTATACGTTATACAGTTAGTGTCCTGTGACTTTGGATTTAGTTGTCCAGGTTGATAAAAATTGTTTTTAGCATAGTAAGTGTTATATCGTTCAGCTCGACACTGTGCTTGTCTCTTTTTATAGTTCTTTCCCATTGCATGTTTTTCGTAGTATTGTTGTTTTCTGTCTATTGTGGCCAGGGCACTTGCAGTGGGTGATCTAGTGGTTATGGGGCAGCGAGTTGCTTCACACTTTTTGATAATAGAGTTTGCGTGTTGGTTGTTCACAAGATTTGATAACAATGACTTTACTGATGTTAATTGTGATCTACGTGAAACTCTAAAAAATCACATTACTGATGACGAGCAAATTGTAGTTGATATTGCTGCTGTTGAAAGGTCACTGAAAGGATTAAAAACTAACAAGTCAGCAGGGCCGGACAGACTTGGCGGTAAGGTTTTGAAATCCTGTTTCAGA
Organism: Leptasterias polaris; assembly: GCA_037783415.1. Classification (NCBI taxonomy): domain Eukaryota; kingdom Metazoa; phylum Echinodermata; class Asteroidea; order Forcipulatida; family Asteriidae; genus Leptasterias; species Leptasterias polaris. The sequence continues at coordinate 313,740 of JAZGTN010000176.1, read as the reverse complement.
GAACTTTCTCCGATTTTAAGGGACCTTTTTCAGTGGTCTTTAAACACTTTCACAGTTCCTCAAATATGGAAAACTGCAGATGTCATTCCTGTTGCTAAAACTTGTAAACCTAGAGTGCTAAATGATTACAGACCGGTGGCTCTTACGTCCATTGTCATGAAGTGCTTTGAACGGATTGTTAAAGATTTCATTGTTAAGTAAACTACATCTTTCATAGATCCCTTGCAATTTGCCTACAGGACAGAACGCGTAGCGTTGAAGATGCTATCCTAACAATGTTGCATGGCATTTACAGTCATCTCGATCATTCTAAAGCGTATGCCAGGACGTTATTCGTGGTTTTTTCATCGGTGTTTAACTTGATCCAGCCTCATATTCTGTTAGGCAAGTTGAGAGGGATGAATGTAAACCCGTACTTGATTTTATGGATTAATGATTTCTTGACTAATAGATCTCAGAGAGTTAGAATTTTGCAGTCAGTTTCTGATAGTGTTATTATCAATACAGGAGCCCCTCAGGGATGTGTTTTATCCCCATTACTCTCCACACTTTATACAAGTGATCTCAGATGCAGTAATGCCACGTGCTCTATGGTTAAATATGCAGACGACACTTCGTTAACAGGTTTCATTACTCAAGAAGATGAGACGGGGTATAGAGATGAGATTAGCAAGTTTGTTCAGTGGTGCAGAGAAAATTTTCTGGTGTTGAATGCACAAAAAACTAAGGAAATTGTCTTTGATTTTCGGAAAAACCAGAAAAATATCAACCCTGTGAATATTGAAATTGTCACTGAACATAAGTACCTAGGGACTTATATTGATAGCCATTTAAACTGGAATGTTAATACTCAAAAGTTATGTTCTAAGGCGAATCAGCGGATTTATTTTCTGAGGAAACTCAAGTTATTCAACATTGACCGTGATATTATCAGGATGTTTTACCAAAGCGTCATTCAATCCGTTATTGCATTCTCTTGTATTGCATGGGCTAATGGTCTGTCTGTTGGGAATCTGAATAAAATCAACAGAATCACTAAGACTGCTGGTAAGATCATTGGTACTACTGTTGAAGACTTGAGTTCAATCTATGAGGTAGCTCTAATGACTAAACTTAAAACAATACAACTTGATAATTCCCACCCACTTCATTCACTCTTAATTTTTAATAAGTCGGGTAGATTACGACAGCTCAAATCAAACACGAACCGACATCGCCTTTCTTTCGTACTAAGTGCAATTTCTAGTTTTAACAATAGCTTTACTAGATAACCTGCTTTTACTGTTATTTTTGCTGCTTGTGACACTCCTTTTTGTGTTTTGTTTTTTCTGCTCCCTGGGAGTAGTGCATATTGCATTGATTGTTCTTGGTTTTTTACTCTCTTTGTTGTTGGCATTTTTAACATTGTCTTGTTTTCATTTTTCGTGTATTTTTTTAATTTTAATATTTTTATAAAAATATGTGCAAACCGAGGTAACGATTTTCATGCTGGCATGACGAATAAAATAATTGAATTGAATTGAATTGAATTGATGGATGGCGCTGTGATCTCGTGATGGTCCATTCCGTGAAAAGGTTAGTATTCCTTTTGGATTTGTCATAGCGTACGCATGGTTCGTAGATTCTGACTTCTGGGAGCTCGTTCTGTACTTGGTCCTCTCTATCGCCTCGTCTCCTATGCGCTTTCCCAAAATTGTTTTCAAGAGTTCTTCATCCTTACAGGTTAAAATCAATCTGCCCCGGACATAGCGAGAGAGGTATGGGCATTTATATTTGCCGATGCAGACTTGAGAATTTTTGTTTGCATTTCTCATGGTCTCCCATGTAGCAGTTCGGAATTGCAGCAATCGCCTTTGCAGCCAGTCTTGTCATGCTTGCTGTATCATTTCCACATTTAATGGAAATTTGGTGTGCCTCAGCCTGTGCTCTGTGACTCATGTCATCAGCAAATCGGTCCTGAACTCTGTGCCGCTCTTTTGCACTGTTCCCAATTTTGCTTGGCTGACTGCCGCACAAAGTGAGCGGTTCAAGTGGGATGGGTCCAGCAGACTTTCCATTTCGTGGCGTGTCGTGGCCGAGCGGTCTAGGTCACCGGACCTAAGCTCTGGTGTTTTCAGCAGCAGAGTGTGGGTTCGATACCAGGTCATGACACTTGTGCCCTTGAGCAAGGCACTTAACCATAATTGCTTCGAAAAAGTTGGGAAGGTAGTGCATTCTGCTCTACCAGACGGGCTCCTAGTGGATGATGATACCCATGCCTACATCCTTAAGGACTGTGAAGGGGGTAATCCTGTTTCAGCCCCAGGAGTAGGAGGCAACGTGCCCCTGGTGTAAATTGATTTGGGTCGATAGCCCAAATCAGTTATGTGCAGCCCTCACCTTGAGTGGCCGTCCGTGGCCTTGTGAGTTAGGCGATATCTCATAAAAAAATTTCCTTTCCAGTTTTTCTTCTCATGATAAAATTCATTCCTTGGGTTAGACAGCCATCTGCGTCCGTTGTTATTCTATCCACCAGCACTGGTTCCGTGCACTCCAAAAGTTTAGTCGCACATTGCACACCCCCTTCTCTCTCGTCTCCCATATTAAAATGCGATGGACGTGTGGCTGTACTAGTTTCCTCTTTTGTGTCATGTCCCTGATGTTTTCGTTCTTGATGATCTCACCTCATTTGTTTGAAATCTTTTGCAGCCCACTAGTTGATGGTACAGCTGTGTCCATTGATGTCAAGAGCCTCCTCGCACCTGCGGTTGCAATGCCAGTGTTCTGCGGGCCAACTTGGAAAGACATGTTTGGGGTTGCAGTGCGTCGTCCCCGCTTCCTACCCTCGTTAGGTATCTCACTATACAGTTTTGTCTTTTGTGTTTTAAAACCACACTTTTTGCAGGACATCACCTCTGAGACAGCTAAGCCTCTATGCTCTTCTGCCTATGCCAATAGGTTTGGTTGACCATCACACTTAGGATGTGTTTGTTGATGATAAAGTACAGCTTGTGCACCCAGCTCCAGAGCTGAGTTAATGTTTACAAAACGATAACCTCCTCGTTGTTCGGTTCCACTCCCTTAACCTGGATCCTGTCGACTGGAGTCATTTCTACAACTTTTGGGCGAAGCAGCATCACAGTTCTGCGGTTGTCTTGTTCCGTCTGTGCTGCAGTGTGGCAGAAATCTCCTCGCTCATCTTTAGAGGCGGCTAAACTCAACAGCTGATGGGTTGGCCTGACATACCGTGGTGTAGGTATACTTTGAGTTTCACAGCCTGTGTCTTGTAGCGAATTAAATTGATTTTTCTGCTTGAACCAAGTTTTCCGCATCTTGAAAATTCCACGTCTAACTCTACCCATTTTTATGGTAATGGATTTGTTACTCGGTCAATGGTATCATCGTGATCTCACAGTAATTGTGGTCTAAAGCAAGAACACTCTAACTTATATAACAAATATCACAATGTATTTAATTAATTTCTATCAGGTTCAAAAGAAAAGTTTTGTTTTCAAAAGTAATTAAAGGCCATTCATGACATTGGCAAACATTCTTGAGTTACAAATTCTTGCCCTTAAAAGTCCAGACCCTGAAGAGGCTGTGTGACATTTGTTCTTCTAATCACCCCCCCCCCCCCCCCCACACCCCTGGGAATTATATGAGATAATAGCCACCTGTTTCTGGACAGAGTCAATTTGTCCCCATCAACTATTAGGTGTGTGGAATGGCCTTTAGCAACATGCCCCGCCCATGCCCCGCCTACCCCTTCCCCCTACCCCTTCCCCCCCTTTCCAGAGGTCAAATGAAACTTGGCAGGACAGATAAATGTAGCAAAATAGCCTATGTACTTTCTAGTTTTTATAAAATTCAACCATTTTAGACTCAATATCAATGCATGGTGAGAAAAGTTGGACGAAAAGCAAAATCTTCCCCCCTCCAGCCCCCTTCCTTTTTACAGCTTTTCCACATTGATCAACCCTTTCTTGATGATTAATTAAATGATTGGTAAAGTTTTTAGAATCCCATCATAAAAAAGAGAAATGTAGTTTTTGAGGGAAGATTTGGATATTTAACTTCTGACCTGTCCATAGAATATACACAGTGTCATGCAGGTTTTTCTTCTCACATTGCTTAAGTAGCATAAAATGCTCACAGCATGTTTGACCTTGTTGTAGACAAACGCAATAAAAATTTCCTTTTTTTTTTCAGATTTCAAATCAGAGACTTATTCTCAACATTTTAAGCATCATTTTGTCACCATAAAGAATAATTGACTGCCCTTATAGGGTGCACTACTCTAAATCGACCAATATTCATGCGCCAAGCTAATTATCATAATTTGTAAACCCACAACTTTTTTTTAATTATTATGTTTGGGGGTCATGCAACTAATAGAGTGTGTAATTATCAGAATCTATCACAACCTGGGGGTTCTGGGTTTCAACTTTTGAGGAGATTTGATAAATTTGGGCTTTAAAGTTGGTCCTATTTAGCTTAGGAATTGGAGGAGTGCCTCATGAAAACTAGCGGCAAGTCGGTTTGGGAAAAAGCACATTTTCGGGGTGTTTTTTTCTGGGGTAATTAGCAAAAATTTCAAACGGCTGACCTGCCAAATTTTTTTTTGAGTTTTTTTGAATATTTATCATTTAGCGTTGGTTGATATGGGAGTTGATTTAGTGTGGTACACCCAGAACTGGAGCTATTACATATTGTTATAGCGCTCTCAAGTGCTCACTATTAAACCTCATGTAAACATGCTACTGTAAGCAGCCATCTTGAAAGTCAGTCTCTCTAAATCATTCCCGAATATTACAGAGGTACATGAAATTGTACATCCTTGTATGTGGAGCCTTTCCCCCAGGGTTTTCACAATTCTTGTGACCCTGGGGGAGGTTGATACACCAAAGGGGATGATCAAGCACTCGAAAGTCCTCTCCCTGTAGCGGAACTGGATGTGTAGGTACGCATCCTTTACAATGTAGGTCTATGGATGCTGCCCATGAAGGGATTGGTACCAAGTCCTGACTACCTGTAGTGAATTCTTTCCTTTCATGAATGGCCCAAAGGTGCGGCCAGGTGTACATTAATAAAGACCCTTTTTCAATAAGAAGACTCTCCTATTTATCCTAAACCTTGTTGCAGAACGCGTTAACAGAAAGCTACTGAGCGGGCTCCATCTGGCCCACTCTCCGTCCCACTACCTTCAATGTGCCAGGTTCACCGTTCACTGTTTTAGTATTTTAGTCTTCCGAATTAATATTGGGTGCGCTGAGGCTCAACAGAGGGGTCCAGGTAACCAAGGCCTTACGTTAGTTTATTTCAAGTCTACCGGCATTTTCTGGTATATAAATCTAGCCAATTCGTTTAAGCCTCAGAAGTTACAGGCAAACTTACTATTCAGCAGATGCGAACACATCCTTCTTTGTGATAAGCATTATTACTTAAAATAAAAACTACTTATCCACTAAATACCCTGAGGGTGTCCATCTGGAACCTCTTGGACCTGATGAATCTGTTGAGTGGTCTTAGATTCAGAATGGGTCGCCATCAGACACCAGCTTCCTTCTTGCTTGGGCACCAGAAAGAAACTTGACATGTGCCCTTTAAAGGGGACACTACCATGCCCCCAGCGTGCCTGGGGAGGGGTCCGAGCATATGATGCTTCCGGATCGAACCCCTAATAACACTGATTTAAAAGTTATATAGGGAAAATGCATTAGGAGTGGCTCTACGGGTAAGTTGGGTGAAGTAGACTTACAAGTTTTCAAACTTCCAAGTCATATGACGAAACCAAACAAAGCTCTCTGAAGATCTTTGCGTTTCAAAGATTGTCATAAGTCTTAGCATGGTAGTGGTCTTTTGGAGTCATCTTGAATCAACATACTTCATGAAAGAAAAATTAAAATTGGTAACCTATCTTAAAGGTTATACAGGAGATAAACAAAACTTCACGGTCCTTTGATATGTTGTGTGTGCAGCATGCAACGTGGCATGCACGCACAAATACTCTACAGGTGTGCCCCTAGAAAGCCATGGAGCGAGACCACAGCACATGCACGAGATCAGTCTTTAGTGCCTCGACCAATCGGTGCGCTTTGAATGGAACATGTGACATGGTATGACAAGCGCTGTTTGTTTATGGGGCAAAAACTATCTAAGTAGCATTTGCATGTGACCCTGGTTCTTCCAGGACCAGATGCTGGGGGAGTTCTTCAATGGTGTCATTGCTCACTTTGGTTTGGCTGTTCAGGAGACTGTTGAAGTGTTCTGCCCCAAAAGAGAGGATCTTATGCCTGTCTATATGCAGCTTAATTGTTCCATCTGCTGAGAGGATAGGCATTGTGCCATTAGATCTAGAACCAGGTAGATCGAAGACCTGTATGAAGAACCTTTATGTCGAGCCTGTCTGCAGCTTCTTGAAGCTCTGTTGCCTTGTTTTCCACCCACCGATTCTTCATTGCTCTCGGTTTGACCTGGAGTGTATAATTAGCCTAATGGTATCTAAACCTTTCCCCAGATAAATTCTTGACAGATGTGAAGAATCTGTGAGCCTTGTGCATGTCATCCAACAACTTAGCTATACCTTGGTCGTTCTCGTCAAATCAGTCTTGGTGTTTATGTTTGACAAAGCTGAGAATGCCAGATGCCTTACTGAAAGCGACCTCTTTACTCCTTCCAAGATTTTTCAACATCAGTGATTTCATTTTCGTGGTCATATGTCCATCAGAATTATGTAAAAGTCCAAAAGGAAATCTACACAAGGAAATCACAGTGCAATTGAAAAGACTGAGCAATACATGAGGGGCTTACTTATGCTTTTCTTGTCACAAATCGCGAGATGAGCTACTAGCTGTTCTCAAAACCATTCAGAGCATTTCTGATGAAGACAGTGCAGAGAGAGCTATTAATGCACAAGGTTTTGGTATCCCAGCTTAATTTCACACCAACACTTTCTTGTAATGCTACCAGTGTTTTGCGATATCCTCCCAAAATCAAAAGGCCTCTGATATGCTACAAAATCCTTAAGTGGACCTAGCAAAGCCAACAGATATTGTCAACGTTTTCCAGAACAAACAAATTACAAAAATACAGAGATCATTAATGTTGACAAGATATGGAATCCAGCAAATTATGAACCACCAAAGTCAGTCTGCATTGTCAAAGGTGTATACCAAATAAACTTCAAGTTTCTATTACAACAGAACAACAGCAGAGATGCACAACAAAAGACCAAGTTTGGGTTCAAGTTTTCAACCCAGTTATTGATGTCATCATATCAGAAAGTGACCACTGATTTGTCTAAAGGAGCTGTGCTTCATGCCTTTATCCAGAAATGGAAAGCTTCCTTGATACTGAAATTGTACACAAATTTGGGGAAGTGTTTGAGCAAACTTGAAAGAAATTCATGAAAATAGATATTTAATTCTGCAAGCAAAGTGTCTCCAAAAACATAACTTTACAGATACCAGGAAGGCAGCTCCCTGAAACTCTTTTACAGTTTACTGCATTATTAGATCCATGTAAGTATTTTTATGCCAAGGTAATCCCTCTGGCGAAAATTGCAGTGGCAACTCTGGAATCAATGCAGTGCTGTGAGTGTACCTATTTAAGTTTGAAAATAGTCAAAACACATCTTCAAAACACAATGTCGGATAAACACTATGATCTTTGCATTCTTCATATTGAGTGAGAAAGGACAGAATTGAGGTATTGCAGGTCACCACAAGACCCTCAAGTCTTTCTTTAAGCAATTGCCATGAGAGAACAGAAATTTCAGCCGAGGCAAGGCCTATTTTAGGTATGCCAAACAAACTGTTAGTTGCAGAAACACAAGACTAAAATGTGACTATTTTGCATTTGAAATATGGAAAGAGAAATGGCTTCTCATAAATGTGCCATTTATTATATTTTGGGGGAATTTATAGAAGTAAAGCATACAAACAACAACATTTATTTAACGATTGCTCAATAAATTGAAAATGGCATGCTGTATACAATAACTGAGTTAATAACTAGAAATTTCATTATGGCCCATCCTGTCGTTGGTGGCGATGGAGGCGGTGACTCTCCCTTTCATCTATGTACAGTTGGGTTGAAGAAGAGCAACTGTTGTAGATAGCAGAATGCCAATGTGAACGGTTGTTGGTAGTTGATTCCCAGGTATTAGGTGGTATCCCAACAGTGATGAGATCGCGCTTCAGGACATCGACTTGAAATTAGTTAATTAGAAATTAGTTATTAGTTATAAATTGGTTAATAAACTAGTTATGAATTAATTCTTAGTTATATATTAGTTTTTAGTTTAATCCTTTTATCTAGTAGAACAAGTCTTAACTTTTAAAATTGATTTGGGATTAAACAAAGAAAAAATTGGCTAGAGCGGGATTTGAACCATGACGACCTCTTTAACGTCCCTACGCTTTACTAACTAAGCTATCTAACCCTATGTTGGCAGTCTCTCTATTTTGTCAATATCTTTGTTCGGGGGTATTCAGAAGCCATACAATCGTTAACTGCCATGGAGCCAGGAATCACACCCAAGTTTACAATACAGCCTGGGAAGCAGCAGCCAGGGGATCACCAACAGGGGATGCAACCTTTTATTTCAAATATCAGAAGAAAATTGGATGAGTTTCACCCAGCAGCAGAATATTTCCGATTGGACCTGTACTTTCAAGCCAATGATATTGTTACAGGAAAACAGACAGCCGTTCTGTTTAGTGTTGTAGGCCCCATTGTTTCCAAAACAACTAAAAGTTTGTCAGAGCCTACACTACTCACTGAGAAATCATACTCGGAACTGTGTGAGATATTGATTGCACATTATGGCCCCAAGAGGGACAAACAGAGTTCAGAGACAATTGCACAATATGCCATGGCTCTACAAAGTTTGGCCAGTATTTGAATGGGGCTTTGCGTGACAGATTAGTGTGTTGTATCCGTAGTGAGAACATCCGGAAGCATCTTCTCACCAAAGAGGGTCTCAGCTTCCAAGCAGCCGTCAACTTGGCTAAAACCCTTGAAACTGCTGTGAAAGACATGTGAATTTAAGGGCAGCGTGGACATAGCTTCAGTTCACACACTACACAAGAAAGCCAAGCAGTGTAGAAAACTGCATACAGTCGTACGCAGGCATGAGAATGAGCGATGATGAAAAATGCGGAAAAATGCATGACCGGATTTTGGGCAAAGTCCGGATTTTGGGCATCAACGGATTTTGGGCAAGTTGACCCAGGCGTCAGCGCCGCACTCAGTGAACCCCTCTGGCATTATTGGGACCATGACTGCGACCGGGGACGAGTTAATAGGAAGAAAATACTTTTAAAAAAAGATGAAATCATATACACTGCTAGCTGTATCTTGACTTAAAAAGCTCAAAATAAAATGATCTTCTGAAAATATAAACGGAGCAGTCATTTTAGAAATTTTGATTTTTTGGGGGTCTTTACCTGTGATAGTGAATCATTGTGTTAAGTGTTGCCCCCCTTTGGCCATTGTTGTTCTTCAAACACCTTTTAGTATCTCCAAGATTATCCTGACAGTTTCAAACCATAACGTTTTGGAAAAATAATGTGAGACGTCAAACATTGACGAATCTCCACACGTGTTTTGCATTGTTTCTCCCAGGTCATAGTTCCCCACCCCACAGTAGTGTGGGTGGGTCTACGAGTGAATACTTACCTGTAGAGCGAATACTACAATTCAGTGTTGTATGACTCGAGTCCAGGACTCGGACTCGAGTCACAATTTCGGTGACTCGGACTTGACTCGAGTCACGTCTGCAAAAGACTCGGACTCGGACTCGGACTCGACTATCATGACTCGGACTTGTCCCCGAGGACTCGTGACTCGAGTCACGTATTTTCACAAACAATACCTTTTTAAAATATTAAAAACAATTCCGATGATCCGATCGTCATTCCCGGAGTGCACATGGAGTTAACGTCTAGCACAATAAATAAGTACACTGTCGTATGGTGTTACAAGTAATACTCACTAATAGTGTTCGTGATTATTGTGTAAATGGCCATCTACGTACAGCGCGTGTATGTTCGATTCGTATGTTCAATACGCATATAACACTGGGATGCACGACACAGTATTATGCTGGTATTCTGTCAACCATAGCCACTGCTTGTGCTTGATGCATATTACCAGGGAAATGCCATGTCTGGTACCTGTAAAACACAGCCTGCATATTGCACTGTGATGGTTGTGTGTTGTTTGCACCAGTTTCTACACATGGTCGACACACACACACGACGTCAAGCTTGGTCACGTCACTACTAAAAAGTAGTACAACATTTGTTTAATCATGGCATCTGCCGTTCCGCCCCGTATTGTTTCTTTTGGTTATACCAACTTTAACAAAAACTTTAACAGAACTTTGTTTAAAATAAATGTGTTTTATTTTGTCATTTCCAATTCTTATTTTACGACATTTGGTTTGCAATCATAGGGTGCGTTCGATTAGCTTCCCCGGGTCGACCCCGGTCTGCTCATCCGGGTGAGCCCCTAACCATGAGCTAATCGAACGCCAACTTCCCCCAGCATTCACACCGATGCATCTTGGGACAGCCGACCGGAACTACTTCCATTTTGTGCCGTATGTCCGATACTTTCCGTGGATTCACGAAAACATCGTAAAATAATTATTCTCAAGGTAAAACTGCAACATTAAACAATTTGTACAACTCCACAGTGATACAAAGGTACCCGGCTTCGAAAACATACTTATTGCTCACAAAAACGCTGTTGTAATGGCGAAAATGTGTGTCAAACTTCCTAAAATGTTCCGCTGAATTACAAACAAAATGGTGGCCATTGAGAAAGTTTTTCGCCGTGACGTCATGGACCAGGGGCAGCCCCAAGTGACCCGCTCCACAAGCAGGGCACTTGGGGCTGACCCGGGTGAGCCCCGCGAATGACGTCAAAGCTATTCAAACGCACCGGGGGAAGAACTGGGTCGACCCGGGGAAGCTAATCGAACGCACCCAATATTTAAACAAGTGACTCGTGACTCGGACTCGGACTCGACCCAAGTGACTTGAGACTCGGACTTGGACTCGACACAGGTGACTCGACTACAACACTGCTACAATTGCATTGTTCCCTATAGCAAATAGCAAATTTCCTCAAGCGTTATACGCGTAAGTACTCAAGAATCAAGTATAGTGGGGAAGGAGGGAGGGTGCTCTACAGGTAAGTATTCGCTCGTAGACCCACCCACACTACTGTGGGGTGGAGGTCTACTTCACTCTACTTACCTGTAGAGCGAATACTACAATTGCATAGACTCGCACCGAGTAGGCGGTGGGTATACGCGAAACTATTGTATGTCTACAGGGGCGTAGGACACAGGGCGTGCCTAAGAAACCCCCAAGAGCCTATGGTTCATCCCGTAATCACGCGGGAACCAGAAGGCCAAAAGTAACAGAAGACTGCACTTATTAAACAGGTCAGCCCAGACGCGTGGCACCTCCCCTACAGAAGTATTGGGAGGATGTAGGGATTTCCGTCTACACCATTTAAAGAAATGGCGTAGTCGGCTATTGTATACTTCTCTGGTCGAGGCTCGGCGCGACTGGGCTGCGATTGTTGCAGCCCGTCGCGAAAGGCCTGCTGAGCAGAGGGATCGCGTGACAGCACCCAGCACGTCAGGTGAAGATCCCCCGGAGACGAGTGAATCATCCCCGAGCTGGGCTGATAGAGGAGATCCGCTCGCCCCGGTAAGATCACCGGGCGGTGAACCAGAAGCCTGACGAGCCGGGGAAACCACGGCTGGCGGGGCCAGAACGGGGCTATGAGGAGGTCCCGACAGTCCTGCTCGATCTTGGTCAGCACTCGAGGGATAAGTGAGATGGGTGGGAACGCATAGGCCAGTAGGCCGTCCCACTGCACTGACAGAGTGTCGATCTTCCACGCGTTGGGGTCTGGGCCCCTTGCGCAGTAGATCGGTAGTTGGTTGTTCGCATGGGAGGCGAAGCCCACGTGGGGCCGGTCGATCAGTTGAAAAATCGACTGGGCCACTTGTGGGAGCAGTGACCACTCCGTCGGGGCGATCCAGCCTCTGGAGAGAGCGTCGGCTGTGACGTTCTCTAAGCCCGGGATGTGGACTGCCGACAGTGCTGTCCCGTGCTGTATGCACCAGTGGATTAGATCCCGCACCAGTGGATTAGATCCCACGCCAGTGCACACAGCCGGCCTGACCGAGTGCCCCCCTGGTAATTGATGTAAGCCACCACTGTGGCGTTGTCGCACCTCACCAGGACCGCACGTCCCCTGACGTCCGTCTGGAAATGTTGCAGTGCGTTGGCGACTGCTAACATTTCCAGGGCCTTGATGTGGGACGATTGGTGTTCGGGACCCCACACACCCGCGATTTGCCGCGGATGGAGGGTCGCACCCCAGCTGTGAAACGATGCATCGGTCGTGACTGTCACCGACGGACGGGGCGGGCGGAAAACACGACCCTGCGAAGTGTTCGCTTCGACCAGCCACCAGCGAAGGTGGGGGACTAGCCAGGGCGTGGTAGGCACCGGATGGTGGATTGGATGCCGAATGGGCCTGTAAAAGGAGAGTAGGTGAAGTTGAATAGGTCTCATCCTTAACCTGCAGAAATCCACCAAATCCACCATGCTGGCCATGAGGCCCAACAGCCTGAGCCAGGCCAGAGCCGGAGCCACTACCGCCGGGAGGAAGAGGGACATGCACTGTCGAAGGTTCAACAGGCGGTCCTCCGATGGGCGGGCCAATCCCTTGTGCAAGTCAAGGGACGCACCGAGGAAGGTGGGAACCTGCGAGGGGATAGGGTGGGATTTCATCTGAGGTCGGAGGTCAGGTGCCAAGTAAGTTGGAGCGCCGCCTCCGTTTCCTCCCGAGAAGGACCCACGACCAGCCAATCGTCGAGGTACATAAGGGGTCTTGTCAAAATTAATCCCGGACAGACTGTTGGACAAGGTTCATCCGATGTCAAATTTTTGTTGGACGGGCCATCGGATGGGAGTTCCAATGAGACGATGTTTCACACGCTGAACAGTATCCTCCCGTCCGATGCACAGTACCCAAGTATCCTCCCGTCCGATGCACAGTACCCAAGTATCCTCCCGTCCGATGCACAGTACCCAAGGCACCCCACCGAGCGTTCTGCGATTTCACTGGCTTATTAAACACTAATATAAACAAACTTGCGGTTTGCGGTGTGGAGTGAGTCTGGTCTGACCGTTTGAAGGTCACTGTAGTGTGGTGGAGTTTTTAACCCATTATTGTTTGCAATAGACAAAATTACTAGCCCAGTTCCTGTAAACCGTTGCTTGTGTTCCCGTCCTCCATTTATAAATTTTATAGGTTACCAGTTAATAATTAAACTAATGGAATGTAAGCATCAAATGAAAACTTATTGCAATATTGATGACAGTATCCATCGTCTTATGAAAAACTGTATTCTAATCACAGCCACCCGTTCAACACACAGGAAATTCCCTTCAAATTCATGCCCTCAGAAAATACCTTTGAGTTCCATATGGAACATAAAACTCCAAACGTGTTACAGCCCTGATACTTCACGACGGCAACGACGGCAATTGCCGTCGTTGCCCCTACCTATTGCCGCAATGCCCTTCAAAAATCCCACTTTTCACGGCATTTTTTGCCGTGCCCTTTTCTTGTCATTGCCGTCGTGCCCTTTCTCCTGAAAAAAAATTATATTTAACGATATCCCAAGTTCGACATTCATCTCTAAAAATGACAGAGAATTACCCGAAATAGCAACTGTCCAAAGTCGCGATGTCTGTGTGATCATGGAGCCTCCATGGTGTGATACGTTTAATAACAATTTAACGGAACGAACAACACGCACAGAACACACACATGGAAACATCGTACATACATTGTACATATACAACGATCATCACAAACCAATAGTATAGTGCAGTCAGCTTCACACTACGACGTGTATGCAGCACTGCATGTGTACACCTATCCGAGTCGGTGCCCAGACTGTAAAACACGCACAATAAACACGTGCACATCGTTTCAACCTCGTACGCGCTGAAATATTCGCTCGGCCCCAGTAGGTGGGACTGTTCGAAAAAGAAAAACTACCGAGAAGAAGCTGTTGTTATGCAGCTTGCTTGCTTTGCTTGGCTTAGGTGATGTGTCCAACCAACGTTGGTTGCTTTTTTGGTTCTTCAGAAGCTTTCAAAATGCCGTACCAGGAAAGAACCAAGCAAAAGAAATTGGCTCAACTAAATGTTGCAGCATTAAAATGCTGCAAATTGGACACCTTTTTCAGGTAATTATTTTTTTATGTAATTTTTTTTTTCATGACATCGTAGGTTGTCCTTTATACGAGGCGAATCTTTTACCTCACTGCGCGCGATGTAAACAGTCCCTAGATACAATTTTGTTGTTTTAACTTGCCAAACATCGAGTCTCCTCTCCTTTGACCAAAACTTAGAAACATGTATTGTAAGGCTCCACTTGTTGGTTGCACTTGTAAATGCAAAAAAGTTGTGTTATTTAGTCATTTCTACCTCATATTAATCCCATCCTATGTCATGAAAAAAACCACTTACATAAAAAAAAAATTACATAAAAAAAAACTTACCTGAAAAAGGTGTCCAATTTGCATACATGTATGTCATGAAGGAAACTAGCAGAACAGAAGAACTGAGTGATGTGCATTTTATGAATAATTTATGAAATATGTGTTTTTTCCAATATTGCCTTGGTGCCCTTCGCAACTTTTTACGATTGCCTTGGTGCCCTTTGAAATTTCTGAAAATTGCCTTGGTGCCCTAAATTTTTACAAAAAGTCAAGGCAAAACTGCCTTGCCCCTTCAGAGCCGAAGTATCAGGGCTGGTGTTAGATCGTGGGTTGATGTTTCCAAAGTTATTCATTTTCTAAATCAACTTAAGGATAATTACTATTCAATCACGATACCTCAAGAATCACGATACCTCAAGAGGGGTACATTTTTGTAAAGGTGCCGTTTGATAACATTTTTGGCTTCCACTAGATTGAATGGCACTAACATGCAAGCACAGTCACAGAAAAGAAGATCGAGCGGTTCATCAAACACGCTTGCCATCTATGTAGCATGTTTTTCTTCCTATTAAAAATAGCAGTGTAGTCTGGATCTCTGGAAAGAAGGGTAGTATTTGTAGGGTGTCATGGCCGAGTGGTTAAGAGCATCGGATTCAAGTTCTGGTGGTTTAGTCATCGGGATGTGGGTTCGAGTCCCGGTCATGACGCTTGTGTCCTTGAGCAAGACACTTTGCTATAATTGCTTCTCTTCACCCAGGGGTATAAATGGGTACCTGCAAGGGTAGAGGTTGATATTGTGTTTGAAAAAGCCTTCGGAGCGCCATCACGGCAGCCCGGGCTGTATACTCCCCAGTAAGCTTGGGCGATACCACGATATTATCGAAAATCGCGATACTATTTTTTAAACGATTACGATATCGTGTCTGTTTTTTTAAATCGCAATATCGGCAAATCGCGGTTTCGATGAAGTATCGCGATGCATTTCCTAATCGAGATGATATGAGCTGTTTAAAAACATAAAAAGGCACCGACCGCAACCGCAAGATTCCCTACTATTGATCCCCGACTGGGATTCTTCGAAAAGACCGACATCAAACAGAGTCCTCATACAGACCAACATCAAACAAACGAAAACTGTGCGGTATTGCTCACGCACGTACATGTATAAAAACGTTCCTCGGACGTTTCCCGACCACGAGGCGATTTCTCACAAAGGGAATTTCCCTTGCCTTTTCGTTCCCACAGCTACACGCCATTCCTTCACCCCCTAACTATAAAGTTTACCATGTTAGGAGCATGCAAGCACATCTGCGGGATTGAGGTGATGAATACTATGGCAGTGCTGTGAGAAGCACTACGTCATAATTATTCACGCGATCGGCCAATCGGAAAGCTGTGAGAAGCATATGTCATAATTATTCACGCGATCGGCCAATCGGAAAGCTGTGAGAAGCATACGTCATAATTATTCACGCGATCGGCCAATCGGAAAGCGGCTGGTCAGGAATCAGCCAATCAGCCTGTGCCAATTGCGTTCGTGGTGCTTCGGGTAACATGAAGAATGAAACCATGGCTAGAATGGAGAGCCTTACAGCCTTTATCAAATTTCCTTACATCAATAACCAATTCGCGGCACTTCAGTTTTAACACTATTTTTAAATCTGAAGTGGGTTCCCTCATCAACACACGTCACAAATTAACCGCGATATCATCGAATATCGCGATATATTTTTGACGATGTATCGTGAAATAAAAAAAGCAATATCGCCCAAGTTTACTCCCCAGGGAGCTGAGAAAGATTAAAGGAATGTTATTGGCCCAATGACCAGGGCACTAATGTAAAGCGCATTGAGACCGTTATTGTGAAATGCGCTATATAAGAACTAGTTATTATTATTATTATTATTATTTGTGTCAAATCACGACGACGTCAATAGTCTGGACAACAAACCGTATCATAACGGCTTGTATGGACAGATACCAAACCCCAAACCCACGAAGCGTCATGACCCTCATTTTTCAAGTCAAAACCGCAGTTTTCAGTTGTAATTCTTTTTGCCCAAATAATCATATATTAATTATTACACCTTCTGACTAATATGATGGATTAACCATAGACCTGTAACAACAAAATGTGTAATCTTGATGTTACATATGTACCTTGCGCAACACTTTGCTTCGACAACAGAGATTGAGTTGCGGCTGGATCGCTGCATTGACTTGGCAGGGGGGTTTTGTGAACGAGTTGTGATGCGGCTGTACATTTCACACAGAAAAAACTAGCTATTTTTGCAAACATAATCCAAACTATTCTTTCAATTGTTGGTAAAATGTTAATGGTTACTTTCATGAGTAGGCCTACACCAAACTTAAAAGATTCATTTGTGCATTGTGCTGAAAATACTTGTACATGTACATCGATGATTTTTTGTTTTCCAGTCATAAAATGTTTTTGTTATTATATGGTAATAATTGTGTCGCTACAATAATATTGAATTGTTACTCTTATAAATTGCCCCTTGTCTTTCTGACTTTTTGTACATGAACTGGACTTCGTCACCTACATGTATAATGTAAAATGGTGTATCCCATTCTAGACTCTTGGTGCATAACCAGCCGTATTATTTCATACATCATTTGCACACATGCGTTGTCTGTGTGCGACTGTCTTGCAAATAATGCATATTCAGTGCCACTACTTATATGTGTACTTTCATTGGTCCGTGTCTCCAACAGAGCGACATCGTGTTCCACGTGTTTCTGGATAGAAGTGGGGCTCACATGCCCGATGGGAGCAAGCGGACAGTAAAATACGTATAGAAGAAGAAAACCTTTCATTCGTTTTTCCTAAGTGTTTTTAAGTTTTCCCCAACGGGTACAGTTGCTGATGAAAAAATTACTTTGAGACAATGTGGGTAGTTTGTTCAACGAAAGCATTTCCACAGTTTTGTGAAGGAATAATATTTGTGGGGTCGGGTACAACAGCCAAGTAAAGCGGTGTGATACATGTTTATTTTGTTATTCATCATTTGACGTGTGCAACTTCTGTTTCAAGGAAATTTATACCATAAGAACTTTTTGCCTTTCAATATGTTAACCATGACGAATGATTTTGAAAATGCCGTTAATTAGGTAATGATCTACAGATAAAAGGAATTTAAAATGCGTAAATTTTAAGTGCATAAAAACTTTTTTTTTTTTTGGTAATGAGTTAAATGAAATATATACTGTAAAATAAAAACAATCCCCAACTGATTTAAACATAGTAATGAACTGAGTTTTCTTCAAGTGATGCAAAACAAATACACCCGAATGCCTCCAAGTTTAAGTTGACCGTTTGATAAAAGATACAAGAATCGGATCTGCCTCAAGGTACCCCGTTTGTTCAAAACCCTTTCTTGATAATACTTTGGTAATGATTCCCTATGATCTTTAATAATCCAACAATCCTATAATGACATAGAATGACAGCATAGAAAATAATGACAATTGCAAGTGACCACAGACTGAAATAAAAACGTTGAAACACACCCTTTTAAAAAGTTACAACTTCACGATATGCACAGAGAGCTCAATCATCTATGATACGACCACTTTGTCTTTTATAGTAAATACTCAGGGTCATTGAGGCCTAACCGTGAAACCGAAAACCTGCCCTTGGGAGACCCCCTGCTTGTTTTCCAGTAGATAGCGATCTACAGACTCTGCGGTTTGTAAACAAACGATCTCTGGTGAAGGCCAGTCACTGTGAACTCATCCCATGGCCCATCCGACGAAATAATCACTACAAGGGAATTCAACATGGGACGAGAAACCTGGTCCTGGACCAGCGCCGTCCAATGGCTGTCCGGGATTAATTTTGACAAGGTCCCTAAATATCATGATACCTCGCCTCCGCAGTGCCGCCCCGATCGTCTTTACAATCCGGGTGAACACCCGCGGTGAGGTTGAAAGTCCGAACGGGAGCACTACAAATTCGTACAGGGTTATTGCCATATTGAAAACGTAGGAATTTGCGGTGCTCCGGCCTGATTGGGACGTGCAGATACGCGTCCTCCAGGTCCAGACTTGCAGCCCACACGGGCATTATTATTGAGTTCAGTATTGTCCTTAGCGTCTCCATGCAGAAACGCTTCTGAGGAATGAACTTGTTGAGGGGTTTCAAGTTTGAAATCGGGCGCCACACGCCAACCTCCTTCTTTGGTGTCAAGAAGAAGCCCGTCCGAACCCCCGAGCGGGAGACAATACGCACCGCTCTCTTCCGGAAAAGGGAGTCGATCTCCCTCTCGAGGGAGCGGCGCTTTGCTTTGTTGGACGGTACGGGTATTGGCCGACTGAGCATGTCCGACGGGGGGGTCCTCGTAAACTCGAGCGCGTAACCGCGGTCTATTGTTTTGAGGACCCACCGGTCAGAGGTTACTTGAACCCAGGACCCCAAGAATTTCCGGAGGCGGCCTCCCATGGGTCCGTCGGTGGGAGGTCGCCTGGAGGCAGCCTCACTTATACGGTATACTGGGGGGCGGGCGCTCGAAAACCACGGCCCGACTGGGCGCGCTGTTGTCCAGGTTGGGATTGTGGGTAACGTGAGCCGGCCGTGTTATCGGCGCGACCACGAAAATTGCCACGGGCCGCCTTTTGTGGGCAGCGTCGGGAGATGACGAAGGACGCCTGTTTTCTCGCCTTACCCGTTGCTTTGGCCGGGGCCTGAGGCTTCTTCAGGTTTATTTTGTCCGTGGCCTTGAGGCGTTTAGCCCCAGCCTCCATGGACTCCTGGAATTTACCAGCAAACAAGTCCAACCCCGTGAGTGGGGGGAGGTCGTCTAGGCGTTTACGCGCCCCAGCTGACGGCAGAAAAAGTGCGTCAAGTACATTGGCGCGACGCACCGTCGTTGCCAGGGTCGCTATCTTAGTAAACTGGTCTAGGACGGAGCATAGACCGTTGTCCAAGCAATGGAGGGCAGCCACCATCATATCGGCTGGCACCATCGAATTCTCGTCACACCCCTGCTCCAGATATTCCGAAAGAAGCAAGAGGAACGACGTTGCACGCATCCCCATGCGTGCGGACGAATCCATCTTGCGGGCCACATCCTCCAGCTTCCCGCGGTCCTCGTAAACTCGAGCGCGTAACCGCGGTCTATTGTTTTGAGGACCCACCGGTCAGAGGTTACTTGAACCCAGGACCCCAAGAATTTCCGGAGGCGGCCTCCCATGGGTCCGTCGGTGGGAGGTCGCCTGGAGGCAGCCTCACTTATACGGTATACTGGGGGGCGGGCGCTGGAAAACCACGGCCCGACTGGGCGCGCTGTTGTCCAGGTTGGGATTGTGGGTAACGTGAGCCGGCCGTGTTATCGGCGCAACCACGAAAATTGCCACGGCCCGCCTTTTGTGGGCGGCGTCGGGAGATGACGAAGGACGCCTGTTTTCTCGCCTTACCCGTTGCTTTGGCCGGGGCCTGAGGCTTCTTCAGGTTTATTTTGTCCGTGGCCTTGAGGCGTTTAGCCCCAGCCTCCATGGACTCCTGGAATTTACCAGCAAACAAGTCCAACCCCGTGAGTGGGAGGTCGTCTAGGCGTTTACGCGCCCCAGCTGAAGGCAGAAAAAGTGCGTCAAGTACATTGGCGCGACGCACAGTCGTTGCCAGGGTCGCTATCTTAGTAAACTGGTCTAGGACGGAGCATAGACCGTTGTCCAAGCAATGGAGGGCAGCCACCATCATATCGGCTGGCACCATCGAATTCTCGTCACACCCCTGCTCCAGATATTCCGAAAGAAGCAAGAGGAACGACGTTGCACGCATCCCCATGCGTGCGGACGAATCCATCTTGCGGTCCACATCCTCCAGCTTCCCGCGATCCTCGTAAACTCGAGCGCGTAACCGCAGTCGATTGTTTTGAGGACCCACCGGTCAGAGGTTACTTGAACCCAGGACCCCAAGAATTTCCGGAGGCGGCCTCCCATGGGTCCGTCGGTGGGAGGTCGCCTGGAGGCAGCCTCACTTATACTGTATACTGGGGGGCGGGCGCTCGAAAACCACGGCCCGGCGTTTACGCGCCCCAGCTGACGGCAGAAAATGTGCGTCAAGTACATTGGCGCGACGCACCGTCGCACAGTGGGCCAGTTCAAGGTCAAACTGCGCCAAAATAGGCAAATAATGATTGTTTCAAAAATCAATACTCCTCTATTTTTTTAATGTTCCCAGTTGTCCAGAGGCATATTTTATTAAAGAATTAATGACAAAATCACTTTAAAATACGGGTTAAACCCTTGTATAGTCACAAAATTGTAAAACATGTGACGTAAATCGTTAAGACTAACGAGTATTTTAACTTGATGCTCTGAGCATTTCATAGAAGATAACGCCATGAAAACCGTGTCGTTAGTTGTTTACAGTCTATATTTTATGAAAATTAAATTTATAATCAGTTTGATTTCTGTTTACTGTTTGAAAAAGCCTGAAACACCACATAAAATGCCTTTTTAAAGTATTTTTTTTTCTTAAGAGGCAAAGAAAAAATATAGTTCCGCGGTCGATTGTTTTGAGGACCCACCGGTCGAAGGTTACTTGAATCCAGGACCCCAAGAATTTCCGGAGGCGGCCTCCCATGGGTCCGTCGGTGGGATGTCGCCTGGAGGCAGCCTCACTTATACGGTATACTGGGGGGCGGGCGCTCGAAAACCACGGCCCGACTGGGCGCGCTGTTGTCCAGGTTGGGATTGTGGGTAACGTGAGCCGGCCGTGTTATCGGCGCGACCACGAAAATTGCCACGGGCTGCCTTTTGTGGGCAGCGTCGGGAGATGACGAAGGACGCCTGTTTTCTCGCCTTACCCGTTGCTTTGGCCGGGGCCTGAGGCTTCTTCAGGTTTATTTTGTCCGTGGCCTTGAGGCGTTTAGCCCCAGCCTCCATGGACTCCTGGAATTTACCAGCAAACAAGTCCAACCCCGTGAGTGGGGGGAGGTCGTCTAGGCGTTTACGCGCCCCAGCTGACGGCAGAAAAAGTGCGTCAAGTACATTGGCGCGACGCACCGTCGTTGCCAGGGTCGCTATCTTAGTAAACTGGTCTAGGACGGAGCATAGACTGTTGTCCAAGCAATGGAGGGCAGCCACCATCATATCGGCTGGCACCATCGAATTCTCGTCACACCCCTGCTCCAGATATTCCGAAAGAAGCAAGAGGAACGACGTTGCACGCATCCCCATGCGTGCGGACGAATCCATCTTGCGGGCCACATCCTCCAGCTTCCCGCGGTCCTCGTAAACTCGAGCGCGTAACCGCGGTCTATTGTTTTGAGGACCCACCGGTCAGAGGTTACTTGAACCCAGGACCCCAAGAATTTCCGGAGGCGGCCTCCCATGGGTCCGTCGGTGGGAGGTCGCCTGGAGGCAGCCTCACTTATACGGTATACTGGGGGGCGGGCGCTGGAAAACCACGGCCCGACTGGGCGCGCTGTTGTCCAGGTTGGGATTGTGGGTAACGTGAGCCGGCCGTGTTATCGGCGCAACCACGAAAATTGCCACGGCCCGCCTTTTGTGGGCGGCGTCGGGAGATGACGAAGGACGCCTGTTTTCTCGCCTTACCCGTTGCTTTGGCCGGGGCCTGAGGCTTCTTCAGGTTTATTTTGTCCGTGGCCTTGAGGCGTTTAGCCCCAGCCTCCATGGACTCCTGGAATTTACCAGCAAACAAGTCCAACCCCGTGAGTGGGAGGTCGTCTAGGCGTTTACGCGCCCCAGCTGAAGGCAGAAAAAGTGCGTCAAGTACATTGGCGCGACGCACAGTCGTTGCCAGGGTCGCTATCTTAGTAAACTGGTCTAGGACGGAGCATAGACCGTTGTCCAAGCAATGGAGGGCAGCCACCATCATATCGGCTGGCACCATCGAATTCTCGTCACACCCCTGCTCCAGATATTCCGAAAGAAGCAAGAGGAACGACGTTGCACGCATCCCCATGCGTGCGGACGAATCCATCTTGCGGTCCACATCCTCCAGCTTCCCGCGATCCTCGTAAACTCGAGCGCGTAACCGCAGTCGATTGTTTTGAGGACCCACCGGTCAGAGGTTACTTGAACCCAGGACCCCAAGAATTTCCGGAGGCGGCCTCCCATGGGTCCGTCGGTGGGAGGTCGCCTGGAGGCAGCCTCACTTATACTGTATACTGGGGGGCGGGCGCTCGAAAACCACGGCCCGGCGTTTACGCGCCCCAGCTGACGGCAGAAAATGTGCATCAAGTACATTGGCGCGACGCACCGTCGCACAGTGGGCCAGTTCAAGGTCAAACTGCGCCAAAATAGGCAAATAATGATTGTTTCAAAAATCAATACTCCTCTATTTTTTTAATGTTCCCAGTTGTCCAGAGGCATATTTTATTAAAGAATTAATGACAAAATCACTTTAAAATACGGGTTAAACCCTTGTATAGTCACAAAATTGTAAAACATGTGACGTAAATCGTTAAGACTAACGAGTATTTTAACTTGATGCTCTGAGCATTTCATAGAAGATAACGCCATGAAAACCGTGTCGTTAGTTGTTTACAGTCTATATTTTATGAAAATTAAATTTATAATCAGTTTGATTTCTGTTTACTGTTTGAAAAAGCCTGAAACACCACATAAAATGCCTTTTTAAAGTATTTTTTTTTCTTAAGAGGCAAAGAAAAAATATAGTTCCGCGGTCGATTGTTTTGAGGACCCACCGGTCGGAGGTTACTTGAATCCAGGACCCCAAGAATTTCCGGAGGCGGCCTCCCATGGGTCCGTCGGTGGGATGTCGCCTGGAGGCAGCCTCACTTATACGGTATACTGGGGGGCGGGCGCTCGAAAACCACGGCCCGACTGGGCGCGCTGTTGTCCAGGTTGGGATTGTGGGTAACGTGAGCCGGCCGTGTTATCGGCGCGACCACGAAAATTGCCACGGGCCGCCTTTTGTGGGCAGCGTCGGGAGATGACGAAGGACGCCTGTTTTCTCGCCTTACCCGTTGCTTTGGCCGGGGCCTGAGGCTTCTTCAGGTTTATTTTGTCCGTGGCCTTGAGGCGTTTAGCCCCAGCCTCCATGGACTCCTGGAATTTACCAGCAAACAAGTCCAACCCCGTGAGTGGGGGGAGGTCGTCTAGGCGTTTACGCGCCCCAGCTGACGGCAGAAAAAGTGCGTCAAGTACATTGGCGCGACGCACCGTCGTTGCCAGGGTCGCTATCTTAGTAAACTGGTCTAGGACGGAGCATAGACCGTTGTCCAAGCAATGGAGGGCAGCCACCATCATATCGGCTGGCACCATCGAATTCTCGTCACACCCCTGCTCCAGATATTCCGAAAGAAGCAAGAGGAACGACGTTGCACGCATCCCCATGCGTGCGGACGAATCCATCTTGCGGGCCACATCCTCCAGCTTCCCGCGGTCCTCGTAAACTCGAGCGCGTAACCGCAGTCGATTGTTTTGAGGACCCACCGGTCAGAGGTTACTTGAACCCAGGACCCCAAGTATTTCCGGAGGCGGCCTCCCATGGGTCCGTCGGTGGGAGGTCGCCTGGAGGCAGCCTCACTTATACTGTATACTGGGGGGCGGGCGCTCGAAAACCACGGCCCGGCGTTTACGCGCCCCAGCTGACGGCAGAAAAAGTGCGTCAAGTACATTGGCGCGACGCACCGTCGCACAGTGGGCCAGTTCAAGGTCAAACTGCGCCAAAATAGGCAAATAATGATTGTTTCAAAAATCAATACTCCTATTTTTTTAATGTTCCCAGTTGTCCAGAGGCATATTTTATTAAAGAATTAATGACAAAATCACTTTAAAATACGGGTTAAACCCTTGTATAGTCACAAAATTGTAAAACATGTGACGTAAATCGTTAAGACTAACGAGTATTTTAACTTGATGCTCTGAGCATTTCATAGAAGATAACGCCATGAAAACCGTGTCGTTAGTTGTTTACAGTCTATATTTTATGAAAATTAAATTTATAATCAGTTTGATTTCTGTTTACTGTTTGAAAAAGCCTGAAACACCACATAAAATGCCTTTTTAAAGTATTTTTTTTTCTTAAGAGGCAAAGAAAAAATATAGTTCCGCCGATTGCCCCTTTAATTCTCACTTTTTCTAGAAGCCTGAACCTTCAGCAACAGTTTAAAATCAAAATTGGCTGCGACTTTTTGCGACTTTGGAAGATAATTCATTTTGAAGTGGTAGGCCCCTATACGCAAAACGACTGTTTTGACTCAACCACCATGACCACCCACACGACTCGCGCGTGTGTCAGGTTGTAATACTTCAGCATCAAAGAAAGATAAGGCTCTCTCTGTAAAGACTTGACCATCATTTACTTCGAGTTGTTTTACAGTGGAGAGAAAACCATATACATGTCAACAGTCTTGTTGGACTTTGTTTAATATCTGTTGAAAATCAAACAGCCCCTAACGACTTGAGAGTCTGACAGATTGTATTCCCATGAGATTTGTACCTCAGCAGAAAAGCTATTAAGCACAATCCGTCATAATTTACTTAAGAGTTGTTTTTAGGTGGAATGTCTGTTCAAAATCAAACACATTGACTATTGATGTGGAGTGGTCCAGGGATGAGATAAATACGTTTGTTTTTTATTAAGCTTATATAATCCGAACCTCGAAAAAGCTTGGTTAGTTCTCAGTGGTCATCAGTTGAGTATACGTAATATCGAGACCAGTTTTACTTTCATCATTAGTTCAGTACAATGGCATCTTTACCTAGAAAGCTGTTGATCGAAGCTGTCAGGTCTTCGGAAGATCTTTCAAATGCTGAAGTTTCACTTGAAATTTGCATGGAATTTTTCTCAACACATCACGATATAACACGATCAGAAATTCCAAAGGAAATTCAAGAGAAGATGAAAGCAACCCTGTGCGAATTTCTTTACAAACTTAAGAGAAAATGGAAAGCTTGCAGCCACAACAAATAAAATAAAGCCATTACTACGAAGGAGAGATTGAGTCATTGAATAAGTTTCATCACAATAAAACAGATAATTGAAGCTGTTTATACATTCTTCTAGCCACCAACACTGTTTAAAAGATGCGTATTATTTCAAATCACTGACTCCGAACATCAAGCCAATCAAAATTCAGCATTTTGGTGACGTCACAGCATTTTGAAATATGTTCCATTGTCTTTCTCGGGCCATAAAACCCCTTAGTGCTCACTGGCAATTCAATTAGTTGCATACAACAATTTTGGCGCAGTTTGACCTCGAGCTGGCCCACTGTGCGTCGTTGCCAGGGTCGCTATCTTAGTAAACTGGTCTAGGACAAAGCATAGACCGTTGTCCAAGCAATGGAGGGCAGCCACCATCATATCGGCTGGCACGAATTCTCGTCACACCTCTGCTCCAGATATTCCGAAAGGAGCAAGAGGAACGACGTTGCACGCATCCCCATGCGTGCGGACGAATCCATCTTGCGGGCCACATCCTCCAGCTTCCCGCGGATCTTGTCCGCAAAAGGTAGCTTGGAGGATGCCGATCCCCTGTCAGCGGCAAGCTTGTCGGTGGCCGAATCCGGTGGGTCGTGTGTGGCGGTGCCCGCTGCGCGGCAGTCACGCGCGCCTGACCGTAGAGGTTGGCGGGCGGGGATGGCAAACCCGGGGGGGGACTCCGGAGCACGGCTAGCCGTGTGTGGGAGTCCCCTTTGGTCTGGTGCTAGCCAGCCGTGGCCGTATAGACTATGGGGCACCTGTGGGGTGACCGAGTCAGTAGGGCCCTGTCCACTGTCCTTGCGTCAGCCCGCAAGCGAGGCCGCGAGGGTTTGGAATGCCTCCAAGAAGTCCTCCCTAGAGATCGGATCACCACCCTTGTGGCGTTTGCCACGGTGTGTCCGCTCAGAGGAACCGCTTGAGCTCGAATGTGAGCGGCGGGAATGTCGGTAGACTCCGATGTAAGCTCAGAGGCTACCTGTGGGACGGGTATGCATGAGCAGCGGGTAAATCCTGATGCAGAGGCCGAACCCTCGGAACGTAACGCTCCGAAGGGGCCCCATGGGGACTGTTCCCCGTGGCCAATCGCCTGTGCGGCCGACAGCGCCCCAAGCCCGATAGCGTAGGCGGGGGCTGCCCGGTCAAGGCGGCCATACAACAGACCGTCCGCAGGCACCGCGGTATGTGCGGTTGCGCTAGGGCGGTGTGGGTGCATCGAGCCGTGGAGGGGTAATTCCTCCGGCTGTGACTGCTCCATATTCAGGCCTGGGAGCACCGAGCCGTGGAGGGGTTATCCCTCTAGCTGTGAGTGCCCCGTAGGCGGGCATGGGCCTGGGCGCACCGAGCCGTGGAGGGGTAATCCCTCTGACTGGGAGTGCCCCATAGGCTGGCCTGGGACTGGCAGGGTGGACTCCGTAGCGGAGGCACGTTTGCCAACTCGTCCCTTTTTGGGTATGGCCTCGGTACCAGGCAATTTCTTGGTCTT
The DNA here is from genome assembly GCA_037783415.1 of Leptasterias polaris. Taxonomy (NCBI): domain Eukaryota; kingdom Metazoa; phylum Echinodermata; class Asteroidea; order Forcipulatida; family Asteriidae; genus Leptasterias; species Leptasterias polaris. The sequence continues at coordinate 286,789 of JAZGTN010000176.1, read as the reverse complement.
ACCGGTGCGCTTCCCTTTTGGTTGGGTTGACCCAAAAACACTAACCAGGGACGGAGGGACTGTAGGGTCCCCCGCCCGGTTAATACTAGGTCCGTCAGCCCCGGCAGCGGCTGAGGGGGCTGGCTGGGGGATTGCTGACGCGGCGACGTAGTGTCACCGGTGCAATCCCCCCGAGGACTCAGGCTGTCCCGGAGGGATGTAGGTCCCTCCAGTTGCGACAGGCCCTGTCCTTCCCAACTTCCTAGAACTCATTATCACTCAAATAATCAACAAAACACAACTCTACAATAACTATATCCACAATCTTTATTTATCAGGATAGCAGCTATTTTGCTTTCTCAAGCAATTCAGTAATCACAATTTACAGAATTTACGATACATAAAAATTCACATGCGTTACCTTCGCCTCCTAAGAGAAAAAGAGGACGCTAACAAAGTGCGCATGTCACAGGGCGTCGGGGACAGGACACTTGAGGGCGCTATTGTGTGTAAAACTCTTAGCTATTTGCCTGCCGGCATAGGGAACAATGCAATTGTAGTATTCGCTCTACAGGTAAGTAGAGTGAAGTAGACCAATGCGTAAAAATATCTCCAGCCATAAAACACGTCAAATGTATCAAAGAAACAACACTTTTGCCTAGAAGGTGAGAACTGACGACTGGTAAAAAAGTCTAACGATTCGCGCACATCCATACAGAACACAGTGCGTTGTTGTCATTAGATGAACCATGACCAGCTCCACAAGCAGTGCACTTGGGAATCACCCGGGTGAGCCACAACATTGACGTCAGACCTGGGTCGACCCTGGGAAGCTAATCGAACGCACCCAGTATACATGTCCCAACATGGCGACGTCCAGTTAAGTTCAACGTTCGTCTTTGTCCAGTCAATTGTGTCATCAAACTAAATAAGTCCAAACAATTATTACCACAGTCTTAAACATTTAAAGGTAGTAAGTGGTTTACCGATAGTTTTTATCCTCGTGCAGTTAATTTTTTTAAGTGGGATCTAGTTTGTTTTTATGTTGGTTTATTTCTGCTTTTGTATGTACTTTTAAATATTTTTTGTTTATGGTTTATATTTTAAAGAGAGCTTGAGGTGCACAACAATTTCCGATGTTATGGTTTTTAACTTTTTAAACATTGGCTGAATAAATTATTATCTAATTTTATTAAATGCTCCAACCACCACAAGAACTACTTTCACTTTCACCTGCCAAAGAGCACACACACAAAAGGACAAGGCAAACACCACATGCCTCATTGGAAATACAAAAAAACAAAACCGCAGTCAATAGGAATTGACAAAAAGTGAACTGAATCACTATTCAAAGAAAAAATTCCCTTAAAGAAGAAGGACTATTAAATCAATACAATATCAACAGCACATAGGATTTTAAAATTCTTCATATTAAAAACATTCAAACCATATTTCATCAAATCTTTGCATGTCTTTATATGTCATTAGAATATCTGCCTACTAAAACCCCAAGATATAATTAACCACTTCACGTTGGATGAGGTGTACACACACCAAATATTTCTGGACTGGCTTACTGCAGAAATTTTGTGATGCCCGGAATCTTTTATGAGAATCTTTGTTGTCTTTCCTTTGTTAAGTTACATTTTCACGATGTTTTTCACAGGAAAATGATTACTCTGGAAGCTCCAAACAGTTTCGAAAATACTTCGCGCGGGACGGAAAATCTTTTTGGAATACTGATGTGAAGTGGCTAAACAACTTCATATACACAGTTAGTTCACAACTTACCTAGAAAAACACTGAACATGTGCGCTGCAACACAGCAAGAGGCAGAAGTTGGCACAAGATCTTTAAATGTTATTACTGGCTTCTCTGCAGTAAGCTCAGCAATTTGTCTGAAAATAATATACAAAGAATTTAACATTGTTTATTTTTTAGTAACCAACCAACTTTTTGAGTTACTGGCTAACTTGTTGTAGCCGGTGACTTAAATGTCCACATTGATGATCTGAACCATCAAATTCGACCCATTACATCCATTTCGAGTGTCAAATTTGTGCAATCACCCACTCACAGACTTGGAAATAGGCGTACACTTCACCTTGTCATGTCTGCACCTGAAGACAACTCGATAATAAAATTAAGGGTGTCTGAACACTATGCTGTCCTTTTTTGTACTCAGTCACTCTGAACCCCCAAAATGTAAGATTTGCAAAAGAAAATATAACTTTCAATCAGTTGATATTGAATCTCTAGAGGCTTTTAGATGACAGCCCAAGCCCTTGCTCCTCTTCCAAGATGTTGATAACCTTCCCAGTTCTTCAGTAACATCGCAACAAAGATTCTTAATGACATTGCTCAAGTTTCTACTTGCAACCATGTCAGTCGAATTATAGCACTTCACATCAGTATTTTTAGCTGTTCCAGCCAGCGAAGCTAGCTGGAACAGCTTTTGTTTTTGTTAAAGTTGTTTTCCAATTTATTATAATAAAAAAAATAATAAATCTTCTTGCCATTTCTTTCTCCACGCCTAAATGTACACTTCCTAACATCGCATCAACCTCATACATGTATGTCTATCATGTTAAAACCTTGATTAGACCTACATGTAGTGCATATAACAATGACGTCATCGGGTATCATATTACACAACATTTAAGTTTTTAAAATGACCATTTGCTAATCGCTGTATTTCATTGAATTTATAGTTATGATGTTCATAATTGGGCATCTGATAGATCAAGATGGGGTCAACATTTGACAAGTTAACGCCAAAATAGTATGATCTTTACTTCCGGTCGTACCGGAAGGTCAAAGTTTGCCTTTGGGTTTTTCCACACAAAAAAAACATTTTCGGGGCATAACTCAAGATAGGAATTGAATTGAACATTGAAACTCATCATCAGACAATTGAACCTCAATATCAAGACGACACAAACTTGATGGTGTCATGATGACGTCATCAGGTATCAAATTACATATAAATTAGAGTTTAATACTTGAAAAATATCATAACTCATTAACCACACATCATCGGATAGGTCGTTAAAAGTTTGACAAACGCTACCCAGAACATGACACCAGTTGACCTTGACTTCCGCTTCAAATCGGGAGTTGAAAATTTCAAAATATCTTATTTTATTCATATCTTAAAAACTACTTATCATTTTAGCATAATTTTTGTACCAGGTTGTAGAACGTTGAGCCTGCTCAAACTTTTGCACAGAGATGATAACATTTTGACCTTCACATCTGGTCAAAGCCTAGTCTACACGTACATACTCTGGACCTGTACAGCCACGTGTAGTTAAAGTTTACATGAAATGACCAGTCTGTGATCCTGGTTTTAGTCTACCTGATAGCCAATACATTATTGCCTGAAATAGCGCCTTCTTGTGGACTAACCTCTGTCTTATAACCTACGATCAAGTTAGAGCGCGTGATAGCAAATCTGCAGGGGGAATTTTGCGTGGCTGATGCAGAGAAATGAATGCGATCTCAGACTTGAAACTAAGTCTATGTATAGTACTGTACAGCTACATGTAGGAATAATTATATACATTTGGCATCACTATTACAAGATAAATTGCACACGCAAAACTGACTTTTTCAGAGCAAAAATTGAAACATGACGTCATTGGATTTCAACAACTTATGGATCTTTTCACTCCAAGGAGGAATTTCTTGACATTCAAAGCTGTTCTTTTTAAAGTTTTCATCTTTGAAGAAGTGGAACAGCTCTGTGTTTCGTTCACAAACAAACACGCAGCTCTAGTTTCTATTTATTATTATATATTTTTTCTTTTCTCGCCAAGTCTTTCTCCGGGCCTAAATGCAAACTTCATAAAATTTTTATCAACTTCATATATCTATCATGTTTAGACCTTGATTAGAACTAGTGCATACAAAAATGACGTCATCGTTACGTATTTCATCGAATTTTACAGCTATGATGTTTATACTTCGGCATCTGATAGATCGAGACTGGGGGAAACATTTGAAAATTTAGCGAAAAAAATATATGACCGGTCGAACTGGAAGGTCAAAGTTTGCAAGTTTTCATCTTCTTCAATAATTCCTTTTCTGGGCCAAAATCCAAACTTCTGTACATTCGGATCAACCTCAATTCTACACCATGTTAAGACATTGATGACCATATGAATTTGTTGTGTTCACTTAAGCTCGTTTCCCCTGTTCACGCATTTCCTGATAACAAAACGAAGCGAAAAAGGCAGGTTTTTCCCTCTTTTTCACTCATAACTTGATAACCCCACGGGTGATTTCACGGGGTAAAACAGTTTCAAAAAGTATATTTTAAGGTCAAGCTAATGGTGGTAGTTGTTTCCTTTTGTTATGAAAAAAACGCCGTACTTTTGCATTTGAAAAAACTAAGTTGTGCCGGTTTTCCTGTGGTAGTGTGCATTTTTCACCCCATCAGAATTACTCATTAGGGTGTCGTTTCTTTTTGGAGTGTCGGATTCCACCGGGTAAAACAGAATCGAATAGTTGAGACTATTACCTTCACTGTGATGTAAGAAAGGTTTCGATTGGTTGAAAAAAACCGCCGTACTTTTGAAGATGAAAAAGTGACCAATGATGATCCTCGATCGATATTCTGTTCTTTGGCCGGAGTTCCCACCGGTCACCGTTTGTTTACACGTGTTTGGTAACTCTACATGCGACCTTCATCTTCTGAGTTCAAGAACAGATTTTCTGTGTTTACATCATTGGGAAATCTTAGAAAAATGGACCATATCTTATATAATAATCAATGACCATATTGTGAACTTTTTTTTTACGGGGAAATTCGATCTTGAAGTAGTGTGAATTTGAAACATAAAAAGCATGAAATTCAGGATGCGAAGGCCATTTGACCACTTCCATGACTTGGACCGTACCATTTTTGTGAAAGGAGGGTATGTGTGGATTCTTTTGTTTATTGCAGTGGGTATGGGCTATATACAGTATATATTATAAGCATAGATGGCATCATGGTGAGATTCGTCTAATAATGATTATCATTATTTTTGTTAAACTTCTATTATTGTTGCTATGTGATGAAAAGGTATCACAAAAGTAAGATTTATTTTTGACTTGTGCAAAACATAATGAGTGATTTTTTTTAATTTTATTTGGGGTTAGAGCTTAAGTTTTTGTTAAGTGTTAAAAAAAACTAAAAAAAACAAAAACAGAAGTAACTTTTCAGAAACCAACTTCTCATTGCTTCAAATGTTTCTGTTTTTCCATGTATATGTGTATTAGTTAGGCCTATATCAGTATGAAAGTTACGAATGAACGTCCCTCTGTGGTTACATAACGCGTTAAGTTTTACCTTTTCTGAAAATGGAACATGCAACCCGGTCCTGGTATGGTCGAACGCACAGCTACACAGGGTTTCTTGGGTTAATCCGATTTAATGAGCCCGTGCACTGCCTCCCAGCGAACGCACAAGAATTAACATGTAATCTTAAGTGAACAAAACAGGGGGCAACAAATTCATATGACCTTGTTCCTAATACAATGACGTGATCATGACATCATCAAGCATCACGTGAAGCCACTTTTAAGGTGCAATTTTCAAAGATTTATAGTTACAGGAGAAAATGCACGATCCAGCTGAAACTTTGCATATATAATATTCAAGCCGGAATGTGTAACATCAAAAAGTTATACACAGATTCGAATAAAACAAGCAGACAACTTATATTTTGATTGATTGTCACAGCCTCTGAAAACTGTTTTTTATTGCCAAGCAAAAATTGTGGAGGATGCCGAAAAACATATTGGCTATCCATTCCCACACTTAAAAAGAGCTTGGGATACACCTGACCCCCACCATTGTTGGGTGTACAACACACCTGACAAATTTGGCCCACATGGCTTCTTTTCTCTGTACATGTGACCTCAACCCTTACTGGGCACCATGCCCAAAGTAATTAATTGGCAAACAATTGCCAAACCACAAATTGGCACACCTGGCATCTTTTAATTGGCTCACCTGGCATCTTTTAATTGGCTCACCTGGCATCTTTTAATGGTACAAGTGACACAACCATTAATAGATGGGCACCACACCCATAATAATTAAACCACAACTTGACACCCCTGGCATATTTTAAAATGGCCCAACTGGCATCTTTTCACATTGGGTACACCAACCATTCTTGGGCACCACGCCCAAATTATTTAATTGGCACCTGGCCAAACACGCCCAAATTATTTAATTGGCACCTGGCCAAACATTTATCTGTGTACACACCTGAATCCAACAACGTGGGTACACAGGCGGAATGCAATGAAACAATTATTCAAAATAATCATACCTGAAAATTATACAATGAGTTTAACCCATCGATCAATTAAGTTGTGAAGTTCCACCTTGGCACATGCGGTCAGAATTAGCCCCTGAGCACTAACACAACTTATTGTTACAATATATGATCTTAATATAAAAAAGGTGTGTATAAGCTTATTGAACAAAGAGGTGTTCAAAGTTGAATAAATAGTTGGAGCAAAGTACATTTACTTGCAACTATAACCCCCCCCCCCAAAAAAAAACTGTGTGAATCCCGTAAACAGGCCAAACGCGGCAGGCGCGTCCCACAGGGAGAGCCCGTTTTTAGGTGTTCGGGCAATCCGCCCGGAACACCTCTTGTTTTTGTACGTTTTTCTTTTAATACTTCTTCTGCTTATCCCCCATGATTGTCCGCAAAAAAACGCACACTTCCGAAACTCACACAAGCTTCAAACTTCACATATAGTTTAGGGCCTTGATAAAACCTCCATTAAGTAGTTGTGACATCATGATGACGACATCAGGTGTCAAATTACAAGGTTTTAAACATTAACAATTTTATACTTTGAAAATCTATATCAAATCAAAACGAAGAGACCGTCGGTTGCTTTTTGCGGGATTATATAGAGGTATTATAGGTCTTCATTTTTCATTGTGTGCGTCGTGACATGACATGACCTACTTCCAGTCGAAACCGGAAGTGCCTTGTAATTTAAAAGTGGCAAAATTTTCCAAGTTGTTTTCAATGATGTTATTATCCAGGAAGGGTCTGGTTTACAAAAATCGGACCGGTGACGTCTCATAACATTTAAAAACGCCCTCTAGCGACAGGTTAAAAACACACCAAAATACACTTTTACTAGATGTCTGTGACCTTTATGCAGACAACATATTTGTGGAGTTTCAGATTGATGACGTCATCATGTGTCACGTGGTATTGCCTTAAAGGTTTACTTTTTGAAGCCTTCCATCTCAAAAACCACAAGTTTGACTGAGTTGAAACTTGGCATATAGATAGACAATGATAATGACTATGTAAATCTAAAGTGACGACATGATGACGTCATCACAATTTTGTTTACAAATTTTATAAATTTTGACCAATTTCTACGTATCTTGAGTACAAAGCAAGCTATAGTCCAATTTTATTTTGAGAAAAATAAATGAAACTCTTCACGATACCAACCGCGTGTATTGAAAAACGGCTCATCTTCCCCCACCACCGGAGCCGAACACCTCGAGTTTGTGGAACAAACTCTGAATCTTTAGTTATTTTTTTTTTTTTACACGGACAAAAAGCAAGAACGCAAGTTGCCACGAAACAATTGTGTGCCCAACGGCGACAAATGCACGCCATCAAAACGATACTGGGACGTTTCAGACCAAGCAAACTGGGGATGATGCAAGCAGTGAGCACCCAACCTAGCACATTGTGATTTTGCTCAACGATTAATTGCTTGCCGTTTCCGTTCAACAGCTGGTTGTGACTTTGCCCCAAAGTAAAACACTCACGGGAGAATATCCGACCACACAACCTTAGATGACGGAAACTGAGGGATATAAGTTTGCAATGCAATGGAAATATGCTGTCGCATGCAAAATTCATCCACTTCAATAAGATCGTTGGTGCCAATGTGAAAAACTATAACTGCCGGAGTTGACCCGCTACATGAGCGCAACAAAGCTTCCAAAATCGCCCATATTTGCCCCGCTTTTCCCCTTCCAGACCACTTGACGAGGAAGATCAATGGAACCTGCTGCCCAACGGACGATGGAGTCGCCAATAATCCAAACAGGACCTATTGATAAGTCACAGAACTTGAGGGAATTGGTATACTAATACGCATGGTTGTCCGTAACGGACGTGCACGGAATTCCACAACTAGGTATAGGGCGAATGTAGGTAGCTACCGCATTAGAGCGCCACCTGCCCGACACCGCAAACTTGAGGGATTTTTGCATTGAACTGAAATCGATGAGTGGTGTACAATCAAAATGATAAAAGAGAGGGCCGGCAATAGTCTTGAAATCAAGTCGGTAATTGTTGTGCGGTCTAGTTGCGGGGACGGTACACACATCCTCGATCCCAATATGTGTGTGAGTCAGTCGCAATTACCGTCTTGAATAACTTGTACTCAGCTTTGTACACATGCAATTGGACTTGCTACCCAAATTGGACGGAGCAGTTTGATTGGTTACGAATCGTGAAGACATGAATATTCATCATACATCTTGCAGCGTATGGCATCTTGCAGCATATGGCATATTGCATGCGCGTATGGCATCACAGAGTTTGGCCGCCGTGCGTGTACGTCTCTATGGCAATTTTGCATATGCAATGTATAATTTACCATATATGAATATTCGGCTGGGAACAAGCTACTCAAGTCGTTAGAGCTGACGGACCTTGCCATGCGCTACCTACGACCGTTGCATGAATGTATAATCGCACTGTGACTGTTGCATGAACGGCAGGATGTGTGTTTGTGATAGGCAGCGCTGGCAGACAAATAGACACTGACTAACGACTTGTCATCAAGTCTAGGCCGGCAATGGCAGGTCTCACGGTATTTGAAGCCATTGCAGCTCTGAAAATTCTATCAATTTAAGCATCTAGTGAACTAGGGATAGGCACTAGGTCTGGCAATGGCGTCATGACTGCATCTGCCTGAGGAGCCGCTGCGCGGAAGCGTGCTTCCTGAAAACGGGACAGAGAATCAGCAATTACATTAAAAACCCCTGGCACGTGCGTAGCCTTAAAACGAATATTAAACCTAAGACAGGCAAGCACCAACGTGCGGATGAGATGCATCATTTGGGGACAATGGGAAGATAATTGCTTGTTGATAATGTGCACTACCGTCGCATTGTCACTGTGGAACAGTACCTTGCGATTAGCAAGCTGGGGGGCCCAAAACTTGAGTGCAACAATAATAGGAAACAATTCCAAAAACGCAATTGACGGTGGATTGCACAAAAAAGAGTTAGGCCAACGCCCTTGAACCCAGTGGCCCTGAAAGTAAGCGCCAAAACCAATGCTACCTGCAGCATCGGTAAACAAGTGTAACGATGAGCTTGATTCCCATTCACAGTCCAAAAAGGCAGAAACGCTGTTAAAATGATTCAAGAATTCGAGCCACATATGTAGGTCAAGCTTCGCCCCTGCTGACAAACGTATCTTGAAGTGGGGCTGTGTAATACCTTTCGATAGCGCAATGAGGTGTCGCAGAAAGGCTCACCACGGGGAAACAGCTCTGCATAAAATATTCAAGGAACCAACCAAGGGATTGTAGTGCAACCAGTGTAATTTTACGGCGTGACAAAACGGCCGTAATCTGGGCGATCATAGCTTGAACCTTGTCAGCCGGAACTTTAACTTGAGCATGCAACGCATCAATCTCCAAACCCAGGTATGTAATAACCTGTACCGGGCCCTCTGTTTTTTCTTGAGCCAGTGGCACCCCAAGTGAGTCACAAGCCAAAGTAAATGCACGCAGCAATTTATTACAATCTAAAGCAGAAGGGCCAACAAACAAAAAGTCATCGAGATAGTGAGTGACAAGAGAAGAGCCTGCAGCCCGCTTAACATGAAATTCTAAAAAAGAACTGAATTTTTCAAATAGGGAACAAGAAATAGCGCATCCCATCGACATGCACTTATCAAAATAAAAAAGACCACCAAAGGTAAATCTCAGCAGCTCATAGTCAAGTGGTGATACTGGGAGAAGCCGAAAAGCTGATTTAATGTCCGCCTTTGCTAACCATGCCTTGCGACCTGTTTGAAGCAACAAATCCACTGCAGTATCAAAACTTGCGTAATGAACAGCGCATAGTCGTACATACGCCAACCCAAACCAGGGTATTGAATTTACGCAGTGCGGATAACCTCCGCGTATTTTAACAATTCAGCACAGCGCGTTGGATGTTTCATTATAAAAATCGACATGAATGTGTGAAACGCTGATTGCCTGGGGCAGACTAGTAGTAGGCATGGTTGGAGCACTTGGAATTGCCGGAGCACTTTCCGGTGCACTAGCGGCCGCCGAGGGAGCCTTCTTTCTCTTCTTCTGTGGAGGAGCCATCTCCAGAAGCTTAGCTGGGCAGCTCACAGCCCATTGTGGTCGCTGCATTAACACTTACACAGTCAGAGCTAAGATGTCACAATGTCAATGAAGGAATCACCCGATGAAAAAGTTGATTGTCGAAGAAGCAAATTATAATAATATTACGTCCAGTTCACGAATTGTTGATGAATCGATGATGATGATGAATTGAAGCCAGGAAAGGAAAATTTTTACTTGTCGTTCTTCTAACGTGTAAAGTTGAACTAAAAACGGCACTCCGGTGACGAGGAATCCAAATATTTTCACAAGTTCACTCCAATAAAATTATGTGTCCAGAAGCCAGGAAAGGAAAAATTTACTTGTCGTTCTTCTAACATGTAAAGTCGAACTAAAAACGGCACTCCGGTGACGAGGAATCCAAATATTTTCACAAGTTCACTCCAATAAAATTATGTGTCCAGAAGCCAGGAAAGGAAAAATTTACTTGTCGTTCTTCTAACGTGTAAAGTCAAACTAAAAATGGCACTCCGGTGACGAGGAATCCAAATAATTTCACAAGTTCACTCCAATTAAATAAAATTATGTGTCCAGAAAATTAAAAATGCCCGTTCATGTTGAAAGGCAGTGACAAAGTGACCTTAAATCAGGACTGCTTAACCCACGCTCATGGTAGGGTCCCCAACAACTTAAGGATAGCATCCATTGGCTAAATGTTGTCACACCACACACCCCATTGGCTAGCTGTAAGCCCAAACAATATTTGTGCATAAAGAGGACTGTAAAACAAAGCAACGTAAACAATTTGCCCAACATTAACACACGTATGCATGGCATCGCCACGCGGTGAATACCCCTTAAGCTTGTACAATTTTATCCACACTGGGCAGCATACATAGCGTGCGGGTAGAAACACATGTATACAAGTTCGCCCTGTGTATAAAGCATTTTATCGTTAATCGCTAAAATGAGGTATTGTTCTAATGACGTCATCAAGGGTCACTTGACGTCACCTCAGAGGTGCAGTTTTAAAGGATCTATGTAATACCAAAAATGCGTGATCAACCTGAAACCTTGTATGTATTCAAGTCAGGATGTGTTACATCTAAAATTTGAGATCGCATCACGATGACGTCATCAAGCGTCAAGTGCCATGCCTTAAAGGTGCAGTTTTACAAGATCTATAGGTACAAAAAAACATGTGCGATCGAGCTGAAACCTTATATGTATTCAAGTCGGGATGACATACATCTACATTTTGAGGTCGCATCACAATTGCATCATCAAGTGTCACAATACTTCATAATAATAATAATAATAATAATACCAAGCATTTATTAAGCGCATAAAACAAAAGGTCTCTAAGCGCTGTACAAATTAATGGAATAAATAGAAACAAGATAAAATGAGACAATAGTTAAAAAATACCAAGAAACCAGCCAAAAAGCAAGGAAAAACATTGAGTAGTAAAACTCAATAAGAGTAAACAGATAAAAACAGTGTAAAAATCACTGGAATTGTACTAAAAGCAGAATAGCAATAAAATGTCAGCTACATGTATTGGTTAAGTACCATAAGCTGATTTAAAAAGGTGAGTCTTGCGGCGGGACTGGAATCGAGCAATCGTAGAAGAGTTCCTGATGTCAAACGGTAGTGAGTTCCATAACTTATAGGTGCAATGACAGAAAAACTCCTTCCGTAGGTACATGTAGAAGTCTTGCTGGGCATTGCACAAAGTAATTTCTGAGTGGTGGATCTTAAAGCCCGTGGTGGATTGTACAGGGACAAGAGATCAGAAAGATATGAAGGAGCCTCACCGATAAGGATCTTAAATGTCAGCAGCAAGACTTTGTAAATTATTCTTTCACTGACTGGAAGCCAATGGAGTTGGCACATAATCGGAGAGATGTGTTCAGATTTCCTGGTGAGAGTAACTACACGGGCAGCTGCATTTTGCACACGTTGGAGCTTGGAGATTTCCTTATTAGGGAGACCGTCAAGGATGCTGTTGCAATTGTCCAACCTAGAGCTGATGAACGCGTGGACCAATTTCTCTGCATTCACTGAATCTAGGTAGCGACGGAGTTTGCCGATTCGGTGAATTGCGTATGAAGCGCGTCTACAAATGTTATTCACATGGCTAGCCATCTTCAAGTTGTTGTCAAACAACACACCCAGGTCCCGAACTACTGTAGAGGGAGAAATAGTTGCATTGCCGATTGCGAGGGAAATACCAGGAACATTTTTAGCAAAACGAGACTTCACATGGAGTAGCTCTGTTTTGGCGTCATTTTGCATGAGCTTGTTCTCAGTCAGCCATAATCTAATGTCCATGATACAGCCCTCCAGTTTGGACAACATACCAGCACGATCAGAAGGTTTGATGAGCACGTACAATTGGGTATCATCAGCATATGACATACTGCCAAGTTTATCTGTTGATAATGTCCTCTATTGGAGCAGAGTATGCAATGAACATCTCATGGCCGACGACTGACCCTTGCAGTAAACCCCAGGAGATGGCCATGGGATCAGATTCTTCGCCGTCAATGAGCACTGATTGCTGTCTGCTTTCCAAATAAGAGGTGAACCAACGATGAGCAGTGCCAGTAACTCCGTATCTGTCACGTAGTCGACGCAGCAAGATGTTGTGATCGACGGTGTCAAATGCCGCGGACATGTCCAATAAAACTAAAACCGCCTCACCGTGGTCATCAACTGCTTTCAGTAGGTCGTTGTTAACTTTGACTAGTGCCGTCTCGACACTATGGAACCTTTTGTAAGCCGACTGATTCTTAGCGTATAAATTGTTGTCTCTCATGTATGACTGAAACTGAGTAACTGCAGCGCGTTCGATGACTTTGCCCAGAAAAGGTAGATTAGAAATAGGATGAAAGTTATTCATATCCTCTACATCCAGACCTGCTTTTTTAAGTGATGGCAGGACATGCGCCCGTTTAAGGCAGTTTGGAAAGGCACCCGATTGCAATGATGTGCTAACAATGGTGGTAATGGGATGAAGCAATTTGGCAAGAACATCCTTGGTGATACATGCTGGCATTGGATCAAGGGAGCAAGTCTTCACTTGCGAGCGCTTAATAATTTAATAAAGATGCAGTTTTACAAGATCTATATATACATAAACAAATTTGCGATCGAGCTGAAACCTTGTATGTTTTCAAGTCGGGATACATCTACAATTTGAGGTCGCATCAAGATGACGTCATTTAACGTCAAGTGATGTGACCTTAAGGTGCAGTTGATACAGGATCTATTTATCATGTTTATACATAACAAAATGTGCGATCGAGCTAAAACCTTGCATGTATTCAAGTCGGGATGTGTGACATCTACAATTTGAGGTCTTATCAGGATTGCATCATCAATCGTCACGTGACATTATAGGTACAAAAATCATGTGCGATCAAGCTGAAATCCAGAATTGGGGATTACACAATAACGCCCAGAAAAGGGAGATTTCGAGCATGAATTCCACTACCTTTTGTGTCCCTCTTTGTATTGGGGAAACAAAGCACAGTGAGTGCATACACATGTACATGTGCACACTACACAATGCAACCAAAGGAAGGCATTCTGATCTGTTCTGAACATAAACATCCATCATAATCCAGTTTGGAAAAACCGTGCGTCTAAGGTGCCATCGGACGTCAAATGGCTAAGAAATTTTATAAGACCAAAAGAGTAAACCAAATAAATTTGAATTCTCATTATACTCTTTCAAAATTTTGCTCACAATTTAGAGAAAAATCACCTTAGATTGCCTGATAAAGCAACCAGAATCAAGACATTTTCTGGGCCCTTCAGGTCCCTGAACCAAAACCCTGTTTATTTTCAAAAGTGGAGAACACTGAATGTCTAAATGCAAAGTATTTTTTAACATCTAGAGTATTGATTTGTTTGTAATGGGGAGGCTTGTGTATTCAGGAATTGGTTTTAATTACATAACATTCACCATGGGGGAGTTCATACACTATGTATCCGCTTCTAAGATTGGCCTGACCAATGATTTTGAACTAACTACAGGCTTGAACTGACCTCAGAACATTAGGATGTGGAACATTTCTCCCTCCTCCTTCCTCTTCAGATGTGCTGATGTCTGAAGATTTAGTAAATTGTTGGAAGTCTTCCAAATTGCCTTCTGGTAGAGGAGGCATATCATCTGTTGTACCCATTAGTAAGTTGTCATCAGCATCCACCCGCTCCTCTTCAATACTCTGCTCTGTCAGTCGTCGATTTGCTCTATGTGAAAAACATTAATTGATGCTCTTATTCTTGAACAAAATATATATTATCACCAATGCAATGAATGCAAGAATATTTTCTTCATGCATAAAAACTGACACAACAAAAACACAAACCCTTTCAAACCATGTCTATATCGAAAGAAAGTGATACTGTGATGCAAACCAGTGGCTCAAATACAAATCCAGTTTATTTAATAAGTCAAACAAATGTTGTATTATACTAAGCTTGTAAATTTGTGCCTTCTGCCTTCTGTAATGTCAGGGGACTTCTACTAGGAAAGATATTTTTACTATGCAAGTAGTACTACAACTGGGAAGGTAGTGGTGGCACTTAAAGACTAACTAATTACATTAAAAAACTATAAGCTTGCTACTTCATCAGATGCATCTAGTGAAGTAGTTGCTGCTACGAAAGCTTATGCAGTTTCTATGTAATAAGTTAGTCCATAAGTGCTACCACTACTTTCCTTGTTTTATCTATCAGATTAACACGCTTTTTTATATTATAGTCTGCAACCGGCTGACACAGTCATTAAAATATATTTAAATGAGCAGTGGTTGGAGTTAATTGACGTATTGTTTATTTGCTACTGATTAAGCACAGCATTAGGCTATGCTGATATTCAAACCAGTTTAACGATTATTTTTTAATGGGGGAGTTTTAACGACTTCACATCTTTATCCCCCCAAACAAATTGTTTGGGTCAGTCTTACGTCGGCCGTTTTTTTACCCATGATACAACTTCCGATTTCCCTCAATTTGTTCATTGTGGCAATAATACATTCAAAGGAGAACGATTACTCTAGAAGCTCCAAAAGGTTTTAGAAAAAAATACCACTGTTGGGTTGCAGAATTTTTTGTTAAATACTGACATGAAGTGGACAGGCCTACATATGAACGCAAACAAAGAATTAGCTGTTGCAGACTTCTTACCAACCAAGGGACCTAATGGTATC
Source organism: Leptasterias polaris (assembly GCA_037783415.1). Lineage (NCBI taxonomy): Eukaryota > Metazoa > Echinodermata > Asteroidea > Forcipulatida > Asteriidae > Leptasterias > Leptasterias polaris. The sequence continues at coordinate 271,229 of JAZGTN010000176.1, read as the reverse complement.
AATATATACAAAATAGGTTAATGGCCTGACCCTAGCAGAGTCTTTACGAGAAAGACTCTGCTAGCTTTGAAACGTCAGGCCATTAACTATTTATAAGAACGCAATGGAATTTAATTTGATCAATTAGTATTTAATGTATGTGTGAATGGATCCCGTAAACTATAAATCTAATTTAATTTCTAATTGGTTAGAGGAATGTATTTCCTGAACAGGATACTCAGTTTTTGTCACGTCACAAAATCTAGGTGATTGTGAACAAGTTTATAAAATGCTTGCAAAAATCACAGAGTTATCACAAAAAGTTTCTGTAAAATCGGCTGTTGATATGGGCTTGCAATATTGTTTAAAAAAATTCAAATTTTCAAAAGAAAAAAAGAAGACAAACAAATTTAAATTTATCAACATTGGGTCATGTCAAATGTAATAAAGTCATCATTGTTGTATTTGAAGAGAGAAATGGTCAATTGTCATTTGATACGTCCACAATCTCTTTCACATTGACTGCAGAGCTGAAACTATGGCTTTTCAATTCAACTTCCAGTTGGAACCAGAAGACAAGATCAAACCAGGGTCACATTCGTGCAACTTTTTTTTGTTAAAGATCTCTCTGATGACATATAGATTGTAGGAATCCATTGCGTTCTTTAGGAATTATTATTATTTTTTCATGGTTTAACTTTGAATTTATGTAAGTCGACACCTGATAACGCCATCCTGACGTCACCCTTGAAAGAACAAACAAGCATTAAACCCATGAAACAAACATAATAGTATACAAACTGATGAAGATGGAAGTCCATCTTAATTGGCTTGACCAACTACATAAACTGCACTTTTTTATTACCTAATAGCACCAGGTTCCATTTGAAAGTGTGAAGGTTGCAATTGAGTACTGTCTCTGGACTCTGACAAATGGCTCACATCTGAAATAAAAAATAAATTTGTGTACTTAACAAAAAATACGGCAACAAAGAAGGAGTAAAATCTGTAATGCCTAAAAAACATCCAGGCAGTTGCATTGTACATAGATAGGGAAATAAGTGTAATGTGTTTGGTTTTTGTGCTATTGAACACCTCATTCTTTTGCTAATTTTTTTCCAAATTATATTTTAATTTGAGGTGTTCTTGCATCAGCTGAACACCTTTAAGTCAGCTGAACGTCATTAAAGTTTTTCAAGTGCTCATGCAAAAGCGCAACCACCTCTTTTTTGTTGTTGAGTGTTTTAGTTTCATTATTGCCCTTATCTTCCTCAACTCTTTTCTACAAAATAACTCTTAATTGAAAGAGTTGAGCCTTGAAACTCGTCGAACAATGAAATCTTAACAAAATCATTAAACCTAAAAAAATGATGTTGTCTTCTGATACAAACCGGCAGTTAAGGTGAAATTATATTCCTAAGCCTGTTTTGAGGTCTACAGACCTGAAGGGAATTTGGGTATGGTTCATGTGTATGAATAAATGACAATTGATTTGTTGCCTCTTCAACTATGTAAATGATGAGGCATTATATTTGAAGGTGCCTCTGGCGTCAGATTTAACATTACATCATTTTTAAAACCTAAAATGTGTTCAACCAAACAAGACCAAATGAACATCAACAGAAGCTTAAATACATGCATAAAGTTTTATCAAAATCAGTCTGTATAGTCTAAACAAGGTGCAGCTTTATACACGATTGAAAAAAGCATTTGTGTATTGTCTCCCCAAAGGTCCAACTTTAACAGTCAAATTTACATGCGCACTGATTTTTAGATCTTTTCCACCGAAAGTGATTTGAGCTTGCAACTCTACAGGCATTGTAAACTCAACATCAACATAAAACTTGACCAGTGATGCTTAGATGACATCATTCTGAACTACACAATGGAATTTAACAACATAAACATTGTTGAACAAGTCTAGAAAAATAGATTAGATAAGATTAGATTAGATTAGATACTTTATTTGTCCGCATCATAAAAAAATACAGAAATTTTGCTTCCATTGGCTATAATTACATAAAAAGTAAAAACTAAGTAGACAATGAAAACACTAACTTCGGGTTGAACCATGAGTTAAACTGATTTTAGTACTGTGTCTGAATTACCTCGTAGTTGTCAGACCCTGCATAAGTGAGTCTGGGAAATTGAGGATTAAGAGGGCGGCTTGGAACAAAAAAATCTTATTGAACCTATGATGTAACCTTCCATTATTTCTTGCATGCTGTGAGTGTCTGCTCCAATAATCCTGCTAGCCTGTTTGGCGATTCGCTGGAGTTTCTTACAACACACCAGAAACTTAAGATAGATTGGATTGTACTCTGATAAAAAAGTTTAAGAATATTGGTGTTTAGGCCAAATAAAAAAAAATACCAGTTGATCGTCCTGATTTTTCCAAAAAGAGGAGGATGAGGGCCTTTTTATTTTTTATTTATTATTTTTTTTCCAAGTTGGCCGCCAAGTATTTCAATTCAAACAGGCCACCAATTCTTCAGTTTGAAATCACCGCTAACTTTCTTTATATCTATTTGTTGCATGAGGTAAGTTTACATCCAAAATTAAAATATATATGTCAAGGGTGGATTAAAAATACAAACATTTTTTTTATTTTTATTTTTTTATTTATTTTTTTATTTTTATTGGAAAAATCGAAAAAAATAAAAAATAAAAAAACGGATGCGGCCTCAAAAAAGGATGCGGGCGGGGACGATCAACTGGTATTTTTTTTTACTTGGCCTTATGTTAAACGATTTCATTTTTCTTAAAAAGTAAAGCTGTTGATTAGCTCTTTTACACATTTTGGTAATATTTGTATTCCAGTTCAGTTTGCTATCAATAAATGTACCCAAATACTTGATTTTTTTTGACAACCTCCACAGATTCCCAATTAATTTCTATCGGTTAAGTTAAATCTGACGCCAGAGGCACCTTCAAATATAATGCCTCATCATTTACATAGTTGAACACACCAGAAACTTAAGATAGATTGGATTGTACTCTGATAAAAAAGTTTAAGAATATTGGTGTTTAGGCCAAATAAAAAAAAATACCAGTTGATCGTCCTGATTTTTCCAAAAAGAGGAGGATGAGGGCCTTTTTATTTTTTATTTATTATTTTTTTTCCAAGTTGGCCGCCAAGTATTTCAATTCAAACAGGCCACCAATTCTTCAGTTTGAAATCACCGCTAACTTTCTTTATATCTATTTGTTGCATGAGGTAAGTTTACATCCAAAATTAAAATATATATGTCAAGGGTGGATTAAAAATACAAACATTTTTTTTATTTTTATTTTTTTATTTATTTTTTTATTTTTATTGGAAAAATCGAAAAAAATAAAAAATAAAAAAACGGATGCGGCCTCAAAAAAGGATGCGGGCGGGGACGATCAACTGGTATTTTTTTTTACTTGGCCTTATGTTAAACGATTTCATTTTTCTTAAAAAGTAAAGCTGTTGATTAGCTCTTTTACACATTTTGGTAATATTTGTATTCCAGTTCAGTTTGCTATCAATAAATGTACCCAAATACTTGATTTTTTTTGACAACCTCCACAGATTCCCAATTAATTTCTATCGGTTAAGTTAAAGGTTTTACAAAAATTAAATACAAAGTCTTTAGTTTTGTTGACAGTCAGTATTACATAGTTTTTTTCACACCAGACAAGAAATTCATTTCCATACCCAACTTCATCATTATTAGTGATAAGCCCTGTTAGGGCTGTGCGGCACGTCAATCCGGAGGTCGTTGGTTCAAATCCCGCTCTAGTCAATTTATCCTTGTTCAACCGAAAATCATTTAAAATTTACCCAGTCAGTTTCCCTTGTGGTTTATTATTTGATGGCTGTGTATTTAGTTATATTTAGTATTTAGTATTTAGTTATACCACACACTGGCCATTCTCTAACTGGAACTTGGAAGTCACTGGTATGCAGAGAAAATAGCAGTGGTGACAGGACACAGCCTTAGGGAACACCTGTGCTATAATGTGAGTAATGTCAGAAAAAGTTTTGGCAAACATGGCCCTTTGTGACCTATATTTTAAAAAGTCACTGATCCAAAGGGCAAGATGTGGGTTAACCCTTTCAATACCATTGTCGAGTTTACTCGACAGTGCGCCGTGTAGTGCTTCCTTACCAATGTCGAGTTTACTCGACACAAAAAGCAGCGGCGTTTGAGAGCCTGTAATTATTTTGTTTGGCGCCCTCTGCTGTTGACCTTTATATAGACGGGTAGCTTGTTTATCGAGCTTCACAATGGTGTGTATTGTATAGGGGGTCGCCATTACGATATTCCGAGAAAAATTACATTGCATGCAGCAGTACTTCCAGATTTCGCGCTTCTGTTTTCCCGACAAAAAATCACCATCATGGCTGTTCGTGACCTGGAGGTTTTGGTTGAAATATTTGTCGTAAGTGACTCCGAATTGGACTCGGAAATATCTGAAGAAGAACCTAGTGAAGATTCAGATGAAACTCGTGATGTTTCGTCGCCAGGCACCTTCAATTATGACAACTATCCTGACGATATACCAGTAGCTGGACCGAGCACGGCACCCGTTCAACGCCGTGGGCTTGGGCGTGGACCCGGCGGGCCTCGACCCATTTGTGCCGATCGAGGTGACAAAGGACATAAAGATAATGTATACAAATTTGACATCATATAAAAGGTAATTTCATAAGCTACAAATTGTATGCATAAAGTTTTTCCACAAAAATATGTCTTCACACAGAAAATCAAGATTGAAAAAATGTGAACACTGCACGTTGCTTTTTTTTTTTGTGTGTGTGAAAAAATGCGGTACACAGCAGTGTGACCCCTATAAAAAATGCGGTATTGAAAGGGTTAATATTTATATTAAAAATTTTACTTGATAAGAAAATGTGGTTTTAATGGTGTTGAAAGCAGAGGAAAAATCAATGAATAAAGCACGCAAATAAGTTTTTGGTTTGTCAAGATGTAGGCAAACTTAAAAGGGTCCAACAGGTTATTAATTTCATCTAAAAGTACATCTTAATTAAAATGTTTGAAGCATTTCATCACGGTGGCTGTGAGTCTAATTGGTCTAAAGTCATTAACATCCTTTGGCATGGATTTCTTTGGGACAGGAGTGATAGTAGACCCCACATGAGTAAAGTTGTTGTCTACAGAATCCCTTGTGAATGCGGAAAAGTCTACAATATAGAAGACATATATATATGGCTACGGCCAAAAGACATTTCGAAGTCTGCTTCTAGTCCGACACTCTCATGTTACATTTAAAATGCAATATACCTGATATAGTGAGTGTAGTTGGGGTCTCTTCAAAGCGGAACCCCTTGCTGATTGACTCAACAGATACATCTCGGAGCTGCTCTGGGCTTGCTTCGAATGCTTCTTTATCTGGACTTATGACCCTCTGAAAAGCAACAAGCGATTGAAATAAAAACATGAACATTCTGATCAAATTAAACAAAAATACCAGCAAAACGGCAGTTAGTTCATCAAAATATTGTCTGACCATCACCTTGCTTTGGATGTAATGTCTATTTTGTACATGTACTGTAAAGTAAGGGGAATCACATTTGTATAATTTACCATCCCTTCAAAACCTGAACAGATTATCAACAAAATTAGTTACAGATTATCCCCTGTATACTTTCCATGATTCAGTAGTTAATAATACAAAGCATGATGTACCGTTGCCAACAGACCGCTTAAGTCTTGCGCGTATTTAAACATTTTGGGGACCACTTTGGTTTGACGTTTTAAATTTTCAGCAAAAATGTCAGAATAGCATGAAACAGATGAATGATGATTATGGTTGAAAATTAAGACGACCTGTTGAGTGAGGGGGTCAAAGGGTTAGGATGGTTGGGATGGGTAGAGAGAAATGAGCCACTCTCTACCCCCCATGAAGTATCCTGGAAATATCCCATATGGCTGAGCGTCCCAAAAAGCCTCTCCTAACCAAACTCCTACTGCTTGGCTTCTCGCACTGATCCCCATTTCAAAACCGATGGCAGAGGTGTGAAGGCGAGTATCAGGTGGGGCTCGTCAGCCATGGGAGGTAGCTCACATAGGAGAAGGAAAACTCTGAGCTCAAATCCCCAAAATCATGGCTTAAGGGCGTATGCGGATAGGAATATTCCTTCGGCCGGTAGACAATCAGTATTAAGCAATTGAAAGACATTTATGATTATTATTCTGGTTTATTCATATAAAAAACACGAGGTAGGCAGCTACAAAAGAGCAGCTGAAATGACCACGTTTACACTTTACCAAAAATAAAAATTTTTACATACCAGTTAAAAAGAGTAGGTATAAAATTACAACAAAGTTCTCACTGCACCTAATTATTATTAACAAATAAGATTTACAAAAGTTTGGCTAAAACAGGAATTGTAGATTTCATGTACCCGTATCTATCAGTTTTGCATTTAGGTATAACTAGCGTAGACGTGGAGTTATTTCTGAGTATTCTGGTAGTAGTGTTATTAAGTTTAAGAGGGGGGAGCATATTTCTAAATCTTTGGGAATGTAATAGTTTTGTGCCAAAGTTATACAGTAATGTGTCTCTCCTAGTTTCAAGGCTAGAAATACCTAGAATTTCCAAAGCATTGGATTAACTGTGATACCGATGATATCCTAACATAATGCGACAAGCACGTTTTTGTACATTTTCAATTCTATTAGCCAGTTGTTTACTTATCGAGGTATGCCAGACTTGGCTGGCATACTCTAAAACTGGTCTAATGTAGCATGTGAAGACCGAAACTAAGTCAGCAAAGGGAGCGTTATATTTTTTTAAAATACACAAGGTAAATAATTTTCTAGATGCTCTAGAGACTATATCAGCAACATGAATGTCCCATTTGAGATCACTCTGAATCGTGACTCCCAAAAGTTTCATGTGATTAATCCTGTTCAGGGATATATCATTAAGAGTGAACATGGGGTTAGGTGTAACTCGTCGTAGGAAACTGATCTTCATTACTTGACATTTAGCAGGTTTGGGGAGAACATCGTTAGCTTTGGACCATTCTGAAAGATCATCAAGATGGGATTGAAGTTGAGTATTTTCACCATATTTAACTATATCCCCGAGGGTCAGGTCGTCCACGTATTTCCAACGTCTATGGCTTCCAATGGCAGCATCGTTAACTAGGACCAAAAATAATATGGGGCCTAACTTAGTTCCTTGCGGGACGCCACAATCAATGGTTTTGATAGAGGATGTGTGATTAACGAGTTTGGTATTTTGGGTGCGATTGGAAAGAAAGCTGCAGACAGTTGGAATAATTGAACGTCTAACCCCAAGGTTGATAAGTTTCTTGATAATAATATTATGATTAACAAGATCAAAGGCTTTGGTGAAGTCAATCGCAGCAATGTAAGCATACTGGTTAGGCTTATCAAGTCCCTCATATATAGAATTTAACATATCCACTAGGTAATGAGTGGTAGAGCTGCCCTTAATGTTACCGTATTGTTTAGGATCAAGTTTTCTAGAAATATCATTAATAATGTATTTGGCAATAAAGGATTCAAAAATTCGAGCTAACACCGGTGTCAAGGAGATGGGCCTCAGTTGATCAAAAGACAAAACATGTTTAGTTTTAGGAACTGGTATGATAGTGGCAGTCTTCCACAATTCAGGGAAATTACCCTCCCTCAAGCAAAAATTGAATACACATGTAAGTGGAAGGGCTAATTCGGGAGCAAATTCTTTAATCAGTCTGATGGTTAAGTCGGAAGGATGACCAGCCTTGGAGGATTTAAGTTTTTGAAGTGCTTTCAGAACCTGCCCTTGATAAATTATTGGAGGTGGTGTTTCTGCCGGCAGGTATGCAGGAAGACTTTCAAGTGCTAAAGCTGGTAGTTGATTGCATATTTCGGCAAATTGATTGTTAATAGCTTCAACTGTTCCTCTAGGATTCAGTGTAGCTCCAGGGATAGTAACTGGTTTGGATTTAAGATGACACATCCTCTGTATATGTTTGTGCCATTTTGCTGGCTGACAGTTCCTGAGGTTGTACACAGAGTCCGCATAGAACTTACTTTTGGCTTTGATTATGAGTTGATTCACTTTGTTGCGCAACATACGCCATTCCGTTTGATCACCCCGAGTAAAAGCTTTCTGGCGGTTTCTGATAAGTCGTTTAATTTGTATAGTCATCCATGGTTTGTCCTTGAGTCGCAATATTGAACAGACTTCGGGAAAATGTTCCTCATAGGCGTCATTGATGGTAGATGAAAAATCCCTCAGCACGGCATCAGATGACTGGTTTGAAGTAATGCTGTCCCAATTACAGCCAGTCACCCATTGCCCAAATGACCGCACTGAAGAGTCTCGGTAGGGGCGCCTGTAGGTGGAAGTAGGCTTCACAGGTGGTTCAGTCACTGGATTAATGAGAATACAGCAGTGGTCACTACGTCCAATAGGTGATAGTCGTTTGGGTTCAGTAAAAAAGGTGGGATGGTTGGTAAACATCTTATCCAGTATAGCATTGTGCCGAGTGGGGAAATTGATCAACTGTTCCATATGTAAATTGTTCTCAATGGTGTTAGTTTGGAGATAATTAAAGTCTCCTAATAGAATGATTGTGGCAGTTGTATCAACTGATTGGTTATCATCCAGTTTGAAAAATGTGCTCAAGCATTTCATTTGCATAGTTAGACCCTGGCGGATAGTAAATCACTCCAGTGTAGAAATTGGATGTTGACTGATTGTGGTTAACTTTGAGCCACAAACATTCATACTCACATGAATGATTGGATAATGTTTGCACGTTGAAGCTCTCCTTGGTATAGATGGCTACACCTCCTCCTCGTCTACATGACTACAATGACTACAATTAACTACACCAGGGTTAAAGTCCCTGCTTATATCCCTGCTGATGATACCACTTCGTGAAAGTCATTACGTTGGCACCTCAAAGCCGAAAGGACGGGTGTCAACTGATCGTGGTGGATGCAGCAGGAAAAACATCTTCTCAGATGTAAGAGAACTATGAAAAAAGTTACATTAAACACCAGAACATTGAGAAATGCATGTAAACAAATTGAATTTTGTGCACTTGCCAAACAATACAAGATAGACTTTATTGGTGTACAGGAACATAGGATAATAATCAACAATGACGATAGTCAAATAGGCCTACAGTATGAGAATCTAGTGAAAGGCTTTCAACAGGTCATCGTCTCTGCTTGGAGAAACAGTGTAGGTGCAGCGTCAGGTGGCATTGCCTGCTGCTAAGTGCTACTGCCAGAAAACTCTCATATCCATCCAAGCCATCTCTCCAAGAATTATAGAAGCCACATTCAATGGAAATCCCAAAACAACCGTTATAGTAACATTCACCAACACATAATGCAGAAGAAGATGTAACTAAAGAACATTATACTCTGTTGGATAGTACCATGCACAAGAGCAATCCCAGTCCTTAACTTTGTGATCGTTTTGGGAGTCTTCAATGCAAGGATTGAAAAAGAATATGCCAAGGTTCCATATCATGACATCTCCAATAGGAATGGAGAACTTCTTCAGGATTATGCCCAAGAAAACAACCTTTTTATACCAAATAGTGGATCCAGAGCTCAGCTCGACTATGTGCTGGTAAGGAATAAATGGAAAAACAGTGTAACCAAATCTGAGGCCTACAACTCATTTGCCAGTACTTGTTCTGATCACAGGATTGTAACTGCCTGCATTAGACTGAGCCTGCGTGCCAATGGGAAAACCCCATCGCAAGACAGTAAAATTTGAATGGACGAAACTGAACGTAGATCCAGAATTACAAGACAGATACACAGTTGCAGTTAAAAATAGATTCTCACTTTTGTCTGTAGATGTCAATAGTCAAGATCTAACTGCAAGGTATTAATGTCTAATAAAAGCAAACAAAGAAGCTGCTGAGAAACTCATACCACATCAGCAAAGGAGGTACCATAAAGCACTCTGCTATGATAAAAGAGTCGAAGACGCGAGACAGCATCTGAAGGAAGTTCATTTGAAGCAAGTTGAAGTGAACAGCAAAGAAAGTAAACAAGAACTTGAGCAATGTAAGGATCAACTTGACAGGGCATATGATGCTGCAAATCAAGAATAATTTGAAAACAAGTTAAAGGACTTTGAAACAGCCACCCAAAATCAGCAACATCAAGCAACATGGCAGATCATTAATGAAGTAAGCGATAGAAAAAAATATAAGATGTAGTAGAATTAAAGGTGACACGAAAGAAGCTTGTGTTGACAGTTAGTATTCTCATTTCGAGCAGCTTTTGGGGGACTCTCCAAAAGTAACACACCAAGATGAGGAGATACCAATAGCATTCAATGAACTACCCATCAGAACTGACCCTTTTGACACTGAGGAGTAAGTATCTTAAAGCTAAGAAAACAATCAAAGAAGGGAAGAGCTTTGGGAAAGATGGAATACCACTTGAAATAATAAAACGGTGCAACCTAGATGATATAATCCTGGATTTCTGCAATGAAGCCTTGATTAATGGACAGAAACCTGAACATCATTCCAATTCCAAAAGGTGGTGATTTTGAGCAACACAGCTAACTACATGGGTATCTGCCTCAGCTCTATAATAGCTAAAACATTTAACCGCATGCTTCTCAATAGGATAAAACCACATATAAACACCAAAATAAGACCAAACCAATGTGAGTTCAGAGAGGGGAGATCAACAATCAGTCAAATTCTTGCTTTGAGAAGAATTATTGAAGGAATATAGGATAAAAATCTGACAGCTGTACTGATCTTCATAGACTTTAAAAAGCTTTTGTCATGATACACAGAGGAAAAATGTTAAAAACACTCAATTCCTATGGAATCCCTGACATCATTGTAAATGCAATTTAGCAAACCTACAATGATACTCGCACCAAAGTGACGACATAGAACTTATAACCTGACACTGTTGAACAGGCCCAAGAGTTACTTGAAAGAGTTGAAAATGCTACTCTCAGAGTTGGATTACACATAAATGCAAAGAAGACCAAGTGCAATGTGTACAACCATCAGGATAAGATAGATATAAGAGCTGAGAATGGGACTAGTCTTGAAATAGTTGAAGACTTTAAATACATACATGTATCTAGGTTCCTGGATCCAGAGTAGTACAAAGGACACAGACCAGGAAGGCATTGGCATGACAGGCTTGCAATAAATTAAATACAATCTGGAAATCTGGTCTATCAAGAGAGCTGAAGATAAGGCTTTTCCTTGCAACAATAGAAAGTGTTTTGCTGTATGGCAGCGAAACATGGACCATGACAATGAGAAGTAAAAAGTCCCTAGATGGTTGTTACACCAAGTTGAAGGTCAGCCCTTGATGTAAGTTGGAAAGATCACACCCCCGACACAGTTTTGTACGGACAACTACCTAAAATCACTACAAACATCATAAAGAGACTCAACTATGCTGGGCATTGCAAGAGAAGTACAGATCAAGTGGTGTCAGATTTGACGCTTTGGCAACCAACACATGGAAAGAGGAGCAGCGGAAGGCCAAGTAAAACATACATCAACCAGCTATGTGAAGACTCCAACCTGGTGAGGACATAGGCAAGGGCATGCTGGACAGGAACATAATTTGGAAAGCCATCATGGTGGTAGCCGCTGGAATCAATGAATGTTGAGTGAAAGTGTACTGTAGATTATATCTTAACAGTTAATTGCGGTCATATCATTTCATTTTGGCATAAAAGTACAGTTAGCTGCTATAGTCTCTGAAGAGTTCAAATTGAAGGTAAATATCAAATTTGAAGGTAAATATCAAATTTTAAAAAGTTATTTTTGTTTCAATATGAAAGCTCACTTGCAAGAGAAATATTTGTCTGAAATAAGGTCACGTTGAGGAAATTCCCTTTTGAAGATTCATTAATTGTGTTTTACCAATTCACCAATGTGTGCCATGCACTGTACACTCAGTGTTTTCCCCGAGTCCTGTGAAAATGTTGTACTTAAGTGGGATTCAAACCCTTGACTGAAACAAATTTCAAGTGATTTAATGGTCCATAAGGGGCCGATACTTTACTGCAAGTTCCTACAACTGCATAATTCCCTAGGCCATATACCGTAATTTCCTGCGGATAAGGCGCTCGGCGCGTAAGGCGCTGAACCTCAAATTATTAAAATAATATTCAAGGGTTAGCAGATAAGGCGCCCTGCCGCATAAGGCGCAACATATCTTCTACAGAACACATGCTCGCAAAGTCCCATACTGCTTGTACATCAACACATACAGGGGTCATTGTGATGGTATAGCGCAAAGGGATCGTAATTTTATAGTCACGAAGACGAGTAAAACATCACTACTATTTTTTCATTATTATTTTGTCCATGATCGTTTTATAGATTTTTTCTAAAACCATAGCTTTACAGTTTTTCGTTTAACATAACGAGCGCGCGCAGAGAAACGTTCTCCCAACGTTTCCCAATCAATTGGCTGCTAGTCTTTGTTACTCTCTTTTTTAACTCAAAAATACATGCAAGAACCAACGAACGCAAGAGGGCGCTTTCTTAATAATGCTTTCAGATTAGGAACGTACGCCCTCTCGATAATAAAACATACAAAAATGACTTGTTTTATAAAGACTTGTACCTGTCATGTGATATAGCAGTGTACTGTGTGCAGCATCGATCGTCGCTCATTCGCGACGTCATTGTTATTATTGTTGGCAGCAGTATGGCCAGTAACTTGGTTCTTCGGTAAGTTTCGTCAAAAATGTTAACAGTGTAGGTTTTATTTTAAGAAAAATGTGACATGCAGAATTACCCTGGACGAAATAAAGGAACTATTTTGCAGTATAAATGTAAGATTTCACATTGTAATCATCACAATGAACTCAATCGAAATCAGATAAGGCGCATCGGAAGATAAGACGCAGTGACTTTTTTTTACCTTCGAAAGTCAGATAAGACGCTTCTTATCCTCAGGAAATTACGGTAAAGGCCTCATGTTTACTAGCTAGGTTTTTCATGTATTATAGCATCCTCACCAGTCCACACCTATTAACTAGCATCCTCACCAGTCCACACCTATTAACTAGCATCCTCACCAGTCCACACCTATTAACTAGCATCCTCACCAGTCCACACCTATTAACTAGCAATACCACCCAAATATTTTTAAAGACTGGTACACCTGTACATATTTTCTGTAAGTGTTTCACTGTAAACTACTATCTCCTGATCTAAATTCCTTTTGAATTTTTGAAATTGGACTTTCCATTCTTGAGTTATTCAAAGTTTACATGATTAAAAACTACCATTACTGCGGACAAAGCCAATGGGAAATATGCACACAGGCAAATGGTACCCTTCTTAGGGTGCTGGGGGTAGAATTTTCAACATTTTGTCACATAAATCATTAAATTTAGTGCTGATGTATATGAAGTTTGGCACACCTATAAATATTTAGGTGTAGAAAAAGATGGCAGTGTTCATAAGTAAATCTTGCAAATAACAAGTGGGTAATTAGCATATTTAAATAGGTCGCGGGAAGACATGGGTGATTATTATTTTTTCATTTTAAATATTTTTCCCCTTTTTAAATTGTTTTATTGAATTTTATATAACTGAATTATCTTTTTCTACTGAAAATATCTCGCACTGTATTACTAATAAATATAATTGTGCAGCAGCAAATTAATTATTAAAATACATGAAACAGGTTTAGAGGCATGTTATTTTCTAAAAATTAATCATTAAGGCAAATTATTATAACATAAAAGGTTTTAAAATACCCGAAAATACACGGTTTGTGAACTGCGCTGGATTGCGCATTCTTCCGTCTTTTCTGTGGTGTTTTTTCAGCCGCATATTCAATACCACTGCGATTTGGGACTCTTTTTGGTACAGCGCTGCAAAATATTTTGGGTGCCAGCGGGCCCAAATCGACTGCGCGCAGCCGTGAACCCGGCTCACATGTGGTTCAACTTTCCACGATCGTAAATCATTTAATATCGAACACATAAGAAAGACATTTATATGAACGGAAACAGGAATTATTATTCTTTATTTCACATATTTTGTTTCTCTCTTAACAATACAAAAAAACAAAACAATTAATTTAATAAAAACAGAATGCCCGATCATGTAAAATGCCACTCGTGCGTCCGTGTGGACGGTTTGTCCACCCGTTTTAGCACTGTGAGTGGTATTGCTGTGAGTGGTATTACCGTAACCGTGATAGAGATATTTGTCCTCTATTCTGAAAGTAAAAGATGCCATCCAGGTGAAGGCTGAGCCAAGTGGGATAGAAGGGAGGGAGAAATAGCAGATACATGTTGACATTGCCCAGGCATCATGTGCCTGTATAGACCCGTCAGACAAAAATGACAACTTTTGGACACGGGTGTGGATTGCTCGCACTATTCATCTTGATATATGGTATAATGACTCGCTGGTTGGTAAGGAGATGTTGTACATGTAGTGATGAAAAGCTCTGGACAGGAGGACCTCAGTGTTTTTGTTTGAGCCAGGTACCATTTCAAGGCCCTTATGTAACTGGGCAGAAGAGTTTATCCTCAGGGAACGAAAAGCAGATTTGATCTCTAGAACAAAGATATCTGGATGAGAAGAGGAGGGTGTCTGTTTCTTTGCCCAAGAACCAGTATGGGGGAACAAGTCTGACACCTTAAGGTTCCCATCTAAAGTGTCCATCACTTGTACTGAGTGCATGTACTTCACTGTTCTGCCTAGCTGTTCCCTTAGCAAGGAGAAAGGCTGTCTTTGTCATAATATCAATGAGAAAAGCACTGGCCAGGGGCTCAAAGGGGAGAAAAGCCAATGTCCGTAAACACCTTACCCAAGTCCCACAACAAGTCTATGTTGTAGCAAACGTTCTACAACAATTCCTTTCATCAGTTAGCATGGTTATGCCACAGCTTCATTACTGGATAAAGATGACCAATCTGAGAATTCCTGAGGACCACTGCAACTGCTGATAGTCCCTAATAATAGCCACAGAAAAAATTAGCTGAAAATAGATGGACAAGAAAATGTCACACCTCTTTCAAAGATGCTGTGCTGGATCTAGATATTGCTCTCTGCACCACCTGTGATGTAGTCGACTGTTGTATATATGGCATGTGGACTTCAAAAGTCTTTTTGATACGAAAAAACACTTGATAACAGACAGCAGGTCAGATGAAGATTCTCTGGTGTCGGGTGGGAGAAACCTTACTGGCGCTGCACTAGGAGATCTGCTTTCCTTGGTAACAGAAATGGTGGATGAATGAGGAGGCAGATCAACCTCTGGCACCATGGCTGACATGGCCAGAATTGGGCAATCAGGATAGTCTTGCGAAGTTCCACCTTCAGCTTTGATATCACTGTCGGAGGAAGACAAAGCTGGGGAAATGTGTATGAGAAAATTTTCTTCGATCTATTGAGAGGGCGTCTGTTGACCAAGCCCGTGGATGGGATGTGTAGCTGCAGTAAACATGGTGATTCATTGATGGGGCAAACATTTAATGTGGGGGCCCAATCCGGTCCAACGTGCAGGGTGACTCAATCCTGAGTCTTGTGGGCTTACAAGTCTATTGGGTGGCCAAAGATTGAAAACCAACAACCACTCCCTGTATTCTTTTTTGGAGTTGTCAAACAGAAACCTTGGTTGCTTGCCTGCTTTTGCAGCAGGGAACAGATCCCCACATCCAGAGCTTGGCTAAATCTGAAGGTACTAGAGTGGAATGAAGGAGTATGTCAGACAGGAGTTGCTTGTAAACTACCACAAGCACCCATAGGTTGAAGTAAAAAGGCCCAAGACCCTGTGAAGAACTTTAGGCATCCCTGATGGGCAAAAGACCAGAAGCCAGCACAGACAAACGTTGTGTCATTTTCACCAAAAATCCCTTCTATCTAGTTCAGGGAGGCAAACAAATTTGCAAGCAAAGTAAACATCGTGTGCTCCGAAAATAAGTCATAATTATGGAGATCCCCTAAACGGAGTAGTGACAATCCATGTGATATAGACAGCACTAGGAAAGTTAGGAGCTAGCCTAATTCCTGCTAAACAAAGGTGAGAAATGTTTATTTCCATCAATCTCTATTCTTCAAATATTTTTGGGGTTGTGCATCTTTGTTCGTTGGGGAAAAAACACAATACCTGCGCCTATAATGCACCATTTAGAATTCTTACTATTTACCCTTCCGGAAGAACACAACGCACACGCTGGTCACCTAATTATAGTCAGCACCCCTTGCGCCTCATAGTAAAAGCGTCCTCGTCACAAGGCTGAAAACTGGACATCACATCCTGAGCTAATTCTACTACCACCACCATCTACCAATCATCACCTATCGATCATCTAGCTACTACCTACTGCATGTATTGCATCTACTGCTTCGTCACAGATAATGTACCCACTCTACCAACAACTACAACTGATGGCTCCCACCGATTGTTGTCGAAACAACTAATCAGAAAGCTTTACCACGAGAACAACCGTAGTGTCTTGTGCTTACAAGAGACCCACACAGGCCATCAACAATACCAACCCAGAATCCCTGGAATGAAGCTTATTGTTGTGAGGCCATATGAGAGATGTGGCAGTGCTATCTTTAACAAAAGATACATTATCGTCTACCAGACCTCACCAACAGAAAGGGACAATATAGAGATCCTCTCTGTGAACTTGGGGAAACTAACTGTGACATATGTCTACAAACCCCCCTGGCTCCAAATTCCTATTTTAAGAACCTGACATTTTCAACTACCAACATATCCACATTATAATTGGAGTCAACAGTCACAGTACCTCCTGGGGCTACAGTGAAACTAATGAAAATGGCAACCTGGTAGAGGGAGGGGCAGAGGCTCATCATCTTAATCTTATTTATGATGCTAAACTCCCTCCCTCGATTCTTCAATAGCTGCTGATGAAAAAGAGGCTATTTACCCTGGCGTAATCTTCAAAAGTGATCGAATAACGAACTTAAGCAAGAAACAAGTCATAGCGCCAATACCTCACTCACAACCCAGATCAATCCTGATTGCCATTACTGCTGTAGTAGTACCCCAGAGAATTCCTTTTAGACGCTGTTTCAACTTTCGGAAAGCCGATTGGGAGCAGTTTCCATGCGATCTGGATGAAGCCTATAGCTGACCTTGACGGCCTTTCCCATCCAACTATGACCAGTTCATCAAAACAGTGCAAGGTATTTCAAAGAAACAAATCCCACTTGGTTGTACTACATTCCCAAAATTTCAGCTGTATGAGGATGCTCATGGCAGCCATTTCAGAAGCGCGAAGAAGATCTTGGCAAGAACTCATCGAGATCGTGGACATGTCACACAACAGTTAAAAAAGCATAGTCAACCATCAAGGAAATCAACAATGACTCCAAGAAGATAAAAGTACACTCTAACATCACAGCAAACCAGGCTGCTCACTAGCTCTTGATGAAATAACCAATGGCATCAGGGTGACAGAGAGTCTATCTGGAACTTCACCAACAATGAACTCCAGACAACAACCGACTGCCTCAAGAACAGCAAGGCTTCTGGCCTTGATGACATCCGAACAGAACAGATCAAGCATTTGGACAAAACAAAAAATGCTGGCTTCTCTAGCTGCTGTTCAACAACTGCATATCCATGTCTCAGATACCAGCAGGCTGGCGTCCGACTCGGGAAATAATGCAGCAGCCAAGTACTCAACATGACACACTACATCGAGGATGGCTTTGAGAGGGATCAACCAACTGGTGTTGTCTTTGTGGACCTACAGTGATGATTAAAGGTAGTTATCCAAAATAAATGCGAGCAAAACGAGCGAGAACGAGCGAGAACGAGTTTCAACGAGCGAGAACGAGGTACCCGTAATTACCCTCAAACACCCGGTCCCGCACGCAATCGCACGCAATTGCACACAATCGCTCGGTATCGCTCGATAATGAAATGCCAAACGAACGAGCACTTTCGAGGGGTCACTGACCCATGAACGATGGTCGTCTTTTCCCAACTGAAGATCTTTAACCCAAGTAAAAACTCAAATGGAAGTTAGCAAAAGATAGAAGATGACTCACACGCATAACGATCGTAAGAATAAACAATGTGCTGGAGGTTTCATAGATCCTGTTTCATTTCGTACAATTATTTAAGTCTTTGGGAAAGACGTGTGTTAAAACATCAAAGGGTCATAGTCTTGTCCGGCAAAAGATGCAATCGAATCTATATTTGGAAAGAAATCAGCTGTTTTAACTGGCTACGGTGTAAAGTTACATTAAACACTGTATTCAGTGGCGGCATCACACACAGTCACACAGCTAGAAAGCATGGCCCTGAAAACGTAATAACCAATGACGTCCTTAGTTGAATGGAACTTGTGATTTAATTGGCTAACCACTAGTTGCGTGAAGTTCTCCCACTGCAGCGGCACCACACAGAAAAACGTGGCGGGGGGGGGGGGGGGGGGGGGAAGTACTTGTATCATTGCAGATGTCAAGCATTCTCTGCAAGGCAGCAGTGTATTTTCTGGCAATGTTTTAATTTTTGCGTGTAGTTTTCTTCTAACTACATGTATGATGAATTTACTTGACTTAAATGGGCAAAGGCTTCCATAAAAGTTAGTGTAATATAAAAGTTAATGCAATTACATGTAGTTCGTCTTGTATCTTGATTTTTTTTAAAAACCTTTGTTATCTTTTGCGTACGTGTTGTTTTATTCGTAGTGTAATTATATGTTATTTAGTTTACAAGTAAACAAGACAGTTTTAACGATAAGAGATCAAGAAACAAAAATGAATTTTTGGAAATACTTTTATGTAGGATTAAATGATTTATTTATAATATAACATTTAGTTTTACACACGACACAATCTTCAACCCTTGTTTTGTTTATTGTCACTTTAGTTTTAAGTCTTATAGGAACAACTCAAGTGCCAGTAAAGGAGAGCCATAAGTTATGGTTAATTTAAACGCAAAGAAGTTTAAAATCATTGCCCATAACCGAAAACGCAACCCAGCATCAAACTTTTCGGGCTTCGATGAGTCTTAATGAGCTTTCACCAATTGTAAATAAGTAGTATAAATTCAACTTAAGATTGGTCAATAAGTAGTTTTGAATGAATGAAATCTCGGTTAACTTATTCAACAAATAATCAAAGAACAATTATTTTAATACAAGCAAAAATAAAGACAATTGTAAGCTGTTAAAAAAATGCAGTTAAAAATCAACCACCCCAAAAAGATCGTAGCTATTAAGCGCATTATCCATACTGAAATAAACAATTAAATTAACTAAACAAAGCTTTCTCAAAATAATCTGTTTTTTCATTTTTTGCGAAAACGCAACCCAGCATCAAACTTTTCGGGCTTTGATGAGTCTTAATGAGCTTTCACCAATTGTAAATAAGTAGTATAAAGTCAACTCAAGATTGGCCAAAGAGTAGTTTTGAATGAACGAAATCTCTTTTTTGACAAAAAATAATCAAAGAACAATTATTTTAAAACAAGCAAAAATAAAGACAATTTTAAGCTGTTAAAAAATGCAGTTAAAAATGAACCACCCCCAAAAAGATCGTAGCTATTAAGCACATTATCCATACTGAAATAAACAATTAAATTAACTAAACAAAGCTTTCTCAAAATAATATATTCCATTTTATCATTCCGTGATAAAATGTTTTATGCACTGGAATGCACTTCTGGGTTTTGCGCCCTCTGTTGTCTCTCACATGCATGGTTGTTACGTAACCATAAAATTGCTTCCCTTGGGACGCAAAGTATCCCGAAGGTTTGCAAGGATTGGCCGGTCGGGACCAATCAGGACCGATCATAACAATAACAACAAGGCGAGCGGACTCTGAAAGAAATTTGGATCACTTCTGTGGATCACAGCTTTCAGTTGAACCGGATCATTCAATTTTATCGAAAATTGTTTACGTAAATAAATTTGGTTTATCCTAAGCTTCAGTTCACACTGGACTGTTAATTGTCTTTTCCTGCTACAATCAAGCTTCATTATTTACAACCTGCACCCGTCCGTCCTATTTGACGATCTTTGATTCATTGGCGTCGGTGGAGTTTTGGGAAGTCATGCCAAAATGGCGGCCGAATCGTCGATCCCCTCGACTAGTGGACTTGTACCGGTAGTGGCAGCCGGTCGGGGTCGTGACAGCACCAGTAGAGGCCAGGGTCGTCGGCCTGCACGGCGTTGAGGCGCTCCGGTCGACATGCCAGTTGACTATGTAAATATGGCCCCCCACCGTACGGTAGAATCGCCAACCAACAACGTGGCAGACGTCAGGGACGCTGGGACTCCAGGACCATCGGCTGAAATGGGTGAGTCTGGCAGTATCATCAATATGTTTCAACCTGTTCCTGTCAGAACAACCGGACCAATCGGTGGTCATATTGCTGCAGAGTCAGTTGGTTTAGGTGCTCATATACTGTAATTTCTTGCGTATAAGACGCGGGGCGTACAAGGCGCAGGGCCGTGAAATTACCCAAAAAAATTCAAGCGTCAACAGACAAGGCGCACCGCCGCACAAGGCGCATGATCTTACATGCACCTTTGACTGCGGAGCAGAGGGCCGGTCTCCTCGGAGGACCCAGGGGCGCAAAACGGAGATGAGAACTTGGGTATGCCAAACAAAACCAACGGCTCTTTTCAGAGCCACCACTATTTCAAAAAAGAGATTTGACCATGGTTGTTTGTTTGTTTCTTTAAAGTTTTTCACAATCAACATGTTCTTTTATTTCTTGTCTTTGGCACTAAACCTGTTCCACTCAAACCTTTAAGATCGATGTCCATTTGCTTGCTCTGTTTATTCCACACCCCCCTCCCTCGTCAGTCCACCCTTGTTTCATTTTGATGATTTTTCCTTTATAAAAAGCTTCCCAGCTTCATAATAAACCATAATCTGGAAGATCACCATAATGCAAACATGTTTCTCAAAAATTCAAAAGCATATCCTTCACTTAGATTTGCAATCGAGCGTTGATTCTCCCAACCTTCCATCAACCACCATAATCCCATTTCAAAAGACATTAACCCCCTTCCTTCCCCGTTCCTTCATCCAAGTTCCTGCAAACCCGCCCTTTGTGGGGGGGGGGGGGGGGGGGGGGGGGTGGGGGGGGAATTATTTCCCCCCCCCCTCCTTTCCCTCTCTAATTCCCTTCAAAACCCAAAGCCCCCCTTTTTCCAAAACAAACCCCCACCCCTTTGCTTTCAACTTCCAAACCAATCTCCTGTCCAATCGACTCATTAAACCGTTTGCATAATATAACGACCTGACCCTGTGACTTTATTCACACAACCTTCGGACATCAACCCCAGGTTATGTCATTACACATGCGCATGCGCATGACATAATGTTGGTGGATGATTTCGCGGAGCATGGTATTTAAACGAATGCAAACCACAATTTGCTCGCTGTAACTCTATCGTCCTTTATGCAAAAACATCATAATAAAACAACGAAGGACCCTATTGTTGCAACTATGTCAAGAAGATTTAACAGAGGCAAAAAAAACTTGAAATGTAAAATGGCAAAAGAGAAATCCTCTCTCTCTCGTAAAATAACCAAACAAAAAAAGAAAAACGAGAGTTTGGTCTTTCTTAAACAAAAAGCCAACAAAAGTCAACAATTTGTCAAAAATCTTTCTGACTATAAACTGTCTTTGACTGAAACGATTGCTCTAGGAAGAGGTTTACACTTCATTCCCACACCCAAAAAACCAAAAAAAACAGCTATCCTACGCCATTCAAAACTGCTCTTCAGAAAAATGAGACTTCGCGTTTTAATGGCAGGGAAAGCAAATCTGGGTCAACTTCATCCATTTCGGATGCCATCAAAATGGACACCCCCTGCTACCTTCAATACAAACTTAGAAAATTACATTGAAGGTACACTGGAGGAACTGTCCAAAATCAAAATCAAAAATGTGGCATCCAATATCACCAAAGCAGAACGCATCGCTCTCACAGGCCTCAAGAAAAACCAGAACATTGTCATAAAACAATTTGACAAAGGCCGTGGGGTATGTGTTATGAACAGATCAGACTACCTACAGGAAGGTTTGAGGCAATTATCTGGGCCGCACTATGAGGTTGTGGATAGGGATTTAACAGGTGATGTCACCGCTATGGTCTATCGGGCCGTACGCGATCTATACGTGGACAATGTTATAAACAAAGAGATGTTTGAGTTCCTTAATCCTCACAATCATGAGATCAAAACACCATGCCTTTACCTATTACCGAAGATCCACAAAAACCCACCGGGTGGAACACGGTTTGTGGGAAGGCCGATTATCAGTGGTTGTGGGGCTCCAACTCAACAAATCTCAAAATATATGGATTTTTTCCTGCTCCCTATCGTCAAGCAACAAAGCACATATACAAGAGACTCCTCACAGGTTCTCAAAAGACTAAATAATTTGACGATGGGACAAGATAATCTCCTTATCGCACTGGACATTGTTTCAATGTACACAAACTGCCCACAGAAAGAGGCAATAGACTCAGTTTGTGATGCTTTGGAACAAGCAAAATCAGAACTCTACACCATACCAAAACCTACAAAAAAACACACGCAATGTCTTTTAGAACTGATCTTGGGCGCAAACGTCTTCGAATTCAATAACAAGTTCTACAGACAAAAAATTGGCGTGGCAATGGGTAGTGTATGCAGTCCTGAAATATGTGACATCACCCTATTCAAATACGAAAAAGAAATTATACTCCCTAACAACCCAGAGATAGTGGCTTACATGAGATACAGAGACGATGTTTTAATAATTTACAATGGCAACAAGAATGAAGCGCTGGATTTCATTAAGATGTTAAACAATCTGCACCCAACATTGAAGTTCACTTCAGAGATCTCCGACAACCAAATCACCTTTCTTGACCTCATAATTTACAAAGGCGAACGTTTTCAGAAAGAGGGGAAGCTTGATACTCGAATAGCAACGAATAGTGGCAGTGCATCAGTAGCTGGGTCTATAAACGTGTACCCAATTCAAATCGTACCCAGGTTACCTCGTACCCAAGTCAAATCGGTTGTAACTACCTAGTTGTCTAAAACCCCTTAACTGATTAGCGCAAAATTTAAAATTTTTGACTGCCATAGTTAAAAATAATTATATTTAATAACTTCATGGTCACATGGTTTGGGCATGGTACTGATTTAAGTTATGCTGCCATGTCTGTACCATCGCAGACTATAGTTTTGGCAAATGTTTTAATTTTTCTTACAAATATATTTCCTATTTCTTCCTTTACAGTTCTTTGTGCTTCTCTCTCTGAGGAATGTGACTAAATCATCACCACCATCAACAGAAGCCCAGCAATGGAGCATGGTGGCATTTCTCACAAGACCAGCATTGGGTTTGGGCTACTTGCCTAAGATAAACATTCCAAAAAGAGATTAATCCTGTGGTGTTGCAACTTCCACAACTTACTGTCCTCTTCAATCACCATTATAATAAAACTAGTTTTTCCTAAGTTTAAAACGTAAATAAAACTGCAGTACAATTGCCCTTATATTATAGTAAAATGAGATTGAAAACACATTATAGTAAAATGAGATTGAAAACAGTTTTTTAACTTATTTGTTTCATAGTATTACTACAAAATTATTTTGCATAGTAAAACTATGGCAAATCGGCCAAAACACTAAATTCCTGCATGGGACCCCATGGGATCCTCCATGGGACCCCATGGGATCCTCCATGGGATCCCCATGGGATCCCCATGGGATCCTTCATGGGATCCTTCATGGGATCCCCATGGATCCTCCATGGGATCCCCATGGGATCCCCATGGGATCCCCATGGGATCCCCATGGGATCCCCATGGGGGGATCCCCATGGGGGGATCCCCATGGGGGGATCCCCATGGGATCCCCATGGGATCCCCATGGGATCCCCATGGGATCCCCATGGGGCCGGCTGCAGCGCGCCATTCACCATGCAGAGGATATAAAAAGCTTCCTTTTCACCAATTTCCCCACAGAGGCAAGGGTCGCGGGCAACCACAAACCAGGCTTTATGTTAACGTTGCTATATGGGGAGATTGCGGCCGGCTACGGCTCGCCGCAAACAGGCAGTGTATGAGGTGTACTTTATTCTATACCTCAAAGATCTTCCGATAGGCCAATGGGAAAAGTTGATGTTCTGGTATAAGCTTCCTTTACACACAAACTATTTTTCGCCTGCACTTAATATGATCAAATGAGTAGCCAACGAGCCACGCCCGACTTCCAAACCGCAGCATTGGAATTGCGATCGTTCATTTCAGTATACAAGCGTTAAAACACGATGCACATAACCACATGGTTCTGACTGCTGAGTATCCACAGCACGTGCATCGGCCCGGGCCCCACAACGTTCGGTCGTCCATGCATAGCGCATCCACAACAGCAGGGTCCAAAGTCCAAGCTAACCAACATTCCGCACGCTGTTATTGGCTGTTGATGGCCGTTGTAATTACCATTTTCATAAGAGAGCTTGGCTAGTCTCAAATGCAGTATACGTTCACAAGCCGAGCAGATTGGTACAATAAACAGCCTTGGATAAGGCCAGAGCCGTATATTGGGAGAGTTGCGACATAGAGGGACCAGTTTTTTTGGTCACGTGGTTGCTGGACGCCATTTTCGGTCCAAAAACACAGCTGGCTAGAACAACAAAACGTGCACACACACACGGCGGACGGTCCGTGTACATGTCAAAAACAGGACCAAAGATTCGCACTCGCAGGCAAAAATGACGGATGTAGTGCTCGGGGTTGCACGAAAAGGGCCGGAAATGGCTTGAAATTTTATCGATTTCCACGAGAAAAAGTGAGGAGAATAGTTTGGGAAGTTAAGGTGAAGCGGAGCAACTGGCATCCAAACCCAAATCCATGCCTTTGTGAGGTAAGATTAGATAGAGCCTGACTTTTTAGATCCAGTAAAGTAAAATAGTACTTTGGGGCGCTGTACTCCTTCCTTTTATAATAAAACATTACATCTAATCTGCGTTCGTCAAAACATTTTTTTTAAAAGGAGTACAGCACCCCAGTTACTGTTGCTTGGTCTAGGCCTGGCATTACAGCACCCCAGTTACTGTTGCTTGGTCTAGGCCTGGCATTACAGCACCCCAGTTACTGTTGCTTGGTCTAGGCCTGGCATTACAGCACCCCAGTTACTGTTGCTTGGTCTAGGCCTGGCATATATATAATAGTATTACTAACCCTATTTACTATTAGTATTATAGTACGTCGTTAGAAACAAACAATCCATTCCATCGGCAAAATTAGTTAGTCCATGGAATGGATGGTCGATCCTGTCGAATTTCCATCATTCAGATTAACCTTTGTCCCCGATGGTTATAAATTATAAATTATAAATAGTGATTAATGAATAAATGGTTAACGATTAAATTATAAATAGTGATTAATGAATAAATGGTTAACGATAGCTTCTGACAGTGCTAGAATTTGACTGAGCTGAGGGGAACATCGACAAGACCGCGTGCAGGGCCTGTTTTATTGGACTAGAAACATTTTAAAAATAACATACCAGACTCAAAATGAGAAAAAAATACAGTTTAAATTTAATGTACATGAACGATTGTAGCATCCCATAATTTGGGTAAATCAGAGCATGCCCTAAAGTAAAATCATTAAGCATTCATAATCATTCTTTGGGTTAACAAGGCAGAGTTTCAGATTGTTTATTTATATATTTTTTAATTTTTTTTTTTTGGGGGGGGGAGGGAGGTGGTGTTGAAAATTATCCATACTCAACCATTCTGTCTTGAGGTGGTAAACTTGGATTATCTTTTTGAGTATTTGGAAAAGATAAAACATGTACTCAGAATCTACTGTTGAAACATATTATTCCACAAAATTAACTATGTGGTTGCATTTTTGTTCAACTTTTTTACATGTACAAATTCAAATTGTTCTGTTGTTACTCACTGTTTTGTAACTAATACAAAGCGCTTCAGATTGACACACAGTTCTCTTGGTGTAGCAGCAATTTTCTTGTACTACTACCATGAGAGCGGATGTGAGTGGTTTGATTCCACTGGTGCTTTAGTTCAGGATTTGTGAGATACAAATTGGCAGCGTGGTGAACATGTAAAGAAAAGAAAATGGTGCATGACGACTGATGAAGAGTTAAGTTTTGAGTTAGGTGACTTATGTTCTACTTTCAAGATCTGTTTTTGTTCTTTCTAAATAAAGTTTGCATGTATTTCCCTTTGTTATTAACATTTTGCAGTTTTGTTGACAAAAAAATTTGGCTGTTTTTGATTTCCACACCTTGAAGCTACTGGTAAGTTATTTCAGTAATTTTGTAAATTGGACCACTTCTAAATTGTATATTTGTTGTGTGCAGATTGTACTTGTTTACAGAATCTAGCAATACAATTTCAAACAAATTTCCTCTAACAATTTACCTGAATGTATTTTACCAATACAAAAGCAGCTACAGATTGGTTTGAAACCTAAGACATGACAACTTTTCTTGATACTCACTTACTAGATCTTTTTTTTCTTCTCAGACAAAGTGTTTCATCTTCTACTTCAGGCTGAATTCATCTTCAGAGGTTACAATGATGAAGTCCTTATGAATTTGAAGAAGACCAAGAGGGTTCTCCTTGACAAAGGTGAACAACAAACCACAGCAATTCAACATTAGGACTGCCATGGAGTGAAGAGAGCACTTCTCACTAGTTATATTAATGTTCGACTTCATATAAAATCTGAAAAGAAACCTGAGTAACCAAAGTTTGCCACTCCAAGAAGTGAGTTGGTTTTTGTACTGACTGCAGGCTGCATGTGTAAAGGATGTGTACATGTACATGTAGGTTATTTGTGATTTTTTTAAATCAAATTTCACATTTTGCTTTTTTAATAATAAGTCTTTTTAAAACAACATGACAGTCATAACAGTGTACACATGTTTATGTGTACTGTTGTGTTATTTGTTTTGGTTAAATAAAAATAATGATGATAATTATTGTTATTATTAATAATACAATTATTTTATTCAACCCAATTAAATAACACAACAGTACAATGAACACAAAGTTAGTAGACTGTAAACACTGAAATACCATAAGACATTAATAACAATAATCTGCTTAAAACCAGATAAAGGGGAATCTTATGGGTCAGGGGTTTTGTGGGTCAGGGGTAGTTGCGATAATTGTAAGGTTCCTAATTCCTCCTGATGGTCGAAACATGAAGTTTACGATGAATCATGTGTGAAGATTTCCTTTAGTTTCAAACATTAAATGTTAACAAAATTTGAACAGATGGTTTGACGTAACCCTCTGGTCTAGCCACGACCATTGGGAGGGTTGAATGTTTAATTATATGGTTATCACAACTAGGTCAGGGGCAGCAAAATTAAAATGAACTACATGTACTACACTGGTAGTATCACAATAATTAGTAAGCAGGTATGCAGCCCCCTTTATTACTATTATTGTCATTTTAATTTATTCAGTCAATGACATACTTAATAAATTTGATCAAGCTAAGACAAGGTAATAGTCGTCCAAAGTTTTCAACATTTCCACCACCATACAAAGAGACTGCATACGACTATTTGATTAAATAATGTGCATCAATTTTTCTGAAGAAACATTTTGAAAACCTTGGACTGTCCCTGAGACTAAGACACAGACTGTATTTAGAGCCTAGCTAGAGTAGAGAGGTTATGTTTTAAAATGCATTTTGGCTTTCGTTAGTTTTTCCTACCTCCATGTTCTAACTTATTGAGGAGAATACCCATGGAAGTCCCAGCAAACCGAAATAATGTTCGAGCCACATGAATTGTTAATCCTGCATTTCGAGTAAAACATACAGACACTATTGCCCTGCTACATTGTTTTTATCAATATCATTTTGTCCTGTACATTTAATGTAAATAAAACTTGTAAAATATAAAATTTCCCTGTACATAAGCGTTTATTATAATAAATACGATAAGCATGAACAATGCGTCGGTTATTAAAAATTCATGAGTTAAAGAAATGACATGGTCTAGATTCATTAGTCAATGTTATTGTTTCTCATGTGTTGCACCAGACCGGAGGTAACTCTTTACACAGTATCAAAACAAAACTTTTCACATGCATACAACTTAAAGCACAAGATTCTTAGGTACATGTGTAGAAGGTTGAACGATTTTATTTCTCTACCTCTGAACATTTTTTCCCCACTGATCTGAGGGCGCTAGCTCGCCGCTAAACTAGGTCCGTCGCATGTACGTCCACACGTCCGTCCTGGTGGACGCGTGAAGTTAGTCTGGTCCACGCGTTTCGTTTTGGATACAAAATGGCTTCTAATCGCAAGTTGTCGCAACTCTCCCAATATACGGCTCTGGATAAGGCTATTCAAACATCGACAACTTTTGCCGATAGAGGGCGATGCGGGGCAAAGTTCATGGATTTTTTTGTCAATTTACATTGTTGACCGTTCGTTGAATCTCAATGATTTTATTGCAAATAAAGTTCTAAACAACCGATCCTCAAATCACGAAAACGGTTGTTGATGGAAAAAGTATTATTTAGGTCAGAAATCAGGGGATAAGATTGTCCAAAAATGCACAACAAAATTAAAATGTTTTTTTTACAACGCATATCCAGCTTTCTTAAACCCCACACTGTGCGGCATTTCCTTTGTGTATGTTTTTGGCGCGGCGCACAAAGCAAAATGTATAACAAATTGTAGGTTTGAATTAGTTTTACAATAAGGTTGTTCGGACCGAAATGGATGTCAATCATTCTCCTTTTATAGTGTTGGGGCCCGGGGGTTAATAACATTATTTATAAATGAAGTGAATCATGCTTCTTCTTTTTTGTAAAAACATAATTGTAGATCCTTTTCATAGCCCTATAATAATAATAAAAGTACTAAAAGAAACAGTTTCACATTCATAACACCGTGATTATAGTCCGTAATCTGGAATCTTGCAGTACTATATTGCGTCGGAAGATTGCCAGTACATTTTACAGAGGGCCTACATGTAGGCCTAATGTATTCCAACAAAATCTGAAGGGACAAGAATGGTGTGTTTCATTGAGATTCAGTCCACTGTTATCAGTTAACAATCTCGGCCGGCTGCAGCGCGCCGCACTTCTTCTCCGTCCATTGTTACCAGCTGATAGGACACACAAAAGGCAAAATTTAATGAGTTGCTAACCCCCTCGGCGGCGCCGCAGTTGAAATCTCCTCAGAAGGAAAGGACGGTGGCGCCGCACAGAGCCGCAGCGTGCCGCGGCCCGTCGATAAATATATTTTTGACGCTGTCCCAAAGACAACCAACTAAAGGCAAATCCTACCAAGGCCCAGGTAAGCCTGTTCCACCTATTGAATTGTGCACTGGGAGGAAACTGTCACTGATTTGGAAAGCGTCTACCTGGAAAACTGCAACTTCCCCTATACATCCACGTCACCCTGGACCGGATGCTCTCGTACAAGCAGCAAATTGACAAGGTGAAACGTAAAGTGAGAACCAGAAACAACCTCCTTCGGAAACTGGTTAACTCCTCATTGGTGCAAATGCATCCACACTCCGGACAACTGCTCTCGTACTTTGTTATACTCTGCTGCAGAGTATGCCTGCCCTGTGTGGTAAAGATCCCCTCACACAAATAACGTATGACCTTGCCCTGAACGACAGTTGCAGATCCATCACTGGAAATGGGGATATACTGACAATGTTGACACCAATTGTGATTGTGGCACATCACCCCAATATATGCCACACCTTTTACGATGCCCAGCCCTTGAGGAGCAGTGCTGCCTTGAAGACCTGACGGCAGCAAACGAGAAGGCTGTGCCCAATCCTAGCCACATATTTGAAGAGTAGATGATGGACTGAAAGGAAGGGGGCAAAGAAGGATTTTGCACCATGTGTCTGGAGACCTTCAAAGACTGGTTGCCGACCACTCAACTGTGCTTGGGCAGTGAAAAACTGGGCTAAAGCGGTATTATGTCTTTATCCACAAATTTGTTTTAGATAGACTTACAGCTGACGTTGTTGAACGCCTGGAACAACTTTGGATTTTCAATAATGTTTTGCTTGCAGCCAGACGGAAAAAAGAGGTTGACTATCTTAAGATGGTGGCTGTGCCGTGGGTCGATGTGGGTAAAACCACATAGGGCACTATTAAACTCTAAGCAGACTGAAACTAGTGGTTACGTGTAAAACTAAACAATTGTTCACTGTGAAATTAACTTTCTGTGAATACTTAAAAATGTAATACCTCAAGTGATACTTGTGAAGTGTCTTTGGGTTGTCTCGTGTTTAGGTAGTGTGTACTCCATGTATCTCTTCTAAATGCAATCTTCATAGGTGTCTTATACGGCACAGCTCTGCTCTTCCATAAAGCCATCAGAGTAACATTCTTTCTCATACCTTCAAAAAACAATGCACACAAAATGTGAATAGGGCACTCAAGTACTCATCTCGGTTTGTAGCAGACCTTCTCTTTAACATAAATCTACTCCAAAAAGTAGCCAAAAACTGCTAGACTACAAAGCATGCCCCGTGACAGGAAAGCTAGTTTGAATGAATCCTGTCATAAGCAGCAGGTATTGGGATAAAGAAGATTATTTTGGTTCGACATGGTTATACCAATTTACAGTTATGCTAATTACAAAATTTAAACTGGTCTCTCTTCCCCGCAGTGTTTTACAAATGTAGCTTATTTGAAATGTGGGAGTGCAAATTGAAAAATAGGGAGTGCAACTTTTTTCACCGAAAAACCACACAGAGCGTGCAAACTCTTTCAAATTACCTTGAAAATGTAACTTTGTTTATCAATTGTTTTAAGGCCCAGTAGGAAACTCTATTTACTGATTGTATACTCAGCCCCTGGTGAGATTCGAACTGGGGTCCCACAAGTGGAAGGCGAGGCAAGATACCACTACACCAACCTGACTGCCCCACTTATATTAATTGTGACAAGAAACATATTTTTTTCTCACGACCAGAGCGGACTTTTTTGTAATAATAAGGTTATGACTCGCCCGCTGCTGTTTTGAATCGCATATGGCGACCGCTTAATTTTGTAAAAACAGAATGGGAGAAGTTACAATGTAGAGTCAACCTTTACCTTCGAGACGAAACCTGTTACGGTAACTTTCATTTCTTTTATGTAATTTTCCCTCTTTGTTTCATTCGTTGAAATGAAACACAGGGATGTGATAGGCTGTAAAAAAAAAAAAAAACTTGGAGCGCAAAGCGCGAAAGCTTGCGAACTCGAACACTTGCGAGCACGAAGCTGACTTATAAGATTTATCTTTGGTTTTGCAAGCCCTACTTTGCAATCTGGGGTGGTATATATGGTTTTATCTTCATTTTTTTATGAATTTGATCTTAAGTTAAAAAAATAATAATTTAAATGTTGTATATATATATATTATTTTTTTTTTTTGGAGGGGGGCAAAAAAACCTGATTTTCCTTTTTGGGGGGGGAAAAACAATAAAAAGGAATTCCGGTTAAAAATGGAGAAATCACATCCCTGAAAACAGCTTAAAAGTGTACAGATCCCACACGGCTAAGCACCCATTCAATCGTCAATAGGGCATTCAGCTCCAGAAAGCAGGTTCATGACTAAAAATCTCACACAAGTAGTAGCATACATGTAGCAGTTTACAGAAAAGACAAATATACAGTGCTTATCATAAATTGGTGTAAGCGTTCAAACAAAAAATAATATTTACACATCCACACTTCACAAATGTTTCAAACAAATGTTTTATCTTCATGATTTCTAATCACAAAAATCTAATATTAAGCCAGCTCATCAAAATGTTTCATCATATTCAAGTTCTTATCACCAGACAGGTGATTCGGTTAATTTTGTTATATTTTCATGTATAATAAACTTATCATGTCGATGCCCAAAGGGTCATATTTTATTTCATCTGGGATAATTTTATCTATACACTTTTTCCCAGTGAAGTGATGCTGTAAAATCATATTTCCTTCTATAGAGTATGATTAATAGTTCAAAAGAAACATGATCTTTCATAAATTTATTGTCTGAATGCTGAGTTCGTTACTCATCATGTTCCTACATTTTAAATCCCACCCCCCCCCCCCACAGAAGTGTGGTGGGGGTCTACGAATGAATACTTACCTGTAGAGCACACTACTATTTGCATATTTCCCCATACCGGCAGGATATTTTGCTAAGAGTTTACATTATATAGCGCCCTCCATCGCCCTACCCATAGTGCCCCGCGGCGAGTAGCCTCGTGACTCCTCCTTTTCTCGTGCATTACTAACTTAACCGGCAGTCATCGAGAAGTGGGGAAGGGGGGAGGGATGCTCTACAGGTAAGTATTCGTTCGTAGACCCCCACCACACTTCTGTGGGGGGGGGGGGTCTACTTCACTCATACATTACCTGTAGAGCACACTACTATTTGCATAGACTTGCACCGAGACCCGGTGGTGGGATACGAGATGATGCAACGACAGAAGGGGCACGCCGCTCCCCCCAAAATTATTTATTTTAATTTTTTTCAAGCGGACCCCGTAGACATAAATCACACGTAAGGGTATGGCGCCGTCTCGGAAACCCCGCCCGTCGGAACGCAAGCGGCAGAGGGGGGGGGGGGGGGGGGGGAAGAGAGAAGGAAAAACATGCTTAACAGTTATAAGTGTACATAGCATATGGAACCATATCTAAATTACAAATATCAATACATGTTAATGTGGGAACTCACCTATAATCGGGAAGCCCTTGTGAGGTAGCCGCCGTGAGGTAGCCGCCGTCAAGACTGCTCTTCCGGCTCTGCCCTCGGTCTGCACCACGTCTTTCAGGTAGCATTCCGTGAATGTGTTGGGCGTCTTCCATGACGCCGCCTGAATGATGTCACCTAAAGATACCCCCTTAAAGAAAGCCCAGGACGCAGCCGCGGCCCGGATTTCATGGGCCCCAACATTCCATGGGCCCCAACATTCCCCGCCGGCGGTCCGCTCGTATCCGACCGGATCGCTGCCACAAGCCAACGGGCAATGGTGTCTCGGGACGCTGGCCGATGAGGCGGAATCGCGGTGACGAACAGTTGCGAATGCAACGCCTTCGCAGCGCCTTCGTGCGACTAACGTACCATTTGAGTGCCCGAACTGGGCACCAAAGCTTGTCGCTCGGGATCGACGAGAACGCCTTGATATCCGGCACGAAAATGTCCGGGGGCGTGAAGCCACTGGATTGGTTTTTCGTGAGAAAACCGGCCTTCGGGATCAGCCGGACACCGGCTCCCACCGGATGTGACCCGCCTCCGTCGTCAGGGCGTGCAGTTCACTGCGCCGCCGTGATGTTGCTACTGCCAGCAAAATGGCCGTCTTGATGGACAAGTGCATTAGGGTCGCACTGCCCAAGGGTTCAAAGGGCGGTTTCGTTAGGGCGGACAATACTCTGAAGAGGTCCCATGAGGGCACAAGTTTCCTGCATGGAGGGCGGGAAACAAACATGCCCCTGACGAGTTGCCCGAGCGTCGGGTTACTGGAAATAGATGTCCCATCCGGGAATCCATTGTGGATGGCCGCAATGGCCGAGCGATAATTCTTTATGGTGCCCGTGGCCAGGTTATCGTCAAAGAGATACACCAAGAAATCGGCCACTTCCCCTACAGATGTATCGGGAGGATGCAGAGATCTCCGTCGGCACCACTGATAAAAATGTCGTACCCGGCTTGCGTAGACTTGCCGGGTAGACTCCCGGCGGTTGCATGCCGCAATTGACGCAGCTCGCTCTGAAAGGCCTGCTGAGCGGAACGACTTCGTGATAATGCCCAGCAGGTCAGGTGGAGATCGCGGGGGGCTGGGTGCTGGAAGCCCGAGCCCGGTTGGAATAGCAGGTCCTCCCACTGCGGGAGGATCACAGGTCGATGGACCAATAGCCGGGTCAGCCGCGTGAACCAGCAGCCGATTTCACGAAAGTAGTGCGTAACTTGCGCCATGTCTTAAAGTTACGCCATGTAAATGTTGCGCAGCTGCGCCACTTCCTTAAATTGCATTTCACGAAACTTGCCTTAGCTGCGCAACGTTTTAATAACTAAAATAAATAACAAACACCGCGGACGAGGCTAATATCAACTTTTTCAACGACTGTTGCCTGAAAAAATGCAACGGAGCGCCATTTTAAATCGCGATCTTTTTTACACAAAAACATGTTTGTACAGTAAAGTGTCAACGGCGGTAAGTGTCGGAATAAGATGGGTCAACTTGGACCACTGACTTCGTTTATTTTGAATTCCCATTACATTTCATTATCTGACTGCTAAATTAAGTTGATGTTGCCATGTATTTTTAAAACAATGCTCGATTAATTTGGTGGGGTGGGCGTTGAATTTATTTTCAGCTGGTTTTTGAACACAACAATGTAAAAATTACTTGAAAACCAATGGCTGACGAACGTGTTTTTTGTTTTAAGTAAGCTACAGAAAAGAAAGAAAGCAACATCTTTCGGTAAGCACTGAAATAACGTTGTTTACCGAGGATAGTGTAGCCTACTCGGGTTAAACACGTTGTGCCGTTGGCAGTTTATCAACTTGCGCTATAAAACACTGACTTACGCCATCAAAATCGAGTGCGTAAGTTGCGCCATTTTTGTGGCGCAACTTTCAGACTTGCGCCAATTTCAGACGTGGCGTAACTTTCGTGAAATCGATCATAAATTCGTGGCGCAACTTACGCCATAAATGTTGCGCAAGTGGACTTACGCCATGGCGTAAAGTTTCGTGAAATCGGCTGCAGGGCTGACGGGGCCAGAACAGAGCGATGAGAAGGACCATGCAGTCCTCCTGCTCCACCTTGGTGATCACCCTGGGGATTATTGAGATCGGGGGGGAAGGCGTAGGCCAATAGTCCTCCCCACCCGAACGCCAGCGCGTCCACCCGCCACGCATTGGGGTCGGGACCCTTGCGCAGTAGGTTGGGAGCTGGTGGTTGTCCCGTGACGCGAACAGATCTACGTGTGGGCGGTCGATCAGCCGGAAAACCGACTGAACGACTTGAGGCAGGGGGGGGGGGGGCCTCGTAAATTCGAGCACGTACCCGCGCTCGATGGTGTCGAGCACCCACCTGTCGGCCGTAACCCAAGCCCAGGACCCTGCAAAGGCTCGAAGACGGATCCCCACGGGTCTGACGATGGGGGGCCGCCACAAGACTGGGAAGTCACTTCCGCCAGCCCCAGGGGTAGCGGGGGGCTTACGTCCGGGCGCCACGCCCCCCCAAAGGGGCGCTGCTGTCCGGAATACGGCTGGGGTTGGGGGGAAGGCGCGCCTGGCGAGATTTCGGCCTGAGTCCGAAACCTATGGAACGCCAAAGACGCAAATAATCCGACCAACACATCGATCGGACTTTTCCATCGATCGATCGGTCTTTTCCATCGATCGATCGGACTTTCCATCGATCGACCGGTCTTTTCCATCGATCGATCGATGCTGCCAACCGATCGATCGGTGCTTTCAACCGATCGATCGATCGATGAAAAAAGAGCAGTCAAAAAAGAGCGGTCAAAAAAGAGCGCTCGAAAAAGAGCGATTTAAAAAGAGCGAACGGTTGAAAAAGAGCGATCGGTTGAAAGCACCGGTCGATCGGTTGAAAACACCGATCGGTTGAAAAGTGCGATCGGTCGGTTGAAAAGAGCGATTGAAAGACCGATGTGCCTACATCGATGCGTACACCTCACACACGGGGTGCGTAGACCTGTGTGTGCGCCTCACGTAGACCTGTGTGTGTGCGGCGGGCTGACAGCATTCCTTTCACTCCCACATAGGACACAACTCAACCAATCAGACGTAAGATAAATATTCATGAGGTAAAATATTTTATTCGCCACGTGGCATCGTGCATAGGTTGTACAATGTACATGTACACGAGGCAGCATTACATGTAGTTCATTTAAAGGTGCTGTATATGTTTGGTAATTGGAGCCTACTGATTGTGGTAATCCTATATAAATGTATATACAATTAAACTAACATGTGTTTTTTTCCCCAGATTTTCTGAGATATCACCGAAAACCGGAGCGAATATATTTCCATGCAGGATTCTCTATAGGAATACAAAGTCTGAGGAGAACGTAACGTTTCTCAGATTCAAATTTTGGGGGCTAAAATGGATATATTTTTCCAGAACCGTAGTACTTCCATGGAGGTAGAAATAGTACTTCGAAGTGTTAAGTTTATTCTCAAAATGCATTATACAATTCAAAGCTGCTGCACTTCTTACCAAGTAATTTGTTATTGCCATTATTTTTCAGAGTCATACAGACTCTTTAACCTCATAGAGAGGGGAGAAATTTTGTTGGAGTGATTTACAGTTTTGATTTTATAACAATAATCGCAAAAATTTCAAAATGCCATCATGATTTTATTCATCTCGAACATAACTAGTAGAAAGAAGAGTAGACAATGATAATAATATATTTTGTCGGTCTGTTCAATGAACTTATGGATGAACTCCCAAATAAAAATGTATCTAGAAACAGGCACGTGGTAAAATATTGTTCAAGCGATGTACAGTTTTGAAGGTATACAATTTATTTCATCTTCAAAAGAAGAAACGGACCTAGTCATATTGCCGATATTTTGATTTTTGCAACTGGCCTCCAGAACGAACCGGCTATTGGGTTTCAGCCGGTTCCATCCATCGAGTTCGCCAAAGATAAAACAAAATTAGGCCATTCAATTTCGTTTTCAAGCATTAAAATTCCTTTAGCACTGCGTTCAAATGAGCATATTGTCATTCTTTTTGTGACGCATAATCCGTCATTCAACTTAGCAAAGCTGGTTCGACTGGAGTTTTTTCACTTATTAAATTGTTTTAATTTCGTAACGAGGAAATCAATTTTGCTAAATGAGAATTCAAAAAATTACGATAAAGAAAGGCGAATAGCAGATACACTGTACTAGGAACTTTTTCGTTACTTCACTTTAATTAAAGGCAAATCCTTTCATTTTAGATCTATGTTTAAAGTAGACTTTTGGGGCCCGATAGGTATTTTTTTGTCTTTGTTTTGTTCATTATACTTTTATTGATTTTTATTTTATTTTATTTTATTTTTATATATATATTTTATTTTGGGGGGGGGGGGGGGGGGTCAGTCTTCATTGATTCGGTGTGCACCAAGCCTACATGTACATGTACTTCACTATAGAAACAGCGAAGTTGACATTGCATTTTCTCCCTCGCTTGTCTGTGGACTTGTTGATGTTCAAATTGACCGCAAGCTCAAGGTAGCCTTTCATGATCTACCTGGTACACTCTGGTGTAGCGACCACGAGCTGCCATTTCAAGAAATATGCGGGTAAAACTGTAGCGAATGCTCGTCTTCGAAGTACATCGGCAAATAAGTGAACCGTATATTTATGCCTTTAAAGGGTCTGTATACGTTTGATAATGACTCTGAAAATTAATGGCAACAAAAACTTGTAAAAGTAGTGCAATCTCTTACTTCTTTCTTCCAAAACATTTATAGAAGAAAAACAAAGAAAACTAGATTTTATCTTTACACAACTGATCTGAAAAGTAGCCATATTTTTCAAATTTTTTAAATTGAAGTGGTTTATAAAGATCTAGTTGCATGTTATAACGTTGATTGCATGCACTTATTGTGTTTATACACACATTCAAGCATAATTACCAACAAAATTATACACATGGCTTTGTATTCGTACATTTAAAAGGAAATATTTTGTATTGTTTAAGTGTACATAATAATCACATTGTTTGATTGATGATTACAAGCATTACTTACTCACGACATCTTTTGATTACAACGGATATTAAACAAACAAACATACGCCTAAACCATTGTGGTTTATACAGATGTTGATTACACCAACTGTCATCACTGCATTAGAGGTATCGAAATAAATGGAGTCATATAATTTAAGAAATAATTTAAGAAATAAAAGGAAGTCATAACCGCCATCTTGGTACTGTCTTCGATGAAGCGTCCTTTGTCTTCTCTCTCAATCCCTGCCGGGTCTACTCTCCGCATGCTTTGGCGTACGCTGTCTCTTCGGACTCGAAGACCCATTGATTCAAGACGCGTTTAAAATGCCGAAGGTCATGTCGGTCTTAAATGGTTCGTAACTGCTGTCATGAATCAGTGGCAGTTCCAAAACATTGCCGCAAGTTTTGCCTCGAGGATGATTTTGTTTTATCTTTGGCGAACTCGATGGATGGAACCGGCTGAACGCCCCGAGGCCCCCTCTGAGTCCGAAGAAGAAGATCGGGCGCGGCGCGCCTTTTTCTTTTTGGACTTTTTGCCCCGTGACTGCTCCGAGGACACCGAGGACAACGCCTGGGGCATGGGCACTACCGAGCACCGGAGAAATTCCGATGTCGTGGAGGGTCCATCGAAGCGTGACAGTATCGAAGCGTGACAGTACCGAGCCTGGAGCCCCGGAGAGCTCATGGTCGGACTGCTCCATTACTCGTGTACAGCGCCCCCAGCTCCATGGGTGGAGGGTCGGCTGCACGGCCTGGGAACCCGCTCAATAGTCCCCTTTGTCCCGCTGTGGCTACCGCCACTGGGTCCAGGGAACGCAGGTGGCTCGAACCCACTGAACCGTGGTGGCTTGCCGTATCTGACAGCTCCACGTTCGGGGTTGAGTCGGAGGGAGTCTGGCGGGTACTCCCGCACGGCTTGCCCTGCCGATCCTTCTTTGGCTTCGCGCCGGCAATCACGGTCGGAACCCGACCTTTGCCGGCGTTAGCCTTTCGTTTGGAAGCCCCGCCAACCACGGCCGGAGAGGAGGACCGTGCACCCAGTCCGACTCCGACCGCGGGGCCGCCAGCACCCGCAGCCGACAGTGGCTGCGGGCGCTGGACGGGAGACTGGTTCGGCAACAACCCGTCGCCGGCGCAGCCTCCCGAGGGCTCGACCTGTCCCGGGGGGTGACCG
Organism: Leptasterias polaris; assembly: GCA_037783415.1. Taxonomy (NCBI): domain Eukaryota; kingdom Metazoa; phylum Echinodermata; class Asteroidea; order Forcipulatida; family Asteriidae; genus Leptasterias; species Leptasterias polaris. The sequence goes on along the minus strand of JAZGTN010000176.1, from coordinate 232,362 downwards.
CCCCAAGTTACGACAGGAAGAGCTCTCTCCAAACGTTTCATATCTTCTAAATATCACTATCCAACACTTATTAACACTACAACACTGGTTAATCGTTTAACTCCAATAAATTGGACAAAATCTTATCTTTTAATGTTTTTTACTCTTGCTAAAAGGGAAAAACTGACGAGCTACTAAAAAACACGTCTCACCCTGGTCCTGCCGCTAAGAGAAAAGGAGGAGTCATGAGGCTACTCGCCGCGGGGCACTATGGGTAGGGCGATGGAGGGCGCTATATAATGTAAACTCTTAGCGAAATATCCTGCCGGTATGGGGAAATATGCAAATAGTAGTGTGCTACAGGTAATGTATGAGTGAAGTAGACCCTATAAATAATGTGAGAAGTTTAACTTACTTTGTCTTCCAGGCAACGCCAGTAAATCTTTAGCAGCCATCACTGTCATGGATGGTACATGTAGGACCTTAAAATATTTAAAACATATGCATCATACCAATGACAAACTAATATTTAACATACTTCTCATGTTAAAAACATTATCATTGAGTGTAAATCATTCAACTTTTTCATTAAACAAAGTGGAATAGTTAAAAGAAAAGTTGGCAAGACAAAGGTTGTGTAAATCATTGGTTTATTTTGGTGCTAAGAATGTTTGCCAGTTTATATCAACTTATATCTGACATTACCCCTCGGTGACAGGCTCAAAAATACATTAGTTGGAAATATTTTACTGACACTGAGCAAATGTTAATCTTTTGCAGATTTTATAACCTTAATATCATCGTTTTTACCAAATGTAACATTCTTAACATTATTCAAATGAGCTGGATTTCCTTTTCGTCGAAGAAAGAATTTAAAGTAATCATCAATGTTCTGGAATAATGATATCATTGTAATTTTTCATAATTATTGCAAATCCCGGTGTGTTACATAAATATAAAAAAAAAATTAAATTAAGATTTCTTGAAATTGATTCATAAAATAAGTAACTTAATTAATCATAAAATAAAAAGTTGGCCCTTGGTTAATGCTAAACACTTTTTATCTTGTGACAGACTGTGGACAACGTTTACACATTTGTTTATAAATACAGACCAGTTTCAAGTTTAAAATATGACCAGGACAGATCACTCTATTTTCTGAAAATGTCAAATCTCTCACCTCTTCTAATGTATGACATAAATCACTAGATGTTGCCATATTGTTTCTAATGTGTTGCTTTGACAACTTCGTTACATTATCCACAACATCAGAAAACAACAGCTGACGTCTACGACCTTGGCGCCTTGAAGGTGAAGGAATGGCAGATGATGCAAGTATTGGAGACAAAAGTAACACAGGAATCTGTTTTGAGAAATAGATTACAGCTTCAAAGCTTCAACAATTTGCATTTTGTTAAGCTTGATGTGACAAACAAATGAATGCACATTGATCAAGCAATCTTAAAATTAAAGAATACCTGCTAAAACAAGGTAGTGAACAATACATGGCAAATGGAGATTGTCTGGCTCTATAATATGTAATTTAACCTTAGAACTATGATGTGTGCCATTTTAAAATTAAATTCATCAATTCATTCTCATGCATGCATTCATTCATCCATTTATTCATCCATCCCAAACCGCCTGCCCGCCTACTACTGGTAGCGTGGCTATCATTGATTGCATCGGAATCACAGAACCTTTAAATTAACTATTTCTCAACAAATTAGAGAGCTATAGTACAGTGCAATTATTAACTTGAAAGCTGTTGCAAAGTCAAAAATCAGCAAAGCTAGAACTATGCCATTTACAATGAAGCAACAAGTGGAAGATGAGTTTGGGTAAGTACCCAATGAAACTGTGGGTAATCCGAAAAGACAAGAAATCCAGGATGATCATAATGCAACCTGTTTGCTAGCAGACTTCCTGGTTCTAGCTCCGCATTTTCCTTCTGAATAAAAAAAAAAATTGACAGCAGTGTCTTCTCCTCGTGAAAATGGACATAAGAGTGAAGTTTGGAGGTTACGTGAAATTGGGTAGTATGTCTTTGTCAGCGGAAAATCGCGAAAGGAGTTTGAAGGGTTTGTTGGGTTTAGAAGAAGTTTGTTGGGCTTTTTCAAATGAACAAAAACCCTTTTCTGTGCAGGGTACACCTAAAAACTAATAAAATCCAAGTAGTATTCTGAACATTGCTCCGAACACCTAAGAATGAATGTAAAACAATGAATGAACGAACGAATAAACAAACAACTGACTGAACCAAAAGACCATATAGGGTCTAACCAATGAAATCGACAAACCAATGAACCAACCCAACCAGCAAACCAATGGACCATTGAACCAATAAAGAATTAACTGAAAATACAAAAAACTTAGTCCAACAAAAAATTGACCAATGAATAAAAACAAATAAATACAAGACTTGTAGTGTTTGAAGAATTAGAGAAACTAAGTGTTCAAGTTTTGATAATAGCAGGTAAATATTTAAAGATAAAGCCGACTATATAAACACGAGCATAAAACCATTAAATACTGGTTTTAAAAAATCACTTTATTTGAACTTCTGTTTTGGATAGAAAGCGAGGTCAAATCATGTCACTAACAAGTACAAAGAACTTCCATACATCAAACTTTCACAGATACTGCAAAGATTCAAATCGTGAGAGCGTTAGCTGTCAAGATACTATTTTTGAAATCATAAATATTTGATAGAGCAGATCATTGTAAAAACAGTTGACAACATCATTGCTTATTTTATGTGCTGTTTGAAAACTGTTTTGAATTTCCAACAGGTTTTTCAACAAAATACCTCCCCACAGTAGTGTGGGTAGGGTCTACGAACGATTACTTACCTGTAGGCAATTACATTTGCATGTTCCTATTACCGGCAGGTATTTACCGCTAAGAGTTTTATATATCCTACAATAGCGCCCTCTGCCGTTACCCACAGTGCCCGGCGGCATGTATGCGTTGTGAGCTTCCTCTTTTCTCAGGAGTTCCAAAATTGAACACTCAAGTATCGAGTATAGAGGGGAAGGCGGGAGGGATGCTCTACAGGTAAGTATTCGTTCGTAGACCCTACCCACACTACTGTGGGAAGGGAGCATTGGCATTGGGGTAGGGTGGCCCCCCAGCCGAAAAGTGATGCGTCTGTTTGACGGTCAGTGACTGCTGCGGCCTCCGAAAGGCCCGCCCCCCCTGCAAGGTTGGCTGAATCGAGCCACCATTGGAGGTGCGGTAGCAGCCATGTCGTGGTCGGTACCGGATGGCTGATGCAATGACAGCTGGGCCGGTAGAATGAGAGCAGGTGAAGCTGGATGGGGCGCATCCGTAGCCTGCAAAACTCCACGACGTCCACCAGGCTGGCCATGAGACCTAGAGTCTTAGCCAGGCCTGCGCTGGGGCCACCGTTATTGGGATAAAAAGGGATACGCATTGTCGTAGGTTCGACAGGCGTTCCTCTGTAGGGAAAAATCAGAAACTGGGTTGGGAGCAGGTGCGACTTCTCAAGGTTGATGAAAAACCTGAGGTCGGATGTTAGTTACGCGGTGCGGCTGAGAGCCGCCGCCGTGGCCTCGTGACAATGACCCACAATCATCCAATCGTCAAGATACATGAATATCATCACACCCTGCCTCCATAGCGTTGCTCCGAACGTTCTCACTATTCAGGTAAAAACGCAGGGGCGAGGTGGAAAGCCCGAATGGGAGTATCGTAAATTCATATCGGATGTTGTTGTATTAGAACTGAAGGAATTTCCAGTGCTCCGGTCTGACAGGGACATGCAAGTATGCGTCCTTCAGATCGAGGCTGGCCACCAAAGCTGGTGTGTTGATTGATTGGAGAATAATCCTCAGCGTATCCATAAGGAAATGCCGAGGACGTACGAATCTGTTCAGCGGCTTTAAGCTCAGGAACAGACGCCATACGCCGGCCTCCTTCTTGAGAACCAAGAAGAAGGTTGACAAAAAACCCGCCTGTGTTTCCCCCGAAGTGACCATGTGCACCGATCTTTTTGCGAGGAGGGAATTTAGTTCCTCCTCGAGATAGCGGCGCTTTGATGGGTCGGACGAAACCGGCGTCGGCTGAACAAGCATGCCCGACAGGGGGTTGCTCGAGAATTCCAGTGCATAACCGTGACTGATTGTATCGAGCACCCACCGGTCGGGCGTGATCAAAGCCCAGGACCCCGCAAAGTATCAAAGGCTGCCTCCCTAGGGTCTGACGGTGGGAGGTCGTCACGAGATGGGCGAGTCACCTACGCCAGCCACCAGAATAACGGGGGGCAGGCGCCTGAGTACCACGGCTGGATTGGGGGCCGTTGTTGTCCGGGGAGGAATGGCAGAGTCTGCGCGGGCCGCATACCCGAGGTGTTGTCGGAGCGGTCTCGAAAATTTCCATGCGCAGACTTCAGCGGTTGGTGTCGGGGAATAACGAACGTAGTCTTGATCTTACCCCGATTCGCCCTGGGTGCAGGGGTTGGAGGTCTTTTGAGATTTTCAGCAGGCATAAATTCCTCAATTACCCGCAAAAAGACCCGGGCCCATCAGTGGGAGGTCCTCAAATCTTTTGCGGGTGCCCTGCGACGGGAGGAAAAGTGCATCGACCACATTCCCCCGCGGGACGAGGTTGACGGGGACGACATTTGCGTGAACTGATCAAGCACCGAGCGTAGACCACCGTCGAGGCAATGAAAAGCTGCGGTTAACAAGTCTGCTGGCACCGCCGAGTCGTCCTCACAGCCTGACACTAAATACTCCGTGAGGAAAAGCAGGAACGAGGTTGACCGCATGCCCTGGCGGGAGGCCGAGTCAACTTTCTTAAGAACTTTCTTGAATTCTTGTCGGCAAATGGTTTCTTGGAAGCAGTGGAACCTGAATCTGCCGCTAACTCGTCTTTAGCAGAGTCGGAGAGGGAGGGCATGGTGAAAAAAATATCGAAATCCGCTGTAGGGAAACGATAAATACGCTGTTTAAAAAAGGGGTGCAATTTGCCACTAGCCTTCATGATAGCGCAAATGCGTTCCATGCAAACCTGGTCCAATGGAAGTGTCAGGAAAATGTCTACGGGCCCGCCTTCCGCTTGAATTATTTGCAGCTGGAGCTCGGTTTCCGTAACAGACAGCAGTTGCATCAGTTGGGCAACTTCCTCATCGTCCTCCCAAGAGTCCCCAGAGGGAAGGCCAAATGTCCCTGGTGACTGGGGAACACTTGGCTCAGAGCGTGAAAATTGCACAAAGCCCTGGGTCAGTGGTTGTGCAATTCCTTCGGTATCAAACGCTATAGATGGGTGAATGCTCAAAGCCGGGACAGACGCCGGAGCACGGCTCACCGTGTTCCATACGTCTTTGGGTCCTTGTGCCAGCCAACCTCCACTGATTGAGGGCTGTAGGGTGGAAGGGGGTTGCGAAGCATGACTACAATCCCGGCCATATCTCGTTGGGCCTCCGCACCGCGGCCCCCGTGCCCCCTTTCAATGTTGGCTCTCATTGCGCGGTCTGCGCTCCCATCAACATTGAGCGGGGGGACGGGGAGAGAATGTTTATTGTCACGGGGAAGGGGAGAGGGATCGTTTATTGTCACGTTGCGAATGGGTGGCCCAAGCATTTTGGCCGGGATTGTCTGAAAGTTCGCTTAGTTTATTTTGTGGAGTTGACTGCACACAGATAAACTGCAATCTTTGGTGGAGCAGAGAAAATTCATCAAAGTGAAGCAAAGCATTGCATAGATAGTACAGAAAGTAAGAGGCATTTGTCAACATGGTGTTTCGTGGTTTAATTTCAAACGAAAATCGTGCATATATTCGTCTTTTGCAGAGGAGCAGAAAATCACAGACAGAAATAGCAGCAACGTGCAAAGTATCGCGTAGTTCGGTTCAACGCATTTGTGAATGTGACGGGCAAGCGGCTTTGTGGATTTCAACCCGTTATGGGCGCAACAGTTGACAATGTGGTTCTCACAGACAAGCAGGTTAGGCACTGAGCTAATCATTGGACTACCGTCGAATGACATAGTTTTCCCAGCAGGTGCTTGTCACAGAGCGAGCCATTAATTTGGTACAGCGCCACCATACATGTGAACAAATTTCAGGTTTAAATCGGGGACTAAACACAGGCTTCGTGGACTTTGAACCTATTGATCAATGGAGCCTCAGTGCTTCTGCAGTAAACACAGTTTACATGCGGGTCAATAGACACGTGGGCTTTAACGTCCAATTTCGACCAGAGGTTAAGGTCAAATTGGTATCATTTCTGTGCAAAAGCTTGAGAAGGCTCAAGGACCTACTATCTACAACCTGTTGTAAAAAAATTGACTGAAGTATGAGTAGTTCTTGAGATATGAATTTTTGAACACCAGCAGATTGCCCTAATAAAACAAATAAATGAATCAACAAATAAATGAATGGAAAAAAAACAAAAACAAAAACAGATTAAATGACTAAACAAATAAAAGTAAACAAGTGAGGTGAGGGGGAAGCAAAATTGGCAAAGTAGGTGAAGCACACAAAGCAAAGTAAATCCAACAAATAATGCAAGCAAGGAAACCACACTAAGGTAAGCAAGTAAGTCAATAACAACAATTAACACAAATCTTACTGAAGTTGGCAATTTAGGAGTGACCGGTTCTGGAGGTATAACAAGTTCTTCTTGTTGATGAAGTTGCACAGTAGGAGAGCTTGTTGAAGTTAGTGCAGGTGTTACAACTGTGTCTGGTTCAAATTCATTCACAATTTCAATGTCAATTCTGTCAGAATGAGCAACAAGAAAAAGAAATTTATTAAATATAAATACTGTGACGAGTTTGTCCACTTGCGCGCAAGTTGGAATTGGGTCACACAGGTGTGCGAACCTAGGAATCCAGAGGCTGCTCAGCCTCAAACAAAACGTGTTGTACCGTAGACATGGTAGATGGGAGAATTTTCATACCCACAGTAGTGTGGTATAGGAGTCTACGAACGATACTTACCCGTAGAGCCACTACTAATGCATTTTCCCTAACCGATAGGTTGAAATCGCTAAGAGTTTTAATCTATATACGCAACAGAGCCCTCTCTTGTCCCAGCCACGAAGCCCCGCGGCCTGGCCGCCATGTGTATTCCTCTATTCTCGAAGGCAAGAGGTATCTCCAGAGGATCGAGCTGTCGTGGGGAGGAGTGCTCTACGGGTAAGTATCGTTCGTAGACTCCTACCACACTACTGTGGGGGGAAGTCTACTTCACTCACTTACCCGTAGAGCCACTACTAATGCATCGACTCGCACCGTGAGAAGGTGGAGGGACGCGAGATGCTGTTGCGTAAGAACTAAGCTACCCGTAAAATGGAAGAAAACAAATCTTATTGTAGCAAAAAATTACAAACCTAGAGCATAAAATATACAATATTGTACTCACTTGTATATCTAAAAGGTTTGCAGTCTATCAGCTCCCAGCCGGCTTGTCCTCTCGGCTGGCGGTGGACCTTGGTGCTGCCAACGCCGCTCTCCCCATTGCCCCATCTTGTTGGAAGACATCCTTCAAATAACATGAAGCAAAGGTGTCTTCCAGCATGCTGCCTGGATAATATCGCTGATGGGCACGCCCTTGAAGAATGCCCATGACACTACCATACCCCGGACTTCATGAGCATGGACAGGGGTTTCAAGTGGGGTAGGCTGAGCATCTGTTGAAGCTGCCTTGATTGCCTGCACTATCCAGCGGGCGATCGTGTCTTTCGAGGCCGCTCGATGTGGGGGAATGGAAGTAATGAGAAGCTGATTGCATTCTCCCCGCAGATGTTTCGTGCGGCTCAAGTACCACTTAAGGGCTCGTACAGGGCACCATAGCTTATTTGCGGGGACGGAAGACACCGACTTAATATCTGGCACAAAGATGTCTGGCAGGTGAAAAGATGGTGACTGATTCTTTGTTAGAAAACCCACCCTGGGAATCAGTCGCACCCCTCCCTGCTCCCAACGTATGTGCCCGGGATCAATCGTCAGAGACTGGAGCTCACTCTGTCGGCAGGCGGTAGCTACCGCTAGAAGAAAGGCTACCTTGATAGATGCCTTCATGAGAGGAACCTGACCCAGAGGCTCGAACAGAGGCTTTGTTAAGTCTCGAGAACTTGGGAGAGGTCCCAGGAGGGAACTAACTTCAGGGGGCGCTCGATAAACATACCCCGGATCGGCTGGGAAAGGGCTCAGTTGTCCGACACTGTGGAACCATCTGCAAATCCTGAATGGACAGGACACAATTAAATGGCCGACGGGGGGTTCACATCTCGCGTGTTTCGGCTCTCGTTGTTCTTGGTCTTTTTGACCATTCGTCTTCGACCAGATAAACTAAAGTCATCATCAGCAGATTGTTTGAGACACATTGATCCTGCTGGACACATATTGACTTCTAGTCGCGATTCATTTCGCTTTAATGGACTGGACTTCGTTCGAGGTTCTTGCATTTTGGCTGGACACCGGGAGGCTGTTGGTCGCCATTTTTCTGCATACAAACTACAGGCACAAGGTAACAATGGAGCTGATCGCTCCACTCAAATGCGCCTTTTGTCTTTCGTCATTCTTGTATGTGGGGACATAGAACTAAACCTTGGACCGAACTACAAATTCCAGTGTGGAGTATGCAAAAAGCTGGTTAAATCAAACCAAATGGATCTGCTCTGCAGTACCTGCCAGATCTGATGACAATTGGTACTGCAGCTTATGTTGTCTGCCGCAGTTTGCAAACTCGTATTTTGACTCTAGTCTTTCTAGTACTAACAGTGATATACTGGGGGAATCACAAGTTGAACTACATTCCAACTCAGGACAAACGGAACATTTCTGGTGCTTTCCTGAATGCTCGAAGCATTAAGAATAAGATTTCTGAACTGCAAGCTGTCGTGGCCTCTATGAGGCTATCCATAGTGGCCATTGCTGAAACCTGGCTGGACCCATCCATACCTGACTCTGTGATACTTAACACTCACACCATATTTTGTAAGGACAGAAATAGACATGGTGGAGGGGTGTTATTGGCAATACAAAACGACCTCCGCTGCCGGCTGCGGTTAAACTTACTTGTCTCTGCCAACCAGGTTGAGATAATCTTTGCTGAAATTAATATAAAAACTGAGCGATGGCTTAATTTAGATGCTTACTGTGGTATCATCATGATGGGAGACTTTAATATCAACTGGATTAGCTCCGGTCAGTTAAAATCACAACTAGAGAACTTGGCTGAATTGTTTTGCCTCGATCAGCTGGTAAATGATGTTACCCGCTCATCTAACGAACACTCCACAAGCAGCGTTATTGACTTATTATTCACTTCTCGCCCAGATAGGGTGAGTAATGTCACAGTGGACGCAGGCTTATCTACCTCCGACCATCACATGGTTGCCTTTACAATTCGAGGAGATCACCTGGAAACCTCTCAGCTCCTGTTCGTGAATTCTTCCGATATCACCAAGCCAATATCCACCACCTACATCAGCTTATCTCCCTAGCCCCAGGGGAATTTGCAGAATCCGCTGACATTGATTCTACATGGCAACATTTCCAAGACATCTTCATGGCATGCATCCACGACAGTATCCCGCTTTGCCGAAGTCGTCAATGGATCAAGTCGTGGATTTCATCTGACATCCATGCCCTTATTGTTCTCAAGCGCAAGCTTTTCAAGGCAGCCGTACGCACGAAAACGGGTGCCACTTGGAGAAAATACAAACAGTGCAAATCCAAGTTCGCTATGCCACAAAGAAAGCTTATGGTGAGTTTGTTAACCAGCTTTTCATGAAGAAAGCAGTAGAAAGTCCTTCTGGTCTTTCATAAAATCAAAGAGAAAGGCCTTTCATCAGACAGATTCATTTACCTATCTGGTCAAACCATCAAAGATCCTGCTGGGATAGCTGAAAGCTTTAATTCCTTCTTTACGAGCTATTTTACACCAACTGCTGACACTTCTTGCCTGTCACCGCACCTGAGTTAAATGTACCTCCGCTTGAGTCATTCACAGTATCTAGAGCCCAGATCGCCGCCGAGATAAAGAGGCTTCAAGCAAATAAGGCATCTGGACCGGATGGTTTGACTATACACATGTTGAAGTTAGCTTCCCCCGCTATACGTCCTGCTATACATGTACTTCCTGCCGACACATTAGTTGATACCAGAGCAACTGTATCACTTTCAGAGAAAATTGTCAGACAATGGTCAAAGGAAGACCGAGAAAAAGTGGGAACCACTGATGTTCAAGTTCTACTGGCTGGCAGCAAGGTTTTGTCCATGTCTGGGGAGTTGGAGGTAGAAATGCAAATTGACTACTAAACCAAGTTACTCGGAAGGATGCTTATCCACAAATTGATGAGATAATTGATACCCTTGCTGGGTCCAAATTCTGTTCTACCTTTGATCTTGCCACTGGGTATTGTCAGGTCCCTATGGAAGACGAACATAAAGAAAAAACGGTATTTGTCACACCCAGCAGGTTTTATCAGTTTGAGGTAATGCCCTTTGGGCTATGTAATGCTCCTTCCACGTTTAAACGCCCAAGGCACCAGTTTTGCGAGGTTCGCAATGGCAAATATGCCTTGTGTACTTAGACGACATAATTGTTTACAGTAGATCATTCAATGAGCATCTCATGTGCCTGATATTGATTATTGGCATACTGAAGGAAGCCAACTTGAAGCTCCAGCCGAACAAGTGCCACTTATTTCAGAGGGAGGTGGAATATTTAGGGCACGTTGTCTCTGATGAGGGAGTAAAGTTTGATCCTGCAAAAATACAAAGAGTACAGGACTGGCCTGAACCAACCTCAGCTAGGGAGGTGCGCAGTTTCCTTGGCCTTGCATCTTGCTGCCGGCGCTTTGTGTCAGGGTTTGCAGAGTTAGCTAAGCCATTGCATAGACTCACCGCATCAGGATGGTTGTTCAGTTGGTCGGATGATTGTCAGCGGGCATTTGAATAATTGAAGTCTAGATTGATTTCCTCACCTATCCTAGCCTATCCATCTGCTTCTGCATCTTTCACTTTAGACACTGATGCAAGTGACTTTGGAATTGGTGCCGTCCTGTCGCAAAAAGCAAGATGGCGCCAAGAGGGTCATCGCCTATGCAAGCCGCACCTTGACTAAGGCAGAAAGAAACTACTTTGTTACTAGAAAAGAAATGTTGACTACGTGTACTTATGAAGTATTTTCGCCCTTACCTTTATGGAAGGAGGTTTCACTTGAGAATGGAACACAGAGCACTTAAATGGTTATTTAACTTTAATGAGCCCGTGGGTAAAGTGGCCAGATGGTTGCAATTACTGGCTAAGTACGATTTCAGTACTGAACATCAACCAATCAGCATAACAATGCCGACGCCATGTCCAAGATTCCAGTGTCAGCGCCCTAATGAAGATCGAGATATTGTTAAGAATGACCTCGCTCTAGGAGAACCAAATGACTCAACAGAGATTGCCTTCCAAGAGGATAAGAAAGCAGTTACTGGCGACGAAGAGGCACAAAGTTTAGAATGTCCAGATGTACAGACGGTATGCCAAGTAATAGAATGTATGGAAGTGCCAGCCAATTGGCTGGAGGGCATGTCGGCAGTAGACCTTCGTAATCAACAGTGGGAAGATCTGGTTCTTCGCAAAATGATTCATTGGTTGGAGTCAAAGGGAACTAAGCCAACTTGGAAAGAAATTTCTGCAGAAGGAGTTGAATTAAAGACATTGTGGGGTGCTTGGAAGCAGCTCAGCCTCAAACAAAACGTGTTGTACCGTAGATGGAAGAATTATGACAAAATAAGATAACCTACCTGTTAGTTGTTCCTCGCACTATGAGTGGAGAAGGTCTAGATCAACTATATAACTCCCCCAAAGGAGGTCATTTGGGAATGACAAAGTTGCTCGGGAGGGTCCGCAGTCATTTTAACTGGCCTAGAATGTGGTGCTGTTGGGGATTTTGTTTATTTTTGTTATTGCCAATGTGAGGACACATTCTCATTAAAGGAGGGGATGGTGTGACGAATTCGTCCACTGAGGGCACCTTGCGCGCGAGTTAGAATTGTGTCACACAGGTGTGCGAACCTAGGAATCCAGGGGCTAAACGCGCAAGCACGTCTGCATACTTGTTGAAGGTTTCCTGCTAAAGCAAGTTAGTGCTAAAATTGGCAGCAACCAGTACGCATCGAGTAGAGTACTCAAAATAACAGCTCTGCACTATTACTCCTTGTGATTATTGTAATAATGTAAGTTTATGGAAGTGTGAAGAGTCAAAAATATAAAAGAATTATAGTCAGTGGTCCATCACTTTCTTTCCGTTCCCCAATTACTTGTCTCTGTCTAACTTATTTGCTAATACAGTCAGAGTTTAGCTCACGTAAGTTTTTACCTAGCTTTAAAAAAGTCCTTGACCCTAACAGCGCGCTACAATATGTATTTTTTTATCAGAATACACTGAAATTCATGCAAGTCATGTTCACTACATTTGCTAGGTTTTCATTTCCTGTCCTTGTAGTGTTTAGATATTCTTGTCATCACCGTTCATGCTTCTGAGCTATAGAAATGAAGTGTTTGCCGGCTGGAAATCTGCATCCTGGGGGCTCATCCATCATGCAGTTGGAGAAAACATGTAAATTTTAACTTTGGATCCTGGAATGCTCGGACCTTCATGGACCATGGACGATTTGAATGCCAGGAACAGAGGACTGCACTTAATGCTAGAGAACTAAGACACTTTAACATTGATGTAGCATGCTGGCAGCACTACAAGAATCCTGTAAAGCTAGAGATTATCTAAAGGAACAGGGGGGTGGCTACACCTTCTTCTGGAAAGACAAACTGATGGACCAACCAAGGATTCATGAAGCTTTCTGTCAGCATCAGACAACACCTTATGACACTTTGTCTTGAATTTGTAAAGCAAGAACCAGCATGCAACAGTCTTAGCTAGTTAAGGAGGGAATTGCCGACTGAAACTCAAACGGTGTCCTCTTTATTGAGCAAGTGCGTGGAACACCAGCTCATTATAACAAATAGTCTTTTCCACCAAAAGGACAGAATTACAACCACTTAGAGTCATCCAAGATCAAAACACTGGCATCTTATCAATTACGTTATTATTCGATCCTAATACCAGAACGATGTCCTAATCACCAAGGCGCAGATGGTAGGTTCTTTCGATTGTTGGACAGACCCACGCTTTCATTCACCCAACATGTGGTTGAGGATTCACTGAATCTGTCGTAAGACAACGAAGCTTATTAGAAGGAGATTCAAAACTAGATGATTTAAAGATCTCAATGTTCAAATGAGTCTCCAAGAGTCTCTCCACATAAACCTCAAGGCCCAACAGATTATCGAGTGGAGAAGCAGTGGGCAGATCTAAAACCAGTGATCATCTTCAATTATGAAGAATCTGTCCGCTGTAAATTAAGGAAAGATCAGGATTGGTTTGATGATCCAGGATCTCATCAACGAGAAGCATGTAGCTTTTCAATCTTGGCAGAAAGACATCACAAACGAGCCAAAAAGAGCTAAACATCAAGCTCTTAAGCATGTTAAGGCTAAAGGCAGAAGAGGACCAGAGAGATCAAGAACAAGTGGTGGACTGACAAGGCTAAAGCAATTCAAAACTCACTGGTGAAAATGATACTCAAGACTTTTCAGTGCTATCAAGGAAATCTAGGGCCCAACTCAGTAGTCTGAAGCAGTCAGGGCAAAGGACGGAACTCTACTCAAGGACACCAGAAGCATAAACCACATGCTTGAAGGTACACATTGAAGAGCTTCTCAATCATGAAGCTATTATGGATGATGGGGGTCTTTGAACATATCCCTCTGGTCTCCTTCATGGAGGATCTTAGTCTTACTCCCACCTTGGTTGAAGTCAAGCAAGCCATTAAGGGTATGAAGAATGGAACAGCGACTAGTATAGATGGAATTCATGACTTACCAAACTAGGAGAGAGAATATCGGCCTTCAGAGATGCAATTTTTGTCACAACCTTCAAGAAGGGAGATAGAGCAGAGTGTGGAAACTACAGAAGAATTTCCCTTCAGTCCATCGCAGGGAAAAATATCACAAGAATACTTGCCCAACACCTGCTTACACTCTCTGGGGTTTAAAGTTAGGGGTGGCCCGGTTGTTAAATGTGAGTGAAAACAGTGGCAGGCGAGTCAAACCCCTTCCTTAACTAGTCCGCGGGGCATGTCAAAAAATTGTTCCTTTCACAATAAATGAAGGGTACGTGGTAAAATCACTAAAAGATATTATTTTTAAGTTTGAAAATGGTTTGACAAGTCTTGATGTTTGTTAAATTAAATCATTCATTTCAGTATACAAACGTTAAAAACACGCATGCACATAATAGTCTGGCTCTCTCCTCCATGTTTAATATAACAATACGTAGGCGAGTCAGGAAACACAAAACAACTTGGAAGATGCACGGTGAAGTCTAATCTCAACCACGTTCCTGTTATGTTTCATGCAAAATTATAACCCTGTACTCATAACCACACATTGCTCTCGCCGCACAATTTTTTTCCCAATGTGTATCATCAACTAACCATTAAATCACAAAGATTTCAGAAATTAGGGGATAAGATCATCCAACATGTCCAAAACGCAAGTTAACTGTGGCACAAGGGACATGACAGCCAGATAGCTACATACATGTACATGACAAATGTTGTGAGTAACACAAAATCCTTTACATGGCATTCATTAACCTCACAAAAAGGCCTTTGATTCTGTAAACAATAGAGAAGCTCTATGAAAGATCCTCTCCAGAGCTCAATGTCTGAATAAGTTATCACCATCCTCAAACTACCTCATGACAAGATAACTGCCAAAGTCCTGATGAACACCAGTGAAACTTAAGCCTGCGGTTAACTACTGCCAGTTATTGTCGTGTCGTATTAACTACTGCCGATTATTACTCAACCAACAGCTGCCACCATGTTATGTTTTTCATAGGTTTATGAGTTTATCAAAATAATATTGAAAGGAACTCACTAGTATGAACTGTCAAACAGGTCACTATGTATTAAGACTTACTTTAAGTGCCTTAAATCTGGTAAAATAGGCTGGAGGATTTATCTCCTTTGTACAAACACAAAGCTATTCTGTTTTATTTTACTACAATTACATGTATGAGATCTAAACCCTGAACGAGACAGAATTTTGAGGCAGACAATGACCTATTTCCTGATAAAGTGGCCTGGGAAGATCATTTTACTAGCCCCCCAAAAAAGAAAAATTACCTGAGTATACCTATATAGATATCTGGTTAACAAAAAAGCTGGCACCATACCGATGGTTTCATACGCCATACAATGTATACATGTATCCAAAGCCTTCTCGTTTGGTTTAGAAACATCATTGCAAATTTGTGTACAAACATTTGGACTCTTCAAACTTCCTACTTTATCCAGAGGGAGAGTTCAATATTTGGGGTCATGTTGGTAAGTAAATGTCACTTTGGTCATGAGCCAGAAGAAACCCGAGACAAGAAGTTCGTGTAGTGTGGTTCAAGACATATAACTTTTAACATGGATTTTAAACATGGCTCTGTAACAAAAAATGATGTCATAAAACCCTTTTTCAAAACAACTACATCCTTCCATCTTGGCATTTTGTTTGTGTATCTTCCTGTTCAAAACAGTCAAGCCTGATTGGATTCTCTTGACTTTTTTGAACAACTCATTAAGTGTGATGCAAACAATAACGAAATTGTTTTAATGTGATATGACCTCAAAAAATGAAATTGTACATCCACCTGCAACAGGTCCCCCCAAAAAGCTATTGTAATCCTTGGAAGTATTGTTGAAACCAGCTGATGTTTTTTAAGAAATCTAGCCTTTTAATCTCATATCAGCATTCCTTAAAAACAGATAGTCTTGGATGGAAACAATTGCCAGGCTTAACTGGTTCTGAAACTGCAGCCCAACTGGCAAGGCATGTTTTATGAAAACATGCCTTGCCAGTTGGGCTGCCAGAAGTTTGTTTTACAATGCGTTACCAAAAACAGGCAACTGCATTCCACCATTTCAGAAGCATAACAAGATTTGATCCCAAAGAAAAAGGAACAAAAAGAAATCTCTCAGTAAACCTTTATAAAAACTCAAAATAAAAAACATACTAGGAAAATTACCTTTCAAATACATTTGCTGAATCTTTCCTTTGTCGATCAAGATCGTGGGTATGGTTTTTCATGCCTAACTCCGGTGCCATTTCCGTTCCGTCTTTGCTTGCCGATTGAATCTGTTCCATGAAATTGTCAACAGGGTCTTCTAAGGCCAACAGGTCAATATCATCAGGAATCTACGAAACAATAAATCATTTTAAAATCAATATTTCGTCTGAAAAATCTAAGGTGAATTCTGAGATCGAAATTCATAGCTATTTCACTTTACATATTATGTACCACTAGCATGGTTTATGACACAAAATTACAAATTGCTAATAAATTTCAATTAGATGTTTGCAAATGCTTGTAGATTTCTTCCTTCATGAATGAACGATTGTCAGTTTATCAAGGTGTTTTTTGTTAATTTATTCAAAGATAGGGCATAGCCCGGAACAACCCTTCTTTTTGTTAAAGAAAGTTTTAGGGGTTTCGGTGAAAAGCCCATTTTGTGTTTGTTTTTGGACTATTGTTGTTGTCTGTTGTTTTTTAACTTCTTATTCTTCCCTCTAATCGTTGTCTGGTAAAAAATAAGTGGAACATGACTAGTAAATATATAATTTTCAGGACATCATAGTGATGTCATCAGGTGTAGAATTACATAAAATCAAAGGTTATTATTTCAACAAAATCATACTTCTGAACTTCTCAATGTTTTTTTTACAATATTTACAATAACCAATAGGTTTTGGAAAACTTTAAAAAAATCAAACACACATTATTCAAATTTCAGGTTCATACTAGAAGTTTAAGATGAACCAAGCCAAGCCAAGCTAAGGTTGCCTGTTACCTCACTCAACAATCTATGCAACATGTAGTCGACACTGGTATATCTTCCCACCATTATTAAAACTCTTAGTTTTGACTCTCACACTAGACTCTATCTAGATTACATGTAGTCTCTATACTAGTGGAAGTGTTGAGCACTGAATAACTATCAATCATATATCATTATAAGGTGTCAGAATGCATACCAAAGGTCTCCCTTATCCTCATCCACTACAATCACTTACATAGCAACATCGCTCCAAACTGGAAAAAGTTTTTTTTAAAGTGGAGTAATTATGGAATGGCCACTGATGTTGACATCAGCCAGGGCAATGCAAAGCGAGTTGCAACGTTGCTCACTGTAAGTGGAGATGAAGCAATGGAACTGTATAACACATTCCAGAGGACAATTGCTGCATGGTGATGAAGTCAAAATTGCAACTGTACCAGAAAAGTTTGAAGATTATGCCACTCCTCGAAAGAATACCATTTGTGAGCGATATTTGTTCAACTCCAGAAACCAAGAGAGCAGTGAACCTGTTGAGACAAATGTCACAGCTCTAAAGAATCTTGTCGACTACGGCGAACTCCGTATGTCCCTAATAATAATTATAATAATAATTATAATAATAATAATTTTGGGTTGAACAAGGAAAAATTGACTAGAGCGGGATTTGAACCAACGACCTCCGGATTGACGTGCCGGCGCTCTACCAACTGAGCTATCTATAGCCCTATGATGGCGGTCTCCCTATTTTGTCAATATCCTTGTTCGGTGGGTGCCAGTCAGAAGCCATTCAACCATAAACTGCCGTGTAGCCAAGGATCACACCCAAGTATACTAATAATAATAATAATAATAATAATAATAATACATTTATATAGCGCCAAATCTATTTTTGTAAAATGCTCTAAGGCGCTTCACAAAAAGGCATAAAAAGTACATAAAGCACAAAGATGATAAGCATTTAAAAAGGTACAAGTAAATAATACAAAAAATTACAATTGAAAAATACAAAGATAATAAAATCCCACCGAAAACACAAGTCGACAGTAATGACTACAATATAGTTACAGTTAAAACCCAAGAGATTGCTCAAAAGCTTTCTTAAAAAAGTGTGTTTTAAGTTTAGATTAAAACAGATTTACAGTCTGCGCTTCTCGAATAGAGACATCCAGGTCATTCCACATTTTAGGGGCAATAGCAGAAAAAGCCCTATCTCCCATAGTGCATAACCTAGTACTAACACGCTGCAGTCTAGTCCTATCACATGAAAGTCTAGTAGTTCTGGAGGAACTAGACGTGTGTAAAAGATCAACAAGATCTACTGGGGTCCAATACCATTAATACATTTAAAAACTAAAAGACACAATTTATATATAATTCTAAATTTGACTGGAAGCCAATGCAGCTTCATTAGCACAGGAGTAATGTGATCAGATTTTCTCGTGCCTGTGAGAACTCGGGCAGCACAGTTTTGCACACGTTGTAAAGGAACAAGTGAGGACTGTGGGAGACCAGCCAGTAGGGCGTTGCAGTAGTCAATCCTAGACATAACTAACATAGTAATCAACTGTTCAGTGACTGAGGGATGTAGATACTGCTTAACTTTACCAATATTATGTAAATGATAAAAAGCATTACGAGATATTTGACGAATATGAGCTTTCATGTCCAAGTTACAGTCAAAAATAACTCCAAGGTTTTTCAAGTGTTTTGACGCTACAATTTCATGCGACACAATGTTAACCTTAGCAACAGGGACCTTCTTCAAATTAGCAGGTGTACCAATACAAAGAACTTCAGTTTTATCAGTGTTTAGTTTCATATAATTCCAGGCCATCCAACTATTGATATCAACACAACATTTTTCAATTACATCAATACGTTTCTTAGTATCTTCTGTGTTTGGAGAAGCAAGCTTTTAGCCAGGATTTGAAAATAGGGTGTCCAAGATAGGGTGCTGAGATAAGTGATGCGATAGTTGCTGTGCCACGACCTTCTCTAAAACTTTCGCACAGAATGGCAAGTTTGTGATTGGTCTATAGTTCCTTAGATCCACCCTGTCATCCTCATTCATTCCTTGACGTTTTTGAATTGGTGTGACAAAAGCGGTTTTCAAAGCACTTGGCACCTTGCTGTGAATAATAGATGAGTTCACCATTGATGTTATTACTGGAGCCAGGGAAAGTAGACAAGATTTCAGAAGTGTTGTCGGTATGGGGTCAAGATCACAAGACTTTGGCTGTGATTGGCGCACGATTTTACCAATTTGTATTGCCGACATGGTAGTAAGTGCGAGATGACTGGAAGGAGTCTTAGGGAAAACAACAGTTGTAATGTCAGGCCTCAAATGTTGTTTGACAGATTTCTCACATGCAGCACGTATGTTAGAGATTTTGCTTTGGAAAAACCTATCAAATGATTGTGCCATGTGAGTAGCTGATCCATGTGATGGTAAGACAGCACTGGTATTACGACCAAGTAGTTTGTCGAGAACTCTGAAAACTCTATTGCTGTTACCTTGCTCGTTGCACTGACGAATAAGGTCATTATAGTAGTGACGTTTCGCCTTCTTGATTAAGCCTTCTACTTTATTACGTTGTGTTTTGTAGATATCACGATGAACAGTCAGTTTAGTGGAGCGCCATTTATTTTCAAGTTGTTTCTGCTTTGCTTTCTCTGAACGAATTTCATCTGAAAACCACAGGGAACATTGACGAAGTGTAAAAAATTTCGTTTTTAGCAGAGCATGTTTGTCCAACAGCTTACCCAGTACCGTATTGTAGGAGGCAACCAACACTTCAGGATCAACAAGAGCTGAAGATGTGTCGGCCAGGGGTGATTCAACGATGTCTTTAGTAAACTGTTCAACGTCTATAGCCTTGACACTTCGGTAAGATAAAGATTCTCGCTGTCGCTTGGGTTTAAACACATCTAGAGAGCACGATACCATGGAATGGTCAGATATGGCTGGATCAAACACCTCACATTGACTTGATAATGTCTGTGACGATGAGCGTGTTAATATGAGCAAATCAAGCACATGACCACGATTGTGAGTTTGAACATCAACATGCTGCTTCAGGTTACAGGATTGTAGAAGGTTGACAAAAGTGGTAGTATCACGATTTTCCAATGGCGAGGTGAGCATCTGCTCTAGAAGACCACCAAACTCCGTCACAAATACGCCGATACTTGAAGAAGGAGGTCGATAAACTAACAAAAGTTGTAATAATGTATCACACTGGATTTTGCATTCCATGTGTTCAAATGATGTGCAAATAGCTGACTAGGGTTGCTCAGAGATTGTAAGTTCAGGTTTATACAACAAACCCACGCCCCCACCAGATCTGGTTAATCTTGGACAGTGAAGAAAATTGTGACCGTATGACTTCAATTCAGCAGTAGTAACTGTGTCCCCATCCTTCAACCAGGTTTCCGTGATCCCCAAAATATCAACGTTGCTATCACTAAAAACTTCAAGGATGTCAGTGGCCTTATTACATATGGACCTGACATTAAGAGTACTCACGTTAAACTGGCAGTCTGGTTTACAAATGTCCTTACGAAAAATAGCGAAGTTTCCAGGATTTTGTGGTATGACCGGCGACGCCATGTTTGTTGAAAACTTAAAAGATGGCGGCCATCGTCCATCGATAAATGTTATTCCATTGCACATGTCAATGTTCCGATAATAACGTGGCCGTCGACATGCAAACCAACCTCTGCGACATGATCGACGTGTTGGTGGTTTACTGCAAATGTTTAGCTTACGTAGGGTGGCGAAGACAGTATCGGAGAGTCTTGTCGATATTGCACTTATCCCTCGCAGTTGTTGAGCCGAGTACATCCACCGTATGGTTGTAATCCAAGGTTCCGTGAGACACGGCATCAATGTTGAGCGAAACCTGCTAACCGCTTCAGTGACCAGCCTGAACGGTTGAATGGATACGAGCTACGCCGAGGCTAATGTTCCACAGCAAAAGATGTCAAATATCTCGAAGAATTATGTTTAAAATATGTATAATACTTAGCACATAGACGAATGCAGACATCAATAACACATTAAAACATACATGTAGATGAACGGGTAGAAAGCAAAAATGTGCGAGTAAAATACAAAAGTGTGGGAGAAAATGAAGAGGAGCTGCTCACACCAGCGCTCACTCGTAGATCAATTGTATACGATACAACCTGGGAAAGCAGCAGCCAGGGGATCACCATAAGGGGATGCGACTTTTTATATCAGATATCAAATAATAAACCACAAGGGAAACTGACTGGGTAAATTTTAAATGATTTTGGGTTGAACAAGGAAAAATTGACTAGAGCGGGATTTGAACCAACGACCTCCGGATTGACGTGCCGGCGCTCTACCAACTGAGCTATCTATCTAGCCCTATGATGGCGGTCTCCCCTTTTAAAGTCGCATCCCCTTATGGTGATCCCCTGGCTGCCGCTTCCCAGGTTGTATCGTATACTTGGGTGTGATCCTTGGCTACACGGCAGTTTACGGTTGAATGGCTTCTGACTGGCACCCACCGAACAAGGATATTGACAAAATAGGGAGACCGCCATCATAGGGCTGGATAGCTCAGTTGGTAGAGCGCCGGCATGTCAATCCGGAGGTCGTTGGTTCAAATCCCGCTCTAGTAAATTTTTCCTTGTTCAACCCAAAATCATTTAAAATTTACCCAGTCAGTTTCCCTTGTGGTTTATTATTTGATATAATAATAATAATAACAGGATTTCTATAGCGCCATTCCATCTAGATCATGGCGCTCAGCAACAAGAGGTAATGAAAAACAAATACATTTTTAAGGGCAACTGGAAACAGGTGAGTTTTTAAGTTGTTTTTGAATGACGAAACAGTGTCAAGTGATCTGATGTGAGAGGGTATATTGTTCCAAAGTTATTGGGCCAGCAGTTGTGAAGGCTTTGTCCGTGTAAGTGTTTTTTGACCTAGGTTCTGACAGCAGCGTACCATCACGGCAGGATCGAATACCGACCGACCAGATACGTGGAGCTGGATACAGCGATCAAGGTATTGTGGAGCTGTGTGATTGCGACATTTCAAGATGAGGAGTGTGACCTTATAGCGAATTCTTTGCCGGAGGGAAGCCAATGAGACATAAAGCTATCATGGGTTTATGCAACCAAAATTAAATAATGCAGTGTATCTTAAAAAGTGTGCTAAGAAAACACTAACTTTGAATGTAGTTTTAAGCCATGAAATAAAAAAGTACTGTATTCTTTCCATAATACAATAATAATGCAGACATTAAAGCAACATTAAATAAAGCAAGTTCAAAGCAAAATAATACTGAGACAAAATGTTATTCACATTTTGTAAGCTTTCAAAAGTTGAAAGAGCATGGAAAACAACAAATCAAAAACTATCAATTCAAAATAAGAGCTTTTAAAAAGGAACTTTTGTTCTAGAACTTCAATAAGCAAAATCCACTCACACAAAGAGAAAGTATGAAGTGATTGTTCAAATTAAATGTAAATTGACAATCTGATCTTAACTTCAGAAACTTTAGGAATAATTCTTAAGCCTAGACATACAAGAAAGATAAAAGTAAAATCAAACTCACCTAGAGCAGGACAGGGGATGAACATATATAATAAATATTGTGACTATGAGTTGGGCTGTTGCAATCCAAAGTTAGTGCAATATTAAGAGATCCAACCCATCCCCTCTTCAACTGCTTTATTTTAAACCGTTCTGGTATCAGGTTTCATGTGCCACGAACAAACCACACCCGGTTTCGTCAATCTTTTGTTCCGATGTCTATTCACATGCTAAATTCCTCAGCTAAACGTTAATCTGTATGTTTTATCCAACCTTAATATGCTTATTCCACATTGGGTTTCTTATAGTGACAGTTGTATCTTTTTTTTGTATTGTAAATTCATTGTAAATATTAGTGTTTTCATTGTCTACTTAGTTTTTACTTTTTATGTAATTATAGCCAATGGAAGCAAAATTTCTGTATTTTTTTATGATGCGGACAAATAAAGTATCTAATCTAATCTAATCTTATCTAATCTATTTTTCTAGACTTGTTCAACAATGTTTATGTTGTTAAATTCCATTGTGTAGTTCAGAATGATGTCATCTAAGCATCACTGGTCAAGTTTTATGTTGATGTTGAGTTTACAATGCCTGTAGAGTTGCAAGCTCAAATCACTTTCGGTGGAAAAGATCTAAAAATCAGTGCGCATGTAAATTTGACTGTTAAAGTTGGACCTTTGGGAAGACAATACACAAATGCTTTTTTCAATCGTGTATAAAGCCGCACCTTGTTTAGACTATACAGACTGATTTTGATAAAACTTTATGCATGTATTTAAGCTTCTGTTGATGTTCATTTGGTCTGGTTTGGTTGAACACATTTTAGGTTTTAAAAATGATGTAATGTTAAATCTGACGCCAGAGGCACCTTCAAATATAATGCCTCATCATTTACATAGTTGAAGAGGCAACAAATCAATTGTCATTTATTCATACACAGGAACCATACCCAAATTCCCTTCAGGTCTGTAGACCTCAAAACAGGCTTAGGAATATAATTTCACCTTAACTGCCGGTTTGTATCAGAAGACAACATCATTTTTTTAGGTTTAATGATTTTGTTAAGATTTCATTGTTCGACGAGTTTCAAGGCTCAACTCTTTCAATTAAGAGTTATTTTGTAGAAAAGAGTTGAGGAAGATAAGGGCAATAATGAAACTAAAACACTCAACAACAAAAAAGAGGTGGTTGCGCTTTTGCATGAGCACTTGAAAAACTTTAATATGCATGTAATGTTTAAAATGGTGGAATTTTGGGGGGAAATTTTGTTCCCTCTGACATCCGCCATCGAAGGCCATTTTATCCTTGGCCGAGTCTGGAATGTTCAATACATTACAAAAAAGGTTGCTATCCTCCGTTTCAACTCAGAACGCTCTTGCTTTACAGCTGTCTTTGGCATGCCATTTTTTTGAGGCGTCAAGCTAGGGCGCAGATGCGATCGGCGCAAATTTTATCAATCGAAAACTCCGGAAACTCCAGAGATGAATGTCAGCCGGTGAAAGGGGTGCTATAATCGCCGACTCTTCATTGGACGACTGATCATTTCCGGGTACCGGAGTGGTCAGTCAGCTGAACTACACCCGAATCCACCGGTCCGGTGCGTTGGATAGTCCCGTCCTCTGGCGGTACTGGCTGATCTACTACTGCTCTAACGAGTGCTGGGCAGAAAGGGCGGCCTCGATCATAATTTCCGACATACGTCCCTCACGTCCAGCCCTCACTTTATAAAACGGGGTCATACATCTCAAATAAACCATTTGTTTTCCTCCTTTTTTCTCATATCATTTACACATTTAAATGTCAAGAATTATAGTCCGCAAGTTGAATTTTTAAAATATTGCTGATTTTATAAACTAGTCTTATTGTGTCCGTCCCTCACATGAAATTTTGTCCGTCCATCACACATTTTTGAAGAGCTTCCTCCACTTTCCCGAGTGTAACCGACTTGTAATTTTTGACAATATGTGAAGCCTATTCATTGTTCATAATTATTGAGAATAGTTGATAAAAATTTTCAAGTTTCAATAGCATATTTAAAAAAGTATAGAATAGTAGTGTTTGGCAATTCTATTGATGTCCGTCCCTCACCCATACAAAACAACCCCTGCTTAAAATCTTAAAGTGACTTTCACTAAATAATAATAATAATAATAATTTATTCATTTATTATGCGCAAGTTTCATAAAAAATATGTACAGATGCGCATTACAATAATAAAAAGTACAGATGTAAACAGTAATTTAAGAATATAAAAAAAAAAATAAAAAAAATAATAAAAAAAAAAATAATAATAATGCATTGAGTATGTGTATTAACATCATTAGCAAGTAAACATATAGGTTCAATTCAGTTTGAATCTGTCATATTCACCAGGGAAAGACATTTGTCTATCAATTTCCATCCCTCATGTGAGGGACAAAATTGGATCACGCTTAGCCGCTAAAATGCACCCCAGCCTCATGGATCCTTATTTACTGATCGATGTTGCAGTCCAGTGGTCAAGCATATGTGGGTCATCAACAAGACCAGGGGCAATAACAAATCCTCCATGTAGCTTCAAAATTAATACAAGGCATGGAAAAGAAATGTCCCCAGCAAAAGAGCATTTGCCAAGACATTGTGAGGGGGTTTCGTAGAAACAAAGTTAAAACTGTTTATGTCGCGTCTATAATTTTGCCATTGAAAAAGAACGTAGAAGTATGGTCACATGCATAATACTGTTTTGTTTTTGAACTCAAAGTACAAAATCTATATCTCAAACAGTTCATGTGATGCAGGATTTTAATTGCTGAATTGTTTTAAATAATATGTATCATTGAATTGGTGACAGGTAAATAATCTAATTACTTGCAATTATGGTAATGTTGGTGATTCGATAAATAACACCTTTGAGTGGACAAAAAGCTTGTAAGGAAAGTGTCAAAGCTAATTGTCCTTACTTTATTAAATTTTAATTGAATGTTATATCAATGAGAATATGTGGCCTCTTTTTTGACAACAACTGTATTGAAGCAACACACATACCTGTATATTCAGATATTCGGCAGGAATTTCTCTGATGCTGATTTCAGATGCACTAGACACTGTCTGAGGAGACCTCTGTATAACTGTAAACAAAATCATATCACGTCATAAAATCATTACAAACAATTTGAAGAGTGACTGAAATCTTATTAACAGAAGGGTTCTTTTATACTCCAAATTTGTGTTTAATAAATGGCGAATACAACTTAATAAATAATAATATATTTTTTACTCAACGCCAAGTTTGATTTGGAAGCAAGGCCAAATAATTTATGTTTATAAAACATGTTCACAACAACAATTCATTTTATCCATTAAAGAGTAAATAAAACGGATATTTCCAGAGTCAATACACTACTCTGCACTTCCTTAGGGCATATACCTATTGTTTCATGAGTTTTTCCATTATTTGTGGTTTACATTTTTTTTGAAAATGCGATTTGAAAAAAAAAAGTACTTTTGTTGATTTTCCGAAAATAATGTATATTTCGCCGCTGAGGGCGCCCTCAGACATGAGGTGTTTTTGATTGGTTGACAAATTTTGTGACGACACACCGTGCATTAGGAGTCAGGATAATGACGTCATCTCTGTTTACACTGTGCGTTCATGACTGGGTAGCAATTTCTTCTCAGCTAAATCAGTGGTAAATATATTAGGTTTTTGGTGTGAAAATGCCGAAATCGTGCGCCGTTGGTGGTTGCATTCGCAACAGCGACAGAGACCCTTCCGTCCGATTTTTTCAATTTCCGAGTGACACAAACATATGTCGAGAATGGGTGCGATTTGTGAACACAACTCGATCAAACTTTCGAGTTGGGAAGTGGTCGCACATTTGTAGCGCCCACTTTTCTGACGACTGCCAGGACACTTCGTCGAAATTGATGGCTGGCTTTGGCATACCGTCCAAGTTTAGACTTAAAAAGGGAGCAATACCTATACACGGAAGTCGCCGAACATTGCAACAACTTGGACACCACGACAAGAGACACAAACACAGAGTAACAGAGAGAAAGGGATGAATGAAAAGGAACGGAGACAGGTAAGTAAAGCAGAATCGGTAGCTGCCTTTCGCAAAATCGTATCGTGAAGGAAAGAAGAATAAGCACTTGAATAGAAAGTTACAAGTCAGTCATGAAATTGCTCTCTAAACTTGTTTCGTTTTCACAAGTATTTGTGTTATAATTCAACGTGTGTTTTCAAATCAATATCGACATGAAAATGATGTCCGGAAATTGGGCATACGTCGCCGGTAATGTTTGCACACACTGAAAATGATACTGCATTACTGCTTTTCAAGACTGGTGAACTGAAGTTTTCCTTATGAAATAAGCAGTAATTTTAGAACCCTTTATATTTAACTTGGGGATTTAAGACGTGGGTTGGGTAATGTTTTAGTAAATAAGTAATGTTTTGCCCAACGTCCTCATACAATTTTGCATTTAATTTTTTTAAATAGGTAATCGAACAAAGCCTTGTCAAGGATCAGGAAAGCGATTCTACAACTCCTAGTTCTACTGTTAGCCATGGCGAACAGGCTGGCACATCTACATCTAGTGACAGTGTAACTGTTTTCCATCACAGTGTTTCGTCAGAAGAGGTTTGTAATTATGGAAATATTTACACACAAAAATAAAAATAACAAGTTTCTCATCAAAGCAATGATTGTTGTGTGATTTTTGTTTTGGTAGAGCATTACTTTTTAGGGGGCAGGTTGTGGAGGGAGTAGAGTAGACAATGGAAACAAAACATTTGTACAATTTTATAAATAGGACCTATCATCTCTTGTCAATAGAGTTCCAGTGTAGGAACACAGTTACACACAGTACATGGAGCTGTTTTACACTTTCTTATTTCATTAGTTTGCTGTTTTATTTTTTTTCGGCAGGAAGTAGGCCAGCCTCTGAAGCAAACCGGGAGAAGACACCCAATCTGCGATCATAAAAAAAACACCAAAAACCCATTCTGCTTCAATTTTATTTCTATACTTTAAGCCCTTCACAAGTAAGGTATTTATACCCTGCTATACAACCCTGCTGGATGACATTGAAGTGGCAAATAAGGTGCATTAGTTTTGCTAATGTGTTTATGAATTCCAGATTAAAGTAGGCCTATGTACACAAATTATAAACAAAAACAAAAGCAGCATGTGTAAAGTTGTTAAAAAACAAAAACATTTGTTCAAATGTCTTTTTATTTCAGGATTAGGTTATAGTTTGTACAATATCGCACTACATCATGAAACAACCTTACAAGATAACATGGCAAAATTAATGTACATACCATAATGTTGTTTCCATGTACACTTTCATACGTACAAGGGTTTGGCCTGAAATGTTTTAACTACAAGCCAGCAGGAACAGTTACAGGGAAGGTATGTCTCTGGTAATTACTCCAAAAAATAATGATCATAAAAACTGCCTTGGTGAGCTGTTGAAAACATTATTAGAAATGACCCCCTTTGAAGTATAGTGTAGTTTTAGAGAAAGAGGTCAAATTCATCCCAATATTTTTATCTGTGATGGCATCATATGAAAGCACAACATTCTATGCAACAGGGGTGTTTGTTTTGTTAATTATTTCCTTGAAACTTTGATGACTTGAGCCAATTTTTTACAGATTTGTTATTTATTGCATATATTGGGATACACCAAATAAGGATACACATGTACTGGTATTTGACAATTACCAAAAGTATACCCTGCCTTTAAATTTTCATTTCACTGGTCCCCCAGCTTTTGTACTGGTCAACATTTCATATCAAAAAGAGATTTTCAACACTGAACTAGCCAGCTTAACGCCTTGCAGTGATTTTGACTGGTCCTCGGGCGTTTTAATCGACATTTGGCCAGTAGATCACTGTTAAGGGAGAACCCTGTGTACTTGATGAATTCAAGATGAAAGTTTGAACAAAAATATGAACAAAAGATGCACTCTCTTTACGGTTAAAACAAACATTTTTCCTGATGTGCATTTCACTACTTCAGCGGTTAAGTAATAAACAACTTGTAAAAACAATGTACATGTATGTACTAAATTGTACAACCCTGCTGGATTACATGGCAAATAAGGTGCATAAGTTTTGCTTAAAGTCTTCTTAAAAAACAAGATCTTGACAAAAATACTTCATGTACAGTAAAATCAAAGAGGTAGGACCACTGAAGGAGTTCTAAGCAAGCTATTGGCGGCTCATGTTTCCTTTGAAGAAAGTTGCAAATCCTTCAATGGACCTTCCTCTATGGTGTAATGTATTAATTTTAGTCATGCCATGTTAATAAAAGCCACTAGAAGGTCTTTCCTACACACGTCTGATGGAGTCCTGTTACTTATGAAATGAAAAGAGTACTTTACATAAATACATGTTTTGTTTCAGCTACGGATTTTTTTTTTTGACTCAGTATATGAAGTATAAGTATAATCAAACAAAACAGCTGAATGGACAAACAAAACATAAAACCCCTTAAAAAATATTGATGCAAGAAATTAATCCAAATCAGCATATTTAAAACCCTTGTATTCGCCCTCAGGATTAGGATAAGTTGATCTAATAGTCTCCATCACACAAGATGGAAGGGGAACACGGTTAAATCGGCCCAAATATCCCCAGCACCACCTCACGACGTGACGATACGCAACATGACGGAACTTCCTAAGAAGGATATAGAAAAATAAATCCTATCAATTTTAATTTCTAAGAAATAAATAATGAATTAAAAAGGCAGATTTGTATCAACATTATTATGTTTACAGTGAAACAATGGGCATATTCAACCATGGCCTCATTTTGCATGGATACTATAAAGACTGTTGGTTTTCAAAACCACACTATAGTTAAATAGTTGATAAGTAGGTTATACGGTTTTCAAAACCACACTATAGTTAAATAGTTGATAAGTAGGTTATACGTAGGCTTTCTTTAAAAAAAAATTGATATTCTTTTAGCAATAATAACCGACTTACTGGTCAACTGTCCCCTGAACTGCGCGTCTCCCATACTGCGTTTGGTACTGCATGTGTGCAGTTTGAAGTACTGCCGGGTGTAAGCAGCATGCCTCAAACCAATCGTGCCTGGTTAGACACTGCTCGGGATCATCAATGTTTAGTTGTAGCTCTAACATCTTGTTTGAAATAGCGTCTACCTCCTTGCAGCACTTGCAGTTCTCTATATTGGTCTGGACAACACACTTCCCACAGGGTGCACCTGTA
This sequence comes from Leptasterias polaris, assembly GCA_037783415.1. Taxonomy (NCBI): domain Eukaryota; kingdom Metazoa; phylum Echinodermata; class Asteroidea; order Forcipulatida; family Asteriidae; genus Leptasterias; species Leptasterias polaris. Next base: position 202,662 of record JAZGTN010000176.1, on the reverse strand, counting down.
AACAAAACCATTTTAAAACATAAATAGGTTGCCAGTGATTGATTTTGTACACAATCAATACATAATTAAACCCTTGTTTATTAGAAGAAGATTGTTTTGTATTATGAATACAAGCCACATTTTCAACGTTGACAACTTTACAATTACATCTAACCTAGACCCAGTAACTGGGGCGCTGTACTCCTTTTTTCGAAATTTTGACATCATCGGTTGTACTACTAGTACTACTAGCGCCCCAGAGGATTATTGTATGTTCATACATGATCCGACTCTCAGCAATATCGACGGGTGCCCTGCCTCAAACCGCGTAATCATCAAGTTTGAGACATGGCACCCGTCTAAAAAAAATAGACGGGTGCCATGTCTCAACTTTGACGATTACGCGGTTTGAGGCAGGGCACCCGTCGATATTGCTGAGAGTCGGATTGTGTATGAACATACAATAATCCTCTGGGCGCTTGGGACCGACGATGTCAAAATTTCGAAAAAAGGAGTACAGCGCCCCAGTAACTGGGTCTACATCCTACCATGATCTAATCAACTCACATTGAACTGGAGTGGTGATATAATTATGTTTACTATACAACTGCACATACAGACGGGAAAATCGAACCATGGTCAAACTAACGGTCGTGTGCAGTATGTATAGCACCAGCAGTCGACTTCAACAGTCGCATCCACCATCAAATCACGGAGCGAGACACGAAATAAACATTCTTGATTCAATCAAAAAGGTTTTTTTTTTTTTTTTTTTTAAACTCACCAATCGGTATTTAAAAGCCTGTTCTGTTCGAGCTCTTCCCCATCTCTCACATCTTCGTCTTCGTCTTCGCCGCGATGGCCTGCGGGCATGACCGGGGCAACTGGCTCAAACCGATACGGTTCAGCCCCACGCACTTCCTCCTCGGGTTGATCCTGTTGGTCGTCATCTTCGGGAGAGCTGAACTCGCTCGAATCGCTGTCCGAATTAGTTTCACTGCCACTGGATGGGGCCAGTATCTCCCCGGTTATACTGTGTGCTTCCCAAGAGCTGTCGCTATCCATTTTTGTACAGTTTTGGAGTAATTTGCAAGAGTAAACGACGAGAATGCAACCGAAGATCTTGCAAGTTGCTTTAATGTGTGTGTACAACATGCTCAGGTCAACGGTCACGTCGACGTGTGTATACACGGTGTGACGTCACGCGATTCGACTTGCATTTATAATGAGCATGCTGAATGCTCCACTCACTAAGAAATTTTTCCAAATTCACCGTGCAGACGCCCGTGAACAAGGCGCAGAAGATTCGCTTTTACGAGTGAATCGAAAGACCGTTCAGTATTAAACTAGAAGTATGTCACAATGGACAATGACTAAGTATATTACCACAGTATAAAGCAGATTCCCACTACGCATTTTATTTACCCTTTAAACGCAAAAACACTTTATTCCTATTACACCCCTGTAGTGCACGCCAAGGGTATAGCTCTCGTGATTCTCGGTAAAACTTGTTTTCTGGTCTAGTTCTATCCCGCAATGGTATTGCACCGTTATGTAAGCTTGTGACCGGCACTCGGGTACCTGATTCAAATTTCCGGTCCAATTACCGGCTAAAACATTTTGGCCACCTGCAATATTTAGCGAAAAAATAAATTAATTAAACAAAGCAATGTTTGCCGCTTGTTTTGTCGCCAAGGGAAAACTAAACAAAAAACAACGTTTTAAAAGCAGAAGTAAAACTTGTGCCAGCAGCAGTTTCAGTTTGAACTATCTGAGACTTAATTTACTTTGGCTGCCTTTCAGAGTTTCCAGCATCGAAGGTCATACATGACCCAGCTGTTAAATTTTCACCATGCATGGGCTTCCATTCTTGACCAGAGTTAATCCACCCAGGATAGATGCCGTCTTTCTAGACATCTCTAAAGCCTTTGACCGTATGCCTCACCATCACATGCTTACCAAACTTAGTACTACTAGCTAGGCGGGCGCTATTCTTGCGTCCTCATAGGTAATCATTGTCAGAATTGAATTGGTAAATATATCTGAATGTTGTTTTGTCTATGATAAAATTGTGAGCATGCAAAAGGGTCGAGTGTGGTCGAAACGTCGCCTTCCCCCACCCTTCTCACCTCTTTTCCCCAACTTCGGAAGCATATTTTGGGGTTGAGCTTTAGAAAGGATAAACTTGGCAATGATGCATGTTTGGCATGATAATGTCCAAACTTGTGACTAACATAGGCCTGAGCAATCCATTGGTTTCTTAGTGGAACATATGCTTCTGTGCTCATAAATTTTGAAAATGATTTCTTTACGTCTCTATTTCTTTGTTTCTTAAATGTGTCTTTGTTTCTATACTTTCTCTTTATATCCGTATTTCCCCGTTTGGTTCTCTGTATCTGTAAGAACTTAGAATTTTCTCAGTTTATTTCGGTCTTTCTGAACGGTCTTTCTGCATTTCTGTGTTTTCTTACTTGATTTTTGTCTTAGTATTTCTTTGTTTATTGATTTCTTAGTTTCGTTATTTCATTAGTTGCATAATGGGGCCTTTAATATATCATTGATATATGTGTCTCTTGATATCTAAGTTGACGCTTATTTGTTAATGTTTTTATGTCACAACGTTAAAGTTTATTTCTTGATGTTGTGTAACTATTTCTGTATTTTTTTATTTGTGGATCTGTTTGTTTCCTTATTTCGTTCTTCTAGATTTTGTAAGTTGTTAACTATAATATTTTTTATTGTTACAAGGGTGTGAGTGATTGTCACATTTTGTTGATGAGAGTTTTGTAAACTTTTGTATATTTGCCTTGACACTTGACAGATCCTGATCAAATTTTATTCATCGTATGTCTCAAGATTTAAAATTAAAAACAAAAATAAATAAAACATAATTTGTGTGTTTCCTAGTTTCATTTATTTGTGCCTTTCTGTCTGTCTTTTATTTTTTGATTAATTTTGATTAAATGTTTGTTTGGAGGCGGCTTTATTTTTGTCCTTTTTCCCTTTATTTCATTTATTGTTTTCTGTATGCCAAGTTGTTTCTTTATTTCTTTATTGCTTGGAAATTATTGGTTGTACTTGGTTGGTTTGACGACCATTGACCCTTATCCACAATGGGTTAGGGTCATTAAGTTGCAGACAGCAGGGGATTCACCACACTAAAACAATGCACTGCCAAACCCCCACCCCCCCCCCCCCCCACACAAACACACCTACCAATCCGAAGGTCCGTGAGGAACGGCCAATGAAACATCTAATTACACATCTGCCACCCTGAGGAGTGAAGCAATCCAGAGATCCATCTGCGAAACAGACAATGAGTGGCCAATGACCCTCGAACCAGCAGTTCGGGAAATTTTCTGGAAGTCTACAGCGTCTGGCACCCCAGCGGATGAGGCGACTGCAGAGAAGACAGCAAGAAAGTGACCCTACCAAACAACCGAGATGGCGGACGTTCTAATCCAGGAATTTTTACGATGGCGCGCTTCTAGTCCAAGGCGCAGGTTACGGCTTTGATGTTCAACATTAGGGGTTCTCATTGAAGTTGGGTCAAGGATTTTGTGGTCGACCATCAACAACGTGTGCACTTCCTTAGGGAAAAATCTGAATGGGCCAATGTTTGATCAGGCTTCCCCAGGGGAATGTGCTCGGCCCCTTACTTTTCACCTTGTTCATTAATTATATCACTTTTGGATTAGAATCTATTTGTGTATTTGCTGATGATATCTTAATATATCGGTCTATGAAATCTATCTATAGATGATGCAACTGTTTTACAACAGGACCTGGACAAGCATGGACAAGCATGTACAGCTGGTGTACAAACAATGGAATAACCTTTAATGCTACTAAATCTAAGGTTATATGCATGCATATGTTTAGTCTTGGTGCAAGACGTTGTTGTTCATTATCACGCAACTATCGCGATCACGCAACTGACGTTGTTGTTCATTATCACGCAACTATCGCGATCACGCAACTATCGCGAATTAGCGCCCCCCGCGCATAATGACTATCGAACAATAGCGGGCGCTGTTGGGAAACTTCCAGATAACCACCACACATCGCACTCAGAACAACGTCTTGGCGATTTCGTCTCGTCTCACGTGACATAACCAAATGTGACCTCTATTGCATATTCAACAAAGGTCATAGTGAAAATACGCAAGCGCACAAGCACGTCCACTGCATAATGAGCTGACAGACTGGTACATATTAGACTGACTGCATGCTGCTGCAGTATAGTACCGTGGTAGTAGTAGTAAACGAGCATATTATGTACAGTACATGTATATGTATACAACTGAGTTTGTGAGCGTGTGTGTTCGTGTGTAGAGAGTTTGTTCTTATGTGAAAGAAACGAAGTACACTATTCGTGTAACGATTATTTGCATGCAGCAGACAACTTTTGCAAAGCCTTCGCCATCACTTTTTGCAGTGTACTATTGAATGACTAAATACATGTACATGTAGTACTTATGTAACATAAGGCCTATATTTTTGTATAAGATGGTTATTAACGTGGCTGTATGAAATCTATGTAATCATACCAAATTTCACCTTTTGAGTGTTATGTGATTCTTCCACTTCTTTTTTAAAATTAAATAATACCAACCTCCCTTCCCCCCCACAAAAAAACCCCCAAAACAGCAGATATGTTTGCTAGTTCATTCAAATTTTGTTTTATTCAAGTTCATAGAAAATAAAAAAATAAATACAAAGTACAGTCATTTGACCAGTTCGGGATCATTGACCAGTTCGGGATCACTTCAACTTTGCAATAACCAAATAATTATATTACTTCTCACATTACCAATTTCTGTTGATACATGTAAAGAATAACATCCATTAAACCAACAAACCCAAAATGAGGTGCCAAACATCATCAGCAAATCAATTATGACAATTTTCCTGAAGTTTGTCTGCAATATTTCATTTTATCGGACGCGATCAAATGCATTATGCGCTTCGATACACAAACACTGGGGGCGCGCCCTCCTATTGATTGGTCAGTTTTTTATTATTTTTGGAAGGGCGAATAAAGTTTCGCCCAATCAGAGCTGAGCTTTGAGTGGAAGTTTTGGGAGAGGTGCCGCAGATTCCTTTTGTTTATCACTTTTGTTGCAGCTATTCATTAAGCGGGATCAATTCAGCTGCTGCGTCAGCTTTAATGCCTGAAAATGTCAGCAGTAAGGCAAATTTCAAGGGGGATTTTAGTAGTAGGCCGGATTCTTCGGCTGCGGCTCATGTTTGTTTTGCTTACAACACCGAACGGGGTTGCCGTTGGCAACAGTGCAAGTTTGTGCATAAGTGCAAGAAATGCGCTCTTCCCAGTCATGGTGCAGCCACTTGTAGGGTCAACGTGAATGCAGCGAGGCTGAGGTCAGACCGCCCTGTTGCGCGAAGCTTTGCTGCGCCAAACGTTAAACGTGCGCAACCGGGCTATGGGCAATCAGCCAATCTGGGTCGGGTTGGTATTAAGGCCATTGACCAAGGGGAAAAAGCACAAAGCAATTTTCGTGCCCCTCACGCCAATTAATAATGACGTTCTGCGTAGTTGGCTGCGGGAATATCCCGACAGGAATGCTGCTTGTCTCCTGCTGGAGGGTTTTTCTCAAGGGTTTAGTATTGGATTTGTTGGGCCGCGGGTGGCTCGCGTCGCAGGTCTTACCTCAGCAGCGCAGCGTCCATTGGTGGTTCAAGAGAAATTGGGTAAGGAAATAGGCATGGGTAGAATTGCTGGCCCATTCGATTGTCCACCTTTCCCACATTTACAGTGTTCACCGATTGGTCTGGTTCCAAAACATGAACCGAATTCATTTTGTTTAATTCAACATCTATCGTTTCCCTCGGGTGAATCGATTAATGATTATATTGATAAAGAGAGATGTAAAGTTCACTATGCATCGTTTGACAAGGCGGTTGACATTGTTATGTCGGCGGGTGACAGGGGCTTGGATGGCCAAATCAGATATCAAGTCGGCTTTCTGTTTGCTTCCAGTCGCTCCCGTTGATTATGAGCTATTGGGTTTTCAGTTCATGGGTAAATATTATTATGATAAATGTTTGCCGATGGGGTGTTCAATTTCTTGCTCACTTTTTGAGACATTTAGCACATTTCTTGATTTTAAGGTGCGCAAGGTAGCGCAGTCAGAATTGGTTAGTCATTATTTAGATGACATTTTGTTTGTGGGTGCATCACCACAGTGCTGTGGTAACGTTCTACAGACATTTAAAGATGTCTGCTCTGCTTTGGGGGTGCCAATTGCCTTAGAGAAAACCACAAGTCCCAGTCAATCCATTGTTTTTCTTGGCCTTGAAATTGACTCAGTCAGAAGGCAAGTTAGGGTGCCGTTTGATAAGGTTCAGGCACTGCGGGGACGTATAGAAGCAACTTTGCAGAAAGCAAAAGTAACTCTTAGGGACATCCAATCATTAATTGGGTCTCTTAATTTTGTGTGTAGGGCCATTGCACCAGGCCGAGCGTTCACAAGGCGGCTCATTGCACTCACAAGGGGGGTGTCAAAACCACACTTCAAGATACGGATTTCTTCCGGGGCTAAACTAGATTTGTTAACCTGGTTGGAATTTCTTGACCATTTTAAAGGTATTTCCCCCTTTCATTACCGGGGATGGGATAGTAATGGGGTACTTGAGCTGTTCACGGATGCTGCGGCTAGCATTGGATTTGGGGGTTACTTTGCAGGGAAATGGTTTCAGGGTAGGTGGCCCACTACCATTTTAGACAATGATCCCCCGTCTATTGCTTTTTTAGAGTTTTACCCGTTGGTAGTTGCAGTTCACTGCTGGGGTCCGTTATTGGCGGACCGGAAAGTTCGTTTTCTTACTGATAACACCGCAGTGGTGCATATTATTAATAATCAGTCCTCGCGATGCGATTTGATTATGCAGTTGGTCTGCAATTTTGTTTGTCGATGCCTTATGCACAATATTGTCTTTAAAGCTGTTCATGTTCCGGGGGTGCACAATGACATTGCCGATTCCCTGTCTCGGTTTCAGGTCGAGCGTTTCTGAGTGGTGGCCCCCGGGGCAGACTCCAATATGACCCCTATCCCGGAGCTTCTCCGCATGTATTAGCAGGTGAGGTAAAACGTCTGCTCTCAGTAGCTTTTGCCTCCAATACCCACAAGACCTATCAAACAGGTTGGAGAGCCTTTTGTAATTTTCGCCGCCTCCGGCTAGATGGAAATTACAGGGTTTCAGTGCATGACGTGCGGGAATTTGTCGCTTGGCTGTCATTAAAACAGATGGCCCCGGCTACTATTGCGACTTATGTAGCGGGGGTGGGTTTTCATCATAAGGTGCAAGGGCTTCCGGACCCGACTCAAGATTTTTTGGTTTCTAAATTGATGGAAGGATGTCGTAGGGACCGTCCTTCTGTTGATAACCGTTTACCCATTTCTATATCAGTTTTATCGCAACTCTTGGATGCACTCTCACATGTATGTATTAGCCAGTTCGAAGTTATATTATTTCGGGCGGCCATGTTGGGTGCCTTTTTGGGGTTTATGCGGATCGGTGAATTTGCAGCAGACTCACGGAATCGTTTACAGGATTCGCTTTTACGGTATTCTGATGTTCAATTTCATGATGTCGGTACGCCTGCGGCCTCTGTTCTTATTTATTTCGGTTTCACGAAGACAAATAAAACCGGTTCCCCACAACCCATTCGTTTGGTGAAATCGTTGGACAAATTTCTTTGCCCTGTTTCGGCATTTGCAGCCTTCGTGGCGGTGAGACCCTCTCATTTTCAGGCAAGCCCCTTTTTCTGTCACTATGACGGAAACACTCTAACCCGCTTTCAGTTTAATGCGGTACTAAAGAAAGCATTAGCTTTTTCCGGTGTGGGTATGGGACCTTATAGCGCCCATTCATTTCGCATAGGGGCAGCCACTACAGCGTTTGGTTTGGGGGTTTCATGCGATGACATTAAGAGTATGGGCCGTTGGCGTTCTGATGCAGCTTATGCTTATATTCGTCCACAACCACGCTGTATCCTACCAGGATCCAAACAGTTTGTTTGTTTAAATATCTTGGGCAGGAGATGTATGGATTATTGGGGACTCGATTATCCGTCGGGCTCAGTGTCATCTCCAATGTCATCAGCAGGTGCGGTGGAATGGCAAAGGCGGGGCACATCTTACTGGTGCCAATTCCTTGTTGTCAGATCTTGCCATGTCGGGGCCTCCTCCTGGGCTGATTATCGTTCACCTGGGCACTAATGATCTTGTACAGTTAGATGCTTTTTGCTTACGGCAAAGTGTGCGCATTTTTATGACTGAGTGTAGCGTTCAGTTTCCAAGGGCTCATTTGGTATGGTCAGACATCCTTCCCCGGGCTTGTTATTTTGGTGCCCTTTCGCAATCCAAATTAGAGTTGAAACGACGTTCAATCAATAAGTGGGCGCGGTCATTAGGCCGTCGCATGGGTGTAGCAATTTTGAACCACCCTCAATTTAAGTGGTCCCTTTTTTACTTGTTCCGCTATGATGGGGTTCATCTGTCTCTAGAAGGAACTAATTTGTTCCAACATAACATTCAGACCTGCATTAATGGCTACTTATAATTATTAATTATGTATTGGGGGAGGGGCTCGGCATGTCTGTCCTTCTCCCATGTGTCGCTTTTTTCTGGTGCGAGTGGCGTATTTCGTGGCATCAGGACTAACATTGCCTCCTTTTTTATTAATTTCTTTTAAATAAAAGACGAATTTGTAAGCATAGTCTGGGCGCCCATCAGTTCAGGTGGGGCTACTACCGTGAGTACAAACGGTGGAATGAACTTTGCATTTACGGTTTCATTTGTATAGTAGCATTTTTACCAAATTTTGAATCATTCATTTATTTACCGTGTAATAGACTTTGGCAAGCTGCCAAATTTTAGGCTTGTTTTATTTTTATAGGCCTTGGCAAGCTGCCAAGTATAGGCCGACTTTACTTTTGTTCGTTTTTAAATAAAATTGTTAGGGCAAAAATGCCCTGAATGGTTGTTAACTTTTCCCGTTCAGCCAATGATAAGTTTTGGTTCAATAAAAGCACTTTCAGCTGTAACAAAAACAAAAAGGTCAATGAAGTTTCATAGTATTTTTCTTGCGTTGGTGAGAGTATAATGATCATTATTTTGTTTAAAAATTCTGGTTGAAAAATTCTGGTTGAAAAACGCTGTTAAAACTTCTCACCTTTAGAATTTGAACGCCAGGGCGAAAACAATTTATGTAAAATGCTAAGAATGTGTAAACAATATTCCACATAAATACTGAGCAGTCGTTTCTGTCTTTTTGAGGAGAGGAAATTACCAAAATCATCTTTTGGGGACATTGTACCCTTGACCAGTTCGGGATCACCTGACTCAACATCTCATTGCATCAAATGGTGCTGCACTAACTTACTAAGTGAGGTAAAATCATACTGCTGCAGTAGAAAGTTTATTTATTGCTTTTGAGATACATTACTTCAACAAATTCTTGTAGATTGTTTTTTTTTGTGTGAGAAAATTAAACTTGGAGGGGTCAATGTTGCTTTTGTACAGGCTTCCACCACTCAGACATAGAAAAATTATTAATGACTGTCTATTTATCTATAAATTATTCCATAACCGTTATAACTAAGGACTTAGATGGCGACTAGCATGCAAGCCTTGTGCTGTGCTCTCACTTTTGTACTAAGTCTTGCTGTCCACAGCTCTCAAAGTGAGTTAAATTATATACCACATGACAGAGTAATGATCACTGATCAAACTGATCACTTTCATCAAGAAATTTTAGTCAGGGTGAGTGAAATCTGGAGTGATTTTCATCAAGATTTTCAGCATCTTCAGCCAGTGACTCAAGCCAATTGCCCTATTCAGTGCACGCGTGAGCAAACCCATTGTGCCAACTGTGAAGAGCCAAGCATCCTTTGTTCACCCATGGAGCTATCACCCCTGGCATCAGTGTGCGACACCAAGCTTCTTTGTACAGCAAAATGGCGGACTTCTGAAGTGAAAATCATCACTTCAAAACGCAGTAAGTTTGGTAGAGCCCCAGTTGCTTACTATTCCAACTCCACATCAACATTTAATCTCCCTCTGACTGTCTCTGGAGACATTGAACCCAACCCAGGTCCAATCAAGGATCCTTGCGGTGGATGCAACCGTCCTGTGAAATGTAATCAAAGATCCCTCCTCTGTGAAGACTGCAACAAATACTGGCACCAGAAATGTCTCCCCGATGTGTCCATTGCCCAGTACTCGACACTAATATCAAGCACAATTGACTGGTTCTGCCCGGGCTGCACCCCACAATTGCCCTTCATGTCATGTAGTGATACATCATTCCAGGACATCTACGGTGGCCCAACGGACCATGACGCATCACTGGGAATCGCCCCTAATCTCGACCCACATGTACCTCCCAAGAATACTCACAGTAACTCAGTCTCCGGTATTCTCATCAATGCTCGCAGCCTCCGCAGCAAACAGCAGGACATGCAATCATATTTGGAACTTAACCCCTTAGATATTGTCTGTATCACTGAAACGTGGATGTCAGCTGATAACACCGATTTCCTTTCTTGCTTGACGGGATACTCATCTATTCGAAGGGATCGTGACGGTCGGGGTGGTGGCATCATGGCACTCGTCAATGACATGCTACTCCCTTTGCAGCTCAAGCACCTTGACAATAAAGACATTGAACTGGTCTGGTTTTCCATCACTGTCAAGTGCTCCAAATGGATTGTAGGCGTTGTTTACCGACCTCCTAACTCTGATGCAACATTCTTGCAATCTTTACAAGATGCTTGTGATGCAGTCCAGTTGGATCTTCCCCAGTATGAAGGCATTATCCTGCTAGGTGACTTTAATATCAACTGGCAAGCTGATACTACTTCCACTGCTAATCTGCGAGACATCACTGACTCCATTGGTCTCACTCAGGTAGTGGAAGATGTGACTCGACCCTCAAGCAACTCCACCTCTACAGGAACTACTATTGACCTCATCTTCACCAATCGACCCGAGAAGTTTTCTGCAGTGGAGTCTGCTGCAAACCCAGTCTGTAGTGATCATCACGCAGTGTCCTTCTCATTTAGTGCCATCAAAGCTCCTCCACAACCTGCAGTTATTCGCTCCTTTCTGCAGTACAGAAAAGGTGACATGGCGCATTTGGAGACTCTCCTACATCTTGCTCCATGGTCAGCTTTTATGGATGATGACAATCCCGATGCATCTTGGGAAGGCTTTATGGACATCTTCGAAGCAGCCGTCCATGACAGCATACCCCGTAAGCAGTGTCGTCGTAGTAAGATCTCGCCTTGGATATCACAAGATCTTAAAAAACTTATCCACCTAAAGCATAAACTATTTAATAAAGCGAAATACTCCCGATCCAGTTCCGCATGGCTAGATTACAAGAACGTCCGGAATCAAGTGAAGTATGCGACTAAATTAGCCTACACTAACTATGTTGATGGTTTATTTGCAACTGCGGACAACAAGAGAAGTTTCTGGTGCTTTGTGAGAGACCAAAGAAAATCCAAGTGTCCTCCAGCCTTCCGTCAAGCCGACAAGGTGATCCACAAGCCTGCTGATATTGCTGAAGCCTTCAATACATTCTTCACCTCAGTTCATTCGCCTGCAGTCAATTGTCCAGCGACTCCACCACTGTGTTCCCTCCCAATCCCCGAACTCCCTCCAATCAGAATCAATCTAGGATTTCTGACCAAATCGCTTTTAACTCTCAACCCTCATAAAGCACCAGGCCCAGATGGAATCTCACCCACAATCCTACGAGCTACTGCATCATCAATTGCTCCCCCATTGTTGCGCTTGATGCATTCCTCACTTGCACAGGGTACTCTCCCCATGGACTGGAAACTTTCAAACATCACTCCTGTGTTCAAGTCCGCCAACCGAACTGATATTACAAACTACCGTCCAATTGCCCTAACTTCTGTTGTGTGCAAGGTGATTGAGAAGGCTGTGGCAGAGGGTATCCATGATCATGTGTCCTCCTTTTGCCTTGGCAATGATAAACAACATGGTTTCTCAGCCCGAAAATCGTGTGTGACACAGCTAACTAATGCCATTCACGACTGGGCTACAATCCTGGACAAGTCACGCCCACCTAGAATTGACATTGCTTGCCTAGACTTTTCTAAGGCATTTGACATGATGCCTCATCACACAGTACTAGAGAAACTTGCCTGCAATTTCAACATACGAGGTCAACCTTGGATCTGGTTGAAATCTTTTTTGACAGGGCGTCAGCAACGCGTTATGTATCGTGGCTCTTTGTCATCATGGTCACCAGTCACATCCGGCGTCCCCCAAGGAAGTGTGCTCGGCCCTTTGCTATTCAACCTGTTTATCACCGATATCTCTAATAACCTTTCTTCTAAGTGTCTGCTTTTTGCAGATGACACCCTCATTTACCAGCCAATTCTTTCACCCCGAGATGAACTCAACTTTCAATCGGACCTTGATGCTCTTGCCAATTGGAGCATATCAAATGGAATGAAACTCAACCAGGGAAAGTCCAAGATAATGCACATGACACGTACAAAGAAAACAATAGTCCTCCCACTCTACACTCTCCAAGGAATACCCCTCACAGTTGCCCCTACCTTCAAGTATCTTGGAGTAACTGTGAACAATAAGCTAACATGGAATCAGGTGGATCATCGTCCAAAGCTCTCTTATCACTCTACCGAACCCTAGTCTTGCCTGTGCTTGAGTACGGGTTACCTGCCTGGTGCCCATACACAACCTTGTTGTCCGCCAAACTCGAGCGAGTTCAAAGACGAGCCACTAGGATGATCTTAAAGCAACAGAGAGGAGCCATGACCTATGAGGACAGACTCCATACACTGAACTGGTTAAGCCTTGAAACAAGACGACACAAACTCACTGTTCAATTTACTATTAAATGTTTGTTTGGCCTCATCGATTGTCTTAGTATAACATCCCATACAGTAGTTAATACCCGTCACCTGGACACAGTTTCCTTTATTCACCATTACGCCAGAACCCTAAGTCTAAGGAATTCCCCTGTTCATGCTTTTCCACGTATGTGGAGTAATCTCCCAACCCACATTAAGGACTCTTTGATACTCGATTCATTTCAGTGTTTTAATCGTAAATTATGTGCTCATTTTCTTGATGGTTAAATGCCTGTAATGTTTTGTCTATTATAGTTGTTTTTGATCTAAATTGTGTTTTGAATATTGGTTGAGTGGGGAGGTTTGGCCGAGTGGGGAGTCGGGCCCGGGACCTCTGGATTCCTGTTCCAGCGCTGGAACGGAAGTCAGGGATCTCGGGTTCGGGTCCTGGTTCGGTTGGGTTTATTTGCTCAACTAATATTTATTTCAAACTTTACCAGTCAGTTTTCTTTCCTTCATGTATCATTATTTAAATTGTACAGGGTTCTCTATTTTGTTTGTTTGTTTGCTTGTTGCATGCAAAATTGTCTTATTTTTGAAACGTTTGTTACATTATTACATTATTACATTATATCATGTGTTTGAGTATGTGCTGAGGTTTATCTTTGATTGTTTGTGTGTCTGTGTTACCTGTCTGTCTATTAATTTGGTTGTTTGTTTTCTGCTACATTTAATCGTTTGTTGGTAATTTTTGATATTTATTTGTTCATTAATCATTATGGGTTGTCTGAATGTTTGTCGTTTTATGTTGCTTGTTAATATGGTTGTTTGTGTTACGTTTGTATTAGACTGTTCGTATTATTGTAATGCTTGTTTACTCGCTTGTGTACGGTATCTGTTATGGTTTGTATGTTGCAGTGCTTACTTGTTTATCACTAATTGTGTTTCTTTATGATTTATTAAATTTTATTTATGCTACTTTTTTTTCATTTAAATTCATTGACTTATTGAGCAGATATTTATTAATTTATTTACCTATTTAATTATTATTCATATATATTACCCTCAATTATAGCATTTTTAATTTCCAGATTTACTTTCTCATATTACATGTATTTATAGGTTTATATATATATTTATTTTGTTTGTAAAATTATTTCTTGTTACCAACCTATGATTGGATGAACAGGCTTTTGAGTCACAGTGTTTTCACTTTTGTTCTTCCTGGCCATCTTAGATTGGATTGTCTTTACTCTGCTTGTTGTACTCCCTCCCACTTCCCCTCTTCCCCAATCCGCCCCCCTTCTATACATTTCTCATCCCCACCCATACATGTATCTCATTCATACCTACTGTACCTCTATTTACATATATTCTTTTTGATTGGTATTTGTTATACAATTAATCTTTCATTTTGACTGTCCTTGATGTATGACATTTCTTACTTTGTATGTACATGTTTGTATTTAAGAATGTTTTGGCCGAATAAATAATAATAATAATAATAATAACAACACTGACTTCAACTCATTTACATTACGTGAATCGCCCATTAAAAGTGAACCCGAGTTTGCCTATGACAAACTCGGGTTGGTACCTACTGGTTTGGGTTGGAGCTGGTTTGAAACACGATCTCTCTATTCTGATTATGATTAATCACTTGTGAACTTGTGGTTTTTTGTACCACTGCCTGTGAGTTTACTGACAAAAAATTTACACAATTTGACCAGGTTCTTGTTTTTTCTGTAAAGTATTTGGAAAAGTGTCAAAAGTTATTATGTGAGCAACTTCGAATCATAAAAATTGACCAGATATATCCTGAAAAACTAAATAAGAAACAGTCAGACTTCACCAATGCACTTGAACGTTTCATGCTTTGACACAAGCCAGCCCCCAGGCTAGCCTCTGATGATAATGTGTGGTTGGCGTATGAATATCTGAACATGTTTGGGGTTGCATATCAATGGCCTTTATACTAACACACTTTTAGAAGTCAATTTAGATATTTAAAAATATAGATTACCAACAAGTTTCGCTATTTAAACTTTAGAATATTAATGCTAATACATAGCTGAACTGGCACTTTAGCTTGATGAAATCAAACCCTATCTGTAATAAACCATCAGATTATTTGGGACTATATTTTCTGTCGGATGAGCACATCCAGACATCTGTGATGCAAGAAGACCTCTGAACGAAGGCGTTAAAAATAGCTCTTCTTCTGGGGGATTTCCTAGTTTACCAAATATAGGTCATAGGTCAACTACCAGTATTGCATTTAGGTTTACTTTTAAAAGAAAATAAACATTTTAAAGGCCGACTTGTAGTTTGATAGTGTAAAATAAAGAATTATAATGTAAGTTGTTTTTCACAATTAAATGCAAAAATTGGGTAGTTGGTAATACCTCCATGGTTGAGATATCTGTTTTTATATTTCCTGTATTTCCTTGCAAACAGCAATAAGTCACCCCTCAAGAGTGTGGTCCTATCCTACAGTCACCACGAGTAACACCCCCCCCCCCCCCCACCTCGCGCATACATTGTGCACTTTATAATTAATCAGAGACCTGACCCCCAAGTATGTAATAGTAATAATAGTAGTAACATTACACAGTTTATGTACCATTGTACAATTGACTAGTGAATGCACTATACACTACAAATAAGAGTTTTAACATTTGATTAGAAAACTGAGTATTGTTTATTGAGGGAATTACTATTGCAGATTTAATTTCCACTTGGGGAATTGTGGTAGCAGCACTATATTTGGCTCTGCTCTGTTTGTCTGACCTTCATGACCTTCATGACCTTCATTTGCTTTATAATCTGACACAATCTAAATGTACTTGTTGGGCTGTTCAGTCTTACCTCATTCACTCAGTGTTACCATGATAAGACATGATATAACAGCCCAACAAGGCAGGCTCAGGTACTTATAATAAATATTAAGTTCATCAGAACAAAAGTTGCCTGAACGTTATTTGATACTAATACTACACATTTTATTTCATACAACAGAACACTGTGTGTATGCTTTGTTTATTTACTATTAAAAGGAGTTTATACTTTTGGTAAATGTCAAAGACCAGTATCCTCACTTGGTGTATCCCAACATATACATGAAACAACAAACCTGTGAAAGTTTAAGCTCAATCAGTCATTGCAATCACCAGAAAAAAGTGGGGAAAAACCTTAAGTATTTTCACTCTTTTCAAACATCGAGTTTTCGACTCATGAGATCAAAACTAATTGTTTTACTCATTTCTCAAAAACTATAGCATTTAAAGCAAAAATATTTCAAAGGGAGTATTCATGACCATCTTTATACCAATTATGTGTGAATCTGTGACAATTATATTTTTACTTTTTACCAATGTTACAAACACAAACACCCTAAAAAATAGTACAATAAATAATATTTAAAATGGTTGTTCCTCTGATTTAAATATTTTTCTTTCGCTCGTATTCATGTGTTTTTGTTTTGGGTGGTCCCCCATCTGTGATTCACATAAATGCATTTCCCCCCAAAATTTACTAAGTTTTGTTATAGCTTACACTTTTGTGATCGAGTTAAAACCCCTGATTATTTTGTCGATGATAATGGGAAAGGATAATCGCACACACAAAAAGTTTAGGCTCATTGAAATTGTAAAAAAAAATGCATGTTGAGAGAGAATTTATTTACTCAGGATTAAAAGGTTTGGAGCAGCTGCATAGTAAAAACCTTAAGCAGATGCAGAAAACCCGAATATCAGAGCTGGAATGGAGTGTCGGGTCGCGCGAGATAATAAACTCGATGTTTGAAAAACAGAAAACACATAAGGTCTCTTTTCACTATTTTCTCGTGACCTCGATGACCAATTGAGCTCAAATTTTCACAGGTTTGTTATTTCATGTATGTGGTTGATTACACAAAACATGAACACTGTCTGTGATTATTTTTTCAGCTCTGCCAATCCTGTATAATACGTACTTTAAGTGTGCCTAAAAACCTAAACCTGGTCTTCATTCTGATACTGAATCGAAAGGAGCTTTTTTAAACCAGAAATAAAGATCAACATGCGGTCATGGTAACCCTTGTCTAACATTTAATGCTCAAAAGGTTTATAACTGAAAAGAAATTGAAAATCGGGTGTGTAGTTCTTGAGATATGGTCCCACTTCCGGTTGACCCAGAAGTAAAGGTCAACATGGGGTTACGGTTACCCAAGGCTAATCTCCAATGCCCATGGATTATATAACTGAAAAAAGTTAGAAAATCGGATGTGTAGTTCTTCAGATACGGTCCCACTTCTGGTTGACCCGAAAGTAAAGGTCAACCTAGGGTCACGTAACCCAAGGCTAATCTCCAATGCCCAATGAGTCTATAACTGAAAAAAGTTTGAAAATCGGATGTAAACTTCTTGAGATATGACAGAAACAAGTTTGGCTAATTAAATAAATTCATACCGCTGTCACGTGAATAATTAATTAAGATTGTTTGTCAATAATATTTAAGGATTACTTCTCGGCGAACCGAGATAAGTCCCATTCTTGACAGGCTTTCACAATTCGCGAACCATATTCCAGGCTAACTGATCAATTGTAGGTGACTGGACCTAATCAAATAAGCACAGCGTTGTAGCCACGGTTTGTGTTTTGAACCACCTAAACGTTTCTAAAACGATTTGTTTGTACACGAAAAGAAAAAACGCCTACAAATGACGTCATGACGACGTGACGAAAAATGTTAGACCGGATTGTGTAGTTCTTGAGATTTCATTTTCATTTCATTCCATTTATTAATTTCACAGGTAAAAAAAGCAAAGTACAAAAGAAATGAGAACAATAAAGAAAACAAATATACACATTGGAGAGAGAGAGAGAAAAAAAAGTAGCACCCCTGATGGATTTTTAAAAAAGTAAACTAAATTACTATCAAGTTAATCTCCTGATGCCACAATTTAAGAAACAGACAATACAAAAGGACATTTGGACATAAATGACATTAATAAAACATGGCTTACAGTATAAAAATATGAGAACTACATGTAATTAAAACTATAAAAGCACATATGGGCATTTTAAAATACAAACTTGGTAAAAGAGAGATTCTGGTAATTTACAATGTAAAAAGCACTATGAATATTGAGAATAAAAACATTCAGCAAGGTATTTGTATGGGCATGGAATAATGTTAAACAGTTTTGGTCAAGGGGACTTCCTGGCCAGGGACTAATAAATTATTTCTGAGTGAATTTGTAAAGGAGGATAAACTATGGATAATTGTATCATTAATGCAGGCCGGTAGTTCATCCCATAATCTTGGGAATCTGTGAAAAAGAGAATGATGGGCAGCATTGGATCGAGCCAGTTGATGGCAAAATTTAATAGATTCGATATGTCTACAATTAATGGGAATTAGAGTGTCAGTGTCAATGTCAAATTTGTTATATAAACATTTAATAACAAACGTTATTGAAAGGAAATGAACCCTATTGATTAAAAGAGGCAGACCCAGCTTGACACACCTGTCTGAATACTCGATTTCATTGACAGAATTAATTAAAGCCCTTCTCGGCAGACCCAAACAAAAACGGGTGAATCGCCTCTGAACCTTCTCTAGCGTTTTTTGCTGAGTCGAAAGAACAGGGCACCAGACTGGAGCTGCGTATTCAAGTATGGGTCTACTAATTGAGCGATAAAGTGAAGTCAGAATGGTAGGGTCTCTAGTTTTAACTACTCTACCAATAAATCCGTTGAGTCTAGTGGTTTTGGATGCGACTTTATTAACATGTGTTTTCCAGCTTAAGTCCCTAGAGATAATAACACCGAAGTATTTGTAATTATCAACATTTTCCAAAGTGTTTTCAGCAATTTTATACAGTGGTTTAGCAGGGTTTCTAGACCGGGTCACAGTCATTAATTTACACTTATTTGGATTTAAAGTCATACAGTTTAAATTACACCAAGTGTTTATGTGCTGCAGATATGGTCTCACTTCCGGTTGACCCGGAAGTAAAGGTCAACATGGGGTCACGGTTACCCAAGGATAATCTCCAATGCCCAAGGAGTCAATAACTGAAAAGGTTTGAAAATCGGTTGTGTAGTTCTTGAGATACGGTCCCACTTCCGGTTGACCCTGAAGTAAAGGTCAACATAGGGTCACGGTTACCCATTATTAATCTCAATTGCCAAAGGAGTCTATAACTAAAAAAAGTTTGAAAATCGATTGTGTAGTTCTTGAAATATGGTCTCACTTCCGGTTGACCTGGAAGTAAAGGTCAACAATGGGTCACGGTTGGCCAATGCTAATCTCCAATGCCCAAGGACTCTATAACTGAAAAAAGTTTGAAAATCGGTAGTATACTTCTTGAGATATGACAAAAACAAGTTTGGCTAATTAAATATTCATACCGCTGTCACGTGAATAATTAATTAAGATTGTTTGTCAATAACATCTAAGCATTACTTCTGGGTGAACTGAGAAAGTCCCATTCTTGACAAGCTTTCACAATTCGCGAACCATATTCCAGGCTAACTGATCATTTGTTGGTGACTGAACCTAATCAAATAAGCACAGCGTTGTAGCCACGGTTTGTGTTTTGAACCACCTAAACGTATCTAAAAAAATACGCATAAAATGAAGTCATGATGACGTGACGAAAAATGTAAGAACAGATTTTACATCTACAATACGATCCCATAACTGAAAAAAGTTTGAAGATCGGATGTATACTTCTAGAGATATGGTGTTAACCAGATTGGCTAATTAATTATTCATACAGCTGTAACGTGAATAATTAATTAATAATTTTAATCTCATTACATCTAAAAATTAAGTCAGTGCTTAAGCTTTAATATTGTATATGATTTATCTACTTCTGAAAATTCTAAGAATGACATATGGTCTTTGAAAGAGACACAGGTTAAGTCAATACGATTTTAGGGAAAGAAAGAATAATAATAATAATAAAAATAAAAAGAATAAAAATCTCGACGAAAACAAAAGCTGTTCCGACTGAAAGTTCAGAACAGCTAATAAAAAGAACTAGAGATAGTGATTGTGTACAATCACAGAGCTGTTCCGGTAGTTTGTGTTTATTTCGAGCTGCAAGAAAACAAAAGCTGTTCCGACTGAAAGGTCGGAACAGCTAATAAATCTCGACGAAAACAATAGCTGTTCCGCCAGTAGGTCGGAACAGCTAATAACCAGTTCTTATATAGCGCATTTTACAATAGCGTCTCAATGCCCTTTACATTAGTGTCCTGGTCATTGGTCCAATAACATTCCTTTAATCAAGCTTTCTCAGCTCCCTGGGGAGAATACAGCCCGAGCTGCCGTGGTGCTCAGAAGGCTTTTCCAAACACCAACCTCTACCCTCGCAGGTACCCTGGGTGAAGAGAAGCAATTATAGCGAAGTGTCTTGCTCAAGGACACAAGCGTCACGACCGGGACTCGAACCCACACCCTGATGACTAAACCACCAGAACTTGAATCCGATGATCTAAACCGATGATCTAAACCACTCGGCCATGCAAGTTCGAGCGCAATCTTACAAATTCATGCACAAGCGTACTGCAAGCTTGCCGCAAGCTTGCAAGTTCATGTGCAATTAGCTCCAGGTTAAAAATTGCAAGCTTGCCAAGAAACCATGCAAGCTTGCAAGCTTGCAAAAAAAGTTTGCAAGCTTGTCAAAAAACATGCAAGCTTGCTAAAAAGATTGCGAGCTTGCCAAGAAAACATGCAAGCTTGCAACAAGCTTGATTTTACGTAAGGGTGGGGCAGTCAGCAGCCCTACTGGTTTGTGCATGATCCATTTAAGTCCGCTATTTGGAAAAGAAATTACATGGAGATAACAGGTGTGACTTGCCAGACAAAAAGGATGTTTCATTTTAGCCTCTTTCTTTAATGGATCTTTCCTGGAATGCAGACCCTTCCACCATGCCCCTACATGTGAGACAATTCGTCCTCTTATTCTCTGGCGTCTGTGATGTCAAGACGTGTTTAGGAAGAGCTCCGTTTGGGTTTTTAATGAAACAATTTTTTTGCTAAATTTTTATTTGATTTAGTTGAGTTTTTACTTGCTGATTTACGTTCCATACCACACGTTTTCCAGTGGTTTTCTTGGTGTTTTTCTGTTTTTTTACCAGAATTTAATATTTTTCTTTCAACAAAAAAAGAAAAATATAACATGGCGGCACCACAAGGTAAGCGTGGTGTGGGGCCGTCATTTCAAAATTGTTGTTCATTTTGTTTACTTCTTCGTCCTTCACAAGATTTACACAAGCTTTGCCCCCGCTGTCAAACTTGCCATCTGCCAGTCAGTCATTTAAATTTTTCCAAACCAGGTGAGGTCGATTCTGAGGTTTTTTTTCGTGCTGTTTTTCGTGATTTCATGAGTCTTTTCTCTGATGTATTTTTCTTGACCTTGTAGGTATAAGGCCATCTTGTTTTAAATACCGTAATTTCCTGCGGATAAGGCGCTCGGCGCATAAGGCGCAGTACCTCAAATTACCAAAATAATATTTAAGGGTTATCAGATAAGGCGCCCCGCCGCATAAGGCGCAATAATTTTTTAATATCTTTCACATTATACACGCTCGCCAAGTATCATACTGCTTGTACATCAACACATACAGTGGTCATTGTGATGGTATAAGCACACTTACCATAGCGTAATTTTATAATCACGAAGACGAGTAAAACATCACTGCTATTTTTTCATTATTATTTTGTCCATGTTCATTTTTTTTTTTTTTATATAACCAGAGCTTTACAGTTTTTCGTTTTACACAACGAGCGAGCGCAGATACACGTTTTTCCCAATGAATTGGCTGCTGTCTTTGCTATCTCGCTCTTTTGAAGAACCAACGAACGCTAGAGGGCGCTTTCTTAATAATGCTTTCACATTAGGAACGTACGCCCTCTGTTGGCGAAATTCACGATAACATACAAAAACGACTTGTTTATAAAGACTAGTACCTGTCATGTGATCTAGCAGTGTACTGTGTGATGCCGCATTGATCGTCGCTCATTCGCGAGGGTATTTTTTATTATTATTGTGGGCAGCAGCATGGCCAGTGCATGACTTCGTTCTTTGGCAAGTTTTGTCAAAAATGTGAATGATCATGCAGGTTTTATTTTAAGAAAAATGTGACATGTAGAATTACCCTGGACGAAATAAAGGAACTATTTTGCAGTATAAATGTAAGACTTTACAATGTAATCATCACAATGAACTCAATCGAAATCAGATTAGGCGCATCGGAAGATAAGACGCAGTGACTATTTTCTACCTTTGAAAGTCAGATAAGACGCGTCTTATCCGCAGGAAATTACGGTACTTGGCTTACGGATTTCTCAGCTGCAAAAACTTAGCGGGGAGCGGGTGAAAAGAAAAGAAGCATGGCCGGGGTTACAGAATTTCCAGCTGAAATATTTTTTTGAAATCATCTTAATACTCTAAATGTTTTGGGGTTTTTTCAAAATAAGACCTCTCAGCTCAATATCAGGCATGATATTTGGTCCTTGGCAGTACTAGTAGAAACATTTCTTTGAATACAAGGGCTGACATACATGTACATGTGGTATAGGTTTAAATAGACTTTTCAAAAGATTTCAGATTTTTCCAGGGGCATTCAAATTGGAAATCACACTGATAGGAAGAATATCATTCCTGCATTATGTATGCATAGCCAAACAATCTAAGCATAACAAATCAGCAGAGCATCTATTCAACAGGCTGCGAACTAACTGTGGCAAGTGTGCACATTGTTGTATAGCTGATGAAGGCTGTTAATTTGTCCATCGTAATTTCATTAATGATGCCAAAAAAAAAAATCACCATACTAAATTCTAAAATAAAATAAAACAAACAAAAACAAACAAAACAGGGGAGGGTGACCCCAAAACCCCCTCACACTCTGCATGACTGTTGCCATTCAGACCACGTTCAGACTGATTTAGTTTACGTTCCAATGATGTCAAATCAAAAAGCTCCTGCCCTATGACATCATACCGCCCTCCTTTAAAAAAGATTGTGGAGAAGACTTTAAGTTGGGTCACATAAAGTGCACACATGTGTCTTGGACAATAATCAATGTTGTTCACATGCTTTTATCATGTTTGCAAAATATAAAAAAACAACAACAAACAAACATTGGCTAAAAAAGGAAGCTTTAGAAATATGAGACATTTATAGGCATTTATGTGAATTCTTAAGGTAAAGCTTACTCACTTTCATCCATTCTGTGGTTTTGGCTGCTGTCAGGAGATGTAAATGGTGATGAATACCGCTGGCTTGCATCGTGTATGAAGTCCTACATAGTTTGTTAATCATAATATCAACTACGAATTAATGCAATTCATAATATATTGGTTTAACGAACAGTTAACAAATATGGGCTAACCTCAAAGTAGTGAGTTACGAATTGACGAATCAATATTTACTTTAGCTGAGATTTCCTACTAAATTAGCTATCACATTTTCATAAAAGGAATTTAGCCTGTACTCAAACTTTGTATAGTTGATGAGGTAGCTGAAATTCTACATACGTCCCAACTGCATTGTTTTCAACAGAGCTTGGAAAGCATCCACTTAACAATGCTTTAATAGGCGTTTATTTTTATCAATATTTATTATTCAGCAAAATTGTGTGTGAAATGTAAATAATATATTTACATTCTAACCTAACAAATAAAAGTGGAAACAGCAACATTAAAAAGTCAAGCAAGACAGAGGCAAAACTTTGAATTTTTTGAAAGGAAAATGTTTATACATTGGCCAAAGCTTTTTTGTAAGGTAGTCCTCATTTCTATTTAACAAGTATCAATCTACAGTCAACAACCAACAAGCTGAACAATAGAAAAGGTGTTCAGCTGAAGGATGAACACGTTTTGCTATTATTTGCATTTTAAATCCTTTTTCAAATTGAATATATTTTGTTTTGTTGTAGGTTTTTATTTTGTTAGGTGTTCAAGCTTCAGTCCAAGACTACACTTGGTTTCAAGTCTACACTTGGTTCTAATTAAGTCTTTGACCGTGGTTTATTGTAACCTATTGGTAATAGAAGCGGCCAACA
Source organism: Leptasterias polaris (assembly GCA_037783415.1). Taxonomy (NCBI): domain Eukaryota; kingdom Metazoa; phylum Echinodermata; class Asteroidea; order Forcipulatida; family Asteriidae; genus Leptasterias; species Leptasterias polaris. The sequence continues at coordinate 178,743 of JAZGTN010000176.1, read as the reverse complement.
TGAGTTTTATGGCCTCCTTTTCGGCCATCTCTTTGGTATCAGTGTTATGTAAATTCAGTTGTGAATAAATAAATTTCTCTTATACACAAGAGGGTAAAGTCTGAGATCGCAATTTAGAGCATGTGATAGCCAATCTGTGGGGGATTTTTGCGAGGCTGATGCAGAGAAATAACCACAATCTCAGTGTCACCACTTTCCTTTTGGTTTGCGGCTGTTATAGTAAAATGGTGACTAAGATTCCAAATGACAAAATGATCTTGCAAAAGGAGACAAAGTTGAATTTCGACATGAAAAATAAACTTCAATTTATTTACAACAATTAATTACAGTATTATTTACAAGTGTTTGAGTGGTATAGGATATAGTTGGGTACTTGCCAACATTAACTTCCCTATAATTCAATCACTGGGAGTGCATCAGAATTGACTACTTTATTATAGCTTGAAATATTTGTCCACTCCAATCATTTATTCCTTATATCGTTTTCAAAATCAGTTTGAATCTCAATTCAACCTTTGTATGTTCACTCTCTGAAAATACATTCGAAGTAATTATTCCATCAGCTTTAAGTGTTTGTACAATTCAATTATTCTTCTCTATCGTTTCAAATTCAGTTCAATTCGCAATTCAAAGATTGCTAATACTTTTAAAGTTATATTAATTAATTGGACCTTCCTCTGAAATTTGGAGGTCTCAGCATTCACTATTGAACAGCCTTCTTGCTTTATCCAACTTCTGCACTAGGTCGGGTAAAAGGGTTGTCACACAGACTGCCTGGTCCCACCATATGGGTTGCCACACAGGCTCTCTCACAAACACGTATGCACCCGGTTCTCCCGGTGTACTTCAGCGGGTTTGTCCCATGGACGGTTACCCGGTCGATCTCTACGGCCATGGCCATTAACTGGAGACGAACTTCCTCTCTGGAGGCTGAGTGTTGCAAACGGCGAGTCAAAATTGGACCGTTGGAAAATAATGCTGGCTAACATTTGGCACTGAGCTTTTTTTTGCCAAATCTTAAAAAACCATGGGTTACTTGTAACCGAGGATAGCCTAGTTGCAACTGGTCTGCTTTATCACACACTCACATCGGGCCTCAGTTCTCTCTCAAAAACCTCTGCCTTCTCTCAGACGATCAATTTGTGTTCTGCCCGAGTTTTTACTGATTTCATCAGCAATCACATTCACTTTCCCTCACTCACAATAAAACACATTAGCACATTCCCTAGATTCTTGGAATTCAGGTTACCAACAAAGACCATGGCTACACTAACAATATAAACTGGCATAAGTACAGTGACGTCTAAATCATGCAGGCCGCGCCTATAATTATGTGGTACGACTAGTACTGTTGTGCAATACTTCCTGCGAATTAGCCTACGCGTGATTGGCTAGAACATATTTGACTCAACCAAAGTAAAACAGGGGTGTTTGCGCTGGCTAAATGGACAAAAGATGCACACATAATAATAATAATAATAATAAAGACTTGTTATGCGCACATATCCACCCTGCTGGGTGTTCAAGGCGCAGTAAACCAAAAAAACAAACAAAAGAAAAACAGAAACAACTAAATTATTCCTTGAAAACCTGTGACATTAGATAAGTTTTGAGAAGTGATTTAAATTTTGTGGTACAAAGACAAGATCTAAGATTATGTGGTAGAGAGTTCCAGATGCGTGGCGCAGCTACAGAAAAAGACCTGTCACCCCAGGAGTGTTGAGACTTGGGTTCCTTGAGGAGAAGCATGGTACTGGATCGAAGATTCCTTGACGGAGTGTAAACTTGAAGCAGTTCAGAGATATAGTGGGGAGCCTTGCCGTTAAGTGCTTTGTGGACAATGAGCATCACATGTTCGGAAACTGAAAGGAATTTGTGACACTCGGACTTGAAATCAAGTCTAGTCAAACACCTACAACTACTACAAATCTTTGGTGATTTGGTAGTCCACGAGGGGCCGATACTTACCTGCTAATTCTTACAATTGCATTATTCCCAAGGCCGAAGGCCTCAATCGCAGAGATGCCAACATTTCAAATTCAAAAAGAGTATAAATTGCCCTCAGACTCAGAATTGTCCATACAATTTAGCATTAAACAGACCTATATCATACATGATGTACTAACCTGTTGTTACGACGAGAGCATGCAAGACGCGACGACACGCTGTTTTCTCATCGCCCCGATATCAACGTCACTATACCTGGGGCGACTTGCTTAGCAACTGACATAGCTGGTTGCCGGTCTTCTAACACATTGTCTTATTACATGTAAAACGAGGACACCAGCCTAATACTTACTACGCCCAATTAGGCTCTTTTACCGTGGGCGCGTTGTTTTCACTGACACATTACTACATATGCACTGTTTCATGCGCTACAATTCGCACAAACAGTCAGATACCGAATACATTTTAGTGATACGCGCTATGAAAAAAAATAGGAGTCAAGACACAACACGTACATTAAATGGTTTATTACTAGATATTTATAAAATCGTAAAGAACGAAACGATGATCGTATTGTCGTAATTTGATAAATAAATCGTACAAATTACGCCTAAATCGTAAATGTTGGCATCTGATCTCTGCAATCGCTAAGTTTTTCATGCACATGTACCACAGCGCCCTCACGAGCCCATACCCTTTACCCATGATGCCCAGGGGCATAGCGTCCTCTCTTCTGAAGCAAAAATACTCCAGATGAGGGTAAGCCTTTAAGAGGGGCAGGAGGGTTAGGAAAAAATAGCAGGTAAGTATTGGCCCCTCTTCGACTACCAAATCATCTAAGATTTGTAGTACACCACAGCGGGCCCTCTCTTACCTGCTATTTGTTACAATTGCATAGAGTAAACTGAAGAGGAGGAGGGCATGGCTGTGACATTTCAGGCTAGTGAGGAGCAAGTAGCGGCAGTAGGCATTAACCCCTCAAGGCCTTAATATCTAAATATAAATAATGGGTAAATAAGTGAAAAGTACTCACTGAAAATAGTTATTGCTCCACAGGAACCGTCACACCTTTCCAGCATCTAGGAGCAGCAGGACCCCTCTTTCCATCTAAGCATCCACTTCTGATTGGGTGTTGCCAGATGCAAGGGCTGCTCTACCTGTGCTTCCCTCTACCTGCAAAACATCCTTCAGGTAGCAGGAGACAAATGATGAGGCAGTCTTCCATGCCGCTGCCTGTAAGATCTCATGCAGAGGCACACCTTTCAGGGGTGCCCAAGTAGTAGACAATGCCCAGACATTGTGTGCCCATACAGACTCGGCAGGCAAAGATGCCCACCCTGGGATTGAAGCTTGAACGGTATCACGACTTGCCGGACGATGGGGAGATGTGGTAGTGATAAAAAGTTCTGACAAGGACGTCCTTAGGGATTTTGTTCTAGCCAAGTACCATTTGAAGGCTCGTGGGTACCAGAGCTTGTCTTCAGGGGTTGAAGAAACAGATTTGATCTCTGGAACAAAGATATTCGGTTGAGAAAAAGAAGACGTCTGGTTCTAAGCCAAAAAACCTGTATGGGAACAAGACTGCCCCATGGGGTTCCAATCAAATGTGTACCTCGCTTGTAGTGACAGCATGTAATTCACTCCTCCTAGCTGTTGCAGATGCAAGAAGGAAGGCTGTTTTTGTCATCAGGTCGATGAGAGAGGCGCCAGCAACGGGCTCAGAGGGGGGAAGTGCTAATGTCTGTAAAACCCTGCCCAGGTCTCACGAAGATAGCAGACTATGTTGCGGTCTCACGAAGATAGCAGACTATGTTGCGGTAGGCGCTTGACAAACATTCCATTAACCAGTTGAGTGACTGCCTGGTTAGTGGAAACGGCTGACCCATCGGAGAATCCCTCCTGTACGGCTGCAACTGCTGAGCGATGGCCTCTAGTAGAGTAGCCACTGATAAGTTTGTTGTAAATAAGTGGAGAAAAAAATCTCCCACTTGTTTTATAGGTGATGTGCATGGATCAGTAGATTGTTCTCTGCACCACCTATAATGTCGTAATCGATAGTTGTACAGCTGCAGTGCTGCAGCCTCTTTCGAAAATCCTGTTGATGCGAGGAAATGCTCAACAATAGCCAGCAAGTCAGGTGGAGATTCTCTAGTGTTGGATGGAGGAAACCTGACTGGGGCTGAGCTAGGAGATCCGCCTGTTGTGGTAACATCAGTGGCAAATGAATGAGAAGCTGAATCAACCGCAGAAACCAAGGTTGACGTGGCCAGAATGGGGCTTTAAGAATGACTCAGCTGTTCGGCCTCCATTTTCGATATCACTCTTGGAAGGAGAGAGAATGGGGGAAAGGCATTTATGCAAACATGTTCCCCCAATCTATCGACAGGGCATCTGATGCCCATGCCTGAGGATTCAATGTGCAGCTGCAGTATACCCGGAGTTGGTGATTCATTGATGAAGCAAACAGGTCGATGTGGGGTCGGTCAATCCTTTGAAAGATGTTTTGGACGACCACCCGATGGAGTCCACTCTGTAGGGACAACCTTGCCCCTTGACAGGGCATCTGCCATTCTGGCTCCCTGCCACATGTACTACCCTCGGCAGTGTTCCGTTGGGGATGGTCCACTGTATGAGGTCCCATAAAAACAGGCACATTTGTGGAGACCGGGTAACTGCCTGCCTGTTTATGTATGACACAACTGTTAAATTGTCCAAACGAATCATGACCACCTGGTCCTGTGTGCTTCTCCGAGAGCCTTGTGCACCACCAGGAGTTCCAAGACATTGATGTGAAGGTGTTGTTTTGCTGTCACCACACACCCGCTACTGAGTCTTCCCCCATGTGAGCTCCAGAACCCGTGTTTGATGCATCTGTTTTAAGAGTTAGAGTTGGTCAAGGGAGAGGAAACTGTAATCTGAGGTTCAGGTTCTGACGGTTGTACCACCACAGAATATGACTGTGAACCAGGTGAAGTAAAGGTACTCGTAAGGATAACGGGTGAAGCTTTGATCTGTAGAATGCCAACAGGTGAAGCTGTATTGGTCTCATGCGTAATCGGCAGTATGGTAGTAAGTCTACCATGCTGGCCATAGGACCGAGGAGTCGGAGCCATGCTATTGCTGGAGCATGTCTGACTGTCACAAAATGGGTACAGCATTCCAGGAGGTTCTGTATCCGTTCTTGAGTTGGAAACGCTAAGCCTCGAGTGAGGTCAATCTGTGCCCCTAGGAAAGTGAGGCACTTTGACGGAATTGGATGGGACTTTTCCTCAATGATGAGAAAACCAAGAGAGGCTATCAGTTGCCTTGTAGTCTCCACTGCAGTGCGAACTTCTTTTTCTGTTTGGGCAACGATCAGCCAGTCGTCCAGGTAAACAAAAATGCCCACGTTTTGTTGTCTGAGTGCCACTGCTACGACCTTAGCCAATCAAGTGAAGACTCTGGGTGCGGACAGACCGAATGGTTGAACCTTGAATTCAAACACCACTCCCGCGTATTGGAATCGAGGATATTTTGAGTGATCACTTCGGATTGGGACATGTAGGTAGGCATCCCTCAAGTCTAGGGATGCCGCCCATGCTGGAGCCTTTAGGGAATCCAGCTCTTTGCGTAGTGACTCCCTCTTGAATCTCTTTGGCTTTATAAACTTGTTGAGTGGCCCCAAATTCAGAATTGGGGGCTCACCTGGAGACTTCTTTGGAGTTAGGAAGAATGTCGAGCAGAAACCTGTGCTGCATTGCTTGATGAGAGCTGGTCTGATGGCTTGCATTTGCAAAAGCTAAATAGTTTCCAACTCCAGAACCAATAAAGTGAACCAGAACCAAGAAGTGAAAAGGCCTCGAGGCGTGAGCGAGCTCCATCCAATGGGAGGAACATTAGCCCTACAAACCGATGTGGCCAACATGGAGATTCTGGTTAATTGCTCCATCTGAAGTTGAAGACAATCATCCATGCATCTGAAAGCCATTTCAGTAAAATCTGGTGAAACTTCTGAATCAGCTTCACAAGCACTCACTAAATACTCTGACAACAGTTGTGAAAAGCAACTCACTTTAAGGCTAAACCGAGAGGCAGTGTCAACCTTCACAAGTGACTCCTCAAGTTTACCCCGAACATGATCGTGAAAAGAGGATTTCCCTGACGCGTGACATCAGCCATCCAAGGCCATTTTATCCTTGGCCGAGTCTTGAATGTTTGGTACCATAAAAAAATGGTCCCTATTCTCCGTTTTAACTCGGAAAGCTCTTGCTTTACAGCTGTCCATGGGGTGCCATTTTTTGGATGCTACCAGGGCGTCGATGTGATCGGCGCAAATGTTATCAATCAGAAACTCTGGAAAAACCTTCGTGCGTGATCGTGCATCAACTGGCCTTGTACGGCGTTTACATGTAAATGATTTGCGTTCATCTTGCCGGTCTTCGGGTGATTCTCCCATCGGTATATTAAGAACCCGCACCATATCTTTCATGACGATTGGAGACGAATGTCAGCCGGTGAAAGGGGTGCTATGATCGCCGACTCTTCATCGGACGATCGATCATTTCCGGGTACCGGATCCACTGGTCCAGTTGTCCCGTCCCGGTACTGGCTGATCTACTGCTCTAACAAGCGCCGGGCGGAAGGGGCAGCCTTGGTTCGAATTTGAATCTGATCCTGAGAGGTCACCGGAGGGACACAAAGACAGGGCGTCAGCTGGCAAAGTTGGACCCACAGGTGAGGGGTCCCTTTGTGACGTAAACGACCCAGACTGGCTAAACTTTCTGGTGGCCAGGCTCATCATGGTTGCGTTAAATTGTTGTATATTTGTTAAGATCATCGAACTAGTTAGGTCCTTCTCTCAAACGTATCCCGCCAGCTCTGACATTCAGGGGACGGTTCAGGGCGTGTGTCAAAAACCGAGAAATCCCCCTCAGAAATAATTATATCCGTGAACCCAGACATCGCTGCTTGCGAACAGCCTGGATTGACCGGGTAGGTCTATTGAATTTTCCAGCACTCGGTTTGTTCAACCGAGCAACACTGAAGGATGGCCCAAATTGGTTTAGCGCAGGTCCGGTAACCGGCTCATCGCTAACCACAGCACCGGCCTTGCCAGCTGTTGGACCGGGGGACAAAGGCTGAGTAGGCGACACCGTTTTTTTTACCTTTTGGTTTAATTACCCGTTCAGCCTTGCCGGTAGCCTTAGCCAATACAGTAGAAAGGGTGGCTCCGGCCGTGTCTACCAGGAGTGGTGCTGCTCAGCAGAGGCACAATAGGCATGCCAGCAGGGCCTGGTATAGAGACTTTCTTAAGGTGGGAAGAACCCGCCGCGTTGCTCCGGGCCGAGTCACCACTGGGGGAACGACTCTACGAACCCATGCTGAGATTACCTCCCACTGACCAGGCGTCCATCCAGAACAAATATCACATGGAGCTGCTTGAGAACAAACACTACATTTGGGGCATAATTCATGCAAGTCTTGGAGGGCTACACTTGGAGCAAGGGACAAAATTGCTCGGAACCGTACAACCCACTACACTGTCGAAGTCCGCCATGCTGGAAGGAAAATAAGTAGAAAACGTTCTCGACAACTCACCTTTTATCTTTCTACACTAAGAGCGTCAGAAAATCTACCTCTAGTAGACTAAACAACACAGCAAATTCACTAAAGAATAATAACTGTAATTATAACTGCAAAATTTTAAGAAAAACTTCTATAGCGAGAGGAACGAGAAAAACAAGAAAAACAAATCCAACCTGAAAAGGTTGCTAAAGAAAAATAGAAGGCTATGCCCCTGGGCATCATGGGTAAAGGGTATGTGTCCTTGAGGGCGCTGTGGTACATGTGCCTGAAAAACTTACAAATTAGCAGTAAAGAGAGGGCCCACTGTGGACCATATTGTTTTTGCTCGTTTGTTTCCCCCCCCCCTTTTTCCTTCTACATCTTCTTCCACGAAACTACTGTCTGCCGCAAAAGTCAAGAATGAAACTGAATTGAACATTGAAACTCATCAGACAATTGAACTTCAATATCAAGACAGCACAGTTGTTATGATGCATGATGAAATCATCAGGTATCGAATAACATTAAATCAAACTTTAATATTTGAAAAAATCATAACTACTGAAGCACACGTTCAAATTTAACAAGCTACATGTATAAATCATATGAAAGGTCCTTAAAAACTAAACAAATGCTCCACAAACTCTTGCCCCATTTGACTTTGACTTCAGGTTCCAACCAGAAGTTGAAAGTTACAAAAAAATCAAATGTCAAGAACCACTATTACTTTATTTCATGTTTACATCATATTCGTGGTCTTTGAGCCAGCTCAAACTTTTGCACAATAAATAATATCAATTTGACTTTAATTTCTGATTAAAATTAGATTTTCCACATAGAGACACCAACATACATTTAAACTGTATGTACTTCAGAAACACAGTGGCTGGCTGTTATATCTGCTTCATTGATCATTATTATAAGGTCAATACGTCGGAGGTTCTACTGGGGAAAATAATATACATATATATGATTCAAGCACCTGACCTGAAGACTTCACAAGAAAACTTCTTTGCAACCATCACTAACTGATTTCCATTCCTGAAAGAAAATTCAATACAGCCCTGTCCGAACGAAAACAAATTCTTCCCTTCTGGCAGAGATGATTGCCAAAGACTCCCTGCCAATCGGGGGGCTTTGCAAACTAGACTCTAGAACCAGGTTTTGCCATCCCATCACAGAAAGCCATCAACCCCAGTCTTGAGGGGATGTACTTGGACAAGAAGTCCGAAGTTCAGACAGATTTAGTGGTACATAGCCTTGACGAGCAACTGTTTGAGTTAACAGAGCTTGATGACAGTGACCGCTCACTTAACAGATGAAGGATCTTCTTGACTATGTCAGAGGGGAAGGTGGTGGGTTCTGTTGGATTCTCTGGAATACCACCAAACCTGAGGCTGAACCATTTAGTACACAGGCAATATTAAAAAGGAAGTGAAATGACCAATTCAATTTTGTGATGTACTCATTTTCCAATAGAAAGAGTCCTCATGTGAGTGGGGAGTGGGGGAAAAGTTACAAGTCTCTAACCTCAAATTAAAATGGTGTAAATTGCCATTGTATTTTATACCCTTCTGAAGCAAAATTCTGTCAACATCCAGAATAACTGATGACACCATTCTCAGAAAAATAGGTCTGTACATTTTTGTATAGGGTAGTTTTGGTTCATCAAAGACTTTTTCAGTGCAAAGTTTGAAAAATGTGTAATGGGATAAAATTGTAGGCCCCTTTTTTGAAAAATTCCTAGTACATGTATACCTATGTTCAGCTCTGATGACTAGGGTGAGTCTAGGAGTGGGTGGTTGCCTAGTGGTGTGTGATGAGTGGGTAATTGGTAGCAGGCTATGCAACCAATCACAGCGCATTGATGAAGGATTGTCCAGACGCCAGTGAATTTACCCAATAAAGTGTTTGGACACTTGGCCACTGGACTCCGACGGAGGAAAGTTGTGAGAATTAACCTCCCAAGTTTCTTCAGTATGTACACTTTGCCTGTGTCGGATATCTGTGTTAGATTGCAACAGCCCAGCTCATAGTCACAATATTTATTATATATGTTCATCCCCTGTCCTGCTCTAGGTGAGTTTGATTTTACTTTTATCTTTCTTGTATGTCTAGGCTTAAGAATTATTCCTTAAGTTTCTGAAGTTAAGATCAGATTGTCAATTTACATTTAATTTGAACAATCACTTCATACTTTCTCTTTGTGTGAGTGGATTTTGCTTATTGAAGTTCTAGAACAAAAGTTCCTTTTTAAAAGCTCTTATTTTGAATTGATAGTTTTTGATTTGTTGTTTTCCATGCTCTTTCAACTTTTGAAAGCTTACAAAATGTGAATAACATTTTGTCTCAGTATTATTTTGCTTTGAACTTGCTTTATTTAATGTTGCTTTAATGTCTGCATTATTATTGTATTATGGAAAGAATACAGTACTTTTTTATTTCATGGCTTAAAACTACATTCAAAGTTAGTGTTTTCTTAGCACACTTTTTAAGATACACTGCATTATTTAATTTTGGTTGCATAAACCCATGATAGCTTTATGTCTCCTTCGATTTAAAGTTAATTTACTGGAGACTGAAGGTTACTCTTTAATTTCTTATGTCTACACTTTTTCCTTGGTTTGTCCAAGACTGGCAACTTCTGCTAAAGTCTGAGAGTTTTTTTGATTGATTGATTGATTTGTTTGCTTCCACCTGTTGATTATTAGAAACAATTTATTTCTAATAGTACTTTTGATTCTTTCATACCTTTATCTTCATCGATCTTCCAGTGTATCTTCATTTACGCCGGGTGCACGTGCCATCACGTCCACCAACAGATCATTCATCCGCCATTCATTCATTTTTATATTTGCATTGTATCAAAGTTAAATCGTGTTATTTTGGTAAATTCTTCTTTTATATTTTGTCGAGACCCGCCAGGTTTTAATTCTCTTTTATTTGAGATGTTAAATCAATATAATATCAACTAATGTATAAACAGCGTTTAAATCGCCTTTCCCTTTCTTTGTAACCGGGAAGAGAATAAATCAATTTCTTTTTAATATAGGGAACCCAAGTGCGCCTTCAGTGTTCAAGTGTTTATTCCAACTTTTGTAATTAACATATTTACTATAAAAAGTTAACTTTGGGGTTGCGACCTTTCAGCTCACCCTCTTTTCCATTTTTAGCTTTGAGCAAGAGAGAGAGCACATTATTTTCGGTCTGTATTTCTCTCCATTTTGTGGGGAGCATGGCTTTGGTCATGCTCCAAATACCATTTATCTGGGAGGGATAATTGTCCTAAAACTTTCCGCGAGTATCACTTTGTATTAAATTATCTTTTGATTAGAGAAATAATGTCATTTTTAGGGCTATTTGAATCGGTATATCATTGTATAATCCCCCAAATCAAGGGTGATTTGGGAGTCCGCGAAGGGACGATACTTACCTGTTAAACCTACGAATGCACAATTCCCTAGCCGAAGGCTTTCCTCGCTAGAATCTTTTTTTACCACTCTGCCCGCAATAGCGCCCTCAAGCGTCCGACCCTTCCACCATGCCGCCGCATGTGAGACAACTCGTCCTCTTTTTCTAAAGTGTGAGTAAAAAAAGAAGAGAAACCGAGCCCAAGTGGGGAAGGAGGGTGGGAAGTTTAACAGGTAAGTATCGTCCCTTCGCGGACTCCCAAATCACCCTTGATTTGGGGGAGTCCACTTCAGGGACTCCCTTACCTGTTAAACCTACGAATGCACAGATTAGCACCGAACCATGGAGAAGGCCCGGTGAAGCAAACTAAGGAGGAGACATTAAAGGGATCAAACTGAAAAACCCTGTAAGTTCGTCCCTTTGCGTCCTCCCATATCATGAAAATTAAAAATCAAAAGGAACAAAAAGTGGGTACTCACCCAAAAGACTGAGTTCCAAGGGCCTTGGGGTAGGACATCTTATCCCTGTTGAGGGGTAGAACCCGAAGGCGTAGCTGAACTTAGGGAGGCCTGAGCAACCCGTCCATGTGTTCGCATGACATCTCGCAGATAGCAAGACGTGAAGGTTGAGGGAGTCTTCCAGGCTGCTGCTTGGAGAATGTCCTGCAGTGGGACTCCTTTCATGAAGGCCCAAGAGGTCGATACAGCCCTAGTCTCATGGGCATGGATACTGCCGCCAGGAGTGGTGGGCCACTCAGAGTTGGATGACTGGATTGCTTTAACAATCCAGCGCGAGATGGTGTCCGGCGAGACCGCACCATGGGGCCTGGTAGTCGATATGAAGATCTGAGAAACCTCCCCCCGGAGTGACTTTGTCTGAGCCAGATACCATTTGAGTGCCCGAACTGGACACCACAATTTATCCTCTGACACCGTAGAAACTGATTTGATGTCAGGGATAAAGATATCTGGTGGCTGATAGGACGATGATTGGTTTTTCGTAAGAAAGGAAATATGAGGGATCAGACGTACCCCATTCGGTTCCCAACTGATGTGACCTTGGTCAAGAGTTAATGCCCTAAGCTCGCTATGACGTCTTGCTGTAGCTATGGCCACCAGAAAAACTGTCTCAATAGCAAAGAACGGCTAAGCAAAGAACTGTGAGCCATAGGCTCAAAGGGCGCTTGGGAAAGTGATTGTAAGACCTGACCAAGATCCCAAGAGGGAAGGAGTTTCTTGCGGGGAGGACGTTCTATGCACATACCTCGCAGTAGCTGGGCCAAGGCCTTACTGTTAGAAATGGTCGCCCCTTCTGAAAACCATCATGAACGACCCCCAAAGCTGCTTGATATCCCCGAACAGTAGCCACAGAGAGGCCTTGTTGGAACAGTTCGAGAAGAAAATCACCTATATGTCGAACTGATGCTGAGCAGGGATCAATAGATCTGTCCCGGCACCACTTGTGATAATGTCGTAATCGGCTGTCGTACGTTCGCCGGCTTGACGATCGCCGACCCCTGGCTGCCAAGGCTGCAGCGTCTGTTGAAAGGCCAGCTGAGCAGAGAGATCGCTCGACAGCAACCAGCACGTTAAATGCAGTGTCCCCGACTGAGCATGACGGATGCGGGAATGAGGTTAACTGATCAGATCTTCCTGTTGAGGGAGAACCACAGGGGGATATATGAGGAGACGGATTAGGTTTTGGAACCATGGTTGACGTGGCCAAAAACTGGCCCGACAGTGAGTCGCCTCGATCTTCGTCAAGACCCTTAAAAGAAGGGATATTGGCGGGTATGCGTATGCGTACATATGTTTGTCCAATCGACGGACAGGGCATCCCAAGCCCATGCCTGAGGATCGTGACCTCTTGCGCAATATACCGGTAACTGGTTGTTTAGAGCTGAGGCGAACAGGTCGATATGAGGGCGATCGAACTTCTGAAAAACTGCCTGAACCACCAGTGGGTGAAGGGTCCATTCTGTTGGGAGGATCTTTCCTCTGGAAAGAGCATCGGCTACTGTATTCAGTTCCCCTGGTAAATGAACTGCTGTTAGGGAAACGTTGTGTGCTACGCACCAACTTAGAACGTCCCATAGAAACATGCAGAGACGAGGAGATCGAGTGCTCCCCTGATAATTGATGTATGACTACTGTCAAATTGTCGGATCTGACCAGGACATGATGGTGAGATACCGTCTGGCCGAACCTGATCAGGGCATGATGGACGGCTAACAGTTCGAGGACATTGATGTGAAGGGTGCGTTCCAGCTGAGACCAAGTCCCTGCACATGTCTCCGCCCCCAAGTGGGCACCCCAACCCGTGTTGGAGGCGTCCATCATTAGTGCCTGTGTAGGAGGAGGGCGTGGAAAAACAAGCCCCCGGCTCAAGTTCTCTTCCTGAGCCCACCAATGAATGCGAGGGATAACTGCAGGAAGGACTGGGATCGGTAGGTAAATTGGGTCCCAATGAGGCTTGAACTGCGACAGAAGGTACAGTTGTATTGGACGAAGTCGCATCCGGCACCAAGGTATGAGATCCACCATACTTGCCATGAGACCCAAGAGGCGCAACCATGCCGCTGCTGGTGCAAACCGGGCGGACATGAACAAAGTCGCACACGCCCGAAGATTCTCAATCCGTTCGCGGGTGGGGATGACAAGCCCTTGCCGGAGATCTAATACGGCACCGAGAAAAAATGGTTTTTGCGAAGGAACAGGCTTGCATTTCTCCTCGTTGAAGAAGAAGCCCAGGTCCGTGGCAATCTGGCGTGTGGGGGCCATTGCGGCCAGTGCTTCTGTCCTTGTGTTTCCTACGATCAGCCAATCGTCTAGATAGACAAACAGACGGACATGGCGTTTTCGCAGAGTGGCAGCTACAATTTTCACTAGTCGTGTGAACACTCTTGGAGCTGTTGATAGCCCGAAGGGAAGCGATCGAAATTGGAAGGTTACGTTTGAGTAACGGAACCGCAAGAAGGGCCGGTGATGTTTTGCAATGGGTACATGCAAGTAAGCGTCCTTCAAGTCGAGGGAGGCTGCCCACGCTGGAAGTGGTAACGACTCGAGGACTATGTGCAAAGTTTCCATCCGGAAGCGTCTTGGTCGTATGTAACGATTCAAGGGGCGCAGATTTAGGATGGGGCACCATTCCCCTGACTTCTTGGTTGTAAGGAAGAATGTTGAATAAAAACCCAGACTTTCCTGACTGGTTGGAACCCTGGTGATTGCTCTTTTGAAGAGGAGAGCTTGGATTTCTGACTCCAGTGCCAGACGCTTGTCTGGATCCGACGGGACTGGGGTTATCCTGAGAAGAGGCGACGACGGGGGGTACTTGTGAACTCGAGAACGTAACCGTGCCTGACGGTAACCAAGTACCCACCTGTCGTCGGTGAAAAGGGCCCAAGTCTTTGCGAAATTGGAAAGACGGTCCCCCACGGGCCCTAGGGGAGGGGCCGAGAGAGTGAGATCGTCACCTACGCCACGGGCCGCCCCGGGGCGACCCGAAAGAAGACTTAGGCCGAGGAGTATATCCAGGCTTGGAGCCGCGGCCACGACCATAGGCAGTGCGTGAAGGTGTGACACGCTTACCTCGTAGCTCCGCCATAATTTTATTTTTTTTATTTTTTTTGCCAGAAATTTATTATTTATTTCCGGTAAAAACAACAAAGAAAATACACCAATAAAACACTGGAAAAGGTGGTAAAGAAAGCATAAAGAAACTTACCAAAACAGCAAGTAAAACTCAACTGAAAAACAGTAAAATATAAAGCAAGGAACGGTTTCATAAAAACCTGAACAAAGCTCTTTGGAAATGCGTCTTGACTTCACGGACGCCAGACAAAAAGAGGACGAGTTGTCTCACCTGTGGCGGCATGGTGGAAGGGTCGGACGCTTGAGGGCGCTATTGCGGGCAGTGTGGTAAAAAAATATTCTAGCGAGGAAAGCCTTCAGCTAGGGAATTGTGCATTCGTAGGTTTAACAGGTAAGGGAGTCCCTGAAGTGGACTGTAAACTTGTGTGTGTGTGTGTGTACCCTTACAAAAAAAATCCAACGGTACTTCTACGGTAGCCAATGGTACCGAATGGTAACCAATGGTAATGTATGGTACAGGCCATGGGTACCGAATGGTAAAATGTTTGGTCAACGGTAATTGTACGGTAGACAATGGTCACAACAATCATGTACGGTACATGTCAATGGTATTGAATGGTGAAATATAAGCTCAATGGTAATTGTATGGTAGACAATGGTTTTGAATAGTCACAACAATCATGTACGGTACATGTCAATGGTATTGAATGGTGAAATATAAGCTCAACGGTATTTGTATGGTAGACAATGTATTGAATCGTCACCAACAATCATGTACGGTACATGTCAATGGTATTAAATGGTGAAATATAAGCTCAATGGTAAATGTATGGTAGACAATGGTATTGAATCGTCACCAACAATCATGTACGGTACATGTCAATGGTATTGAATGGTGAAATATAAGCTCAACGGTATGTGTATGGTAGACAATACATGTATTGAATCGTCACCAACAATCATGTACGATACATGTCAATGGTATTGAATGGTGAAATATAAGCTCAATGGTAAATGTATGGTAGACAATGGTATTGAATCGTCACCAACAATCATGTACGGTACATGTCAATGGTATTGAATGGTGAAATATAAGCTCAACGGTATGTGTATGGTAGACAATGTATTGAATCGTCACCAACAATCATGTACGGTACATGTCAATGGTATTGAATGGTGAAATATAAGCTCAATGGTAATTGTATGGTAGACTTCAATAGTCACCAACAATCATGTACGGTACATGTTATGGTAATAAATGGTAAAAATATGCTCATGAAGTAGTAAAGAATTCCCATTGAATCCCATTGAGTCCCATTTATATTTTCAATGGGACCCAACTGGTGTTAATTGGATCTCATTATTTCAATGGGATTCTTATGGGATACCCAACTTGTCGCAATGGGATTCTGCAAATTCCCATTGTTTCCAGGGACAATGTGGTACCTTAGAAATGTACTTGGTCGAATAGGATACTGTATAAACCAATGTTTCAAATGGGACACTGTAAGTGGTCCCATTAGAAATGGAGGCCTACTGGGTTTTCCCACTCTTTCCAATGGGATTGAGATACTGTATAGATAAGTGTACATGTCTATTGCACAACACCATGTGTGCATGTGTGGTCCATGGGGCCAGGTCACAGGTCATGGTATCAGTAGCCCACCATGTATACAGTGTATTGTGTATCATGGTTGTGCGAGGTCACAAGTGATCGTATTACAGCAGCACTGAAAGTGAAGTATGGGATAGGCTCTCTATGCAATTGGAATTCAAACGGTTGTGATCATCATGGAGAACAGTGAGCTCAAGCAACTAATTGCAAGTTTTTCAAAGCACAGTATAGGCCTACACCATGTAGCTGGACATTGCAGGGAACACCCAAGTTTTCCCTCCATGATCTAGGAGAAAGTTTTACAATTAATACTGTTTTGCTGATCAATTTCAACACTTCTTAACACAAGCATCTATGATCTACATGTGTACAATGTACATCACCCGTCTGTGCATGCTGCTAGTGTTGGGTGGCATAGCTGGCTGTCTGATTCAGGATGCGGCTTTGGTTGGTAAGTAGGCTACAACTAAATTGACAGTCGTCAATGTTACTCTTCTTAGTCTTGGACTATTGTTCAGGAAATATGTTCACCCCATGGCTCCCAGATGCAAATATAAATAAGGGTGTGTTAGTTGCTACTTTGTTTTAACTGTCGACTGTGTCAGAACTGTGACTATTGTTTCTCTGCTTTCAATTCAACTTGTTTTAAAACATTTGTGATTTAAATTTAGAAGATTGTGCACGCATGTATCCTCAAGAATAATGGGCGGTTGAAAATGTAGCTTTTATGGTGAAAGGATTTGGTAAAAATGGCAGACTCAAACAGCAATTAACCGTCCATCAGAAGTCTCGCCTGACCAATTATTTAATTAATCTTACATTTTACACGTAGGCCTACCTCTAAGGTATACCTGATAAAAAATAATAACCATACCAACTTGAAAACCTTTGATCAAGCTTACAGCTGCCTGCATCATTTGTATCTATGATTTGTAAGTCTACAAGGGCCTTATAGACAATGTTTGAAATGTGGCAGCTAATCAATTTTTCTTATTATATTATATATTACAGATTTATTCAAGGGGTCTACACAAACAAGAAGAAAACCACTTCCAAGAAAAAACCCATCAATGAACTTGACAGGAAATCAGCAAAACACCTACGGATTATACTACAGTGAATGTCATCCAATCTACAAACTGCACGGCGGCTGACTCAAGCAAACTTCACACCAACAAAGATCTTCACAAATATACAAAAGAGATGATTTCATATGTGCCTGTTTGTGTATTCAAATTTTCTTGTGCCTAATACCATGCAGTGGATAGAACAATTACAGATTGTTTTACGTGGATTATGAAAGTTATCATGATGCTTCCAACAGCAACAATTAACATACATGTATACACCCCATGTACAATTCCACCAAACAGTTGCTGATTGAAATGCAATACGTATCACATTTATTTCAGACACTACAGGAAAAATAAAGTAATTTTTCAATGCTAATTTGTTATTTTAACAACATGTTTCTCAGTATGTTCCACTCTATCATTTCACTGATCGAGCATATAGTTTACATTTTTAACACAGTGCAGTAAAATTCATGGGTTATTTACATTATAAGCAGCCATACATTGATTTCTTTTTATACATGTATTTGGCTCTTAAACTTGTAGTATATTATGGTACATACAACGGTGCGACCAATGGTAGATTCAATTTTGCGGCCAATGGTACATTCAATGATACATTCAATAGTGTGGCCAATGGTACATTCAATGGTGCGGCCAATACATTCAATGATACATTCAATAGTGTGGCCAATGGTACATTCAATGGTGTGGCAAATGGTACATTCAATGATACATTCAATAGTGCGGCCAATGGTACATTCAATGGTGTGACCAGTGGTACATTCAATGGTGTGGCCAATGGTACATTCAATGGTACATTCAATGGTGTGACCAGTGGTACATTCAGAGAGCATGCCAATGGTACATTCAATGGTGTGAACAGTGGTACATTCAATGGTGTGGCCAATGGTACATTCAAAGGTACATTCAATAGTTCCAATGGTACATTCAATGGTGCAGCCAATGGTACATTCGGAGCAGGCCAATGGTACATCCAATGGTAAATGGCCAATGGTACATTCAATGGTAAATGGCCAATAATGGTACGGTCAATGACAATGGTACATTCAACGGTACAACCAATGGTGCGTCCCAAAAAATTGTTTGAATGGTACTTTTCCCCCAATGGTATTTTCAATGGTATTATCAATGGTATTATCAATGGTATTTTCAATGGTATACCATTGATAATTTTTTGTAAGGGTATGTAGCCATGCAGCCTCATGACCTTTTTCCCTTCCACAAGTGACTTTGTTTCTACTGGTGTTAATACCATTTTGTATTCAATGTGCAGTATTACATTGGAGGATTAAATCAGTACAGGAGATTATTTTATATTTTAGATGTCATCATGGAATTTGTTGCTTATTGTATTTCGGTGAACGCTCCTCCTTTTTAAATAGAGGACCGGCCTCCTTCCTGTGTCTCTACATTTACAAGCCAAATACCAGTGTATCCCTTACATTGTACCTGTTATACATGGCTTCATTGGTTTTCAACAACTAATGAATCTTTACATTCCAAGGAGGAGTTGATTTGATTAAATGTTATTGAAAGTCAGGAAGGAACAAAAACATCCCCATACAAAAAGGTACAGACTCGTTTTTCTCAGCATCATGTAATTACATGTTTTGGATGTTGACAAATTTTGTGGTGGAAGGGTATCGAATACAATGGCAATTTACACCATTTTAATGTGAGACTTGTAATTTTTTCCCTAATCACATGAGGACTCATCTATATCTATTGGAAAATGAGTACATCACAAAATTGAATTGGTCATTTCCCATCTTCTGAACTTCCCACTGCGCTTGGGAAGTTCACATGATTTTAGACCGTACCTAAAAATTCTCAGATAACCTCTGTTATGTTGACTTTATTGTGTAGTTTATTTTGTAGAGGGTGAAATTATATTTTAAATGATTTTCACAGTTGTTTTGTTTGCGTTACCAAATTGAAGCTTTGAGGTTGGAAACATATAAGAGAGATCAACAAAACATTTTCAACATTGTTTGCACAATGTTTACATGGAAAGTTGTGCACACAAGTTTTCTCCACTGTACAGTTATCTCAAAGGAACACAAATCTACAAAAGCGATTATAAATAATCACAACATACCTTTGGAAATGAAAATGATTGCCTCTGTTACCAAGAGATAACTTTTGTACCTAAAACCCATTGTAAAATCCTTTCAATTCAAGGTATTCCATGTATAAAAACACCAATAAGTTAACTGCGAAACATGCCGAAAGTCGCCATTACTGTGTACATTGTTCGTGTGGCACGTAGTACATACAACACAGTCCGCACCACACAGAGAAAAAAACAGCTACTTGTTGTGCCTCACATGCGTTGCTGATAAGACTTCTGACCTTTAACCCTTTAGAGACCATAGCGGCCATAAGCGGCTTGTACCAAAACGCCCATAGCAGCTGCAACCGGCCGCAAAGTTTAACCTACTTCTATTCACATAAAGAGGTCAAAGTAAAGGTCATGGCCACATATGAAACCTTCCGATGTAGTATGTTGACATAGTATCCCAATTTCTAAAACAAGAATCTAAATTTTCTCTTTCATTTTATTTATGTTGAGATTTTTACTAACAAAATTACAACAAAGAAACTAACAATATTAGCAATGTCTGGGCGTTTAATCGCAAGTTTAGAACTCAAAATACAACTGATCAAACTTCAAGGGAGGTTGCAGGCGGTATGCAGCGGGCGGTATGAGTGCTAAAGGGTTAAACTCTTAGGAGTGCCAGTCCAGGTTTAAAGTAGCGTCCGTGTGCTGTTTTATCTTGTTCATCGCCGTGATAAGCTGTACATGTGGTCTTATGTTTCTCTTGGATCTCAAATGTCTTTCATGAAAACTGCAATGCCTTCTCCATCACTGTCTGTTTAGTTTCCAGCGTTTGGATTCTAGTTAGACGGTTCTGTTGATTTGCAATGACGGTGTCAAGTTTATATCCACCGCCATCAATGAAATCTCATGTTGCAGGCTAGCTACATGTACGTACATGTACATGTACAGCATTGCGAGATGACACAGTGGGTGATTCAAGTTTGTCATCTGACCGGACCGATGGGGAATCTGGTTCTGCTGAAACCAATGTAGAAACTGGTACGTTCTTCTCTTTTTCCGGTGATATAGATTATGGTTTATGGTTTATTTATTTTTAAAATATCATAGCAGCATACCGCTGAATTGCGACATATTTTACAATCGTTGAAAACATTACAATAAAAACGTTGGATACAAAAATGGACAAAGAATGAACTTTAAAAATTAAATTAAATTAAATCAGAATTAGAGGACAATAATACATGTAGGTAAAACAGAAATTTAAGTGCTCAGAAAATTGGTGAGATTGGGCAAGGGGCTGTTACGAAACCTATTCGTCTTGCATTTAAAAAAGCATAACATTTCAGCAGCTAGTCCAGCTTCTTTCAACTTCCTTAACATTAACAACTTTTTGTTGGCCTTACTGTACATTGCATCAACTTGGCCCTCCCATTTGAGATCTTGTTCAATAATCACACCTAGTAATTTGACCTAGTCCACAATGGCAAGTTTCTGGTCAGAGATACGGACATCCATGCGGGGGTGGGTTTTCGGCCAAAGTACACCTGCATGACCTGACATTTTGATGGGTTGAGTTTTAGTTTGGTATCGATGGTCCATTGATACATGGAGTCCAAACTTTCTTGGATATTACCTGGACTGCCGTAACTACTCTCACTCAATGTCAGGTCATCAACGTACTTCCACGCACAGACGTCCGCATCCCTGATTTCCTCCTGAGCACTGTTGATGATGCAAAGAAAGATAATTGGAGCAAAAATTGTTCCCTGTGGGACACCACCCAATAAAGTAATTTAATCGGAGAGAGTTTGTTCATATTTTACTCTTTGCTTGCCTTCTACCAGAAATGAAGTCAACCAACCACCCACTGCACGATATTAGGCGACACACTTATGCTCAAAAGGCTGGAAAGGGCAATGTTGTGGTCAATAACATCAAAAGCCTTTGAGAAATCAGTTAGTACAAGAGTACTGATGTTGCCAGGTTTCTCAGCTTCAAGTGATACGAGTGAGGGCCAATTTCACGAAGAGTTAACATTGATCTCAACTGTGTATCAATCTTAATTAGTGGTTGTTTTTAGAACAAATTATATGCACTTACAATAAAGGTTGATACTAGAGAAAGAGGAGTTACTTTTGGAAGATTAAGATTGGTCAATATCAAATTTTATGGGAAAATGCAAACTCCATACTAACAAAAAAAGACCTAAATAAGAATATCATACTGGCGACGACATCAGCAGGGAGAAAATAGAAGAGAGGACTTCGGCAAGCAAAAGATACGAGTGAGGACCAAACAAACCAGGGGCCGATTTCACGAAGAGCTAACATTGATCTCAACTGTGTATTAATCTTAATTGCTAAGCAACGTGGGATGTCACAGTACAAATCACTACATGGCAATACTAACAACTATTGAGCCTATCAAGTCTAACAAATAACAACTCCAGGGATGGCGAAAAAACATTTCTCTCCTGATGCAACTGATCTTTCACAAGGCCAATTCACTCCGACAAACGTCCAGATATAGACAAAACAATAACAGGGACACAAGATGACTCCTGTCACAAAATATTGGGAAGAAGACCCCAAAATATTGAACTGTAGAATTGGCTCAAAAAATTCCCTTCCAGAATTAAGTGCAGCACTTTAAGGCAAACTCACTCAAAATGCTTCTCTGACAGGTTGTAGAAAATCACGGAAGTCTTGTAGCTTCCACCAGTCTTGAGTATTGTGTTCGAAATCTCTCCAAGAATACATGTAAAGGATTTTAAGGTTTTCTGGAAAGTACTAAAAATATCAACTTTCAGTTTCTTGCAACTTCTAGCACAATGACATCATCGCAAGTTTATGATTCCAGAAAAAACTTAGTAGTGACTCATTCATAAAAATGAATTAGCGACGCTCACCGGGGTCAATGGCCATCACATACAAAAAATTATTGACACTTGTAGAGTATTAGAGAGAATCGTCATCATCACCATTGCCATCAGGATGTTTACGTCCTTTTTTGGATAAAGCCCTCCTCATGCAATTTCCATTCTCTAATTCTTCTTGCTATTCTGGTCCACGTTGTTGTGTTTGTGAAATGTTTGGATTTTGTCTCTCCATCTTCTCGTCTGTCGTCCTCTTCTTCTTTTTCCATTTCTAGGTTGTCACTTGGTTAGTTTCTTTGTCCATCTGTTGTCATGTCTTCTTGTCTGCTTCAAGATGTCTTTGATCTGACAGACTAAGAATAAAGTATCCCAAATGGCAATTTACACACAGCCTCATGTTTTGCTGTTTTTTATTCTGTTTGTCTTTCGGGGAGGGGGTGATTGACAAAATCATTGTCAAATTAAAACAATTTTTTGTTTAGTTCTTTCTAGTCATCCATATCATTTATTTCAAGAATTCAGGAATTCAACAAAATTCAACCAACATCAACAATCGCAAAAACACAGTATAAACATGTTGGACACATTGTTTTATCAATAGCAGCTTTGTAAGTCACCGCATACCAGAAAATGTCTTATCCCTCCGCAAACAAAACAGATTGAGGAACATACTGCCGAGATAAGCAGCCTACCAAGATTGCATTGGAATTTTCCAAAACCTTTTTGGAGCTGTTTCTAGCAAGGTGGAATTGATGCTGCACCTCCCTTGATCTACATGTATCTCTACATGCGAAATTGGTGAAAGTAATGTTTCGGTGAGAGACAGCAGCAACACAGGCAGAAGTAGGTAGGCATACCCAGAGCTGTGGGGACTTTTATACAATGGAACAAAGGTCCCCACAACGTTTTTCTTTGTTAAACTGGGTCCCCACACCAGATTCTTTAGAAAAGGGAATAATAGAACAACAATAGGAAGTCCCCACAACGGTGTGCGCACCGGGATGTGTAAACAATGACTGAGAGTGTGATTTCACTTGGTAAGTACGAGAAGGTAAACATGTAAAAACAGTTCAATTCAAACCCAAATCCAATCATTCACTTCATATCTGCTGACTCGGATGGACTCAAGCAAAATAATCAATTTCAGGGGATGTCACCAAGAAGAAACCGTAATCCATCCCAGGGAGCCAGTCAGGACTGTAAAACCAGAAAACAGTCCAATGATATGGATGAGGACAAGTTGATGAAGGTGCAACAAACCTGAACCTCAATGTTACAATAATCACAATTACCTAGCGGGGCTAGTAATGTGGTTGTAAAAACATTCAGATTTGAGCATAAAAATAGGTCAAGAAGATATCTGTTGTCTGTGACACAATCATGTATATGATAACATGCTGAGATTCTCCGGGTACAATTTTGAGATCAAGAGCATCTGTGCAGTGAGAATGTACGAGCCATATCTTGTGATGCACATTTTAAATCACCGAAAACCATGATCTCTGCAGTAGGGTAGAAAACACTGTTTTGTAATGAGGGTGAGCAGCAGAGAGTACAGATTGTGAAATGCAAAAGTGCAAGGCGAAAGCACATACAATCATGTGTCTTAACCTCAAGCAAAATCTAGGGAAGGGCGTCTATTGCAAAAACACAAAGTCCATGACAGGGTGGAGCATTTAGTCTATGTATGACATAGCCAAGTACTGTCAGCAGTGTATACATTATACACTAGATATGCCTCACATACAGCAAGGAGGTCTGGGGAATTCAGTTGCAAGAATGACTGGATAACCCCTCCCACAATGCCAATAACATTGCAAAGTCTAAAGAGAACACCCATAGGTCCAGCAAGGGTCTACTGGTCCAGGGACATTACCTCAGAAGCTCCTGATCACTGAATGCTTTTAAAGACTCAAGAGAGACCAATTTCATTCTAAAACTAGGCCTGTTTTGTTGCTGTTCAACAACATTCAGCACCAACTCACCTAGGTGTTGAACATTTCTGACTCCAATTTTTGTTCCTTAAGTGTTACTAGAGCAATTTTTGAGAAAGCACAAACAATTATATACCTTGCAGACATTACATCAGCTGACTACTGTTTTAAGAATTAGTTAACTTATTTGGGTTCACAGTTTTTCTGTAATATCGCATCAAAAAAAAAGTCATTATTGGGGATTTGGCAAAACTTGAAAGCATTTGGCCACCGAGGGTGTTTGATTGGTTACAAAATTCGTGACGTCACAAGGTGGAAGAGGTTGCTGATGATATTGCGCAATCACTGACCAAGTGCGTGTAAACAATGCAACTAAGGCCTGAAGAAGAGCAGACCTCAAGCAGGTAGAGTGTAAATAAGAATAAAAATACTGAAATCGGGAGCACTGGAGGCTGCATAAAGAACAGTGATAAAATTCCTAAACTCGGCTTCCAAAAATGTCCGGCTGATTCTGCTATTTAGGAAGGAGTGGGTTCATTTTGAGTGTGCAGGGAGACCTCTCCCACTCTGTGGCATCATGCAGTTGATTGCAGAAGCTGTGTGTACATAGACTCTACGCGGGGGTCTTTTTGCAATTCGGAGTGGCATTGCAAAAAAAAGGAGCTGTAAAAGTGGTTATTTTTGCATGACCAAAAGGGCCAATTCTTTTGGGTTTTTTTATGTGTCATAATGAAGTATCATTCTACAGATTTATTGATAAAGGGAACCGCAAGGAAAATCGCTCTAGTAACACTTTAAAGAATCCTCTAATGAACACAGCTGTGACCTCTTTTTAATCTCCTACGGTGTTGGCGAGTTTAGGGCAATTTCAGAGGCCCTCATCTCAAAATAAAGAAAAGATACCCCTATAATAATCTATCTAGAGATATGGCAAAAATTATCATAATCTTTTGTCAAAATTGGTTATAAGACTGATTTTTTTATTTATTTAAAAAAAAAAAATTAGAGGGGGGGGAGTAATGTATCCACAAACACCTACGAATCTACTGACCCGAGGACTTTTGGTGATTTTGAACCCCCCTGTGCCCACATGAAATGTCAGTTTACTTATTTTGAGATTGTTGTACATGGTTATAATTAAGTGTCTACCAGGTACATGCATCTGAGTGCCCCAACTAAGGAAAGACCAATCACAGCTTCATTGGATGTTTGGCAGGGGTAGAAATACATGTAGGATGTAGGCCTAAGTCCAGTAATGAACCCGCTGTAATTGATCAAATAAAATGAGTAGTAAAATGTCAGAAATACATTGTTTAATATAAACGTGGTGGACTTCTAAAAGCTAAAACTTACTCAATCCAAAGAATAAAGCTGTAGAAAATCCTAACATTTAGGTTTTTGGAGATTAAATGAGGCTACCATAGAGTTTTACATCAAAGATGCTTCTGGCGTTTATACCCTGATTTTGCTCAGGGTAAAAACAACTACCGGGTAATCAAAAATATTACTGAGCAAGTATTAAAATCAATTCTAGAATTGTAATAATATATCATTGTGTAATTAAACCTTCTTAGTATTTTTACTTTTTTTATAAAATCTTGTGAAGTGATATAGGCTACAGCTGCCACGGTCAATTGTTAAAACTTGGGGGTTTTTTCAATTTTTTCCCAACTTCACCTAAATACCCTTAAAATATGACCATAAATTTTATTTGTTGTATTGTAAGTTTTTATAAACAATGTACTTACTAGAAATATATCCCATTTAATAATTCATCTTGTCATTTTTTACTAGTAGTGGAAACAAGTCAAGTGGGCATTTTTACCACATGGGCGTTTTTACCTCACTTAACAAGAGAAGACAGAAAAACGAACTGACTCGAACCCTAAAAGTCGTCCTTCTTCTGGGAGGTTTGCCAACCAAGGCTCAAGTGGTCCACCCGCCCAGAATTTGAATCAGAGTTGTCCCTCTCCTAGGTAGACAGCCAAGCCAAGGCTTATGAGCTCTACCTACTCAGAAAGGAAAAATTGAAGAGATACAATGTAGGAAAAGAAGGGAAATCAAGACAGAGCCCATTCCACAATATGGGAATAAGCTTTACCCATCACTAGGGAATAAGCTTTACCCATCACTAGGGAATAATTGAAATTGACTTTCCCTTGCTCTGTAACAGGTTGAGCTGAATTGGGTCTGGGGTAAAAAATGACACAATCCTTGATCTTTGCAATGGAAATATGGTTTCAGCTGAAAAAGTAAACAAAACCAACTACAATGTAGGCCCAGGCTAACGAATCCATCGTAAAGCTATGTACGAGGTTGCTTTGAATGCATCTAAATTGGAGCACACACCCAGCCAACTCAGCTGATTCCATTGTCACAGTTGTTACTGATGGTATTAACTCCTGTGTCAACACAACAGTACCACTCTCCATTAAACAAGCCTCAATGATAAACTATGTATGTGCATTACACAAATTAAAATCACTTCTTGATGGAGAGAAGAGGTAAACGTTCACCCCCGGACAGTCAGATTGCGGGTTAAGGAAATAAGAAAAAAATAGCTCAGAAAATTAAACTAAGTAAAGCGATGACCACAGGAAAAGACAGGTGAAGGTTTGTCCTATGGATGAACACAAAGATGTTCCGTGTATGTTGATACCTGGGGCCGATTTCACTTAAGTCCCCATTTGCCATCATCGCTATCGCAAACAGCAAATTCCATCGTGCTTGTGACGTCGTCGATGATTTTGCAAGTTATCGCAGTTGCGATGATATAAAAAGGAAAATAAATGCTTTGTACAAGGCTAAAAGTTGTGACCTTTGACCTTTGACCTTTGAAAATCTTCGGTCCTCGCATGGTGGACGTCTTAATGTCAACATTTTGTTGCCACGGTTCGATTAAAAACGAAATGCATAAATTGCAGTTTAAATGTAAAACATTTTCATGCTGGTGCATCAAAAAATAACAGGAGGACCATATTAATGTTTAAATTCTAGGCATTCAATTAAAGAAGGTTCACATGAAATTAAATTCAACTTGTTTCATTTGAAGGCCTATATAAGTATATTTAATTATATAAAATTTTGTAAATAAGTTGTAACGTTGAGAAAAATTTGACAAAACTGGTTAAACTTATGTATATGAGAATGACGCTATTTGTTTCTGAAATCTGTAAATGTCTGACAATGTCAAACAAGTGTCGAATCGTTTGAATAATGATATCCTAATGATTTGTCATCATCTATAAAATGCAAAAATTTGTTTGTGGCCCGACGTTTCGACCCCATCAGAGTCTTTCTCGAAGCCTTCGAGAAAGACTCTGCTAGGGTCGAAACGTCAGGCCACTAACTAATTTTTGAATTTATACCACAGGTCCTTTTGGTTGGTAAGCAGTTTGCAACAGCTAATTCTATTTTCTTATCTATAACTCTCATGCTTTAATAAGCTTCACTGCCTTCAGCACATTAAACGAACTTCAAAAGGGGAAAACAGCTTTTTAAAATTAATCTTTCCCAAAAAGGCATATAATTGGGCCTAATTGGCAAAAATAATTCATTTCTAAATGCCCGAAATAGGCCTATTCGTCAAAAGTGTTGTCACCGAAAATTGGTACATGATATTAAATCGGAAAGGATGATTTGTGGATGCATTATCAATAGGCCTACATTAATTTTAAGCCAAAATGCTGGTTAAAATAAGTGAACCCAATAGATGGAGATGTCCTTTTTACCGATTTTAAGCACTCTTGGCAGCAGTCGCATTGCTGAAAGGTGTCATAAGCCAATGCATTGTGGGTTTCCCACGTCACCCAGTAAATGACCTCGAAGAGTAAATGTACCGCTATTTTCCACTCTAATTCAAGGACAAACTATACCGTCAAGACATACACCGCTAATAAAATCTAAGCACAAAATGGTGCAATTTATCATAAATTTGCGATGAACTTATACTTTGCGGCCACTAACTAGTCATCGCAAGATTGTCATTCTAATAATTGTTTTGTGATGAGTAAATTCGTCGCAAAGATTTAGTGAATTCTTTATCCAAAATCCATCGCTAACTTGTGATGGATTTTGGATTTAGCGATCGGTTTCTGCGTTTGCGATGATCAAAATGCATTAGAGAAATTGGCTCCTGGTGACGTAATGATGACCAAAGGGGTCATGTAATAATCTTCTACATTGTGGTACATCATACGACATGGTACCAACATTTTATGTTCAAGATATAATTCAAATATTTCAATTTTGTCTTTAGAAGACGCTTCGATACGTTACATATTAAATATTTACACTTTAAAGGAACATTACAGAATTGGTTTTTGCTAACAAAACAGTCGCTGGCAGTGTAAAATCTTTATGTAATCCATCATATACATAAACTGACAAACCTGTAGAAGTTTCAGATCGTTCGGCCATCTGGGTCACGAGAAAATAGTGAAAAACCGATTACATATTTGCATGAAATCAGTTGAATATCCAGGCATGGTTCGGGCTTGCAAATTTCCCTGGATAGATTTTTGAATATCGCCCTTATGCGTTTCAGCTCGGACAGCCGTTGAACGAGTACGTTCCTAACCAGGCTTTGGAGAGGTGGCCGTTTGCGGTTGTCTACTGAAAGGCCACTGAAGGGTCATCCGCAGAAATAATGAGGCTCTCTTTCTCATACGACGTACGTGTACTGTGTGGTGGTAACATCTACCGTGTGGGCATGTGTGTTGCATGCATGCAGCATGGAGGTATTATTTTCTACCACACAGTCAGTGCGCGCAGGGTTTTAGAAAAATATTATGTCATTTGCTGCGTGTCCACGGTTTTGAGCTTGAAGGAGACATTTTCAAAAATTCATTTCGGGAACATAAATAACTTTAACAAAACAAAAGCATCATATAACGAAGCAAAAATGTTTCATTGTACCTACAAAAACTATGCCATATTTTTATGTGTTCAAACTAAAGAAATATGAGACCAAAAACATAGGCCTCCGTGTGCATGAAATAAGGGTTTCCGGAAAAGTCATTTGCTTAATAGTTAACGGATTTGGGCAGAAGAATTTTACTAATGTAATGCTAGCTACACTATTGATCTACATGTAGTATTTTGCTGTATTCTTTATTTCTAAGGATTCGCGAAACAGTCAAGAAAACTTAAAGAATCCGTCTTCGTAAGCATTACCGTTCAGAATCGAAATGTCCGTCTTATCTCGTTTGTAAAATGTGAGCCCTAACTTGATTGGTCATATCGTGAACCAAACTGCTATGTAACCAATCAGCTGCTGCGTAAGAAAACGCTAGGCAAAATGGTCGTGCTCCTTACGTGCTACATAGAACTGAATGCGGTGTTGGGTAAACATTGAGGTGCCCGACTATCTTGTGAAAACACACGAGTCGTTGCTAATAAAATAATTTCGTCGTTTTAGAATAAAAGGTTTCGTTTGTTTTGTTTGAAAAACTTTTACACCAGTCATCTAGATTACTGAGAAGGAAAAACCATCAATGTTACCATTTTTGGTCTTACAAACTTTTCACTTTGGCTTTCTCATATGTAGCTCACAAAATGTTTGGTGCATTCGTCTAAAGAAAGAGGCCTACCCACCGCCCAAGCCCATTATAAAAAATAATTACACAAAATAATAAACATCTTTTTAAAGCATTATTCCATTCCTCCGATGATATCAGTAGATAGTTTTGTTTTACCCTTCTTTCGAGGGAACCTATGGTCAGTTAATTAATTTCGATAATTGTTTACCACCATTAATGACAACACGTTAACATTTGTTTTCTTATTTTATTGAAACATTATTTATTTTAAGTTTCTTCTTTCAGCTGCATGAATTGCTCACACACATACCCACATTTTCATGTACATGTATAAAATGATTTAATTGACCATTGAAATATTAATGCTAAGTATAATTAAAAGCAACTTCAAGGACGCCCTGGCAATTAGGAGACCTTAATAAACCATCAAAGTTGAAATACTTTTAATTTCACTTTAATACTATTTATGTAAACACCATAAAGCAATGAACATGGCTTTTTCTTCATCCTAAATCAACAATGAACGTTGCTTTTTCTTTATCTTAAAGTCATTAAACAGAATAAAAAATGTTGTGCAGTTAACACTGGAACCCTTTTTTCTGTGAAATATGAATTCATAATCAAGAAAACTGTATCGGGAAACCTTAAAACAAACGCACTATAGCTGACTTCGGTTGTTAGAACCCAAAATAATGAGCATGGTGTCTCACTATTTTCTTCTGACTCACACAACGGGTTGAAAAAACATTTTCACAGACTTGTTATTTCAAGTACATGTAAGGTTGATCACACAAAAGAGCAATTAATGTCTGTGACTTTTTTTGTTGGCTGTACATATCCTCTGATAATACCTGTAATAAACAAAAAATTAGGCAGTACCCAACAGTACTTGTTTACAACATAAATAATAAATGACCTAAATAAAAGGTAGGCTCATAGATTGGTTTTTGTCTATGTAAGGCTTATTTCTAGGCAAAATTATAAAGAAATATACGATAAAGTCACATGTGAAAGTTCCAGCTGAATACGGTGTCCATATGCTGATAAAACAGCAAAGAACTGTAACGGTATTTTCACAAGAACGCATAATTCATCCATGTTTAGCGAAGTGACAGATAGACTGCAACTCTGGCTGCAACATTCTTGGACAGGACACCATAATACACCAACACACATAAATCTGGCCTGGGTAACAACATCACCAGGAACATCAGGAAGATATTAGTTACTGTTTGAGTTTCCCGTCAAGTACTGCCTGGTGGAATCCTCCAAAACTTTAACTTGAAACAGTAGGTCACAGAGAGTGCTACACCTGAAATTTGAAAAATAAAAAAGTATCAGGTAACATAATATTTTAATTGTACCAAATTCTTTTGTCTTGTTCAACGGGGTCCCATCGGTTACTGAAAAGGGACTCAAAATTATAAGTTTATCAAAATAACCAGGCTTACTGTACATTAAAATGTCTTATTACCTGAACGTAAATGGTCAAGCTAAAGACTAAATTTTGACATCTGCGCAGATACCAAAATATATATTTTAAAACAGAGTATGTCAACCCAGTTGGGACAACTCAAGACCAAAATGTACTATAATATAAATGCACTAAAACAAAGTGCAAGTTGGAATAAAAAGACTTGTATTGCAAATATCGTACCTTAAACAAAAAAGAAGAAGGCTTAAAGGCACTGAACATGTTTGGTAATTATCAAAGACCAGTATTGTCACTCGGTGTATCCCAACATATGCATAAAATAACAAACCTGTGAAAATTTGGGCTGAATCGGTCATCGAAGTTGCAAGAAAATAAAGAAAGAAAAAACACCCTTGTTGCACAATGTTGTTTGCTTTCAGATGCTAATAAAAGGCTTCATGCATGAAGTCTTTCTATTTTAGTGAGAAGTTACTTCTTTCTCAAAAACTACGTTACTTCAGAGGGAGTCGTTTCTCACAATGTTTTATACTATCAACAGCTCTCCATTGCTGGTTACCAAGTAAGTTTTTATGCTAATATATATTTTGAGTAATTACCAAACGTGTTCAGTGCCTTTAAATAAATTGACATCATGTACAAAAGCAAGGACAAATGATCAGTGAACTTATAGGGTGCACTAGTGGTAGCTCACACAGGGTTGCTGAAAAAAGAGAAGCCACACCAAAAAATGTCTTTAAAAAAACTTTTTATAGTCTCCCCTTGTCTTGTTTAGATGCCTTGCGAATAAACTGCACAACCTCGTATACACAAAACTGTCTTTTGTTTTCCTTTTGTGTATGAGCTTTAACCTCAGCCATCACATAATAACCTTTTAAAATAAATCAACACCTTTGACTTGTCAGTGATGAACCACCCTCGATAAACAATTAAAAACACATTCCTGGTTTCATACATTTATTAGAGAAAATGTTTATCACAACTTGTTATCACAGTTTTGTCAATCATTTTTTGATACAAACCTTACTCAATAAGAAAGTAGAGCGCCGGCACGTCAATCCGGAGGTCGTTGGTTCAAATCCCGCTCTAGTCAATTTTTCCTTGTTCAACCCAAAATCATTTAAAATTTACCCAGTCAGTTTCCCTTGTGGTTTATTATTTGATATCAATAAGAAAGTCGAACACAAATTTGATAACTTACATTTTAACAGAGAGAAGGATTTGTTGTTCATGGAACTCCTTATCCACAGGTGTTGAAACAGCAAATGGTAGTAGGCGGGGCCTATACAGGACTGGATGCACTGCCACTAGGACAAAAATGTGGGAATAAATAAGATATAGCTTATTTTCAGTGACTGACTTAACAACTTCACAGAGGCCAGTCTATTGTCTGGATTTTTTTTTCAAGGTTCCCTTAAATTCTCAAAAGGTTTGAGAGAAATAATTTCTTAAAATTGTAAAAATCCTGAATTCACAGAGATGTCAGACTAGTATTACAGAATGCTTTTGACGGTGTCAGGACACTTCGTACCTTTACCTTTTCGTACCCGGGACACTTCGAAGTGACTTTGGACACTCCGTACCCTGGACACTTCGTTCCGTCAGCCGAGTCACTTCGTACCTTCATACAAGACACTTCGTACCTTTTAGTCTTTACAAAATCACTGTTGTCGAAATGAACAATTGTAAAAAAAATATATATATAATATATATAAATCTAAAATATTAAAACGAATAAGAAGAAAATATTTAGGTTTTTCTTTATAACGTATTCAATAAATAATGAAAAATAAGTTGTAACTAGTTTTGTCGAAAGAACACTTAATTAAGATGACATTTTTACTGACATCCAATGGTCGGTCTAGGGCCCAACAAGAACAGTAAAGGGCAAACGCTACGAAGTGACTCGACTGACAGTAAGAAGTGACTCAGCCAACGGTACAAAGTGACCAGCTTTGCCAAGGTACGAAGTGTCTCGAAGGTACGAAGTGTCCGGGGTACGAAAAGGTAAAGGTACGAAGTGTCTGACATCCCTTTTGACGGTGAAGATTTTCTTATTTATTTTTTATTGAAAAAACAAAACAAACAAAACAAAACAAACAAAACAAAAATGGTGATATGATGTGGATGATGACATCAGGCCTGGAATTTCATCTCTGAAAGGGCAAGGCCATTTTGATTTTGCAAAGGGCACTTGTATTGAAAAATCATAAAGTCTATGGGAAACTTTTGAAAGGGCACTAAGGCCAAGACCAGGGCAACGAAGGCCATGGCCTCCGTGGCCTCCGTGTAATTCCAGGCCTGTGACATGATGTGGATGATGACATGACAAGTTTGTTGGATTCTAAAATAAACAAAACACTCACTTCATTGGGATTGAATTGGCCATAGCGCTGGTCTCAGGCATGAATTTGGTGCTGCTTGTGGTTGTTCTTGTTCTTGTGCTCGACGACGAATGCATGAGGCCTACGTCTGTGTGCGACGTCTAGCACTAGCAGGCCGCTCTGCATGCGACATTTTCAATTCAGTTGATGCGACGCCATCTCTGCATAACGAATACTGGTACTACCAGTGGTAGTTTCATCGACGTGGATAACAAAGATACATTGTAATAACTTTCTGTGTTTTTTGTTTTACTTTCGGACCTTTCGGACTCACTGTTTTAGGACACCCTGGCTTTTTTTTACGATCTTCCATTTTAATAATTGTTCCATTTTTGATGATGGTCGATCTGTGTGGTGTGTGGGAGCCAGACTACGTACAAAGTACACAACCTCGTATGCTTGGCTCATCTCGACGGCGGGTTAATTTGGTGCGAGATCGATCATCCTTCAGAATGACGTTTGCTGTGAACCATAGAACCGACCGTTCGCGAATTATTTGCGTGTGCCGAATTGAGAGAAAAAATAACTATTATTGGTCGTGTGAGGGCAGTATCTACGAAATCTATTCAAAAAATGAATAAAACGCTCACTGAGCGATAAACTCCAATCGGAAATTTGTTTTATTTATTTCTCATCAAATATGGCATTTCAGACATAAATATTTCAAGGGATGTTTTCTACTATCATCATCATTAGACCGTGTAAGTTTTATGTTAATCTGTAATCTTAAAGTATATTTTGTCTTACCAATTCTGTAATGTTCCTTTAAGAGTCATGTATTTATACACATAACTAAATAAATAGTGTCATAAACGGCATCATGACGACAGGAAAGACACAAATTGTCAACAGAAAAAACTACATATTACAAACAAGTCTATAAATGAAAAGATTTAAGGATTGGGACTTCTTGGGATACGCTGGTAACAAGATTAACTAATTAAATATTCATGTGACTGTCAGTGTCATAGGCTTTTTCAATTAAGAATCCTAATCGATTTGCTTTCTAAAAACTAAGCCAGGGTATAGGTTTTCACATCCCATATAACTTGCCTCTCTGATAATACCGAGAAAGGCATTCACTGCCAGGAAAAGTCCTGTGTTATTTCAATAGGATTTTGGGCAGGGAGTAAACTAAACTAGAACAGCGAAGCTGCCATGGTGAGCTGCCCATCGCCTGATATAAAAATCACCTTGCATGATATGACAAATAGAAAAAACAATCATTTCATCAACCGATGTTAGGGGAGGGGACATTAACAATTATGCACTCGACCACTACCTATTTGTTTAAAATGGGAGTAACAGAGGGGCTCAGGACGGGTGAGGACCAACTGGGAAGAACAAAACAAATAGGCATTGGTGTATGGAGGGCAGAAGGGTGATTTACCTGAGATTTTACAAAGATAAAAACACAAGTTAAGATACTTATAAATTTATAAGATTTGCACTTTTGGAATGGTCCATATTCTAAAACTGTTTTATAATTTTGTTTTGTTTTAGCTCGGTCAACTGGAAACAGTGTCACATTCCTGAGTTTTATTCTTTTGATATGAATCTGCATATCAGTGGCAACATTTGATCCAAGTTTCAAGTTGCTAATTCATTGCAAGAAGGAGTAATGGCCACTCAAACTGTTCATTGTTTAAGCTTGCTCAACTGGAACGGGCGTCATAGTTATACTCTTTTAAAAGAATCTGCATGTCAGTGGCAAAATTTGATACAAGTTTCATGTCATTACATCATTGCAATTAGAAGTTATGGACATTCAATGTTCAAATTGTTTTAGCCTATTCGTATGGAACCATCAATTGTCATTAATATAATATAAGTTTATTATAAGTTTTCTTTAGTATGAATCTCCTTGTCAATGACAAAATTTGATTTAAGTTTCAAGTCGATACATCACTGCAGTAAGGAGTTATAGCTACTCAAGGTTTTCATTGTTTAAGCTCATTCAACTGGAACAGGTGTCATTCTAATGAATTATAATTTTTCATATGAATCTGCTTGCCAGTGGCAAAATTTGATATAAATTTCAAATCGATACATCATTGCAATAAGGAATTATGGACATTCAAGGTATCTCATTGTTTTAGTTACTCATCTTGAACTGGTGAAACAATCTTGAGTTGCATTCTGAGTGTGACTGTACAATATGTGCATGTTGCCTGGTTTAAAGTTAAAGTTATAAGTCAGTTTAAAAAAATTATCATTTACTCTGACTTTAGCCTAGTATTGTTTTATTCCCAAGAAATTCAACATTTCCTTTAAAACATGTAGAAGTTAAAGATGCAGACTGTCACTGTAGACTGACCTCACTTGGGGATTTTAGATTCCATAAAAAAAAATCAATACTTAAAGGTTAACTAAAGCTTCATACTAAAACTTTAACATTCAAACTGAATGCTGACGGCCGGACAGACAGACAGATGGAAATTGTCAGTACATATGCTCACTGCTTCGCAGCTCGCCAAAAATAATAGTTATAAAAGCAAAACCTGTTCCAACTTATAAACATCTAATAAATCACACGGTGCCCAGCAAATTACATGTATTCAAATATTAAAGGTTACATATGAAACATGGACATTGCAAAAGAATTGAAAACAATTTGAAACTTTAATTTTGATACGCATGATTACCCAACAAAATCACTCTCTACAAGAAACTCTCAAGAATGGCTCTAGTGGTGACATGAAGGTAAACGAACTTGATGTTCAGGAAGTGTTGTCACGCCTAAATGAAACAAAGCCTTGGGTTCAGCAAATGCAAACATTATTTTAAAGAATGTAGTCATCGACTCTCATTTTCAAAGCATTTTCAAAGCATTTTCAAAGCATTTTCAAATAATAAACAACAAGGGAAAATTGCTGGCTAGGTATATTTCATCCACTTAATTGTGTAATGGAACAAATGTATTAAGAATTAGATTGCCACAGTGGGTTAAAATAGGAAACATTAATTCTGATGTCAACAGTGGGTCATTCCATAAATTAAGGGGTCAGTGGATTTGGTGCTCTCTATTTTCGGTGTAATATTTTTTTATTTAGATTTAACTACGAAGATTTATATTCAAACTATTGAATCTGGTTTAAACACTAGTACGGCATTTGTAGCAAAATTTAAAGATAATTATGAATAGTAATTGAAATCATTGCCTTTTGAATTTTATAACGGTGTCTGTAACGAGTATAAGGGGACACGAAGGTCAGGACATAAATTTAAAAAGGCTTCATTTTGTGTTTTTTTTTTTTATGTTTATCAAAAACTTGAAAGTGTACAGTAAATTGCTCTAATTTATTATAAAGCAGATACACATAAGATTTGTGTAATAAAATAATTTTTACTGTTTTAGGAACTAGCTGATTATGCTAAGTAAATTGGTTCCACGTGTAAGAAAACCCCAGCATTTTTGTGTCCCCCTTTTCACGTTCACACAGGAAACCAATAGATTGTTCTGAGTGTATAAAACTTGTGCTATTTTATGCAGAGTTTGTAAGGGCAGTGTATCTAAAACTTCTTTTGGTTCCCTGTGTAAGCTTTCTAAAAAGGACATCAAAATGGTGTCTTTATAAACCCAAGTGCGTGCAGGCTTGACTGTTTATACCATTGTTTTTAATGTGCAACCTTAAATAAGTCAAATATGCATATAAAACTATGTATATCTCACATAATGATGAACTGTCTCTCAAAAAGAATATATATCCTCCCCTGTCCGGTTTTCGATGTAGTATGCCTTTTTCTTTGAATTGAAAAATAATAAAAATATTCCATAATCAACTGATGCCCTAATTACCTTCCTTTGTTTATAAGAAATATGCAAACATATATTAAAACGTGATGGACATTGAAACTTTCACACCACGCACCGATCTTCGATGACTTCAATAGCGTCCCATTTGTTTTGAGTTTGACCTGTTTTCGATGCAAACAAGAAAGTATGGTGTCCGGGTGAAGCCATACGTGGAAGAAACATCTGCAGTGACTACAAGTGTTCTGTGAGACTTAGTGTATGACTCTATAGCCAGCAGTTTTATTCAACATATTTTTTATTTAGTTTTAAAAATAACCATCGTATTTTTCACAAACTTTTTCCAAAAAAAAAAAAAAAAAAATTTAAATAATTCTTGGCTTTGAAATCTTTATTTAGTTTTGTGTCTTTTTATGTTTCTTAACATTTATAATAAAGCATATAAATAAACAGTGATAATCGAATCACAAAGCTGATGTTTAAATTTTAATATTAATAACAAAAATGATAGAGTGTTACAAAAAAAAATTATCCAGACTATTAGAAAATGATATAAGGCACGTGGCTTCTTTAAGCCTCTGTATTTTTCCCCCCAGAATGCTCGGCAGAATGTTCAGTCACATGATTTGATCATCGTGAATTGTGAATTGAAAAAGTGTTTGATGAAACTTTTTCGGTGGGGAAATTTTTGTTTATGGCCCCGACAGTATGACATATTTTTGTACCTTGCAGAAATGCCTAAAATACCACAACTTTTTGCATTTACAAGTGCAACTAACCAGTGGAGTCTTACATGTTTCTAAGTTTTGGTCAAATGAGAGGAGACTCTTTGCTTGGCAAGTCAAACCACAAAAATTGTATCTAGGGACTGTTTACATCGCGCGCAGAGAGGTAAAAGATTTGCCTCGATTTCAGGGACGC
Organism: Leptasterias polaris; assembly: GCA_037783415.1. Lineage (NCBI taxonomy): Eukaryota > Metazoa > Echinodermata > Asteroidea > Forcipulatida > Asteriidae > Leptasterias > Leptasterias polaris. The sequence goes on along the minus strand of JAZGTN010000176.1, from coordinate 140,637 downwards.
CCTGAATACAGGGCGTCCTACGATATATATTTGTTTTGTGTCCCCTTAACACGAGGAACCAAAATGCAGTTTATTGCAATATTTTCAGTTTTCTAAGGTTCTTTAGGCTACTCTGATTGTTATTTGATGAAGAATGGTAAGTCATTTGTATGGACTAAGAAGAAATTGCCATCCATCCTTCTTAAATAATTGTTGTCCTTTTTTTAGCTCAAAATTTAAGCTTTAAGTTGGTCCACTAGTACAGGTGTGCCACAGGGGTGCTGTCACAAATAAACCCAGTATTTAAATTTAATATGAATATTCAATTTCTCCTTTGCATGTATTTACATACATGTATATCCTTTTTATCTATTGTAAAAAGTACCCAGCCTGGCTTTGTGCCAGAACCCAGTGACCATGATTGTATACATAGTCAATGTCTTTTGTACTTAATTCAATAGCACCCCCACCCAGGTTTGCATGGTCTCAGGCTCATGGTCCAGTAGCTTAATTTGCATATTCTTAGGGTAAGTTTGAATAAGAAAATGATTTGGTTTTGTGTGTTGTGTGAGGGAACTGAGTGTATGCAAAGAAATGGAAATAGGGGGTTATGAGAGCAATGGGAGACTTTCTGAGATCTCTGTCGATAGAGGGCAGCAGACCTACCGGGTAAAATTTATCGCGCGGGAAATTTCACGATACGACGACCGTACGACGTCGTCCGTGTACTACAATACAAACACACACATCCGATGGCCTGTTCTTGATCTGCACTACGATATGGCTACTTCAGCTAATCGTGATTATGGCTCGATGTCATTGAAATATCTCAGGGCAGAGCTGAAGAAGAGAAATGCTAAACAGTCAGGAAGAACACTTTGATCCAAGGCCAGTGGAGTTCAGAAAAAGGCCTGGATATCCAGATTTATTCAGGAGTGTTTGGCTCAACTCTCCAGCAGATGATCTACCAATCCGGCAAATATATGCACCAGCAAACATCATAGCCATCAATAATGACCATGATTATCTACAGAAAACTCATGAGGAATACTTTCTTGACGAGTTAGATGTGATAACCATTAGTGAGGAAAAACGTGCAATGGCTGAAGAGGCTACACGAGGGCAGAGTGCAAATAAAGTGTGGATAAAGGAGAGAGCAAAGCGCCTTCATGCCTCCAGCTATGGCAAAATTTGTAAAGCAGGACCCAGAACAGATTTGAATAAAATGGCACAATCGCTCGCCAGTACTGAGACTTTCACCAGTAAATACACTGAACATGGAAAAAAATATGAGTCTGTTGCAGTGAAAGACTATTCCACTGAAACAGGTACAAAGGTTGACAGTTGTGGCATACACATATGTGCACAACACCCATTCTTGGGTTGTTCCCCCGATGGTCTTGTAGGCAAAGATGGAATTATTGAGGTGAAATGTCCATACAGTTGTAAAGATCTTGAAATATCTCCAGCAAATGTACCTTACTTAAAATACGATGACTTTGGTGAAATGGCTCTGAAGGAGAATCATAACTACTATTATCAGGTTCAGGGGAACCTGCTCTGCACCAACAGACAATGGTGTGATTTTATAGTGTGGACATTTAAAGATGTGAGCATAATGAGGATCCAACGAAATAACACATTTATTGAAGAAGCAACAACAAAATTACAGTACTTCGATCATCACTTTAGGAAAGCAGTGTTGGACAAGTATTTTTACAGGGAAACTTACAAGTATACATTTTGTTCTAAACAGATGGAGGAATAAATGACAACGATGCTGAAAATAAACTTTCATTCCTGAGATCTACTTGATTGTCTGTGGTTCTCGTGTAGACTTAATTTCAACCGATGTGTGTAATTATTTTGTTCCAAGTAATATTGTATGGGCTATTGCTTCATATTTTGTTTCTACAGACCCACTTATCATGTTTGTTTACAATGTGATGTCACTGTGTTAAAAGATTTCGCACTAAAATGGTATCAATTATAATGACATTTGAAACCACCTTAACGTAAGGTTAGAGGCTTGTTATTGTTTTCACAATTTTATTAAGGGCTCTATCTATTGGAAAATGAGTGAATCACAAAACTTAATTTTACCTTTAGAGGGCCTCTTTAAACCTTCAGTAGGCCTATAAGTAAGCACTGTGTGATTACAGCTCCACAGTCCCACATTGATTCTAAAATGTAGAGGATGTTTAGATGGACTAGTACACAAACAATGGATTAATAGATATCATTATACCTCATACATATTCATGAACGAGATCCATTCTTTTTCATTTAATTTAATTGTTTTATTTTTAGAATCACCAATGCTGTACAGTTTTATTATAATAAAAAATAAAAAGATTATTATTCAAATATTTACAACAGTTATTTTTATAATTTAATTTAAAAAGACATAAATATTTATTTATTTATTTAATAAAATGGTTTATTATTAGGGCAGCCTCATCACAAATCACCATGGGTACAACATTAACTGGCTGTGTTGTATAGTGCACTTTGAAAAATGCACAGTGCCTAAAACACAGCGTCATAATATTAATGTTTGTAGTGCAAGTGTTCACACTGTTCAAATATTAGTTGTGTCAACAAAATAATACTGCATACATTCACCAATACTGGGTGCTGGAATTGGTATGCATAAAGGATCCTTCATGGGACTTTATGAAATGTTTATTTTTTGTACAATTTTGAGTCATCATTCCTGAGGCTGTGATTGACAAGTCTTGATGGGGAAAATCACATGGCAAGATCAAAACCTGTGGGAATGAGGGAAGTAAGGGTCTGTACGGGTGAAGCCTATTAGTATTTACAGACACCAAGTTTCACAAATTGAATATACATACATGTACACTATCTTGAAACAATACATTTCCTGAAATTAACAAGCATAAAACAAATAAATGCAATGTCTGAGGAGAGAATTGTCTCAGTGTGATTCAGTGGCTGCGTCAATATTTTATATGTTTTCCCAAGTCCAATTATCCTTTCAACATGAACTCTTTTGCTAGATATTTTTCTATCTCTTACAACAGATTGACCTGTCATTCTGTTTTTGTTCTTGAAAAAAGTAGGAATGTTGACTGTTACATCCACTGGTGCAAACAAGTCCTGTACATCAAAACCTTTATCAGCCATTATTGAATCACCTTTGTTGACTTTATTTATTAATCCACTCCTTTCAATGATCTGTCTGTCACTGGTCGAACCTCCATATGCACCAGACATATAGGACATTAAACCTCCTGGTGTTATACCAACCAGTGCCTTAGCAGTGTTACGGTTTTTGTATGTTGAAAATGTTACCTGCTGGGCAGCAGGTGCCTTGGGCTTCTTAACTGGGAACTCAAAGCCATCAAGGATACTCCGAGTGCTTGGAAACTTGGTCTTGAAATCAGATGGAGCATAAAAGAAGACCATGTCTCTATCTGCCCAGATATCAATCTCTCTCCACTGAAGATGCATAAATCTAATCCATGTTGCAAATACAGTGTATACCTCTGATTCACTGACCTTAAACATTCGACTTAATTCAAAATTGGCTGTATATCTCCTACATTTAATTATAGTCAAAAATAGTTGATCTGGCACAGATAAGGAGGGCCTTTTACCATTTACATATGTTAACTCGAAAGCACATGGTCCTAGTGAAGCAAGTACATCCATAAAGTTGAGATAGTCTTGAAGCCCTGTGTAGTAGTGTACTCCTTTGGGGTCATTCTTGAAGTCATGAATAGTAAATCCCTGTACCTTCGTCTCAGATTCCGTCTGTGTATGTGCGGAGACTGATGTTGACAGGGTCTCTTGCAGGTCTGTCTGGATGGCCTGGTTATGTACTTTTTCATTTTCACTGTTCACATTTACCGCCATTGCAATGTCCAGATCACAGTTAACATCAACATCCATAGACAACTCATCAGAACCCTCACAGGTACCCTCTCTCTTTACACAGCGTTCTGTATAGCGTTTTGTCCTTGAGACATCTGCTGAAGTTGGTTGCTTTGTCCATGAGAACTGGCTAGGAACAGCATCTGGTTTCAGCCTCCTTCGTTGCAATTTTAGACCTGACCAAAAAAATAAAGTGTAAAGAAATTGTAAATGGGCAGTTTATTTACATCTTTGTTTGCATATTTTCATAAAATTATGCAAATATTGCAGTTAAAAGGGTAATCAATAATTATAATAACGACAGCAATATCTGGCATAGCCATTCCAAAGTGCTGATGGGAGGTGAATGGCGCACTCACATTAATCAGGGGTGCTAATGTGTACACTGTGGACGAGAGGCACAGGGGTAAATCCCTGCATGCAGATTTCATATTCTAGGTAACAAAACGGTGGTATTCATACATGTATGTAAACCAAAGTCATGCTCATGCATCAACAAATTTAAAATGTGGCTCTCAAAAATTTAGCAGTAAACTCAGCCTGTGTGGTGAGATTTGAAGAAAAAAAAAAACGGACAAATCTGAGGATTAGGAACAAACCCAAAGGCCAAACTAGGCCAAACTTTGAAAAAATGGGTAGAAATAATGGTTCTTTTTTTACATTATTATAGCCACCATAGGCCTAACGTTACATAGCTATAGGCCTACAGTACAATGTTTACCCCTGCCCTGGACAAATTACAACTACATTATACAATAGATGTTAATTTTGCATCGGGATAAATAATACATTATACAAGTAACATTAACACTACACTAACAGGCCTGCCTACTTATAGTACTCTTCTTTAGTCTCTATATATATAGACTCTATAGTCAATTTTGGATGCTGTGAAAATTGAAATGTTATGAAGGTTAGAAAGCTTTAAAAGGCCTACGTTCGCATAAATGTTTGAGTCAGAGTATGGGAGGCCAGTCAAGGCCTAAATCTCGACAAATTAAGTAACTTACCGGACTTTCCAAACTGCTGATAGTCTGATGTTGTGAAGTGTTCTGCGCAGACGACATCACTAAGCAATGGCCACCATGATCGTCCTGTGTCATCGTTCACTCGTCTTATGGCCACTCGCCAAGCATTGCACCTCTTTCTTTCCTTTGGAAATTCATATCCACTTCTTCCCACACACTGCGGCACCGCACACCCAGTATTAGGCATAATTTGATTTAAGAAGCAAGTTATACAAAGTCGAAAACCTTCGTCGATACGTAAGTGTAAACAAAGAATCAAGACGCCATTTTTGTCTAGAGTTTACCCGGTAATGAGCGCCCTCTCTCGGTGACTTAGGGAGAATGGAAAGTCTCCCATTGAGTTTTGGTGGGATAAAAACACATGCCTTCCTAGAGCTTGTGGTGGATGGACACTGACACCCTGTTTTGCTGTGAAGCTTGCTGCTACTTGTTTTTACAAATCATAGAATTGCCTGAGAAAGGTATTGCAAATCCACAGTGCTGTAACCAAGTCATTTTTTCTCAAGTCAAGTCAAGTCAAGTCACAAGTCATTTTTGCTCAAGTCAAGTCATTTTTGCTCAAGTCAAATTTTCGCAAGTCAATTCAAGTCATAAGTCAAATTTTTGCAAGTCAAGTCAAGTCACAAGTCACATAATGTCCCGATAAGCCCACTCCCATGATGTTGTGACAGACTAAATACAACCACACAGGCCTCGAACTTCGTGTTCAAAAGGGCACGGCAATAGTTGCCGTGCTTTTTCTAGAATTTGAAGGGCATCGCTGCAATTGTGGGGGCATCATGGCAAAAACAAAATTTTTCAAAATTTAACAAGACAGGTGAAAAAACTAAGGTTGAAAAAAACATTAGCACAACCACGGATGAGATATAAAACAATGCGTCTTCACCACCACAGCATTTTGACTTTGCACAAACAACCCGCGAAAAAATTCCCCCCAAAACAACAAAACAAAACATATTCAAGAAGAAACAAATCTGAATTTTTACAGTAAAATGATCTTTCTGTTGATCCATAATGTCCTAAATGGTGTAATTTTTGTGAAATAAGGCCTACAGGTTGTGCAGTTTTTCGTAAACAAGCTAACATTTCCGAGGAACTGTGTTTTGAAGACCATGCTGTCGACGGCTTTTGCGTGAATACCAGTGGCTCATTGCTCTGTGCACGGTTTTAGTTCGCGCACCAGCGATGGTGATTTTGCAATTCGGGGGGAAAACCCCGAGCATGCACAGACACTTAAAGGCTTTTGTCAAGGCGTTTCAAACAGGTGTTGTGATCTATCGCATAATGCATTGGGATATTTTACCAATAGAGGGCTTTTACTCCAATGGTATCGCATTGTTTTGAAACGCCCTCTAGCGTTCAATGTTTCCTACCTTTATTGTTGCACACAAAGTAACGAGATAACAAAGACTAGGAGCCTCTAAATTGGAAACAATGTGACCGCGTTCGATGTGTAAACTGATCGCAATGTGGTCCGTGTTTTGAGGAACTTCCGAGTGAATTTTTCCGACATTTTATCCGAATCGTCAAAATGTAAACGTATAACTTGACATTTAATATTCATTCAGTGTTGTAACCAAGTCATTTTTTATCAAGTCAAGTCAAGTCGCAAGTCATATTTGCTCAAGTCAAGTCACGAGTCATTTTTGCTCAAGTCAAGTAATTAAAAGTCGCAAGTCAATGAAATTGGCGACTCGAGTCCAAGTCACCGACTCGAGTCAACAACACTGCAAATCCAACCTGGAAATTGCTCAACCAGCTTTACAAGCTCTTTCATTTTATTAGCTGATGTGGGCTTCAAGCCTCGTTTTATCAGCTTTTTTAGGGAGACAGGTTGGACGACAGATATTCAGTCGCAAGTAATTTTTTCAAATCAATTCATTATTTCAAGAAGTCTCTTATAATAAAAACTCTTGTAGCATATTACAAATCTTGGACAACTTGTGCAAATTAAGAATGTCAATTTGAAGTTGATACTTGGTAGTATTGTTGGATTTTTGGCATTGATCAAAAGAGAAAAGTTATCTCCTTGTGAAGTTTAATGTAATTTAAAAGAGATTTGATTAATTGTACGTTGAAGTGGATCATATGTTGTGTGGCCTAAATTATGGCATAAATTTGGCTAATGAAATTTTCAGCTGGCCCGTACAGAAGAGTGAAGTAGTGATGCTAGAGTGCGAGATTCTACTGGTAACCATTGGTTCGGCGGTGGCCCGCAGTTTTGAAGCGTTTGGAAATCGTCACAGGATGAAGACATGGAGTGATTACTCAAGACAGGGAAAACCTATCGTATGGTGAAAGCTAGGTGTAGTAAAAACCCTCTCACCTTGGTTACTCTACTCTAATATGAGGTGAATCCTCTGGAGTTGTAAACTTTGTGTTAAAGTATAGTATTACAGTGTCAGATGACGTAGACCTAGTAATAGTACCGTATTTTCTTGCGGACAAGGCGCTCGGCGGACAAGACGCAGGACCCTAAAATGACCCCAAAAAATTTCAAACGTCAGCAGAAAAGGCGCACCGCCGCATAGGACGCATGTTTAACAGCACACAGAAGAACACCAGGCACCACCCGGTGTCGGTACATTGACACAAAGACGTCATTTTGTTGCCTTTTGGAGCGTTCACAATATTCGAAGCATGAATGAAACCGTAACCACATGGGCGTGTAGAGCCATGCAGAAAAGACCAACGTAAATTGATACCGACCTTCGTCCATCCATTCAGCCAACGCTGTGCATTGTTAATAATATGAAGTCCGGCCCAATCAGCGGCCAGAAACAGGCCCTCCTAGCCTGAACATCCGACGTCCCACAATGAGGATCCTTGCTGATAAAGACAGGTTACCAGTCTAAGTCCCTCCGAGCCAGTAGATGTTGCGCCCTCTACCGGTGACTAATACCAAAACTAGCGTCGCCTTTATATATACCTTACGCAAATAATCCCCACACCCGGGAAGACGTAACAAAATGTTTCATTATATATATTTGTTTAAGTTTTTGTAATGTGTTTCTTTTTGTATATAAAATTCTTTTCCATTATTTCAAACCTTTAATTTGTTAATCTCGTTCATAAGATTTTGTTTTAAAGTTCTTTTTATTTATTTCAAACTTATAATCTCGTTCATAAGATATTTGTTTAAAACATCTATCCTCTTCTTAAATAATGTTAGTTTTGTTTTCAAGGGTCATTACCTTGTTTTCAAGGATAATTTTTTTTATTTGACTAAAAAGAGGCAATTAAAAAATGAATATTTGAACGTTTAATGAAACAAACGAAAGTGCAATTCGTATGGGTTGGCCAACAAACATTGGTACTTAATTATCCCATCCTTAAATAGTACGTCAAGCCATAATAGTACGTCAAGCACACTTCGGAGATATTCTGTACAATAAAAACCCTCAAAGTTCACCACACAATAGAGGTTGGGTGAATGCCGTTTGTACAACAGCATTGACAGTAAATCTGATTGCAGCATTTTCGGAACGAATACGCGGCCACACAGAAAAACGTTTGTACGACGCCGACGTCTGTTGGACCGAAAGCACCAACGCATTGCGGCATTGTTGGAATGAAAGCACGGTCATGGGGGATGAACACGTTGCGGCATTGTTAGAATGAAAGGACAGTCTGGGGGATTGCGGCATTGTTGGAACGAAAATACGGTCTCAGTGTCTGGATAGTTGAGCCTTGTTTGACGGCATTATTGAGTAAGGATTCTTCACACAAAGACCGTTGATTTGAACTGGACAAAATAAAGGTATTATTTTACGCAGTGATCATCCAAAAAAAATCAATCGTCAGCAGACAAGGCGCATCGAAAGATAAGACGCACCGATATTTTTGGGGTCTAAAAAGTCAGATAAGACGCGTCTTGTCCGCAAGAAAATACGGTAGTTGAAGTAAATTTTGTTGGTGAAGGAAAGTTCGAAATTGCAAAGTAAAACTGAAAGACGAAGAAATACAAAACCCATTGTCGCTTTTCCTCAAGTAGTGTTTAGGTTTTTTTGAACATTACTGAATAACTATTTTGTATTGAATTTTACAGAGTGGAGTCCAGGTAAATAATAACCTCAGAATAATGTCAATATTCTGTCACCTAGTTGGAAACAATAATTGGATTTTGAATCAGTTGTTCTAGTCATACATCCTCAAGCTTGAGACCTAATTAATTGTGGGAATTATTGCTGTATATTTTTAAAGAATAAATTAATATAGTGTAAAAGTGAGAAAATCTGTCTGAGTTTTATTAAGTGTATTGTGGAACACTAGAAGAGGACAAGGTTTGTTCTGACAGGTGCATTACATTAAAAAATAGTCTGAATCAGATATACCAGAAACCTCTGTATTTACAACAAACACTATAACCAGTCATCATAATGTCATTCACCATAAATATACATGTCCTTAAATTCCATTTTAGCTTACTTTCCCTGTTCCAATCTGCCTCTTTAACTCAGACCCTCTGGTTCGCCAAATAAAACATATTTGAACAGTGTGGCCCTATCCAGTTTCTTCAAGTCTTTTAACTGTCTCAGTCTTATAACACTTACCAATACTTTTTTTTGAAATTTCTATAATAATTGTTTTCCAGAACTCTTTGAGCACAGTGAGATGCACAGTACATGTTAAAGAATGGAGTGTCCAGGTATGTTAATATGACCATTTCAGTTTTGTCTACCCCCCAAAAAATGTTCATGTGTATTATACACATCTGTTCATGGCATCCCGTGAAACGGATTCATCAGGCTTCCGCTTGCATGTTGACTTTTTAATTTTTTTTGTCAAATATCATTTGTTCATCTATGTCAGTATTGAAATTTTTGCCCCTTTTAACAAAGCAAAAATCTTAAAATCCAGAAATTTTGTCTCAGTTCCAGATCTGATAAAGACTCGGTTCTGAATCGTACCCAGTTCCACTCAATTCAATATAAAACATAAGCCGCCCTAGTCTCGAGCCTACACACACAATTGAGTCGATCTATTTTAACCAGAAATCCCAACAAAGTCAAGCTGACATCCTGCACCAAGCACTGAATCTCCCTCTCCATTGTTGCCAGCAAACAATGGTCTGTGTAAGGCACATGATCTCTGCATATAAAAATATGAATATTCATCAACAGGCAATAACAGCATGCTGACTGTGATGTGTAATGCATTATAGTGCCATGTGTTGTGGATGGGCGAACATTTTATGAATATGGATACATGGATCAGCAGCCAATCACAAGATGCTGACTATTGTTTAGTTTGTAACCTTCTGACACTGCATCTCATGCTGAACACAGGATGTGGTTGTGTGATGCCTAATTTGCATGTGTGTGTGAGCGTGTCTATCCATTCAAATCGAGGACTTTAACAAAAGGGATCCGGGTGTTTGACAGAGCGAGGACGTCCTCGCTTCATTTTCGTGTACAAACCCAACGGGGACGTCGCTAAAAAAACATGTCCAAACAATGGGAGAACAAAGTCCTCGGTAAGCAGGATTCACAAACGTGTGTGTGTGTGTAGGGGAATGTGATTACACTATTATAGTATAAGCGTACTGTAATGTACATGCAGCCACATGTGATATTTGATACTCCTGATGTCAGCTTATTAGGTCTCTGTAGTGTCTCTGTGATCAAAGCTTACATGTACAACACCAGGCCCTAACTTTTAGAGTCAATTCGGCCCCACAGGACCCGCTCTACAGAGCCGATTATAACTGGGACTCAGTCTTTTGAAATCGGAACCAACGAAAGCAGGTAGAACCAGGGAGATATATGGTAGAACCAGGTAACCGCCCTGAAAGGGCAATCTGGTAGAATTTGTATCAACAAAATTCAATTGAATATAGTAGAACTTGTACATGTTTACACTCATTTACTTACAATGTATGCCAAATGTGAAAGATCTGTGTTTTCAGTGAGAAACCTCAATGCTCCGAATTCAGGATCTCGAACATCAATCAGTGGGTCTGACAGAGTACAAAACTCATTTGTTCTGTAAGAAAAAAACAGATGATTCAACAAATAAAAACAAATTGTTTGTAAAGCTAACATAAGAAAGGTTTTTAAAAGCTTTGACTGTAGAATAACAGGTACATGCATGTAACTCAGGACAACTTATTTCAGAAAAAAAATAAATTCTGAACAGGACCGAGCAAGCATGAAGGGGAACAGGCAAGTGGGAGTGTTACTGAAAGGTTTCCCCTTTCCATTTTGAGTGAGGGCTTACAAGGAGCACTCATGCATAAATAATGACCTAAAGAAATTCTTCTGAAATGCCTGATTGACGATAAGGCCTAAAAAAAAAAAATGTTATGTTGGCGTAACCCGACCGACCCTAAAAATGCGGCCGACCCTGTATATTTTTATTTTTTTCAAGGGTAGAAATTTGATAATTAAATTGATATAAATTAGTTATAAATACGTTTGAAACAATTTCTGACCGTTTCTCATTGGTGTATTGTCTGACGAATAGCGTCTAGCGCGCGTGGAACTTTGGAGTGCACAATGTTTGACAACGAACATGCAGAAAAATTGCGCAGGCCCGGTAAACACATGTGTTGTACACATATGGAGCTGTCTAGATGCACCACTGTACCTTTTACATGTATAGTCGCGTACCCGACTCCCAATATACTGCGCAGCGTTTCACAATGGTGAATACATGGGCTGCTTTCTTGGAAGTCTGGTCGGCGAGCGCAAGGCTGCTTTAATGAAAAATATGATAGCCTCGTCCTAGACTGTTGCACGGCGCAGACTGCTAAAATACAATATTAAAAATACTTGGCTATTTATTCCGTGTTAAAAAAAATTGTTTGTTACAATGTAAATTATTTTAATTCAAGTTCTATCATTTTACACAAACATATACATTCTAAAAATTGTAACTACCGTGGTTGGTTACGCTCCCATACTTCCAAAAGTATCAACAATTTATGTCGAAATTGTGACACAAAATGTAAAGTTTCCCATGCTGCCAGTGTAGTATCTTGCCTGTCAGTATGCCCTGAAATGTACAAGGTCACTCTTTTTGTATACTAAAAGGTAGCCTACATGTATGGTCTATTAAAAAAAGAGATACAAATAAAATGTTATGTCAGCAAGAGTTTAAAAGTATGCTGTTTGTTGTGTGTAGCCTTTTTTATTTTGTTATCGTGTATTACTACGGCATTTTCGTAGATTGGGGGAAAAAAAATAATAATAAATCCGACCTACCTACCCTATTTTTGGGGGCCCGTTACGCCAACATAACATTTTTTTTTTTTTAGGCCTAATCATAGAATTCACTGGAAGTAAATTTAAGAGATTTATTTTAGTGGTCATGCTTTATTGTCTGTCCACAAACATTGCCTTTAGAGTTCAACATATTTTTAGTTTTAATAATGATGAGCAAAACAATGGATTGTTCTTTCAAAAGTATTTATATTTGGATATAATCCCCTCTATCTAAAAAGCGTTTGTTTTTGGTTTTTTTTACTCTCCTTCTAGGTTTAATAGCATGTAGTTGTGCTGTGCGACAAGTGAAATTCACTATCCGAGTAGTTGTGTGATCAATCGGTCATAAATACGACACTAATCAAGACTAGGCTTGCAATACATCATCACATAAATTATTGTAGACATGTATCACACCACTGCCGCTGGCGCTAAGAAGAGACTGAAATGTAGAGTATGCACTAGATGTAGGCAGACCACACAAAAAATAAAACATGCTGCAAATGTTATCATTTTTTGCATTGAAAAATGTTAATTACAATCATGTTTATAGTTGGTAAGTATTTAAATGATTTTGTAGTTAAATATTCATCAATTAAACATGAAAATTTAAATAAATAATGAATTTTTAATGAGAATGATACTAATTATAAAAATATGCCTTTGAATCGCACAATAAATCAAATTATAAAAAAAGATTTGTATAGATTTCTACACGAATTTGAATCATATTAATTGGCTTAAATGCATTTCAAGTGATTTTCAATTAAAAGAGCACATTAAAGATGACATTGAAGATGCATGTGAAAATTTTCACATTAAACAATTTTTAGCACAACACATATCCACTACAGGGATGATTTGTTTATTATATATCACGGATGTGATAGGCTGTTGAAAAAAAACCTGAACTCTGAGCGCAAGGAGCGAAAGCTTGTGAGCACGAATTTACGAAAGTACGAAGCCCACTAATAACATTTATCTTTGGTTTTAAAAGCCCTACTCTGCAATCTGGGGCGTTATATATGGGTTTTTTTTTTAAATGTATTTAATTATTATTTTTTTTGGGGGGGGGGGGGGCAAACAAAAATGGATTTCTTTTTGGGGGGTGGGGCAAAAAAACAGATTTTCGGTTAAAAACAGAGAAATCACATCCCTGAACATATTTACGTGATATTATTTATTTTTCTTTTACTGCAGGGTTTGAGAGCAACTAGTACTAGTAACTTCCACCAAAGTAAATTAATGAGCATCGCCAATTAATTTAATTGACCAATACTTATCATGGAGAATAAAGATAATTTAATAGGGGGGGGGAGTAGCTTGGTCTGGTTTGGAATGTCATGTGTCAGGACATGTTATTGAAATAAATGTGCAAAATTTTACTCTTATCTTATCTTTATTAAATAAAATTTTACTTTTGGCTCCAATAATATTCTAAGGGCTTTGAATCCTTTGGTTCCATGTACGCCTCGTGAGCTTCTTCTTTTCTCAAGCATTAAAAGTGAACACTAAAGTGATCGAGTGTAGAGGGGAAGGCGAGAGGGATGCTCTACAGGAAAGTATTTGTTCGTAGACCCTACCCACACTTCTGTGGGGGGAGTCTAAGTCACTCTTCTTACCTGTAGAGCAACTACATTTGCATAGACTAGCACAAGGTATGAGGCGGTGGGTATGCAAGATACATTGTATGGTCTAGAACTCATATAAAAAGGGGGTCTTCCACCTGGGGAGTGTCCTGGCTGAGATGAGGTTCGACTAGCCGCCCTCAGTACTGCTATCCCTGTCCAGCCTTCTGTCTGGAGAACCTCTTTCAGAAAACATTCAGTGAAGGTGTTAGGAGTCTTCCAACATGCTGCTTGTGTGATGTCACTCATGGAAACACCCTAAAAAAAAGTCAATGACGTTGACACTGCTCTGACAACGTGTACAGGGACGTCTCAGAGTCCCCTACTGCTGGGACTTTCTGGGATGAACGAATGGCCATGACTATCCATCAGGCAATCGTGTCACGATTTCAGTTAAGAATCCTGCCTTAGGGATCAGGCGGACACCGCCCGGTTGAAACATGATGTGCCCCAGATCTAGCAGAAGAGAATGTAGCTCGCTACGTCGTCTAGATGAAGCCACTGCTAACAATTAGAAGGTGACCTTAACAGACAACTGTAAAAGAGTTGTGCTGCCCATTGGCTAAAAAGGGGGCCTCGATAAGGCTGATCAAATCACTGAAAAGGTCCCCTGAGGGCACCAGCCTACACATCGGGGGACAATAAAGGAACATTTTCTTAACTAGCTGGCTATAAGTGCCTGTTTTCCTGGCACCGAGGATCAGTCAAGGAAAACCTCCGTGAATCGCCACTATGGAAGACCAGTAGTTCTTAAACGTGGCCATCATAAGGCCACTCTTGAACAAGTACACTAGGAAATCAGCAACCTCCCCTATAGAAGTATCGGGGGGATGAGGAGATCGTCGTCTACACCACTTGTAAAAATGGCATCTTCTACTGTCGTAAATTTTCCTGGTTGATTCTCATCGACTGCCGCCTGCAATAGCCGCAGCTCGTCCAGAGAGACCTGTCGTGCGGAGGGACTGCATGATAGCACCCAGCACGTGAAGTTCCTGCGAGCTGGAACAGTATGTTGGCCAGTCTTGTGAACCATGGCTGGTGGAGCCAGAAGGGAGCTATAAGGAGGACCTTATATTCCTGCTGCTCCAGCATGGTTAACAACCGGGGGATGAGAGAGAATAGTGGAAAGGCGTACACCGGTAGTGTGTCTCACCGTATTGCCAGAGGGTCTGTCTACCATGCATGAGGGTTGGGAACCCTTGTGCAGTAGATAAGTAGTTGATGGTCGTCCCCTAAGCAAATAGATTGACATGTGGTTGATCCATTAGCCGAAAAAGAAACTGAGCAGTGTCCACTCTGTTGGGAGAATCCAACCCCTGGAGAAGGCGTCTGCGGTAAAAAAAAAATTCCTCGCCTGGGAGGTGGACCACCGAAAGCGTTATCCTGTGGCAAACACACCAATGGAAGAGCTTCCATGTGATTGCAAAAATATGGCCTGACTGTGTGCCCCCTGGCGATTGATATAAGCCACCACTGTGGCATTGTCGCACTGCTCACCAATGTCCGCTCCATGAATGATAAATCAGAGGAACTCTTCGCTACAGCCGAACATACCTGTGCCAACGGAGTTGGCGTTACTGAAACCTGGTTTGGGACTTCAGATGGCGAGATTTACTCTCTTCCACCGGGACTGCTGCGATCAACGAGGTGGAGGCGTTGCTCTCTCTGTCAGGAATGAACTTCACCCATCTGAATTTGTACTCGAACCTACACCTGCTTCTCACCTTGAACAACTCTGGGTAAAAAAAAACTGAGTAAATATGGGAAGGAGACAACTGAATTGTTCATGTGTATCATTTATTATCTCCTCGTTCTCTCGCCAAACCTCATTGACCTTATCATTCAAACAGGGGGTCAGATACGCTGTGATCATCCTAATGCCTCATTACTACTGATGGGGACTTCAACGATCTAGACACAGTCACTTCATGAGACTTTTGAATGTCACTCAGATGGTCAAGAGGAACACCCGCAATGATCGCATTTTAGATAAGATATAAACTGATCAGCCAGAGCAAATCAATATTTTCCCTGTCAATTTTAAATCGTGCATCCTGTTATCATGGAACTTGCTGAATTAATTTAGTTCCCAAGGCTGTAGCTGTCAGAGTAGCAGTTTTGGCAAAGTTATGTCGTTACTATGGCAACCATTTCAGTTGATCTTGGTAACCACGTTTTCAGGTGTGATTTTTTTTATAAAAAAATATTTTTTGATATTTTTTTTTTAACAAGAGTAAAGAAAGATATGTTCTTTTCATTTTTTTTCCCAGAAACATGATGGTGTGTTTCATGATCATCTCAGATGCATTACACTGCATTCAAAACGGCTGCCATAAGGCGGCCAATTTTCCCGTGGTTTTATCAAATTAGAAGTATGTTCAGCAGGGTAGTTTGTTACTATTGTTTTTGAGGAGGGAAATGTAATTTTATTCACAGAAATGCAAATTTTCCCTCTCAATATAGTACAATATGTAAACAAGAACTTCAGACTTCAAGTTTTTTCAGCAAAGAGCACTCCAGTTTATTTTACCCATACAGTTCTATTTTATTACTCTATAAATTAAACCAGCAAAGAGCGCCCTCTCTTGGCGACCTACAAAGAATGAAAAGTTCATGAAGTTTCTGCAAAACAAACATTTAGACAATAAAAATACTGTACTTTGGAATTGATCTGCAATCCATAGCAAACTGAAATTGGTATTACTGTTCATCAAATTGGAAAGTCAAATAATTCAGCTGGATTCCTTTTTAAGTGGTCGGGCGACAGCCGAACACCTCTCGTTTTTGTTCTTTTTTTGTTCTTTTTTTCTTAATACTTCTTTTTCTTCTTCTATCCGTCGCTTGTCCGCTAACAAAAGCACACTTCCCAAAATTGAAAATTCACAAAAATAGTTAGATAACCATAAGGACTGGATGAAACCGCTTCAGTTACGTCATGATGATGTCATCAGGTGTTAAATTACAAGGTTTTTAAATATTAAAAATTTTAATCTTTGAAAATCTATATCAAATCAAGAAGAAGAGACCGTCGGTTGTTTTTTTCGGGATTATATAGAGGTATTATAGGTCTTCATTTTTTATTGTGTGAGTGACATGACATGACCTCTACTTCCGGTCGAAACCGGAAGTGCCTTGTAATTCAAAAGTGGCAACTTTTTTGAAGTTGTTTTCAACGATGTTATAGTCCAGCAAGGGTCTAGTTTACAAAAATTGAACCGGTGACGTCATAAAATCTAAAAGCGCCCTCTAGCGTCAGGTTAAAAACAGATCAAAATACACTTTTACTAGATGTCTGTGGCGAAGTTTATGACAATCGTTTAAAGATTGGTATACATAATGACCTTCATGCAGACAACATATGTGTGGAGTTTCAGTTTGCGATGGCGTCATCATGTGTCACACACATTAAAGGTTTACTTTTTGAAGCCGCGTATCTCACAAACCACAGGTTTGACTGAGCTGAAACTTGGCATAATAGACAATAATTATGGCAACTCAAAGCTACAGTGACAACATGATGTTGTCATCACAATAATTTCTACAAATTTTTGCAATTTTGACCAATTATTACGTATTTTGAGTACAAAGCAAACTATAGTCCAATTTTATGTTGAGAAAAATAAAAGAAACTCTTCACGATACCTTGTGTTCTGAAAAACAGCTCATCATTCCCCACCCCCAGAACCGAACACCTTGAGTTTGTGGTTAGACAAACTCTGAATCTCTAGTTTGTTTTGTTTTTGTTATTATACATGTATATATAAATATATGTAGTAAGAAACTTATTTTTCTGTGTTGTGGTATCCCTTCGTGGTGATCCCTTTGAGTTGCTTGTTCTTTGTTTTTATACGTTTTTACCATTACCTGTTCTTTCAGAACATCTTCCAACAATTGACTTCCCTTAATCCTTTGCTCCCCTTTTTTGCTATGAATGGATAAGCTTGTTTGTACTTGTTAATGCCTCTGACGAAGGTCCGTTTTGGGTCGAAAGCTAATGCCATCTCCCCTACAAGTTATAGGTTATAGGTATCATAATATATATATCAAATAATAAACCACAAGGGAAACTGACTGGGTAAAAATTTGTTTTTTCATTTTTGGCAAAAGTGTATTGTTGGTTTATTGTTGGCTTTAGTTATCACATTCTATACAAATCTTTGGTATATAAGGGGATGTTAATTTGCAAATAGCTCCAGTACAGATATAACACTGTACAGTGTACCCCTGCCCCCTTGCCTGTCTTATTATCTGCAACAAAATACCATATAATACCATACTACTTATTTTTCATACTTTTAGAAAAGTTCAATATATCCCATTTCACTGTGGTTGCCATGGCAACAACAAAAATACAAGGATATTATAGTTTGACCTGAAAGTGAAGGTAAAATTTGTTTCAAGGTTTCAAGGTAATCAGCTGCAGAATTAAGAAATAACACAAAAATAGTGGGGGACGTGTGAATGCAATCACTGATTCCTCCCCCCCCCCCATTCTGGTTACGCCCCAATTTTGGCATCACTCCAGTGGTTTATAGTAACTGATTTATTTCAGCTGATCTAATTTGATAAAAATTGTTTTTGTTTTTTAATAAATATTAATTAAAAACATGAACAAGGTTTGAAGTTTTGTTTTCACATCAATATACATCAGGTAAGCCTTGCATTGAATTTCGAAAAAATGGAAAAGTGTCCAGTGCGACACTGCGAAGAATTCAGTTTTTTCCCCCAGCAATTTTTTTTATTTTCCACTTGACCAGGGTTCTCATCTCAACAATATGTGGTCGATTTCGAAAATCGGAGTACATGTACTACCATATATATGGTTTATGGGCAGTCAACTGTTGTATATTGTGTAAGATCATTGAACTAGTTCGGTCCTTCTCTCTGTGTTGGTGACGCCGCCGAGAGCTACTCGTTATCAGAAGATCTATCGCATGACTCCGAGCTTGAATTAGTGGTGTTTGTTTGACACATCAAAAGATTGCCACCGGTCTCAACAGCTCGATGACACATCAAACGTATCCCGCCGGCTCCAATGTTCAGGAGACGGTTGAGGGCGTGTGTAAAAAACCTGGGAATCCCTCCGTTAGGCAAGTCTTTGTTGCTTACGAACAGCCTTGATTTGAACGAGTGCCCCAGACCAGTCCTATTTGATTTCCCAGCTCTCGGTTTATTCAACCGAGCCACACTGGTGGATGGCCCGCAATGGTTTTGTGCTGCAGACCGGTAAGCCACTCATCGGTAACCACAGCTCCAGCCTCCACGGCTGCTGGACTGGAAGGCAAGGCCGAGTAGGCGACACCGGTTTTTTTTACCTTTTGGTTTAATTACCCGTTCAGCATTGCCGGTAGCCTTAGCCCTTAAAAATACAAGGGGTACCGGCTCCGTGTCTACCAGGAGTGGTGCTGCTCAGCAGAGGCACAATAGGCATGCCAGCAGGGCCTGGTATAGAGACTTTCTTAAGGTGGGAAGAACCTGCAGAGTTGCTTCGGGCCGAGTTGCTTCGGGAACGACTCTACGAACCCATGCTGAGATTACCTCCCACTGATCAGGCGTCCATCCAGAACAAATGTCACATGGAGCTGCTTGAGAAAAAGCCCTGAATTTGGGGCATAATTCATGCAAGTGTTGAAGGTCAAGCGGTTTTGTCTTTCTACACTTGGAGCAAGGGACAAAACGTACTCAACAACTTACCTAAATAAAATCTACTTCTATTACACTGAACAACACAGCCAATTCTTAGTTTAAAACCAAAGAATAATAACTTTAATGTTTTGAGGAAAAGTTTCTTACTTTTAAGGAAAAACTTCTAAAGCGAGCAGAAGGAGAAAAACACATCCAACCTGAAGGGTCGCTATAGAAAAGAGGATGCTATGCCCCTGGGCATTATGGGTAAAGGACATGGACTTGTGAGGGCGCTACGGTACATGTGCATGAAAATCTTAGCGATTGAGGCCTTCGGCCATTTCTCTTATGAACAAAAAGGGATGGGCTGCATTCAATTCGGAATGGGGAGACTTATTAATAACCCATCCATGTATCTTCCCTCTTCAGGACATATTGTTGTGTCCGTGTCTGCGTGAATTTACTTATATGATTCAGGAAAAAACGAAGAAGAATGAATGGAAAAAATTAAAGAGGGGTTCCATAATAGAATTCAGAGTTGTGATTCAGTTTTCCGATAGATGGAGTCCTTTATGTGGAAGTGGACAAAATACAACCCTCTAACCTCAAGTAAAAATAGCGTAAAATGCCATTGTTTTTGACTACCCAGAGCTACTGAGGTGAGCTTAAAAGCAATAATGTTCATAAGCTTGGTTTGATGACCGGGAACGCCAAAGGTACCAGCCGTCTATAGAGAGTAGTATGTCGCCCCTTGGGTATTGTTTAATTCTCTTTCTGTAAGTAACAGTTTTGTTCATGGCAACTCCTGAATAAAAAGGCTACTATACTCATGTTTTATGAGGGCCATGGGTTGCAACACATTGGATCAACGAAAGAAAACGAAACAAAAATGCCGACAAGATGACACACATTCCGTTTCAAAATGACATCTTGCATAGCAACTATAGTTTTTATAGGGTGACACACTCCTGCTTTTAGTGCCAACTTGGTACTATTTAATATTTTTTACAAACATTAGATGCGTGAGCGCACTGTCGCATAATAATCACGAGGGGACACCAGGACAATTTAAATTCTACAGCATGTAGTTTGATTGGTGAAACACACGTCATTTTCCAGACCTGTAACCAAGGGAAGGGGCGCCACCTGTCTGTAAAAAAATAAATAAAAAAAGAGAGAGAGACAAATTTGCGCAAAAATTTACCAAGTTGCTTGAATATGGGATTTCTTTTTTAAAAAATAATTGGAAGTTTGGATTAAACTTCAGCTTCATTATCAGCAGTCCAAATTGTTGGTTATGGCCAAAAGATCCATCTGTGAAGTAAACAAAAAAAAGTAATATTGAGTTATTGAAATGCTAAGAAATAATTTACAATCAAAAAAGCAAAACACTGATGATAAACAAAAATACAAGAGAAAAGTAAAATAATAAAATACATAAAAGGAATCAAGTATAAACTATGATTGGGCCCCATGTCATACATAGGAAAAAGAAAAAATATAGCTTTGAATAAATAAATAATCTTATTTTTAATAATAGACAAAGACAAATTCGGGTTCTCCCAAATCCCACGGCTAATGGGATCTGTTTACCTATTTATACATTATTTATTGACTACAACTTACCTGTAGTCTATCCCGAGCCATGGGTCTCCGTAGGCATACACGATATTTTTGTTTTGTACTGGAAGACAAGTAGTCCATGAGCCAGCCACACTTGCCAGAAGCAACTTGAGTGACTAGTTTTAATATCACTTTTCTTGTTGCAAATAATTGACAACTTATCATAAATGCAATGGTTGGACGCAGTCTTTGAAAAAGACAATTTTTCATTTTTATATTTTTTTTTACGTCGCACACATGTTTCCTTGCCTGGTTTTAAAATTAAAATTGCGCTGGGTAGCTTGGGAGCAAATTTTGAACACCGCAAGATATTTGTAGTTCACTTTGCTCGATTGTAACCCCTGGCTTGATGGTGACTTTCAGCACTTCATTTCCACCATGGGTTAGTGACGGGAGGTGTATCGATACGGCGCACTGCCCAGTGACCATGGTAGTTTGAGTCAATTTCGTGTCTCAGTCGCGCAATTTTTATTTGTGTCTGTGTGAGCAGACTGTAGTTAGCAAATTGCGCGCGCGCATTTTCAAAGACTTTGCCCAACAACTTTTTAAGCAAACTTTAAACAATGTGCAGATTTCACTGGGTGTTTTTTTTTCTCTGAAGTTTTAGTACCTATAGTGTTAACATGTCTACAACTAACTTTATATACCTCGCATGGACCAGTAGTTTGATTTTGATCATTAGCTGTTCCGACTTAGAAGTCGGAACAGGTATTGTTTTCGTCAAGATTTTTATTTTTAGCTGTTCCGACTTAGAAGTCGGAACAGGTATTGTTTTCGTCAAGATTTTAATTTTTTTTCTTATTCTTTGTTTCTGCCTAAATCCCATAGCAATTGCACACGTTTTTTGTTGGCTCCTAATATCCTAAAGCGTAAAAACGAAAGAGTTAGATCATATATCAAATTGAAGCTTAGTACATAAACTTAACTCTAAATGTAATAAATGTTAAAAATCTTAATTAATTAGCCACTTAACAGCGAGGAGAATATTTAATTAGCCAACCTTGTTCCCACCATATCTCAAAAATTATACCCCCGATCGACAAACTTGTTTCAGTTTTAGACATCTGTGATACTGCAGATGTGCTTTCCGGCCGTAAACTACGGACGACGTCACAATGACGTCAATTATTGCGCATTTTCGCCCGTGTACAAAACACATGGAGATAGTGAAAACAAATCCGACTTCTAGAAACACAGTTTTTTCAATTAGGCTCAAATTTAACGTCCTAGATTACACAAATGTTTCTTAAAACAAGAAAGGTTTTATAGACAATCAGTTTAAAAGCATCAAAACTTATTAAAACATTGTCAGTAGAAAAAAATCCCAAATTCTCAGGAAAATTGAACGCCATGGGTACTCTGACTAGAATTTGATATGTGTTTATTAACGACAAGGAGTAAATTTTTTACCTTTTTTAAAAAGTAAAAAATGCACCGTTAAACTCGTATAGCGCCCTCAATCTGTTAAACAGATTGACGGCGCTATATGAGTTTAACGGTGCTCTTTCTTGGGTTTCCTAGACTCGTTCAAGTCCTAAACCCATTTATGACCCGTGTTGTTGACGTTTTTGTAGAATATACATAGAGTCATCATTCCTGTCACCGACTGACACAAGTCTACGTTCATTCACAAGAATCGAAAAGAATTTGTCTTGCTATCAGCGCAGCGTCGTGTAATCAGATAGTTATTCAGATTTCAGCGTGGACGTAAAGAATATGATCGCGCCGTGTTTTTTGGGCGATGTTTCCGGTGCAGACTTGTCTGCGCTTGGGTCCGGCGTTTGCCGGAAAACGATATGTTTAAAGTTTCTTGTACAAAGGCATTACTTCAGGAAACAGCGATGTATCAGTTACAAAAGTTGATGGCGGTTGCAATAAAGCAATAAAAAGAGCTGATTGAGGAAAGGTGTACAAAAGAGAAATTACCTTGCTAAATGGTCAGTGCTAGATTTGGGGGTGAAGAACAAAAATTAACAATAAACCCTTACCCCATATTTACTACTTTAGCCAAGCAAGAACATACTAATCGTTACAAAGACACAACAATAGTATTTTTAATATAGAAAACTGCAAACAAGGTAAACGGTTTCTGAAACAACCAACATTTACATTTAAATCTTTTTTACATCAATCTAAATACATCAGGGCCCAATTTTATGGCTCTGCTTACCGTAAGCTTAGGATCGGCGCTTACTGAAGCAGGTTATTCTGTGCTTATGTCAAGCGTATTACACGGGTTAGCATGGCATTTTGTGTGCTTGCGTAGTCCACGTTACTAGGCATTCTACGCTTACACAGCTAGCGCAGAAATTCTGTGCTTGCTCGTTATAAGCAGAGAATGGTGACCCCAAGCGCAGAATTCAGCATTAAGCGGGCCATAAATTTGGGCCCTGAAATGATGTGCCATAGAATTGTTACTATTCAAAGCGTTTTTTTTTTTCCTAGGGACTATAATATACTAACAAAACACTTTTCAACGTTTATCCGAACCGTACAAATGTGAACGTTTAACCGTAAGATCTGTCACTTAACTGTGTAACTGTCACAGGCTTACGTATAAGCCCGCACACTCACATTGTTTTTTTTGTAAACGTGTAACCGTTTCTGAAACAGTTGTTGACCCGTGTAACAGCAGTTTCACTAAACAAAATTTCAAGTAAAAAAACTTGTTTACACAACCATGCATGTGATTAAAAACATTGTGTCTTCATACTTCATAGCAGTTCTTTGACTTTGCGCAATCACCCTGCAAAATTTAGCGAGCATGCGCAATCGAATTGTTGTGGAACGCCCCCTAGCGTTCAATGTTTCTTGCAACTAATGCCGCACGCAAAGTAATGGTCACAATTTTCGCAGCACTTTTCAAGTGAATTTGTTTACGCTGATCCCAATCGTTAACATTTGAACGATTAACAGGATTATCGTTTGGTTAACCGGGTAACCGTGCAATCAATTTGTTGTGGATCGCCCTCTAGTGTTCAATTTTTCTTGCAACTAATGCCGCACGCAAAGTAATGAAATAACGAAGAATTAAGCCTGTAAATTGGAAACGATATGGGTGTGTGTGGCAATTATTATGGTCAGCATTTCGCAGCACTTTTCAAGTGAATTTTTCAACGTTTATCCGAACCGTACAAATGTGAACGTTTAACCGTAACATCTGTCACTTAACTGTGTAACCGTCACAGGCTTACGTATAAGCCTGAGCATTCACGGTAATTTTTTGTCAACATACCGTTTCTGAAACAGTTGGTGACCCGTGTAACAGCAGTTTCATAAACAAAATTTCAAGTAAAAAAAAAATGTTTACACAACCATGCATGTGACCTAATATCCTAAGCGTAAAAGTATGAAAGAGTTAGATCCTATATTAAATTGAAGCTTAGTACATGAACTTAACTCTCAATGTAATTTTTTTTAAATTCTTAATTAATTAGCCCATTTACAGCGAGGTGAATATTTAATTAGCCAATCTTAAGACCACTATATCTCGAAATATATACAACCGATCGTCAAACTGTTTTCAGTTATAGACTCCTTGGGCATTTGAGATTAGCCCTGGGCAACCGTGACCCCATGTTGACCTTTACTAACGGGTCAACCGGAAGTGGGACCATCTCAAGAACTACACAACCGATTTCCAAACTTTTTTCAGTTATAGACTCCTTGGGCATTAGAGATTAGCCTTATGTAACCGTGACCCCATGTTGACCTTTACTTCCGGGTCAACCGGAAGTGAGACCAAATCTCAAGAACTACACAACCGTTTTTCAAACTTTTTTCAGTTATAGATTCCTTATGCACGAGAGATTAGCCTTGGGTAACCGTGACCCCATGTTGACCTTTACTTCCGGGTCAACCGGAAGTGGGACCATATCTCAAGAGCTACACAACCGATTTCCAAACTTTTTTCAGTTATAGACTCCTTGGGCATTGGGCATTGGAGATTAGCCTTAGGTAATCGTGACCCCATGTTGACCTTTACTTCCAGGTCAACCGGAAGTGGGACCAAATCTAAAGAACTACACAACCATTTTTCAAAAAATTTTCAGTTATAGACTCCTTGGGCATGGGAGATTAGCCTTGGGTAACCGTGACCCCATGTTGACCTTTACTTCCTGGTCAACCGGAAATGAGACCATATCTCAAGAACTACAGACCCGATTTTCAATTTCTTTTTGAGTTATAAACCCTTTGAGCATTAAATAATAGACAAGAGTTACCATGACTCCTAGTTGACCCTTATTTCTGCTTTAAAAGCTCCTTTCGATTCAGTATCAAAATGAAGACCAGGTTAGGCTTTTAGGCACACATAAGTGAAAAAGCGCCTGTCACAGGTCAAGAGTCTTCTATCTTGAAATCAGACCATCTTTAAAGCTTTGAAGCACTTAATCGAAGCAAAACAATAATACACGGAACAGCTTTGTGTTTGTTCACAAACACCTAATGCCTAGT
The DNA here is from genome assembly GCA_037783415.1 of Leptasterias polaris. Taxonomy (NCBI): domain Eukaryota; kingdom Metazoa; phylum Echinodermata; class Asteroidea; order Forcipulatida; family Asteriidae; genus Leptasterias; species Leptasterias polaris. The sequence continues at coordinate 115,194 of JAZGTN010000176.1, read as the reverse complement.
TATTATTATTATTCTTTGTTTCTGACCTAAATCCCATAGCATTTGTACACGTTTTTTCTTTATTCTTAATATCCTAAAGCGTAAATATGAAGGAGTTAGATCATATATGAAATTGAAGCTTAGTACATGAACTTAACTCAAAATGTAATAAATGTAAACATTCTTAATTAATTAGCTAATTACAGCGAGGTGAATATTTAATTACCCAACCTTGTAAGCACCATATCTCAAAAAGTATACCACCGATCGTTAAACTTTTTTCAGTTTTAGAATTCTGTGATACTGTAGATATGCTTTTTGGCCTACAATTACGGACGACGTCACAATGACGTCATTTATTGTGCATTTCGCCTGTGTACAAAACAAATGGAGATAGTGAAAACAAATCCGACTTCTAGAAACAGTTTTTTCAATTAGGCTCAAATTTAACGTCCTAGATTACACAAATGTTTCTTAAAACAAGAAAGGTTTTATAGACAATCAGTTTAAAAGCATCAAAACTTATTAAAATATTGTCAGTAGAAAAAAATCCCAAATTCTCAGGAAAATTGAACGTCATGGGTATACTCTGACTAGAATTTGATATGTGTTTATTAACGACAAGGAGTAAATTTTTTACCTTTTTTTTTAAAGTTAAAAATGCACCGTTAAACTCGTATAGCGCCCTCAATCTGAGGGCGCTATATGAGTTTAACGGTGCTCTTTCTTGGGTTTCCTAGACTCGTTGAAGTCCTAAACCCATTTATGACCCTTGTTGTTGACGTTTTTGTAGAATTATACATAGAGTCATCATTCCTGTCGCCGACTGACACAAGTCTACGTTCATTCAGTGTTCTCCACACACGTATTTTGGGAGGGCGGGCCGCCCTCCCAAAGTTTAAGGCCGCCCTGCCAAAGAATTGGCCGCCCTGATAAAATGACAAACAGACTATTTTTAGCCTGCACTTAATACGATCAAACGAGTAGCCGACGAGCCAATCCCGACTTCTAAGCGGCAGCATTGGAATTGCGATCGTTCATTTTAGTAGTATACAAACGTTAAAACACGATGCACACACAATCACATGGTTCTGACTGCTGAGTATCCACCGCTGCACGTGCATCGGCCCAACAACGTTCGGTCGGTAGTCCATGCATAGCGCATAAAAACACACACGGTCCAAAGTCCAAGCTAACCAACATTCCGCACGCTGTGATTGGCCGTTGATTACCATATTCATAAGAGAGCTTGCTAGACTCCAACGCAGTACACGTTCACGAGCCGATAAAGAATTGCAACACACTGTGCCGCACGCCTGCAGATTGGTACAATGTACAGCCTTGAAGGATATTCAAACATTGACAACTTTTGCCGATAGAGGGCGTTGCGGGGCAAAGTTCATTGAATTTGTTCTCAATGTGCGTACCGTGCGTTGTTTACCGATCGTTGAATCTCGACTATTTTATTGAAAACGAAGTTCTAAACAACGGAACCTCTAATCACAAATCCATGAAAATGGTTGTTGATGAAAAAGGTATTATTGAGGGCAGAAATTAGGGGATAAGATCGTCCAAAAAATGTTTTTTTGTAATTATTTATTTTTTTTCCGTTTCGAAAATTGCACGTGTGTGGGCTATCCGATCACCACCACCAACGCATAGAAATCCAGCTTTCTAAAATCCAACACTGAGCGGCATATTTCTCTGATGTTTTTGGCGCGGCGCACAAAGCAAAATGTATAACAAATTGTAGGTTTTGAATTAGTTTTACAACAAGGTTGTTTCGACAGAATGAAATGGATGTCAATCATTCTCCTTATTATAGTGTCGGGGCCCAGGGGTTAATAAGATTATTTTTAAGAAAAGGATTATCTCGGGTGTTTTTTCCTTTCATGTGCGATGACGTCATAAACCAACGGGCGCCATTTTGATGACGTCATATCGACGGGCGCCATTTTGATTACGTCATGCCGCCCTCCCAAAGAAAAAGTCTGTGGAGAACACTGTTCATTCACAAGAATCGAAAAGAATTTGTCTTGCTATCAGCGCAGCATCGTGTAATCAGATAGTTATTCAGATTTCAGCGTGGACGTAAAGAATATGAGCGCTGTGTTCTTGCCGCTGTTTCGGGGTGGCAAACTTGTCTGCGCTTGGGTCCCGTTCGCCGGAAAACGATATGTTTAAAATTTCTTGTGCAAAGGCATTACTTCAGGAAACCGCGATGTATCAGTTACAAAACTTGATGGCGCTTGCAATAAAGCAATAAAAAGAGCTGATTGAGGAAAGGTGTGGTAAAGAGAAATTAGTTTTTCCATGGCTAAACGGTCAGTGTTGGATTTGGAGGTGTGAAGAGACAAAATTACAATAAAATCGTATCCCATATGAATTTACTGTTTTAGCCTAAACAAATATAACATATACTCGATTGGCATTTCAGGGTAGAAAAATTGTTACGATTACGATTTAAATACAACATCATTTTGTTTACCTGCATTTACAGTTATTTTTTAGTAAACTCGTAATCATTTTTGAAACGGTCAGTTACATGTGTAACCGTTCACATTTATTATGGTCAAAATTTCGCGACACTTTTTGAGGATGATTTTTCAACATTTATCCAAACCGTAATAATGTAGATGTTCAACCGGTTGATCGGATGGTTAACCGTGTGACCGTCACAGGCAGGCTTACAAAGCCTCGACATTTAAATGTAAACGTAAACATTTAAACGTTTAACAGGATTATCGTTTGGTTAACCGGGTAATCGTGCAATCGATTTGTTGTGGAACGCCCTCTAGCGTTCAATGTTTCTTTCAACTAATGCCGCACACAAAGTAATGAAATAACGAAGAATTAAGCCTGTAAATTGGAAACGATATAGGTGTGTGTGGCAATTATTATGGTCAGCATTTCGCAGCACTTTTCAAGTGAATTTTTCAACGTTTATCCGAACCGTACAAATGTGAACGTTTAACCGTAAGATATGTCACTTAACCGTGTAACCGTCACAGGCTTACGTATAAGCCTGAGCATTCACGGTTATTTTTTGTCAACATTTCTGAAACAGTTTCCGAAACAGTTGGTGACCCGTGTAACAGCAGTTTCATAAACAAAATTTCAAGAAAAAAAACCTGTTTACACAACCGTGCATGTGACCTAATATCCTAAAGCGTAAAAATATGAAAGAGTTAGATCCTATATCAAATTGAAGCAATTAGTACATGAACTTAACCCTCAATGTAAATTTTTTTTTAATTCTTAATTATAATTAGCCCATTTACAGCGAGGTGAATATTTAATTAGCCAATCTTGAAACCGCTTATCTCGAAAAGTATAGACCTTTCTTTTGCAACGTCATATGGAAAGCCATAACTACAAATCAAAAACAGATTGCCACAGTTTGTAGCAGTGTTACAGAAATATTCAAAAAAAGTGTTGAATTTGTTGGAAACAAATCAACCAATCATGGAAGGTATTTCCGTTCATGAATCTTTACAGAAAATGTTGAATTTGGTCACAACATTTTTTAACACGATTTAATGTTTTGCTAACATTCGGCCGTCCATGGCAATCGGCGCACTTTGTTTATCAACAAAAGAAAGGTCTATACAACCGATCGTCAAACTTTTTTCAGTTATAGACTCCTTGGGCATGGGAGATTAGCCTTGGGTAACCGTGACCCCATGTTGACCTTTACTTCCGGGTCAACCGGAAGTGAGACCATATCTCAAGAACTACACAACCGAAGTTCAAACTTTTTTCAGTTATGGACTCCTTGGGCATTGGAGATTAGCCTTGGGTAACCTGACCCCATGTTGACCTTTACTTCCGGGTCAACCGGAAGTGAGACCATATCTCAAGAACTACACAACCGAAGTTCAAACTTTTTTCAGTTATGGACTCCTTGGGCATTGGAGATTAGCCTTGGGTAACCTGACCCCATGTTGACCTTTACTTCTGGGTCAACCGGAAGTGGGACCATATCTCAAGAACTACACAACCGATTTTCAATTTCTTTTTAGTTATAAACCCTTTAAGCAGTAAATGTTAGACAAGGGTTACCATGACCCCATGTTGACCTTTATTTCTGGCAAGGAATTTTTTTTATGAATCAGAAAACCGGAACAGCTTCGTGTTTGTACACAAACACCTAATGTCTAGTTTATAAATGTTTTTTGTTATAACTATAGTCACAACCACATGCAACACATATCAAAGCTTAGCGGCAATGCTCCATGGCAAAACTGTTGCTGGGAAGCGCTAGAATCATTCCAATGCCAATGCACATGGTCTGCCCCCCCCTTCCAATTGATGGAAGTCTGACACATAAAAGATGACAAATTTTTAAAATCTAAAAAATGAACTGTTGTATGCAATTTTGGATGTGTAACGTATTCTGTGTCATATGAAAAAATAGGTTAAATCAGGCCATGCAACTTTAATAACTGTGGCATGGCATCGGGCCTATTGCAAAAACTAGGTATACAATTTTGTTAGCAAGATTTCAACCAGGTGTTTTCACAGCTTGCCAGCCATGGCGATTTGATACAATGTTTTACTTCACCTGCCTGGCAGCAGATTCATGTACTGGTTTTATTTACTACTCTCTCTCTCTAATGTATAATACTGCACATACATGTACATGCGCGCGCGCTGGTGAGCGCAGCAAACAGATAGTGTGCTTGCTTCAGTTAGCAGATTGAAAGAGGGATGGGGGAAATAAAATATTGTCCTCCTTATTGTGATTGAAATATGCAAAGGTTTGAAAATAATAATTATCTACTCGTTCGAAAAAACATTAATTAATTTTGTAATTCAAAATGTCATCTGTTGCAATAAGCCGAAACGATTGTTGGGTAAAATCTGTCTTTTATGTGGAAATGGTTATAGAAGTGGTCCTGAGAGGAAACGGAGTTGAGAAAATAATAGTCTGGACATTTCGAACACTGTTCAAGGAATATCATAAGGTCTTCAATTGATGCATAACTTATTTCAAACTTTCGTTTGGTTTTTACTTGCTTGAGCTTGGAATGGAGATTATTTTATTTTTTAATGTAGGCCTATATACATGTAGGGCATACATTGACGTTCATTACATGTTTGAGCCTCAATTAGTTAGCAATCATTCTTTTTTTTATTCCCTTTTTTTATTCCATTTCCAGAGCTCCGCGAATGCTATCATCCTTAGATAAAATACATCAAGGAGACAACATACTACTTTTAGGCTGTCGACTTTCTTGGGATAAATTTTCTCTGGAAGACGACATCATACTTTCAGAATGTCGTCACCCCAGTATAAAAAATATCTGGAAGACGACCCTACTTACGGGATGTCGTCATGCAAGGAAACAAGTTATCTTGGAAAAACGACATTCCAGACAATTATCTCGGGATGCCATTTTAAGTTTTAAGTGTCATCCTTCGATAACTATCTCAGCACCTCAACAAGTTGTGACACTTCCAGAGCTCCGATAATGTAGTTAATATGAAGAATTATCTTAAAAGCAAATTTTGCTTTTTCATTTTAAGTTTTAAGTGTCATCCTTCGATAACTATCTCAGCACCTCAACAAGTTGTGACACTTCCAGAGCCCCGATAATGTAGTTGATATGAAGAATTAACTTAAAGCAAATTTTGCTTTTTATTTTGGAGCACTTAACATAAAAACATTTTAAAAAGGTGGGGGAAAAGGCACGCAAGCACCCTGTATAGGGACTGTGTTTAATCAATTTATCCCGATTAAAAAGGTATTTGCCCTGGCCTCAGGGTGATTGACAGCTCCATTGTTACAACATTTCCTTTGTGGTGCCACTGGAATACTATGGAAGAAGCTTTGCTTAAAAAACAGTCATCTTTTATGTGTCGCACTTTCCATCAATTAAAATTTAATCTGGCTGGGGACAGGCCATGTGCGTTGGTATTGGGATGATTCAAGCCCTTCCTAGCATCAGTGTTGTCATGGAGCGTTGCCTCTTACTTTTGATATGTGTCGTCTGTGGTTGTGACCAGTTATAACAAAAACCTTTCTAAATGATCAAACTACCATTATTTTTCAAGAATAGTGCAGCCTGTTTTAACAGGGTTTGCCTGTTAGTAGGGTCAATTTATGAAAAAATACACCTTAACCCCAAACAAATTGTAACAAAAGGTTTTTTAACAGATTATGGTTAGTATTGACCATCAAGAATAACATTAAAAATCTAAGAAATTCGGAGCAAAGAAAAGCTGTTATTTTCAAAATGGCGTCCAAGATGGCCGCCATTACAATAAAATGGCAATAAGTCATTCATTATTTACCCTAGAGTCATCATTTTGGTGTCTACATCCATGTTTTGGGGGTCAAGAATACCATTTAGACCAATAAAAATGTCATTGAGTAATCAGGTAACCTAAAAATCCAAGATGGCGTCCAAGACGGCCGCCATGTACACTAAAATACACTAAAAATACTATAAGTCTTTTACTTTTCACCTTAGAATTTCAATTTAGGTGTCTACATCTATGTTTTATGGGTCAAGAAACACATTAAGACCAATGAAAAATTCATTGAGTAATCAGGTCCTGAAAATCCAAGATGGCGTCCAAAACAACCAGTTACTTCTCCGTGAGGCTGCCGGTCCGGTGGATATGCCCCTCTCCCCGTGCATGGCAGTAGGTAGCGGGCCTGGCTTCTTAAGTGACCCCCGGGGGGCCCTGATGGCACGACCGGACTGGTCCGACGCAGTGAGCGGGGTGTTGGACCGTGCTGCCTCTTCCCGCAGCGGGAGTGGCAGTGCCGTCTCGCCCCGGGGCGGGGGCGGATCCCAGACCCAACGGCAATTCGTGAAGCCCGCATGGGCGCGAGAGCGTGAGTTTACCGAGACCTTTTGTCGAGCCCGGCCTCATTCAGCTCTGCGCTAGCGGGACCCCCTCTTGGCATCCAGATTGCAATCCCTCCGGGATACGTCGAAGCATTTGTTGAGCCCTTGCCCAACCCCGGGCAACCAGACGGGCCGGGCGAGCTTCCACGGCTCACCCAACCCGGGCGAATGATGGGGGACGGAGGCGGACGACACACGCCCCGGTTGATTTGTTCTTTTTCCCCCGGCGATTAGAATGAGAGAAGGGATGGAGAGAGAGAGAGTGGCTTCGAGAGCGACAGGACCGGACCACTGGTGCGACCACCGCCTGGCCGTTATACGCCTACCACATCCAAGGAAGGCAGTAGGCGCGCAAATTACCCACTCCCGACACGGGGAGGTAGTGACGAAAATGGACCCTATGCATTGACGTCACCAAGCCGCCATCTTAGAGGTAAACTGATGATGAAACAATGGAAACGCGCTGAATTGTACGTGCGGCGCACAGGACTGGCCAATGAGCATCTTAATCCTTTTGACCTCTACTCAAATGACGTCATATGCATAAGGTCTATTAGCAATACAGGACTCTTTCGAGGCCCTGTTATTGGAATATATGGGCACACTTTAAATCCTTTAACGAGGATCTATTGGAGGGCAAGTCTGGTGCCAGCAGCCGCAGATATCTCGCCGCAGATATCTCGAACGCCCGGCAAGATCTTGTCCCAAATCATCTGCGCCCGAGACCACGGGGCGCGGCAGAGCCCATCAGGGTGATGGAACCGACGGTAACCGAGAGTGAAATCCAAGAGTTATACAATTCTTGGCGGTGGATCACTCGATGAAGAAGGCAGCCAGCTGCGTGAATCAGTGAATTGCGGAATGCAGTGATCATCGGCCTTTCGAACGCACATGGCGGCCCGGGCCTTGTCCGCCGGAGGGTCGTAAGCACAGAAATAAATCACCGTGCCGGAGTCCGCAGACACATTCGCAGCGCCCAGGTTGAACCGCGATGCAAGAACTTCCCCCCAACCCCCTCCCCGGGCATCTATAACACAGGATTAGACACAACAAAATAAACTCTCAGCAAATAGCTTTTAGCAAATTAGACAGCCATTTTAGACGCCATCTTGGATTTTTAGGTTACCTGATTACTCACTAAATTGTTATCCATACAAGATAGATGTAGACACCAAAAATTAAACTCCCAAGGTGAATATTAAACGACTTATAGCCTTTTTAGTGTATTGGCGGCCATTTTGGACGCCATCTTGGAATTTTATGTTACCTGATTACTCAATGCTTCTTTTATTGGTCTCAATGAGTTCTCTGACCCCTAAAACCTGGGGATAGGCAACAACATTACGTCTGTAGGGTGAATAATGATTGACTTATAGTCATTTTAGGATAGTATAGCGGCCACCTTGGACGCCATTTTGAAAAAACGGCTTTCCTGTACTCTGATTTTCTTAGATTTTTAATATGTTATTTTTGATGTCCAATAGTACCTGAAACCGTTGGAAAACCTTTTGTTACAACTTTTTGGGGGTCAAACTGTATATTGACCCTACATGTATGCAACATTTCCTTTGTGATGCCACTAGGTTTCAAACTTCTTTTCTGTAACTTGCTCTTCCAATTAAACCAGCTGATTCCTTCCCTGATTCCTTCGTCGCCTCCTGCGGTTGCTTTGCAGAGATGCCACTGCGGTAACGAAAAAAAACCTGAATTTTTTTTCTTCTTAGACAAAAGCAGAGAGCCACTTAATGAATGTCGCGATCTGACCCAACCAACCCTAACTTTATGCCGCGACCCTAAACTTTTTATTCGGCATTTAAAAAAATAAAAATAAAAAAATAAAAATGCGCACGTGTTTGCACGATAGTGCGCAATCTTCAGATTGCGCAAACTTTTGCTCAATATGCAAATTGAGCTGCTGATTGTGTGTAGCGCAAGCTACGGATTGCGCAAGAGTTTGTCCAATTCATTGTGCAAAATTGATGATTGCGCTCCCCAGAATGAACGAGAGTGGACTCAACAGAAGTCGCAAGCGGACGATTTGGTGCAACCTATTAGCCGAAAATTTATCTTTTTTGAAATATATGTGAGACAATCATACCTCCATATTAACCAAAAACTAAGCCTGTGACGGTTAAACGTTTACACGGTTAACGGTTTACAAAATCACTATCCGTTTAGTAAATTACGAACCTTTTAAACGAAAAATATTCAAAATGTAAGCTTTTCGTTTCATTCACTGCCGTCTTTGCTGTATTTTACTGTGTTTAGTTTGAAATTTAGTTTAGTTGAAATTGCAAATAAAAAACCACAAGGGAAATTGCCGTACAATTTCTGTTTTGTTAAGCTTTTCACAGTCATAAAAATTATGTGATAGCTTTATTAAAACAGAAGTGTGTCGCAACCTGTTATGTCGTTGAAGGAAATTTGGTACGACCTGTAAGACTTCCCATTCTATAGTCATGGTTTTCTTTCTTCATCACGGTATCACCGAATATTGACACGCACAATAGACCCTTCCCATGAAATATTTAAATTGCACATCACGCGTGCGCACTTACACCGCTGGTTCCTGACTGGCCGCTTTCCGATTGGCCGATCGCGTGAATAATTATTTATGACATAGTGCTTCTCACAGCGCTGTATTCATCACCTCGATCCCGCGCAGGTGCTTGTGACGTGGTAAACTTTATAGTTAGGGGGCGAACGAATGGCGTGTAGCTGTGGGTGCGATAATGCAAGGGAAATTCCCTTGGTGAGAAATCACTGCGTGGTCGTCGGGAAACGTCGGAGGAACGTTTTTACACGTGCGTGAGCAATACTTCACAGTTTTCGTTTGTCAAACTCAAATACACACGGAAGTGATGGGGGATATTCACACGACTTCGACTCTGCGGGATGTTGTGCTTATAAAGATCGTGAAGGATTATCTCTCGGTCGGTAAATTTTTGGAAACAACATGAAACAACCAGGATATATACAAAATATACTGACACAGGTACAGTCTCGATGTTAATTGTCAAAACATTTGGGCTTCCTTATACCATGGAGGAAATCCTTCCTCCATGCTTATATACATCGTCTTTGTTGTTCGTGTATTTTAGAACAAATTCACTTGCCGCCGACTAACGGTTAAACGGTTAACCGTTTAGAAAAGTTTTGTTTAAATGGATAGTAAATTAAACGTAGGGTCACAGGCTTACCAAAAACATCTCCTGCGTACCTCATGTGAGTTTAAAGTATACTGAAGAGGTCTTGGATGGATTTTGGCTCAGTTGTTTTTGTTCATTCGCTGTTAGTTTTGAATCGGGCAAGTAGTTTTTTTTTACGCACTCGCCAAATGTATCAGAATACAACAAAACGACAAAAAAAAAACTTTCCGACCTACCGACCCTATTATAAAATGGCATGTAATCGGAAACGGAACACTTTTTTTTTTGGCCTTACCTCGAACATGCACGTCTACTGTTGAGTTTTTGATTTTTTCATCTTGAATGTTTCGAGGAGATCGCGATCGGCCTTTGATTTTGTTATGTGTGTGTGGACGTATTACTATTAGACAACTCGTCCTCCTGCATGGAGAATGCGGTCGGAGACCACCGCAGCACGAAATCAGACTCATTTCAAGGCTGTGTGCATGCCACCTTCGCTCACTATGCAAACTTCCTACACACACGTCTGCAGGGTGTTTGCGTCCTACGCCTCGAACGTAAGGATACTAAAATTGCGAAGCTGTTGATTGCGCGCGCTTGGAAAAAAACATGTTGCTGTTTGTTTCTCTCTCCGGTCTTTTAATAAATGGACGGCCTGTAAAAAACGGATGTTGAGGTATTTTTTTTCTAAAACCGGAAATCCGGTTTAATCCGGAAAAGTGGCATCTCTTGCTTTGAGATCATCACTGGACGGCCGTGCGGTAGGCCTACATGTATTCAACAATGAATTTATATCAAGTCTTAAGCACTCGTGCAACCTTGCAAGAAGAATGGTTTTGGGCAGAAAGTCATTTATTGCGTGGAGACTACCGCGTGGAGATTATCGCGTGGAGATTATCGCGAAAGAGTACAGCCTACGCGCGACAATTTGCCGACGGCAGTTTTGTGTTTACGCATTTTTTAAGCTCTTGCGCGATAAAACCCTTGCGCTAGGCGGCACAAATATTTACGCGCAAAGGATGTTTTTATTGTGTGGAATTTATCGCGTGGAGTCTACTAAATTGTGGGCCGTACTGTACAGGGGTGTGAGCGGTTGTCACATTTTGTTGATGACAGTTTTGTAAACTTTTGTATTTGCCTTGACAGACCCCGATGTTCAAATTTTATTCATCATATATTTAAACGATTTAAAATAAGAAACGAAAATACACAAAAAATAATTTGTGTGTTTTCATTTTCCTTTATTTGTTCCTTTCTGTCTGTGTTTGATTTCTTGATTTATATGCTTGTTTCGAGGAGGCTTTATTTTTGTCTCTTTTCACTTTATTTCATTGTGTCGTTATTTCTTGTTTTTTATGCCTTTGTTTCTAATTTCTTTATTGCTCGGAAATTTACTTAGGTCTACTACCACTAATGCGGGTAATGACTACTATTCTATAATGCTTGTCTTGGTGAATTTTATGTTGTTATTCAGTCAAAGAGTAATGTAAGCAATCAATTTATTAAAGAAATAATAAAAGGAGAAAAGTATAAAGAAGACCTGGAAGACAATTAAAAGCATCATTAACAGAAAATATGCAGTATCCGTATAAATTAGGATTATTTTCTTCCCTTTGAGCTGCATTTTAATTCAACCATCTCAGTAGTTAGTTCGTTAAACTTTTTAAAGGAGCGAAACATTGTTTAAAATAATTGTATTACTGTAGTGAGATTTCCAAGCAAGTTGACTAAGGGTCAATACCAAGTCTCATAAAATTAAAACATAACGCACTGCTATTACACACTTTTTAAATTGAATTGAGCGCACTCGGGAAAGTACTAAGACATACCATTATAATAATAGAGCGGTCCAATGTCATCATGATCACATTACCGACCAACCGGGAGGTCAATTTGAAACAGTGGTGTCTAATACCTTCCTCAACAAAGCCATAATCACCGTTAATAGCCGTTGAGTTACCCGACTGAAAAAGCCTTGAGCTCTTTACTGTTGATTTGATAAACAAACCTCACTGGTCCGTATAGAAGCCCGAATGTTGGAAAAACATTCAATCGTGTAAACCTGTGTTTGTGACCAAGATCAACACTTCTGCAAACTTCCATTTTTCTGTTACAAACTGTCGCTACATGATATCTGTTTTTGTTTTGCATTTATGGCGTCTCATAGTTTTCCAACAACTATGGCAGTGTCATTGCAATAAACATTTATTAGCATATTTATCCATGATTTATCCAACGCCACGTCCCTTGATGCACATGAAACGTTGTGTCGGCGCAATCAAGCGGATTTTCGGAACCTAAAATGCAGTAAAATTCTAGCCCTTGATTTTTTCATCGCTTCTTTATTACCCGTAACACGTATCTTCCAGCGAAATGAAATAAAAAAATTATGAAACCAGGAGCACGGGAAAACGTGGCAGACCAATCACCTGTGAGAAAAAAGTGGCACCCGGCTCAAGAGCACGTCTCCGGAAGTCATGCCGTCGGGACACCAGTCAAGTAAGATGGCGACCCAAGATGGTGGATAAAATCGACCCTAATCCCAAGCCACGGCACGGGGACAATGTCACCAAGCACTGAAGAAGGGCAGTTCGCGCAGCAGGGCGGGGAGGAAGTTGACCCAGCCTTTAATTATATAGACGCACGGAGAGAGAAGTTTATTTGACCATTGACCTTAAAACACAATGGGTTATGTCGATTAGATTGTTAAGTCGTTTATCATTCTGTGATGGCAGTCCTGTCTGTATGCAAGAACTGACTGAAGAGAAGTATTATATTGTTTTGAAGATGATGAAAAGGAAATTTGTAAAATTGAACTTTATTGGTGTAAAATGAAGAAGCACTTGAAGCTTCACTAACTGTATACCTGGCTTACAGCAGTTATTTTGTATAAAATATTATTTGAAGTGGTATTTGCTATTTGCGATGCAAAATGAACATCGTGTAAAAAAGTATTTATGTGAGGCAGTTTAGGATGTATACTTGTTACTTGTTATATAAATACCCGGGTAGTGCATAAGATTATGTGTGGGAAAATAATTAAGCGTTGAATTGTTACCAACAAAGTCGCCCCCCCCCCCAAAAAAAAGGAAAAAACGTACAAATAAATCAAAATATAATAAATAAATACATGAAATAAAACATTTAAAAAAAATAAAAAAAAATAAATACCCTGTCAACCCCCCCCCTAAAAAAAAATACAAAACAAACTAGACTTCAATTTTTGTTGCATAACAAAAACGAGGTGTTCGGCATGATATTAAAATGTTGGTCGTAATACATCCCAGCTGTCGTATTCGTAATTTTAAAAAAGCCATCACTTGTCAAGTAATGGACAAAATATATGACAAGTACTGTACACGAAGTAAATTGCGACGTTTTTTGTAAACGATTATATTTACATAAATCTTACAATTTTCATCGCCGTGTCTGAGAGACATACTCAGCGGGCCTAGAGCGCCTTCGGCAGGCATGGTCACGTCGATCAACGTGCCGTCGGTCTCGATGTTTGATGAGAAGCGAACCAATTTCGATCTTTTTCAGATTGAGTTTAAGTCAGTTATTAAACGTCATACATATTACTAAATCAGGTGGACATCTCAGTGAGAACTCGTCTTCTGTTCGTTGTTTACCATCAAACCATCAGACGGGCAAAAGGGAAATCACTTAAGTTTAACTTCGCACGAGTTAACGATAAACTCATCGTGCCAAACACCATGTTTTGTTCGATGACGTTTGACATGTCCAGCTGCACACATACACAATACATGGCTGGACTACACACAAGCCTCGTGGACTTACGACACTGTCATCAATGGAGCGGAACAGCCAGCCACACACAGCGCTGTGTAGTTAACATGCAGGTTAATACATACGTGGGCTTTATCGTCCGATTTTGAAGAAAATATTCAAAGGCAAACTTTGACCTTCCGGTACGACCAGAAGAAGGGGTCATACGATTTTGGCGTTAACTTTTCAAATATAGCCCCAGTCTTGATCTATCAGATGCTCAATTATGAATATCATAGTTGTAAAATTCAAAGACATACAGCGTATAGCAAATGGTAACTTTTAAAACTTAAAAACCTTGTAATTTGACACCTGATCTGATGACGTCACCATGACGTCACTGAAGCGGTTTCATCTCCTAATGGTTATCTAACTATATGTAAAGTTTCAAGTTTATATGAGCTTGGGAAGTGTGCTTTTGTTAGCGGACAATCGCGGGGGATAAGAAGAAAAAGAAGAAGTATTAAAAAGTAAGAAAAAAAACAAGAAAAAAAACGGAACAAAAACAAGAGGTGTTCCGGGCGGAGTGCCCGAACACCTAAAAACACAGAAAAACCCCATATAATATCAAACAAAAGAAAACAGCTACATGGGCCTATTCATCATTTGGAGAAGAGGCACGGAGGAGGAAGTTGGTTTGACCATTGACCCTCATCCACAATGGGTTAGGGACATTAAATTGCAGAAAACAGGGGATTCACCACACTAAAAAAGCGCACATGACCGAGCCAAAGACATTTCTGAATTTGTGACACCCGATGGTCTCTACGACTCTACCAATGCAAAACGATGCTACCCCGAGTAGCAAATATTAAAGCCTTTCAAGACTTTCCCGTACACACGTGTTGTAGACTTGATTTCAAGTCTGAGATAAGGGTTATTTTTCTGCATCAGCCACACAAAATCCCCCCGCAGATTGGCTATCACGCGCTCTAACTCGTAGGTTAAAGACGGAGGTTAATCCACAAGAGGGCGCTATTTCAGGCAATGCAGGTAGACTAAAAACCACGAGCACAGACTTGGAACCAAGTCTAGGCACGTCATTCCCGCTCTTTTCTGGCTGCCGCAACCTTTCAGTGCATATTAATGTATGCAGAACATCGCACATGCGCAGTGTATGAGTCAAAACGTGCGTGTCTGTTTGTATGTGTGAACCTCCCACCATGAGTATGGGTAATGCAGGTTTAATAAAGAATGCTCACTGCACACCGTAATATTGAAGGACAGTACTTCTTAAATGCTCACCTCCCTCACTATCAAATTATCCCTCGTAGTCGTAGTGGTACACTGTAAATGTACATGATGTACATGTACATTGAAATGTTAACGATTGTTCCGTATATAATTTACGGGCTATTTGTAGAATACCGCAACTCGACTCTTGTACGGGGGAAATCAATATGAAAAAGTCGTGACCCCGCCCAAACTTTAAAAATAATAATAACACTGCGCGAAATACTACGATTCTTAGGGCTGTACGGTGCTGATTTCATTTTTTTAAACCCTTTAACCGGCCCAGACCCAAAGCATTTACACAGTAAATGCAATAATAGTTCTGTGGTACATGCTTGCTGAAAATTTACCCAAACAATTTGGACGCCCTGTTTTTCAATCCAGTCAAATTTGGACACCCTATTTTCAAATCCTGGCTAAAAGCTTGAAAATTAGCTTTCACTTATGAAAATATCAGGGTCCGATTTTCAGGCTTGCAAATGGTGCATATTTTAAATAATATGCCACAACAAATTATTGACCTCAGGCTTCGGCATCGAAGCGGCATCGATATTTTGCAACCTCTGAGGAGGGAGGTACGTGGGTCCAGGCTTCAAATTGACGCCTGCATTAAGCCTTCTCAAACTTTTTCACAGAGATGTTACCTATTTGACCTTCACTTCAGGTTGAAATCGGTTATACATTGACCCGCTGTTAAACCGAGTGAAAATAACTGCACTGAAAACACACACAATGCACGAACTACACCAGTTGCAAGGTGAGCGGCTTTTTGCTCCATTAACCACAAGGTTCAAAGTCCATCAAACATGCTTGTAGTCTAGACTCTGTTCAAGGTTCACGCAACCTGATTTTGGCATTACGCTTTGTTAGTCTCTAAAACAGCCGTCCATGCAAACCTCGCTAACAATCAAATGTCAGGCTTTTGAAAAATTCATAACTCAAGAACTACACAATGGATTTGTACAATCTATACATCATTGGACAGGTCTTTTAAAACCCTACACAAAGGGTGACCCTATTGGACCTTGACTTCTGGTTCAAAATGTAAGTTGAACATTTCGTTAGTATTAATTCGCACAAGCACGCAGCTGCTGTTCCGCTCCATTGTTCCTAAGGTTCAAAGTCCACGAAGACTGTGTATAGCCCACATTTAACCTGAAAGGAAAAGTCCGTGTCACATCCATGGTGGCACTATATCAAAGTAGTGGTCATTTAACAAATAGCGACTAAAAGAGGGTATTCATTTTGCTGTGTTTTGGTCGATTGTATGACTTTTGATAACTGAGAAAATGCAATCGGCAAGAGATCAACATTAGTTTGACTCTGATCAACAGCGGTATTTATGAGAATCCAACTTTTAGATCCTTTTTAATACTTCAATAAAGTACTGTGTGAACAACAAAATAAAGTCAATATAAGTTGCACACCTTGTTTAATTAAACAATGGGTTCCTATGCCCTGAAAAACGTGACAGATGTTCAATTAATACACGCGTTCTATGTAGAGCTCAATGCAGTCTTAAGTAGTAACGTAAGCACTTGTTTCCCGTGTAAACTAGACTATAAACGTAAGAGACTTACATTTTACTTTCTTTGACATTTCAAAAGCTATCAACAATCTTTTCATCGATTCAAAGGAATAGTTCACGCATTAACACAATACTGACCCCAATGATACCCGAACACCTAGAGTTTGTTTTACAAACTCTAAAAGTCTAGTTTTTTAACTGAATTTTGATTTCCAGTTATTTCTTTTGACATTGACTATTTTGAATGGCCCCTAAGCCCAATAACAGGGGTAAGGTGCCCCAAGTATGTGTGGGCATGCATGTTTTGCCTAAGGGGTCAAGTGCTAATGTTTATGTGACCGGGCCGGAGAGCCAAACACTTTTTCAGGCATGCGGCACAAAACAAATTTTCAGATGTTGACAATAAAAACAGCTTTCAAGACTGTGACATTGTATCACAAGAATTGGTCTGCAAGTTTCCTTTTTGAATCTGAGAATAATTCATACACATTCATGAACAATTTCAGTTCATATTTTGCCTGCTTTTGATAGCGTACATACAAAAAAGCTAACATTTGATTGTTAACATTTGATTTTCCATGGACAGCTGCATTAAAGGATTTTTAAGAGACAAGGTGTGATTATTTTAGTCTAAACAAGTGAAATCAACTCTGCACATTAGCATTTAAGTTATTGACAAAGAATGAACCCAATTTTTTCCAAAAAAAACTCAGTTTGGGCTCCATATAGGCTTGGCTGAATTGACCGGACAAACTGTAATGCGACTGACTGTAATGCGACCAACCATTGGGTTTTGCCATCATTTGATACTTCAAGTTGCTGACCATTTATAAGTATACCTGTTGAAGACTCATGTTTAGACCATGTGACCTGTGACATCACATGTTTACAAAAGAGCCATATAGCCTGGACTTCCAACAGGCACAGTTTGTACACAACTCTATGGAAGAATACAATATATCTAATGTTTTATGGAGATTGCACTGTCTGGTTTTTCTCAACTTTTGATATGAAGAAAGGGGGGACATCTCAAAAGCTGTACAGCTGTTTCTTTTGTAAATCTTGAATTTATGTGAAAATTATGACACAAAATGTAAATTTTCCCTTATGGCCTGTGTAGTATCTTGCCTGTCAGGAAAAATGCATTATAATGTGCAAGGTCACTACTTTGTAAACAAAGGTAACATGGTCTATAGAAGTTGTGTGTTACATGTAGTAAAACTATTGCAAGTTTTTGGGTTTGAGGAAACTTTTGAATTGTGATAAGTATATTTTTTACCATGTCCTTTTTGTGTAATGCGACTGACCATTTTTTACAGCGTTATAACATCCAGAGCACAAAGCCCACAACATTTCTAATATCATTACTTCAAAGCCTTGGGTGTCAAGTACAAATCAGTCTATAAACTTAGTGAAAAGAATAACTCACATAGAACTAATAGCACAAAGATCAAGAAATTACACAGAAAAGTGTAATGCGACTGACCATGGAAGTGTAATGCGACTGACCATGGAATTGCCTAGAAGCAAAAAAAGGAAAAACAAAAACGAAAGGTTGTGATGTTTCGTGGACACCTAAATATTATATACCCCTTTCATAAATCTCCGTCAGGCATAATGTTGAAAGTGTGGTTCTAGCCATACAAAACTCCAGAATTAAACAACTCAGTCACGTACTCCAAAACATGGTTAATCTTTGGCTCATTTGGTGGCCTTGTGTAAAGTGACCAAAGGAGAACGTATTGGGACCACCAACACTTTCAGTTGATAGTGGCTGTAGGTGCTAAGTAAAAGACTGCTGGCTCGATAGCGGTGTCGCGCTGTTTGAGCAGTCTCCCAGACTCAACTTGTCCTGTGGGAGGTGTCTTTCCCCCGGTAGCAATCATGTTGTTCTCTCGAAATGTTTCATAATAAAATAAACTTCTCAAAAACACAAGTACTGAGCTCTAAACTCACATCTATCTTTTAGATAAATTTCTAACAATATTACAGGTACTAAAACGAGTTATAATCCAGAGCTTCGATTATACACATCTACCCAGCCTGCTGCTAAAAGAATTGTAAAATCGGAAGCTCACAATATGCACATGCCGCGGGGCACTGTGGGTAACGGCAGAGGGCAGTATTGTATGATATATCTGCCGGTAATAGGAATGAAGTAGTTGCTTAACAGGGCCCAATTTCATGGCTCTGCTTACTCCCCAATTCTGTGCTTGCATGTACATGTACATTCACCGATCTCCGCTTACAGGGCAAGTGCCAAATTTCCATGGACTACACAACCACAGTAAAAAATCCCTGCTTACCTATAAAATATGCTTGATGTAAGCACAGCATTCCCTGCTTCTGTAAGCAATGATTCTTTGCTTACAATAAGCAGAGCCATGAAATTGGGCAGGTAAATAGAGTGACTTAGACTCAGAGCATGATCTTAACAATGTGTAGCCCGATGACCAGTTTCATTTCTCTGTGTGCAACAAGTGTGTACTGTTTAGACTTTGTTTAGTTTTCACTACACGGCCAGAAAAAAGAGGAACAACGAGAAAATGCGGCACAGGGGAAATAAAAAACATGGATAAATGCAAAAACACGATATGTATGACAGTCTGTCCGCAGCGCCCGAGTTAATGAGGTCAATTATCCTGGATTTTCTTTGCACAGAGAAAACCACAGCGAGAGTACTTGAATCATTCGTAAAATAACGAGACTTCAACCGGCCTGTGTTTATCGTACCATAATGCTCTGTTAGCTGGTGTCCAAGATGGCGTGATGAGAGTCTAAGTCATAAAATCTCCTTTCTAACAGTGTAAATTATGGCAATTTTTTATGGAACTTACCTAGTTTTAATCACTGTCAAACAAAAGGCAATTTCTCAGACTTATTTTGAGGTGGTGTTTTACTTTTTGCGAATAATTGATATGTTGCATAGATTACCTAGCATTATAAACATGTGTATTTACTGCATGTTTTTTCAAATTGATTTGGTGGACAAATAAATTTCCATTTTGAAATTGAGATGTGAAATAAGTGTTCTTGTTAAAAAGAAATTATAGAGTTCTGTATTTATTGGCATTATTATTTGTTAGTTTTATGATATTAGTGTTATAAGGGTTTTGAGATAAAGTCTCAGAAATATGTGGTCAGTAGGTTTTCTGTTGCCAATTAAAAACGCTGAAAGAGATGATGATTAATCCAGTACATTTATTATGATTGTACATCCGGGCCAGTTCACACAGCCTGTCTCGACCAATCAGAATGCAGGAATTACATGTGCGATCATGGCAGCTTTTTACAAGACGACAATTTGGACTACCGTCAGCATTTTTTGCCTCTGACTGGACTACACAAAATTAGGACCGAAACCAACTATTTTCTGACAGAATATGAAATTTTCTATCCAGCAATGTATTGGCTTGTGGAAGATTGTGTAAAAGAGAAATATCGTGATGTAACTGTATTTGCTTCGTTTCATTATGAAATTTTACAATCGAAATACACCTCTAGAATGTCAGTAAATATAATTATTTTCAAAGCAAATATAGATGATATACTCCTAATCTTAGCAATTGTGGGAATATTTTGGTGAATTAGCACCTAAAAACTGAGAAACTCAAACAAATTCCACGAACAGTTTCAGCTCATTAAATATTCAAAAAGAGTTTACGCACGTCCGAGCCATGCATACAGTGCAAAAAAAAGGAGCGGATTTTGTGTGTGCTGCAGACTGACTGGCCAAGCAAAAGTGGCTGCAAAACAAATAATACAGGAAATGCACAAATGTAGTTGTAATAAAAAATCAGCATCCAAACACATTCAATCAGACCCTCTGAATATATTGGATTAATTTGATTGTCTGAAACTTTTCTGGACAATTTATAACTTACTTGTTTGATTTAGAGAGTTGAATTTGTGCCAAATCTGCTCCTTCAAAGTTTCCCACTGTCAACTTGGCTGTGCTAAATCGGGTGTACAGTTCCCTTACATCAGCTATGAAGAAATAAAACAACTTTCTAATAAGATATTAATAAATTTTATTATCTAAAAACTCATATTGACCAGCAGAAGTTTAGAATTTGACTTTTTTTTTAAAGGGATCTTTTACTTGTTTTATTATGTTTGAAAAAAATAATAGAAACACAAGGTATCCACAGGGGAATTCTGAAGAGAGGGATTTTCTACCAAGGAATGTTTTGTACAAAGTCTACGTGGAGGACTTTAAGTAAAAAGACAAAGAAAAGGATGAACAAACAGGTATAGTAGTGTGATATTTTGGTTACGTGCCTGATACATGTACATGTACGTGTGCATACAAGCATGGTTACGTGTTTACATGACAATTTTTACAATAGCTGCCTCATTAATTAATTCAAGTACAATTTTGAGTCATGGCTAGGTGTTCATAAATTAACTTAACAAATAAAATTATCAACTTGTTAAAAATATTTTTTTTAATTACTAATTTCAGTTCTGCGTGTGACATTATGCGAATATATCTAAATGCTAATTATCATGTTTTGTTTTCATTTACACTAAATAGACTTATCAAAGTACTAATAGTTCTAAAAAGTAAATTTTCAACAGCAATTCTTAAATTCAACCAAATGCTAATGAAATCCTGTAGGGAAAAAAATTATGTAATTCATGCAAATTAGGTAGGATCGGATGAGTCAAATGGTGAAACAATTTAAACCAGTAAAATGAGTTATCAGTCAACAACAAATACAGAAATTGGAAATTGCGTTTAGTTAATTCATTACCTGAATCACCCATTAAAACCACAGTTATAATAAGGCATGAAGGTGGTTTGAGGTGCCACTGTCGGACTGTGAGTTTACTGTCCAAAATATCTACAAAACTTTACAGGTTCATGTTTATAATTAACAACGATTGCTCAACATTTAATTTTAACCAATCAGATCAAGGGAGGTTTACGTCCCAAACAACCGATTGGCTGGGCGGCAAGACCGGTTTCTTTTGAGATTTTACTGCGCAAGCAGTCGTGATATATAGCGGCGGGCCACAGGTGAAACCAGTGTTGTATGACTCGAGTCCAGGACTCGGACTCGAGTCCGTCTCGAGTCACAATTTCGGTGACTCGGACTTGACTCGAGTCACGTCTGCAAAAGACTCGGACTCGGACTCGGACTCGACTATCATGACTCGGACTTGTCCCCGAGGACTCGTGACTCGAGTCACGTATTTTCACAAACAAAACCTTTTTTAAATAATTAAAAAAATTCCGATGATCCGATCGTCATTCCCGGAGTGCACATGGAGTTAACGTCTAGCACAATAAATAGGTACACTGTCGTATGGTGTTGCAAGTAATAGTGTTCGTGATTATTGTGTACATGTACATGTAGATGGCCATCTACGTACAGCGCGTGTATGTTCAATTCGTATGTTCAATACGCATATAACACTGGGATGCACGACACCAGTATTATGCTGGTATTCTGTCAACGTTAACACCATAGCCACTGTTTGTGCTTGATGCATATTACCAGGGAAATGGCATGTCTGGTACCTGTAAAACACAGCCTGCATATTGCACTGTGATGGCTGTGTGTTGTTTGCACCAGTTTCTACACATGGTCGACACACACACACGACGTCAAGTTTGGTCACGTCACAAGTAAAAAGTAGTACAACATTTTTTCAGTCATGGCATATCTGCCGTTCCGCCCCGTATTGTTTCTTTTGGTTATACCAACTTTAACAAAAACTTTAACAGAACTGTGTTTAAAATAAATGTGTTTTATTTTGTCATTTCCAATTCTTATTTTACGACATTTGGTTTGCAATAAATATTTAAACAAGTGACTCGTGACTCGGACTCGGACTCGGACTCGGACCAAGTGACTCGGGACTCGGACTCGGACTCGGACCAAGTGACTCGGGACTCGGACTCGGACTCGACCCAAGTGACTTGAGACTCGGACTCGGACTCGACACAGGTGACTCGACTACAACACTGGGTGAAACACTGAGGAACAAGTGGTCTTGGTCGCCAAACTATTTTATTTAAAAATAGTTTATACTATCAACAGCTGCAAATCTTCTCAACAAACAAAATTCTATGGAAAATTTTAGTAGAGTGGGATTTGAACCAATGACCTCTGGATAACTTGCCGGCACTCTACCAACTGAGCTATATCTAATCTAGCCCTATGCTGTCCGATATAGGCCAAGAGCATTAGCTTTAACCCGGATATAGCTCATAACAAGCTGATTTTTTCAGGATAGGTCCGGGAATCAGTCTCCCTGTGACAATTTTTTAAATAGAGATTAACCCTTTAGCACTCACGCATTATTAAACATGTGCGTCATTACTCCTCATAGCGCGCCATGGAAATTCACCAGATTTTCGGTCGTACCTAGAAAACCTTAGATAGCTTCGTTGTGATTATATTGTTGTGTTACAAGTTGAGTTTATTTTGAAGAGGATGAAATTATCTTTTGAATGATTTTCACAGTTGTTTTGTTTGCTTTCCCAAATTGAAGCTTTGAGGTTGGAAACATATAAGACAAATCAACACAAATTAGAAAACACTGTTTGTGTATAAAGTAATCGTTTGTTATACGTGGAAAGTTCTGCACACAAGTTTTCTCAACTGTACTGTATGTCGTCTCGAACCGCGAAAAAGATACAAAACATACCTTTGGAAATGAAAATTAATGCCTCTATTACCAATAGATAACTTCTTTACCTAAAACTCTTTGTAAAATCCATGCAAATCACGGTATTACGTATGTACATGTAAAAACACCACTAAACTTATCGTGAAACAAGCGGAAGGTCGCCATTACTGTGTACATTGCGCGTGTGATACATGGTACATGTACGTACAATACGGTCCCCCACACACAGAGAACGAACAGCTGCTTATTGTGCTTCACATGCATTGGTGATAGGACTTCCGACCTTTGAACCTTTGGAGGTGGATAAAGTCATTTTTTCTTATGGGGACAATGTGCTATTTTTGGACTATTGTCATCTTGAAATCGCGCTCTATAAGCTGTTTGCTGCATTTTAATCGCATTGTAAAATGCAAAATAAAAATTGTCAAACTTCGTGGGCGCGGTATGCGGAGTAATAGGCAGGGCGCCTGCGGGCGGTATGAGGGCTAAAGGGTTAACCTTATTACTATCGGTGCAATCTCCCGCCCAACTGGCTCTTTCCACACAAAAATACCACAGGAGACTGTGGAGACGAAGTCCACAATTAGTACAAAAGCTAAGTGGTACATGTATATATGGCCATTTTCACAATCAGTGGTGTAACTTTGTTTCCAAGGGTCAAAAATTTCAAACCTAAAATATTTAATTGTTTCCATTAAAAAATTCTTAGTTGAGACATATATTCTAGGAAATCAATGGTTTTGGAGCTTAATTTATCCATTAGTGTCACCAAAATTGATGGTAAACTTGATTTGAGGCCTGAAATTTGACAAAAACTGAATTTTTGGGGTGCAAATTTATTATTACCCCAAATGACTGCATACTGAGTTAAGGCTTGTTTTGTTGTTAAGTATTAGTAAAAGCTCCAAACTAAAAACCAGAAATCCCCAAACTGAAGTATATTTTTTTGAAAAATAATATTGAATCCCATTTTAGTGTAAAAATCACAATTTGTCAGACAATTTTTAAATTAAAAACATTTTCCTAGAATACTGGCTAAGTCTTATGCCTTGTACAAACAGTCTTCACATGGGCCAACATACTTGTGAAGGAAATATAAAAATCCCATGAACTGTCCAAGAGTTGGAATTTTTCTAATTCAGTGTTTCGGAGGTTACTGTTAACAACTGCTATATGTTTCGGAGGTTACATAAGTGTTAACATACCTCTGACTAGAGTTAAGGAATCACTACACTGAACAAAGTATTTTCATAAAGTATACATGTTATTAGTCCATCAAAGGGGCAAGAAAACATTTGCATTGTCTCAACTCTGGTATTCTTGCATCATACTTAGCATCAAACAAATGTTGGCAATATTCATAAACCACTTCAAAGGCTATTTATAGAGTTAACAAGTAAGATGGACTGTTTACATGTAGTTTTATTCAGTTTTTAAGAAGCCTCGTGATGGAGACACTCATTATTGAAGAAAATCATCTTAAATGTATATTTCTGGCTTCTAAAGCAGTGTTCTTGAGGTTACTGTTAACAACTGCTGTATGTTTCGGAGGTTACATAAGTGTTAACATGTATCTCTGACTAGAGTTAAGGAATCCCTACAAAGAATAAAGTATTTTCATAAGCTAAACATGTTATTAATCCATCAAAGGGGCAGGAAAACATTTGCATTGTTTTAAATCTGGTGTTCTTGCATCATACTTTAACATCAAACAAAGGTTGGCAACATTCATAAACCACTTCAAAGGCTATTTATAGAGTTCACAAGTAAGGTGGACTGTTTACATGTAATTTTATTCAGTTCTAAAGAAACCTCGTGATGGAGACACTTATTATATTATTTGAAGAAAATCATCTTAAATATATATTTTTGGCTCCTAAAGCAGTATTTCTGAGGTTACTGTTAACAACTGCTGTATGTTTCGAAGGTTACATAAGTGTTAACATACAGTACCTCTGACTAGAGTTACATTATAACATGTATCTCTGACTAGAGTTATGGAATCCCTACAAAGAACAAAGTATTTTCATAAGCTAATCATGTTATTAATCCATCAAAGGGGCAGGAAAACATTTGTATTGTTTCAACTCTGATTTTCTTGCATCATACTTTAGCATCAAACAAATGTTGGCAATATTCACAAACCACTACAAAGGCTATTTATAGAGTTAACAAGTAAGGTGGACTGTTTACATGTAGTTTTATTCAGTTTTGAAGAAGCCTCGTAATGGAGACACAATAAGATACATTGTGTAACCATCTAAAATTTTTATTTCTGCGAATTGGCATAAAGTTATAAAAACACATGTACTCAAAAAGTCTCCAATACTTTAGAGTATTTGCTGATAAATTTGTACTTAAAAACCCTAACTCCCTTCATGGTGTGTGCAAACTCATATTAAAATTGGACGATTTAGCTAGAACTGTGAGGGTAGCCCTCATACAACATACATTTTAGCAAGTTTTTTAAGATGCACTGCAGGTGTGTAGATGGAACATATAGAATCAACGTTTTAGTACTTGTCGAACCATGTACTAATCCCTTTGGTAAGTTGCACTAAATTGCCTCTTTAACCATTATTGATTTTTGAAGTGAGCCTATAGGGTGCACCCCACTAAAATAGTGAGAAAACAGATCTTCTTTCTCAATAATATTTTGTTGGCCCTCAAAATATTCTCTATAGACAGATTTGAAAACCCAATAAAAGGGATACAGTGTAAAACAAAATCCCAATTTCAGTTCTGGTGTTGTTGACTTTCAACTTTTTGGGGGGTATTAATCTCTTCTTAACTCTCCCTAACATAGCCCAAACCATAAACAAAACCTAAACCCTACTTTAGCCTCGTACCCGAATTCTGGCCCTTTAGCCCTGACCCAGACTGCCGAATAGGTCACCGAAATGAGTCAAAGACTAAAGAAAGAGCCATGACATGTTTCTACGTGGGCTTATCTTTGGGGAAAACTACTCCCATCTCCGCTGAAAGCCTCTTTGAGAAAGTACGCAATCATGTCAACATTATTGTTTTCCTCTGGAGTACGTTTGATCCTCAGTTTAGGGTGTCTGGGGAGGGGGGGCTGAATGTGTTGGTATGTGTTCGCGGGTGGAGGGGGGTGTTGGCATGTGTGCGGGGGGGGGGGGGAGGGGGGAAGAATGTGTTGGCATATGTAGGGGGCAGAATGTGTATGTGTTGGCGTGTGTAAGGGGGGGAGGGGGTAGCCGGGGATAATGGTTGTTCAATCTAGTAAATTATGTGGCCAACTAGACTCTCATTGAACTTTCAAATTCTATGCAACTTGCTCCCTTTCATCAAGTTATCCTTCAAGCATTAGAAGCCCTGCCCCCCACCCCCCCCCCCCCCCCCCCCCAACTCATGGTATCAACCCCAGGGGTAAAAATACAGGGCAAAAAACTTATATTGTACATTTAGGTTCATGTACTGTTGGGTCTTTTACATGTACAGACCAACATTTTGACCACTGCAATGAACAGACCCCCCTAAATTAGTTATTGTTTGTTTGCTCTTGGCCCCCCCCCCCCCCCCCCCCCCCCATCCTTTGCTATCACCGGGGACCCTCCCCATATGTAGAGGGTGAATGAAAAAAATAAAAAATCATTTTCCGAAATTTTCATCAAAAGAATAGTAGGATACAGTCAAGACCTAAAAGTCTGTGGATTGTTCAACTGGAAGGAAACTATTTCATGATACGAAATAGTTTGTGTACATATGCAGGCACTGCTCATTCATTTGAAGTGCACAAAACACCATGTGATACATTTAGTGTTTTTTTAAAATTGTGAGGCTGCTATTTTTCAGCAAATTTGTTGAATGAAATTTTCCCATTATATGATATGGGGGTCTATTTATAGGGTTGCACCCCTCAAGAATCATTCAATTACTGCTACATTGTGTATACTGCAATGAGTAAGTGTATATTTAGTTTACTCTGATTAAACAAGCTAATGTAACCTCCGAAACACATTGTAATTGACAACATGACTTCTTTGTGTTGTGTGCAAACTAAGCCATGGAAGAATTTGAACAAAATGCAGTGTTAACATTAAAAGCAGGAATGGTTTGACAATGGTTTGACCAACTGCAGTTACCAAAAAATTGAATTTCTTGAAAATATTGTCGTCAAAATCCTTTACAAAGTCTGTGTTTTGTTTTGGAAATGTTACACAAAATACTAAAGATTGCAGCCTAAGAAAAAAATCTAAAGTAAACTAGACTTTTTTTGTCATTTTGCCAACAATTCTAAGTGGGTAAAGAAGCAAAAAGAGAAAAAAAATAAAATTAAATAGTGCATTGTACCTACAAATTATAGATATGTGTTGTAAACGTCAACATGTAACCTCCGAAACAGGTTTTTTCAGAGTCATGTGTTCAAACAGCACCCTTTATTGATTCTTTGCTTACAAACCTAATTATTTTAATCCCTATGACTGCAGTGTTAATACACATCATCTTCAGGTCTGAGAGTATTTTCTTAGAGAAGTAAACTTAATGAAACCAAACTGAAATGTTTCGGAGGTTACATTGTGTTTCGGAGGTTACCTGTGTTAACGGAAATGTTAAATTACACACAAAATCAAAAAGTCAATGTTTTTTTACAAAGATATTTTCTATGAATGATGGGCTGTCTTATCAGTTCTTTTTAGTTTATTCACTTCATTACCACCTTTTATCATTTCAGAGTTAGACCCTATAATCTAATGTTTCGGAGGTTACGAAACTGTTAACGGAAAAGTTAACAAATATATTTGAAAGCATGCAATCTTTCGAAGATTCCACTCAGCCAATAAAAAAACCATATCAAACAAAAGTAGATGTAATCAGCAGCAACAAGCTTGAAAATGTGGGATAATTGCCATTTCCATATATGAGAAGTGATGCATTTATATTGACAGTAAAAGTTAACGGAAAATGTAACCTCCGAAACACGACATCCCTAGTAACATTGAGTCAGAACGGAAATAGATTCAGAGGTCCAAATTTTATGGCAGAAAGGTCCATCCCTTAATAACCCAAAAGCAACCTGAAATTGCATGCATAACAGCAAAAATAGGTTGAATAACAAAAGGTACAGCAAAACGGACCACTCAAGGTGGTAGGATTTACCCCCTTCTGGGGTATGAGGTATCCATATGAAGAAACACGGGAACTTTATTAAGCTACCCGAGGTAGCCCCTACCAAGGATAGTTGCATGACCAAAAATCTAAGAATTCTATCCACTGGTTTAAAAAATACAGACCCAAACCTCAAAAATTCAAAGTTACACCACTGATTGTGAAAATGGCCATATCAGCTAAACTAACAAAAGAAACCTGGGTTCCCAATGCTAGTCTAATGGCCATGGTATGGTACTTTGCAGAAGTTTGTGGTAGGACGGTTCTTCATGATTCATTAAAAGTTCACATTTAATTATGTAACTCCAGGACGTTATTTTTATCTGAATATGCAGAACTACAGTACCTACATCAAAGGCACTTAACGTAAGTTGTACGTGTACTCACCACTAAAATAATCAATTTGTTTCTCATAGACTTTAGCTACACCAAACATAAGCTGTGAAGATAAGTAGAGAGAAAGACGTGGGTGTGCTCCATGATGTTTCACTGGCTCAGCCTTGAGGCATATATACTTCATGATATCATCACTAGGAAGAAAAAAAGAGGGTATATAATATTATTCACAAATTAAAAGCTTTGTGTTTGTTCACAAACACCTTCCGACATAGTGGTCGGAGCAGCTATTGTTTTCGTCAAGATTTTTATTTGTTTTTCTTCTTATTATTATTCTTTCCATCCGTCAAAAACCCATAGGATTTGTACACGCATTTTGTTAGCTCCTAAAGTCATTCTTAGCTTACGAAAGAGTCAGATCCTACATCCTATCAGGCTTAGGTTCTGAAGATACAAAAAAAAAACAATAAGCTTACCATCATTAGTTAATTGACTTAGTTATAATGACATGAATATTTAATTAGCCAATCTTGAGACCATCATATCTCAAAAAGTATATGCTTGATCGACAATTTTTTTCCAATTATGGGATACTGTTGAACTATTTGATGGCCTAAAATGCTGGCAACGTCACCATGACATCATTTATTGTGCGTTTTGTGTGTACTAAGTTTAATGGCTCTGACAAGTGTGGAGTACTGTTGCATTCCTCGCATGGGGTGAGTGGGCAGGCTTCTCCAAACGGGGAATGACAATAATTATACAAATAGTTTTGCGGGAGTCTGACTTGTGACGAATACATTTACTGGTTTATTGCTCACATAAGAACTTATATAACATTACAATATTGGTAGCGTAGTAATTAAATGATACTTGTTCTAGAGAGTTCCATAAGGCAAATGGTATAACGTGGTCTAACTGATAAAGGTATACTGAGCTATGCTCTGAGGTCTGAGTCTAACCATGGGGTAAAGACTGACTGTTTATCTGACTGAGTGCATTCAGACCGTCGTGTCGTGATTCTCTGACATGAGTGCTTCCAGACTGATCATGATTCTGCTTTGGAAGAAGGAAATCTGGGGTATATGTATGTATATATAGGAATCTAGAGTATAGAAATGAATTAAACATTAGCCAAGTATGGGGTCTTAACCCTCCCACGAGACCGGCTGTCAGAGTGTCCAGCCGTCACAAATCAAGAAAAACATAACAGCACCCACATGGTAAATCCAAGTCGTATGATATACTACATGATATCTACCCCAATATGTTTGCACACGGTCTGAAAGGGGTGTCAATGAACAGGGGTCCGTGACTTGGTTGGTGGAACGTGACTTGGTGGGTGGAGCCAAACATTTTGCCATTAGTCGTATACAAAGTTGGTCAGCATTCATTTGTACACGCAAGATTTGGGCCAGCTTGCCTATACCCATTGTCACTGCAAGTCACTGCTCACACAGACATGAATGAAACCATCTGTTCATCGACATGCTGGTAGTAGATGGTTGTCTTTTGATGTCTTACCGACAGTTTATGTGGAGCCACAGAACATACCCACCCCCCTTGCTCTCCAGACATGTCAGCCACATCAAATTGTTGTTGTATTTTTAGATTTATACAGGGAATGTGCCTAAAGTGTGAGGTTTATCCATGGTATGGAGGATATTATTTTATTAGGGGGCTTTAGAACAGTATCTAGTAAACAATACTGTGCCGTGTTGTATAATGACTGCGTTTTGGCATCCAGAAAATAATAATAAAATCGAGAAATGGAAACAATTTGTTGTCTACTCATTATTTCCTTTGTTTTTCTTTATTTTAAACTAATTAAAAGCAAATTAATTAAAAATATTCAAATAAATAAGTTTTAAATAATTACAGGTAACACCCGATACGTTGGCAACACATAGCTAAAAATATTGACTGTTGAAGCGCCTTGAGCGTCACTGAGTGACGGATATGAGCGCTATATAAGAAGCCATTATTATTATTAGCTGTTCCGACCTTTCAGTCGGAACAGCTTTTGAAATCGTCCAGATTTTTATTTTTTTTATTATTATTATTATTATTTTTCTTTCTTTCCCTCAAATCGTATTGACTTAACCTGTGTCTCTTTCGAAGACCATATGTTATTCTTAGAATTATCAAAAGCAGACAAATCCTATATCATATTAAAGCTTATGCCCTGACTTGAATTTTAGATGTAATTAGATTAAAAATCTTATTTAATTATTCACGTCACAGCTGTATGAATATTTAATTAGCCAATCTTATTTACACCATATCTCAAGAAGTAAACATCCGATCTTCAAACTTTTTTCAGTTATGGCATCGTCTTGTATTGTAGATGTCGATTCCAGTCTAACATTTTTCGTCACGTCATCATGACGTCATTTGTAGGTGTTTTTTCTTTTCGTATAACAAAAAACGTTTTAGTAACGTTTTAGTGGTTCAAACACAAACCATGGCTACGAAGCAAATTGTGCCGTGATTGCGCAATCACGGCTAGGCGTCAAAGACTGCCGTGATATTGGAATCGAGAGAGGATATACGTACGTTCTAATAGGGTTTTCGTTAAAAGGCATTGGATTGGGATAAGTTACATACCATCGTGTACCTTATCAAATTTATTAGTATGAAAAACACATTTTTGTTACTGTGACGTCATCAGGTGTCAAATTACGGTAATTCAAAGCTTTAATTAGTTAATCTTTGCAGCACCATATCTCAAGAAGTACACAGCCGATCTTCAAACTTTTTTCAGTTATGGCATCGTCTTGTATTGTAGATGTCGATTCCGGTCTAACATTTTTCGTCACGTCATCATGACGTCATTTGTAGGTGTTTTTTCTTTTCGTATAACAAAAAACGTTTTAGTAACGTTTTGGTGGTTCAAACACAAACCATGGCTACGAAGCAAATTGTGCCGTGATTGCGCAATCACGGCTAGGCGTCAAAGACTGCCGTGATATTGGAATCGAGAGAGGATATACGTACGTTCTAATAGGGTTTTCGTTAAAAGGCATTGGATTGGGATAAGTTACATACCATCGTGTACCTTATCAAATTTATTAGTATGAAAAAGACATTTTTGTTACTGTGACGTCATCAGGTGTCAAATTACGGTAATTCAAAGCTTTAATTAGTTAATCTTTGCAGCACCATATCTCAAGAAGTACACAGCCGATCTTCAGACTTTTTTCAGTTATGGCATCGTCTTGTATTGTAGATGTCGATTCCGGTCTAACATTTTTCGTCACGTCATCATGACGTCATTTGTAGGTGTTTTTTCTTTTCGTATTAAAAAAAACGTTTTAGTAACGTTTTGGTGGTTCAAACACAAACCATGGCTACGAAGCTGTGCTATTTGATTAGGTTCAGTCACCAACAATTGTTCAGTTAGCCTGGAATATGGTTCGCTACTTGTGAATGCCTATTAAGAATAGGACTTATCACAGTTCGCCGAGAAGTAATCCTTAGATATTATTGACAAACAATTTTAATTAATTATTCACGTGACAGCGCATGAATATTTAATTAGCCAAACTTGTTTCTGTCACATCTCAAGAAGTATACACCCGTTCCTCAAACTTTTTTCAGTTATGGACATGTCTTGTATTGCAGATGTAAATTTAACTGAACATTTTCCCCACGTCATCATGACGTCACTTTTTTGCGCGTTTATTACAGTGTACAAACCGCATTGCGCTATAAGTGTAACAAAAACACTATTTTAAAACATTTTATTTCAAAATAAGTTAATTGTTAGTTTCCTGATCTACATAAAGTGTTTTGAAAAGTGAAATACTTTATATAAGTGATGTTCCAAGCCAAAAAAATTAATCAAAGGAGCGCTATAATTAGCCATAATTAGTCATTAATTGTTAATTTGTCCTGGCACTGTGGCTACAACGTTGCTTTTTGGATCAGGTCCAATCACCCTCAGATAAGTAACAATTTGGAATGTGTTTATTATGCACTCTGTAAGTCTGTCAATAATGGAACTTATCTCAGTTCGCCCATTAGTAAGCCTGGGTTGTTATTGACAAACAGTCTTAATTAATTATTCCCGAGACAGCCGTATGAATATTTAATTAGCCAAACTTGTTTCAGTCATATCTCAAGAAGTTTACATCCGATTCTCAAACTTTTTTCAGTTATTGACTCCTTGGGCATGGGAGATTAGCCTTGGGTAACCGTGACCCCATGTTGACCTTTAGTTCCGGGTCAACCGGAAGTGACACCATATCTCAAGAACTACACAACCAATTTTCAAACTTTTTTTCAGTTATAGACTTCTTGGGCATGGGGTATTAGCCTTGGGTAACCGTGACCCCATGTTGACCTTTACTTCCGGGTCAACCGGATATACACAAAGTAATTAGTTCCATTCTCGTTATTATTATTATTTTTGATGTTTGTGATTTATTGCAGCTAAGAAGGCTCAAAGTTTACAAAAATTACCGGAACAGCTCTGTGATTGTTCACAATCACTATCTCTAGTTATTATTATTATTATAGCTAAAGAAATTGTTGAGAAATTACGAAACCAACCCTCTTAACTTATTAAATACATGTGACAGACATTCCGGCAGCCATTGGAAGCCATGTTACGTTGAAACAGGTGTCTCGTGGGAGGGTTAACCAATGGAAAACTGCCATGCAGGAAGGTCATCGGACGTGGCAAGTTGATAACCCAAATAAGGAGTGGTGGGTTGCAAGAGTAAATTGAGTGACAACTAACGTAAAGGGCGGTGCTTGCCATTGCTTGTGTACAAATCAGAATGTGCATATAAGGACATTGGAAATAACACACCAGATCACTTGCGTACCAAATGCTACTACGTTAGGAATACACGCAATTGGGTGCGTGTACAAAGCACATTGCATGCATGCACTTTGCACACGTACGCTGGCGGGTGGGGACGCAATGATAATCCCATGGGATTCGTGTACAACGATCATGCACATTGCTATGGCATGGGATTCGTGTAGTACAACGATTACAAACATCGTTATGGCATTCGACTTTTGTGCACAGGCAAGAGTAATGCACAAAGCATTGCGTCGTGATAAAGTACTGGCTATTCTTAGCTGATTGAGGGAGTGGTTTAGATCGCTCACAAGGCTCTGGCACTGAATATACATGAGCGGGTGTAGCACTGGTCCCTCGGACCATGCTCGGACGATCGAGGGTCCGGCATTAAAATGTGCTGACTGGACGGAGAGTCCATGTGAAGTTGGTGAAAGTTGCAAGCTAGCAATTCTAGATTATATCGAATCGAACATTGATCTTAAAGGCACTGAACACTATTGGTAATTACTCAAAATAATTTTTAGCATAAAAACTTACTTGGTAACGAGCAATGGAGAGCTGTTGATAGTATAAAACATTGTCTTTAAGCAAAGCTTCTTCCATAGTATTCCAGCGGCACCACAAAGGAAACGTTGTAACAATGGAGCTGTCAATCACCCTGAGGCAAGGGCGAATACTTTTTTAATCAGGATCAATTGATGAAACCTAGTCCCTATACAGGGTGTCCTTGGCATGCATGCCTTTCCCCCCATCTTTTTATAATTTTTATGCTAAGTGCTCCAGAATAAAAAGCAAAATTTGGAAGTGTCACAACTTGTTGAGGTGCTGAGATAGTTATTCAAAAGATAATTTATCCGGAATGTCGTTTTTCCAAGATAATTAATTTCCTTGCATGACGACATCCCGAAAGTAGAGTTGCTTCCAGATATATTTTATACTGGGATGACGACATTCTGAAAGTATGATGTTGTCTTCCAGAGGAAATTTATCCCTAGAAAGTCGACAGCCTAAAAGTAGGATGTTGTCTTCTTGATATATTTTATCTAAGGATGATTGCATCCTTGCCGAGCTCTGGAAATGCCGTAAACCTGCTGAGATCTTAAGATAATTTACTGCAGGATGATGACATCATAAATGTAAGATGATGACATCCCAAGATAATTTATCTCAGTATGACGACATCTTGAAAGTGGAATGTCGTTTCCAGATACGTTTCTACGGAGTTCAGCAACTTCCATCCAACTTGTTGAGACATCAAAACGGTATGGTGGCGACACCTTGAGATGATTTAATCTCGGAATGACGACATCCTGAAGTACATGTAAGATATCGCCTTCCAGATGTATTTTACCTAAGGATGTCAACATCACGAAAGTTGTCAAATGGCTAACTCCAGCGTGACTGACGGGACAACTTTAAATGACTAATTTTTCTGAAAAGCCTGCAGAAAAAAATCTGCATGGCATAGCTAAAAAAGTTATTCTTTAAATCAAAGAGAACATGTCATATTTTAATTATGAAAACACAGGGTGAAACCAAATGACTTATTGGCTGTATGGTTGCAATTTGAAATTAGCGTGACTGACGGGACGCAAAAGACACTCAATTTACAGAATTTGTAGATTCTTGTAAAAAGCTATCTGTTCTCAAGTGAGATTTATTGTAAAATGTTGTCAAAATTAATAATTGGTTCATAAACAAGGATCTGGTTAAGTATTTGTTTTCAGGTTAGCAGTAACACCACAGTAAGAAACAATGGTCAAATAATGATAAAACATGAATTTAACATCATTTGGTCACAAATTTTAACGAGTAAAGTTAAAAGTACTTCCTATAAAGGTGTTTTGTTCTAGAATTTAAATGGCAAGTTAAACTTGGTAGTTCTGTTGCATTTGGTTGTTATTATGGATATGGGTCATATTTAGGGGCGTAACGAAACATCGCTGCATCGATAATCATGATACAAAATCATGATACAAAATCATGATTCCACACAATGTCATCAATTGTAGAAAATGCACACTACTTTGAATATTATACACCACAGACCTTGCAAAAGAAAAATTTGTACATTCAAGGTTCAAATTTTACACTGGACCACAGGCCTATATTACCAGCTATGCCTGTCCCTATTACACTTTTGCTTTTTAAAAACTTACTTTGTGAAATATACAATCGTAACGTACCGTCTGTGACCCAAGTATCTGGATACAATCTACGTGTCGTGATAAAGTTGTATCATTACACCCTTAGCCCTATTACCCTTTATTTGGGATTGGAATAAAGCCAATTCAAACATTTTAAAAAACACCTCTAGAATTAATCAGTGATGGAACATTGTTTCAACAACTTCATCTTCTACTTTGTACCAAATGGCATCTTTCTCTGGCTTAAATTTGTAAGCCTTACCAACTTCTGCAAGTTTCAAGCAATGTACTACAAACTGTATGTGTTTGGTAGTTAATGTTTTTGATATCCAGAATCATACCATGTGACCTTTTCATAACTTGAACCCATGTTCTAACGTTTGGAAGCCATGGGATGTTGCAAAAAAATTCCATGTTGTAGTTCCTCATTCAAAGTGATGACTATAACAAGGATTTTTTGCTGTGCCCCTCGTCATCAGACTGTAGTTGGAGTACATGAACTTGTACTATTTTTTATTTTTTAGGCCTACTTTCAAGAATGAAGGGCACATGTTCTATTTTGAGTTGTTGAATGAAAGTTTCTCGTCACAATGTGTTAAAATGTGTAAATGCATGTGATTGTGCAATGCAATTCATACTTGCCTCCAATTTTGAACAAAAATGGTCATGACAGGCTGGAAATCAACGTGACTGACGGGACAGAACTGTGACTGACGGGACAATTGTGACTGACAGGACACACTTTGAGATGTAATATATTCTTTACTAAATACCAGTAAACAATTTTATTTAGTTTTTTATATGAGGCCAATTGGATAGAAGATGGATTAAACTTGGAACAAAAAATATACATTTAAATTTAGAAATCAAGCAACTTTTTGATGTTTTTTCGTGACTGACGGGACATTTCAAAACCCAAACCTAAAAACTATAGTACACATTCATAATATTTTTTCTGGGTTTAAATTATATCCTGGATTGGAATAAAAGTATCAAAGCTCATTTTAAACCAATCATAAATCCCTTTGGTGAATGTCAATTATAGCACATGGGATCCAGATTTTCCTGCTAATTTAGGGTGCCCACACCTATTCCAGTTCCCCCAAACTTCAAATTGTCATAAAAATAAATCAAATTACAGGAGATGAAAAGCAAAAGTGGTTTCTGACGGCTTAGTTTGTCTACTTTGCAGAAAAGAATCATTTGGAAGCATTTAATGAACTTTTAAAATTCATGCAAGTGGAACTTTTCTGTGGAGTTAGCCAAATATTCTTTGTATGTGAAAATCCTGAACGTAGGATGTCAACTTCTCAAGATCCATCTTTGGATGATAAAATCCTGAAAATGTCGAGAACCAATTATGAATTATCTTGGGAAGACAACAACCTACTTACCTGTTGTTATTTGCTTCTTTTTTTTAAAGCAAATCGAGGGGAAATGAAACAGAAAAACCTTTGAAAAATTGTATAAAATCAAAATCATTTGTTTTAAAATATTTCTCTTGATCACAAGTAGATACAGTCCCATTTTTAAAAAAACATACACTCATTCAAAAACCTAAAAGAGGCCCATACGATTTTTTTAAGGAAGCAGACAGTTTTATTTTTCACCCCATGCATCCACACATTTATCTGGCATGTTCTCAACAGCAAGATATATCAAAAAGTTTTTAAAGTTTAAAACGTACACGCATAGGTAGGGTAGAAACTTTGCTGTCGGATTGTTTTCAAGCCACAGTATACCTGAACAACATTTAGTTGATTAAATAGCATAGGCTTTCAAGAAACATAAAGCCAGTTAAAAACGACTCCCGTGGCCACGCATATCTTGGCAACACTGTTGCTAGGCAGCGCAAGAAACTTGTCAACGTTGCGCTGATGCACCTTTGCCTTCGGCATTTATTTCAGTATTAAGCGGTGTAACCAATGGGCGGAGGTGCGATCCACTTAAATCGACCAATGACATCTTTACTTGGACGACAGTGGCTGATATGTTTGAAAGGCTGTTACAAACTCCAGCGGCATCACAAAGGAATAACAGTCCATGTTTAACAGTCCATTTGAACGTGGTACAACCGAAGTGTCAATCACTTTTGGAAAATCTAGCGGGGATAAATTTAATAGACATGGCCAGTTTTTTAAAGACGCAAACAACACTGTGAGAAGATGGCCCAGACAGGAATGTTCCTAAAGAAAACATTGATACAGTGTGAAAGAGCCAACATACAGAACTCAACATTTGTGTATGTGAAGGCACCATATGAAATGGCCAACAAGGCAGTGGTGACCGCCCTGTCGTTCTATAGTAATGTCGCAAACATCAGACGACAAGTACACACCTTCGATGCTACGATTGAGACCGGAGTCCGCAGTCTACTGATGAAGAGTCTGAAACATCCCATTCCAAGTTTCCTCAAGATAGGGGGTTTCTCGCTACCAATTAGACACAGAGGCCAACAGAAAACCTGTAAGATTTGCAACAAGCCTGACCATTTCGCTCAGGATTGCCCACATTTATTCATATGTGGTAGCAACCAGCACAGGGCATCTTGGCACGATGGAGAGGAGGAGGAGACCTCACAACAAACACCCGTCTTCATTCACAACACCAGAAGAGCAAGCAGAGATGAAACCGGCGACGACACCCACAGTGATGGTCACTACGAAGATAAAGTACCCACCGAAGAAGAAGATGAACGCGAAAACAGTAACGACGACGAACAACAACAACAACAATAACCGAACGTATAAAGACAACCAAACAACCTGCCAAGAAGAAGCCCCAACACTCGGAAGAGATAGGAGAATCAAGCGAATCCAAGCCTTGTGGAAAAAGACACAGAACCAAAGAAGTCAACAAAAAAGAAATCCTTCAGTGGGATGATGCCCTTTTGCAACCTCCACTAAGTAAGGAAAAAGACCAACAGAAGAGTGAGAAACAGAAGAAACGCCAATCTTTTTGGGACGCAGAAGAGAAAGGGGAATCAAGAAAATGGAAATCAAGCGATACAGAACAAGACAACGAATCTAAACAACAGAGAGAAGAG
The DNA here is from genome assembly GCA_037783415.1 of Leptasterias polaris. NCBI lineage: Eukaryota > Metazoa > Echinodermata > Asteroidea > Forcipulatida > Asteriidae > Leptasterias > Leptasterias polaris. Next base: position 76,539 of record JAZGTN010000176.1, on the reverse strand, counting down.
GAACACAACTCATCAATGGAAATGAAGAACGCCAAAAACTCAGACCACGACACGCAATCTAATGACGATGGGGAGTTCGTTCCCTACACCCGACACGGAGTCCAAAGATTCAGAAAGAAGCGTTGGAAACTCAAGACTCAAGCCAAGCTTCTCCAACGAGCCAAACCCAAAGCCGACGAGGAAGAGGACGTGGTTGACACTCTTTGCTGTAATGTATTGGTTCCTTTTCATTTTCAAAAATGGACTGCTCATTTATTGTTTTTTTGTGTGATGCTTTAAAAGATAACCACTTTAAATGCAAACGGGCTCTGCAAAAACGAAAAAAGAGAAACTCTCTTCAACCATCTGAAAAGGGGAAAACATGATATTATTTGTTTACAAGAGACTCACAGTATCCAAGGAGATGAAAATTTCTGGAAACAACAATGGGGAGGTGATATTTTATTCAGTCATGGTGAAAGTTCTTCTAGGGGAGTGGCTAGTATATCTTAGCATCACACAAAAGTGGAATAAAACTTAATAACATTGGTAAGGACAAGGAGGGTCGTATAGACAAAGCAGATTTTATTTGGGAAGGAATCAACATTGGTGTTGTATCTGTTTAGGCGAGAGATCTTTTCTCCCCGGTTCACGAACCTTAGAGGACTCACTTCAGTCTGGCTTCATTGTTAATTAATACATGCAAAGTTGTAAGGAAGTCTGGGCACCAACAAAGAAATTCCCAACGTAAGAGGGCGCTCTTTAGTCTGGCTTCACTATACATTTTTACACACAATGCTTTAAAGACGTCTAGGAGCAGTACTTCAACTAGCAGCCGACGCTATTCCCAAAGAAAGGGTGCGATTCACTGCAGTCCAAAATCAACGGAAGATGTTTTAAATTGTTGAATTAAGATGTATCATTCTATCAAATGTATCAATATTAAGTAAAATTCAGCCATTAATAAACAGAACTTTCAAAATATATAAATACATAAGTAACAAAATAACAACTTTTGAAGCACCGATTTGATGATTCACAAATCGAAAACAAATTAAAAACTAGAAACCTTACAGAATAAAGGTGCTTGTCTCAACACAGCAGGTGCAAACAAGAATATAAAAACAATCTCAAAGTGAGTAAAAACGTTACGAGATGATTATGATAAAAATCAGATTCATCATTTTAGCAAATCGATATTTACATTGAAAACTATTGTTATGATGATCTTCCGTTTCGAAGAAAGGTTACTGCAACCACAAATTGCAAGGCATGTCTCAATGCAAATCTGGTTCCCAACCTACCTTATTGACGAAACGTGTCATCGCAAACAGGAACCAGACGAAATAAGGCAAACTGTGCCCTCAATCGTTACAAGAAAAACATCGGACGAAATAGCAATTTCGCTCGACAAGATTAGAAGTATGTACCGAGTACTACTGTAGTAATACATCGTTGGAAACAGTATCATAAAATATTATTTCACAGTAAAAAATTGTCTCTACAGAACAAGGTAAGTAAAGTTGTATGGTGTAAATCTCCTGTTGTTTGCAGTGCAGCAGTTGGTCAATAATCCTTTAACAATAGCAAGTAATTCGATTACATTGCCCATTATTCTCTTCTGGAAGTGGTCTAATCCTAACCGCTTCAATAACTTTATGCTTACAGCTCCAGACAGGACCAGTGAGATAGAAATAAAATAGAATACCAGGCAAGCTAACCTGGGGGCGGTTCGGGGAGAAAAGATCTCTCGCCTTATGCTCCTAACCGTATGTATCCTAGGAAACAATTTTTTCGTGATTTACATGCATTCTTAGATGAGGGTCATAACTGGATAGTTAAAATGGTGACTTCAATTTTCAGCTCGATATTGATCACACTGATAAGAGTATTTCTGAATTAATTAATTTACTTCTTGAAAAAGATATGTATGACATCTGGAGAACTTGTTACCCTGATGAACCCAGGACTATTTTTTATCACAAGGTCCTTAAAAGAAGCAGGAGAATTGATTATTTGTTTATAACTAGTAACCTCCCTTTCAGTATTTTTATATCTGAAGCCAGTGTTAGTTCTGTGGGTGTATCGGATCATTGTGCTGTTAGTTTTCTTCTTCAAAAACAAGAAGTTGCTAAGGGTCCAGGTAGATGGTTTTGCAACAACAATATTTTGAAGGAGGATCAATGCAAAGACCGTATCATTTTTTTTCTGGGATTATTGGAAAACTAAAAAAAATACTTTTGACAACATCCTTAAATGGTGGAATTTCGGGAAAATGAAATTAAAAGAAATTATCAAAGATTATGACTCAACAATTTATTACAAGGAAAAAACCATAAAATCCATCTTCAAAAAACTCTTAGTAATCTTATGAATGAGTCCTCTTCTGACCCTAACGCTATTCTTGAAGTCGAAAACGAAATAAAAAATTACACGAGTTGAATGATTTAGAAAAATCTAGAATAAAAATGCACATAACAAAATTGGCTGATGAGAAGCCAAGCAATCTGTTTTTTGGTAGGGAAAAACAAAGAACCAATGATAATATTATTCGCAACTTAAAAGACGATCAAAATAATTGAATGGCTTCTGACTGGCACCCCCCGAACAAAGATTGACAAAATAGGGAAACCGCCAACATAGGGCTAGATAGCTCAGTTGGTAGAGCGCCGGCACGTTAAACCGGAGGTCGTTGGTTCAAATCCCGCTCTAGTCAATTTTTCTTTGTTCGACCCAAAATCATTTTAACCAATTTACCCAGTCAGTTTCCTTGTGGTTTATTATTTGATATCAAAATAATTGTTATAATGATTCTATATCGATGTGTAAATATGTTAATTCCTTTTATCAGAATTTATCTTCTACTGAGAATATTGACAGTGAAACCACCAAAGAAATTCTAAAAACTGTTAAACCTTATAGTTTTCCTGATGATGTGGTTGATACATGTACATGTAGTTTAGAGAGTTCCATTCAGGGAATTGAAGTATGTCAAGCCATTGATCAAATGGACACTTGTAAATCAGTGGTTTAGACGGGTTAACCACAGAGTTTTATCAATTGTATTGGCAGGTTATCAAAGATGATTTTATTCAAGTTATAATGAATGCTTTCAGAATGGCTCTTTCCCTCCTACTATGAACAATGCTTTGATTCGTCTCATATACAAAAACAAAGGGGAAAGAAGCAGCTTTAGTGACCAATCAAGTTATAGTGTAGGGCTCTCATTTACAAACGAGATATGACAGACATTTCGATTCTGAACGGTATAACGCTGACGAAGACGGATTCTAAGTGTTCTTGACTGTTTCGCGAATCCTTAGAAATAAAGAATACAGCAAAATACTAGATCAATAGTGTAGCTATTTGTAAAATTCTTCTGCTGCCCAAATCCGTTAACTAGCAAATGACTTTTCCGGAGACCCTAATTATTTCTGCACACGGAGGCAGTTTTTGGTCTCATATTTCTTTATTTTGAACACAGAAAAATATGTCATAGTTTTTTTAGGTACAATGAAACATTTTTGCTTCGTTATATGTTTTTGTTCTGTTAAAGGTATTTATGTTCCCGAAATGAATTTTTGAAACCGTGTCCTCCAAGCTCACTATTAGTAATGCAAAACCGTGGGACGCAGCAAATGAAATGAATATTACTAACCCCTGCGCGCACACTGACTGGAGGTAGAAAATATACCTCAATGCTGCATGCATGCAACCAACACACATGCCCACACATGTATGAATAGAGCCTCATTATTAATGCAGATAACCCTTTGGTGGCCTTTCAGTAGACAACTGCAAATGCTTGATGCTGCATGCATGCAACACACATGCCCACACCACACACATATGAATAGAGCCTCATTATTTATGCGGATGACCTTTCAGTAGACAACCACAAATGGCCACCTCTCCAAAGCCTGATTAGGAACGAGCATTTCAACGGCTGTCTGCGCTGAAATGCATGAGGGCGATATTCAAAAATCTATCCAGGGAAATTTGCAAGCCTGGACCATGCCTGGATATTCTACTGATTTCATGCAAATATGTTTTTCACTATTTTCTCGTGACCCAGATGGCCGATCGATCTCAAACTTCCACAGGTTTGTCAGTTTAGGTATATGGTGGATTACATAAAGATCTTACACTGCCAGCAATTGTTAGCAAAAACCAATTCTGTAATGTTCCTTTAATTAGCCTTAGAAAAAAATGATGACAATGATTTTTGATTTTTTATTGACTTGCATGTACCTGAGAGTTGTTATATGAAAGTTGCTGAAGAAGCAGAATAATTGATTTATTGCATATAGATTAATGTATGTGTATTTACTGTATCGTGTATGTTTTTTAGGTGTTCGGGCAATCCGCCCGGAACACCTCTTGTTAGGTGTTCGGGCAATCCGCCCGGAACACCTCCTGTTTTTGTACGTTTTTTTTTTATACTTCTTCTGCTTATCCCCCGCGATTGTCCGCAAAAAAACGCACACTTCCGAAGCTCACACAAGCTTCAAACTTCACATATAGTTAGATCGTTACTTGTAGAAGACACCGCTGGAGTGACGTCATGATGACGTCATCAGGTGTCGAAATACAGTAAATCAAAGTTTAATATTTCAAAAAATCGTAACTCGAAAACTGCTGAATGGATTTGTACATTCTATTCATCATCGGACAGGTCTTGGAAAACCCAACAAACAATTCACAAAGAGTGACCCAATTTTATCTTGACTTCCGGTCCAAAACGGAAGTTGAAATTTCAATCATTTATATCTAAAGAACTTCTCGTACTTGAATCGAAATTTTTACACCAGGTTGTAGGATCTTGTGCCTTCTCAAACTTTTACACAGAGATGATACTAGTTTGACCTTACTTTCTGGTCGAAATCGGGTGTTAAAGGCAACGTAGGCCTATATATTGACCCGCATTAAAAGCACGTGAAAAGATCTTCTACTGAGACACGTAAAACCGTATCTAACCCAGTGGCACGGTAGCCGTCTGTTGCATTCCAGTCAGTACATCACGCGGCTGGCTGCTCCACTTCCGGCCTGTTCATAAGGTCCTGCACAGGGTCCTGCATGTAACCTGTGTATACACGATACACTAGCACACATTCCGCGCCACGAAGACAGTGTATACATCCACATAACGTGAAACGGATTGTTGATGTCATATCCACTGGTGGCGCTATACCGTGTTAATGGTCGTTTGTTAACGTACTGCGCTTTTTATAATGCAACAGACTCAGAAATGTACGTCGTTCGACGGTAGTCCAATGAATAGCTCAGTGCATATATCCCTAACCCACAGTAGTGTGGGGGGGGTCTACGAGTGAATACTTACCTGTAGAGCGAATACTACAATTGCATTGTTCCCTATGCCGGCAGGCAAATAGCTAAGAGTTTTACACACAATAGCGCCCTCAAGTGTCCTGTCCCCGACGCCCTGTGACATGCGCACTCCGTTAGCGTCCTCTTTTTCCTCAAGCGTTACACGCATAAGTACTCAAGAATCAAGTATAGTGGGGAAGGAGGGAGGGTGCTCTACAGGTAAGTATTCACTCGTAGACCCCCCCCCCCCACACTACTGTGGGGTGGAGGTCTACTTCACTCTACTTACATGTACCTGTAGAGCGAATACTACAATTGCATAGACTCGCACCGAGTAGGCGGTGGGTATACGTGAAACTATTGTATGTCTACAGGGGCGTAGGACACAGGGCTTTAAGAAAACCCCCAAGGATCTATGTCCCGTAATCACCCGGGAACCAGACGGTCAAAGACGGTTCCATACCAGAAGACCGTACGATATAAAACAGGTCAATCCAGACGCGTGGCACCGCGACACGTATGTTTTCCCCTGGGATTGTTATGCGCGCACGCGCGAAAAAAACGTCATATGACGCGGTAATTATCTGCTCATGCATATGCAATTTTAGTTCTAAGAAAACAAAGCGATGACTCATCGATAAAGAAGGCGGTGTAGAGGGGGCGAAGGAGGAGCCTTGGCTCTTTTAATGAATATGCATTAGTAGGGGCTCGTTCGATGTTTACGTTCGTGTTTTAATTTTTGAAAACCTATTGTTTTTAAACGATGTAACTGTCGTTCCTAAAATGGGTAAATTTTTGTCCTAAAATTACGTTTTATGAGAATATTTTGAGTATTTGTTGGGTTTTCTTAAAAGCGCAATTTGAGGGGTATATGAAATCTAAAATGTCATGAATGAGGATGTTTACAACGAACCTGTACGTCCTAGAACAGAGCTAAACTTTTTTTTTCAGTCGTAAATTTGTTCATGAATATGCCATTTTCTAGCATCTTTCTTGTCCAAATAGTAACTTTGTACGTAAACAAGATGGTTTAGAATTGCTATTAGTCAATTTTTCTGCAGAAAACTTGCAGATTTTTGAAGATTTCCGTTAGCTTACCACCAGTCAGTTTGTACATCGTAAACTGATCACACACAAAATACCCATAGACTTGAGTAGTGTAACTTGACACGGCGTCTTCAAGATAAGAAGCCAAGCCACGTTGCATGCGGTGTGGGCATGCACCGTTCGACTGCATGGTGTTTGTGCACTAACCTCCATGATTGAAGACATGGCGTGGGAACGCTTAGTGACGAAAACAGGTGGACATGGTCACCATGAATCCATGGTGGAGAGGCTAAATTCTTTCAGGTATTGTAATTGTCGGCTATTTATTGTAAATTACATATGATATTAATAATAAATTATTATAAGATGAATATTCCTTCTTGCATAAACTGACAGTAGACCTACAGTAAATTACAATTTACAATTCTCCCATACGACATGTACGATCATGTTTCACATGCCTGGTGTTTAACTACTGTTAGATTGAATTGAATTGAATTTTTTAATGACAGTATTGGGAGTTATAATTCATTAATTCATTCGTTGGTCTTGGAGTGGACATTTGAGAATTAAATAATAAGGGGTTTCAACAAATAAAAGGTGACAAATACAAATGATACTAATTACTATAGGCGCTTCATGTTTAATTTATACATAGATAGTTTTTTAATACTATATATAGGTCTATAGTAATAAAGCCTGGTTAATACTTCACGCCGAAGCGAATACAGAAATAATTTTATACAAAAAATGCATACAATGGTGCAGTTTTATTAAAAGAAGAAATTTATACGTATGTTTTGTACAATCTTTGACGTATAAGCCCCAGAAAACATTGAATTTGATTCTCAAAAATGTTGCAGCTTATAAATAGGCTGAAGATTAAGATACAATTTAATCATATTATACACTTGTGAAAATGAAGATATTTTCATGAAAATTTGTTGTTTTGTGAAAATAAAAATAAAAATATCATTTTAAAAAGGTAGCAGGTGGTGCGCTGGCAGGGCTGGCAATGACGCAGTGAGACTGAATGACAGACTGCAGAATATCCATCTCTAATGCAGTCTTCGGACATCAAAGGGCATGGACAGACTACCCTCTTTGCTCGCCGTGGTATCCTTGACCAAAGTACAACTGCCGCAGCCAGGGAATGACATGGTCTTCTTGTAGATGCATCTTCGGCAGCACACGTACACTTTGACGAGACGAAAAAGAGATGCGGAAGTAAGCCAGGAACAATGTCTTTTAATGGAGGGCCTTTGCTTTCACCAGCTGAAAAAATAAAACATGGTCAAATTTGTTTATTAAAAGCCTTGCACACTTATTAATAAAAGCTTACAATATTTACATACTTTTTTTAATGGTTATGACAGCTTACCAGATGTTCTTGTTGCTTCCGCAGTGCGGTCGTTTCATCCAAGTAAGGTTAGATGTCTGCACTTCCCTGCACAGGTGACATGATCGTGTCCACACGTTCCTCTTTGAGAAAGAATTCCTCATCAAAAGCCTTTGCCTGCAGATCTACATGTAATTGCCAGGCCCTCTTCAACATAGAGACACTCTTGAAGAAGGAGCCAAGTGCTGGAGATTCTTCCTTGGTGTGATGTTTATCTTCTTAGCTAAGGCCAACACAGCTGACACTTGCATGTCAAGGGTGTGACATGGCCCTTCAAAGCTGTTGAAATTCTAGAGGTAGAACTTGAGACTAAATGTGAAGTCTGAGTTGGCAGACCTGTCATAAAAAAAGGTCATTGCAATGTTACCTCATATTCACTGTAATTTGCAATTATTTATCTATTTTTACACTGTTGATTTAATTACGCTGTACAAACTATTTTATTTACCTGTGTCATCGGAATCCTAAACACAGGCTCTCTAATCACATGTGTCCAAGGTGTGTCAAAGGGCAATTGGGACAACCAACGTTGGCAATGTGAAATATTTATTTGAACGTCCAGCCACCCTTGTTGCCTCAGATCTTGACCCTAACCTCATTCTGCGGGATGTTGTTTTAACAAACTTAGCTCGTAAGTCCTGTTCGGAGAATAAGAGCAAATTATAAATTTTAAGAGTTTATTAAATTGTTTTCTAAATAAAACCCAAAACATTAAAATAAACATCCTTATTTTTCTTACTTCTCTTAGGCATCTAGTTGCTGCTTTACTTTAGCGACGAGGGACTTCACAGCTACGCAACGAGTTGGCGACTTTTTGGGCGTGATAGTAACTCTTCTGGAGGCGTCACCAGAGAAATGAAAAGGGGAAGTTCTCGGCAGAGATGTTGTTATCCACCACAACATTGTGTTGTTGTTGACGCTTGGCCTTTTTGCCTTCAGTCAGAAATTTGTATTCCTTCAACCATCGTTTCTGTACGCTGGTGCAAATTTTACATCTGATTGGGGTGTACTTAACAATGGCTCAAATGGGATTTTGTATCCCTGTAGGCTTGCGGGGTGGGGGAGGGGGGGGTCCTAGTCATGTCTCTCCCTGGATGTTTCTGCTTCTTTTTTTGTACTCCACCAGCTTTTAGCCATTATGACAGAATTTGTACAGTCTACATTACATTTCAGATTTATCCATGTTTAATCTGTGTTTTAGAAGTACATTTTAACAACACATTTTTCATTTTGTATTTTCAAGTTTAATCAGTTAAACTCAAACAAAAAATCTTTGCAACTTCCTTTGGTGTGATCAATTTACTGGAAGCGTTTCATCCCCCCCCCCCCCCCAAAAAAAAGACAAAACTGCTAATTATTCATCATAGTTTGGCTTTATATTCTGTTCTAGTTACTTGTGATGTATAAATGTTTCGAAACAAATAAAATAAAGGACAGCCAAGCATGTTTGATTTTATTAAGCCTGGTGTGGGGCTCTTAAATATTCCATTACCTTTTATATATTATTATTAAAAAAATCATGCATCAATACACTGGTCGTTTATTTATAAATATGTAGAACTAGGTCTGCATTTCACTGTTAGTTTAATCCTGGTTTAGGCCCTAAATACTTCCATTAGAATTACCAGTAAAAGTTATTTGGCCATAGTTAAGCATTAAGCAGCTGCATGCCCCTTTTTATTCAACCTTGTCCTTTGGTTACACAGGCACAATACTACGAGTGAAGATCGAGCGACCCAGCCTGCCCATAACAAATGCACCCGTCAAACACCTAGGTTTCACGGCACGCTGTTCAGCTTTGCGCGTTCAGAGCGCGTTTCTCGTGAATCGTGTTGGGTGTCAAATTACAATTTGCCCCAATGACCTTGACGAGTTTTACACACTGTACCGTTAAAAAAAGTTTAGCTCTAAAACGAAAACCAACGTCATTCCTGAATTAACCTGAACAATATAGTTATAATAATGGGTTTTTTGTAGATTTGCGCACTTTTATACGATCTCTGTTTTATTTTTGTTTACATTTTTAATGATATTTGGGATGGGGATTTGGTAAAAAGTAAACAAAAACGGTGATTATTTACCGTGAAATGCGTCCAAGAAAATCAAGTACTACGTTCGATCTACGTATTAATAGAAGGCAACGCTTAACCTAGAATGATGATTGGATAATGGGGAATCGATTGGGGGTAATAAATATTCATTAGGTTATCTATCCCGCCTGTTTTCCTTTCCTTTCGGTGATTAGTCCGTTCAAAAACTTTTGAAAACCCAAAGCCCGCGAAACGCATTTTGACCGCGCGCGGGCGCCCTGTTTTCTCGCATTTTTGACATAATTCGCGCGTTGTTTACACAAAGCATCAACGCGCAAGGTCAGACCGGATGCTACACGATGTATGGCAAAGGTACGTACGTGGCGATATGAGAGAGCGACGAGCGTGGCCCTGAGGACCCACTGTTTGTGCGCAAAAATTAGGGGGGTAACACCATTATGGGAGAAAACATAATAGGTATACCTCATTAAATTTCAAATGCATATACAAGTATATATGAGAGGAAAGTGGACTCACCAGCTAGCGTTTCTTGGAAGCTTGACTGGCTGCCTGCAGCACCTCTCTTCCAGCTTTGCCATCTGCCTGGAGGACGTCCTTCAGGTAGAGCTCAGAGAAGGTATTCGGGCACTTCCAGCAGGCTGCCTTGGTGATATCCGCCAAGGGTACACCTTTAAAAAATGCCCAAGAGGCAGCTACCCCCCTAACGTCATGCGCTCGGATATGATCTTCGGTTGCCGGCCAGCCGCCCGGTACGGAGCGGATGGCGGTCACAATCCAGCGGGAGATGGTATCCTGCGACGCCGGCCGAAAGGGTGGGGTTGACGCAATGAAAAGCTGGTTATGACCCGTACGAAGAGATTTCGTACGGCTCATGTACCACTTGAGAGCCCGGACAGGGCACCATAGTTTGTCGTTTGCCTCTGATGAGAAGGACTTGATGTCAGGGACGAAAATGTCCGGAGGCGTAAACGACTGGTTCTTGGTCAAAAAACCTGCTGTGGGGACTAGGCGGACGCCTCCCGGTTCCCACCGGATGTGTCCTGCCTCCACTGACAAGGCGTGTAGCTCACTGCGCCGTCGGGAAGTAGCGACAGCCAGGAGGAACGCCACTTTGATGGAAAGCTGCAACAGCATTGAGCAGTTCATTGGCTCATAAGGAGGCTTTGTCAAAGTCGATAGTACACTAAAGAGGTCCCAGGACGGGACCAGTTTGCGTACTGGGGGATGGGTCACAAACATCCCTTTGATCAGCTGACTGATGGCTCGGTTATCCGAAACGGAAGAACCGTCTGGGAAACCGGGGTGGATAGCGGCGATGGCTGACCGGTAATTCCTTACCGTGCCCGTCAAGAGACCGGTGTCCAGGAGGTATACTAAGAAATCCCCCACCTCCCCTACAGAAGTATCAGGAGGATGTAGGGATTTCCGTCTACACCATTTAAAGAAATGACGTAGTCTACTGTTGTATACTTTCCTGGTCGAAGCTCGGCGCGACTGGGCTGCGATTGTTGCAGCCCGTCGCGAAAGGCCCGCTGAGCAGAGGGATCGCGTGACAGCACCCAGCACGTCAGGTGAAGACCCCCCGGATCCGAGTGGATCATCCCCGAGTTGGGCTGATAGAGGAGATCCGCTCGCCCCGGTAAAATCACCGGGCGGTGAACCAGAAGCTTGATGATCCGGGGAAACCACGGCTGGCGGGGCCAGAACGGGGCTATGAGGAGGACCCGTCAGTCCTCTTGCTCGATCTTGGTCAGCACCCGAGGGACGAGTGAGATGGGCGGGAACGCATAGGCCAGTAGGCCGTCCCACTGCACTGACAGAGCGTCGATCCTCCACGCGTTGGGGTCTGGGCCCCTTGCGCAGTAGATCGGCAGCTGGTTGTTCGTATGGGAGGCGAACAAGTCCACGTGGGGCCGGTCGATTAGTCGAAAAATCGACTGGGCTACTTGTGGGAGCAGTGACCACTCCGTCGGGGCGATCCAGCCTCTGGAGAGAGCGTCGGCTGTGATGTTCTCTACGCCCGGAAGCTTTTAATGCGCCTGAGACGAGGCAACCATCTCATGTGGCTTTTAATGCGCCTGAGACGAGGCAACCATCTCATGTGGCTTTTAATGCGCCTGAGACGAGGCAACCATCTCATGTGGCTTTTAATGCGCCTGAGACGAGGCTACCATCTCCTGTGGCTTTTAGTGCGCCTGAGACAAGGCAACCATCTCCTGTGGCTTTTAGTGTGCCTGAGAGGGGGCAACCATCTCCTGTGTTATTTCTCTGAGAGCCCAAGATAATAATATAGTTATATAGCACATATCAATTTTTAGGTTCTTATGTGCTGTAAAAGGGAAATCAACAATTGTACAAAGTAAACAAATACACATTTTGTACATTTTTACCCGGGATTTGAATTTTTCTGGTGTTTCAGCCTGCTTAAAACAACTTCTAGGAGACCATAATTGAACTGCTGAATATTGGAAAGAGCTGGAACCGTATGTTTTGATAACTGTGGGAGTCAGAAGGGATTTATGTGAAGATCGCAGATTTCTAGCTGTTTAATACTCAGGAACTAAACTTTGAAGACAAACAGAGCAATGTCACGAATACACTCATAAGTGAAAACCAAAATTTTAACATCTATTCTAGCATGTATGGGTAGCCAATGTTAATAATACTATGAATGGTTGTGATGGATTCCTGTTTGCGAGTTCTGGTGACAATGGTGGAATTTTGGTAACGTTGCATTGTAACAATTTGAGTGTTGGGTAGTCCGTAAAGTAGATGTTGAAAATATCTTTGCGGCACACGATCAAGGAATTAATCAATTTTTCAGTTGATTTCATATCCCGATGTCTGATGGAGCATATTCCATGAAGAGCAAATGAGGCGGCAGCAGGACAAACATTGCTGACATGATTGTTTAGCGAAAGATTGTCATTAAAGGCACTGGACACCTTTGGTAATTGTCAAAGACCAGTATTCTCACTTGGTGTATCCCAACATATGCATAAAATAACAAACTAGTGAAAATTTGGGCTGAATTGGTCATCGAAGTTGCAAGAAAATATTGAAAGAAAAAACACCCTTGTTGCACAAATTTGTGTGCTTTCAGATGCCAATATTAAAAGGCTTCGCTGAAGTCTTTTATTATTTGCGTGAGAAATTACCTTTTTCTCAAAAACTACGTTACTTCAGAGGGAGTCGTTTCTCACAATGTTTTATACTATCAACAGCTCTCCATTGCTCGTTACGAAGTAAGTTTTTATGCTGACAATTTTTTTGAGTAATTACCAATAGTGTTCAGTGCCTTTAAATAAAGAGAACTCAGAGATTGTGAGCACTTGAAACTGGGCATATGGAAGTATTGTCCAATGTGCTCCTAGGACAAACAGGTCTAAGACAACTGGAAAAACGAATGACCTCGGCTTTATTCTCGTTTAATTTAAGAAAGCTTGTAGTAGAATTTTGTCTTTCAAGCAATCTTGACATTTGTAAAATGTAAGGTACATGTAACATCTGTCACGTTTTACCTGTTAGAACATGAAAGACCATGACAATTTTGCAGTTTGATAGGCCCCCATACATGTATGTGATGACAGTGAAAAAAATAACTCTGTAAACATGGTAAATAATTCAATTGAAAAAGTCATTGTTTTTTGTGACAGACGTTATTTTTGCTTGGACAGACCCCCAACGATGCCTGATGGTCTTTTATCTTTTCATGAGAATAATGCAAGTTGGGTGTTATCAGGGTAAATCGTTTGGAGATACATGTACCATAGTGATTAATGACATCTTCAAGCAATGAAGAATATAGAGTAAAGGCTAAGGGGCCAACTACTGAGCCCGTTTGAACTCCATGAAGATCCTAGAAGTAGGGCGATGATTCATCTTTGCCATTGAGAATGTAGGGTGTCATGGCCAAGCGGTTTAGAGCATTGAATTAAAGTTCTGGTGGTTAAGTCATCGGAGTGTGGGTTCGAATCCCGGTTATGTAACTTGTGTCCTTGAGCAAGATGCTTTACTACATGTACATACATGTAGTTGCTTCTGTTCACCCAGGGATATAAATGGGTACCTGTGAGGGTAGAGGTTGATATTGTGTTTGAAAAAGCCCTTGGAGCGCCTCAGCAGCTCCGGCTGTATACTCCCCAGGGAGCTGAGAAAGATTAAAGGAATGTTATTGGCCTAATGTCATGACCAGAGCACTAATGTAAAGCGCGTTGATACGTTATTGTAAATAAGAACTAGTTATTATTGAGACCAGCCTGTAAGGTAAGTATTGAACCACTTCAGCACTCTGCACCAAGAGTTCCAAGATCACCTCCTGTCCCTCATCCAGAGCAAGGATATCATTATAAACTCTTAGCAATGCCGTTTCAATGTGATAAGCCTGGTATGCTGATTGTGTAGTTGCATACAACAGGTGATGAAACAGATGGTCCTGGATTTGCAGGGCCACAACCCATTTGATCATATTTCTTAAGAACTCCAGATTAGCTACATGTATTGGCCTCAACCCTTGACAATGTAATGAGCAAGACGTGTCCTCACACTGGCTCCCAAGCTTATTATCAATAACCATTCAAGTAGTTCAAGTAGTTAGCTATTTGCCCCAAGGCACAGAGGGGGAAAAAGGGCTGTTCATTCGGTTGCGAGCCCATCCACTGGCATGGTCAGCCTGGAGAAATTTTTCAAGTGACGTTGGAGTGCCTGAGGATGACGGGGATCTCCAAGATTTTCAAGCCTTTATACGGTCGAAATTGGCCAAGGTTGTTAAGGGCCAACAGCAATTTAAGGGAGAAAGAATAACCAAGCTTGACCAGGAAAAAGAACTGAACACTCCGAGATTTCCAGCATGAAGACCCTACTGGCCAAACAAACATCAAAAATCAACAATCAAGAGAGGTTCTGCCGGAGTGGACAGAATGCAGAGTGAGAGCTGCACTACATGTACATTGGTAGAGAGCATTCTGTCATCAGAATTCAGCTATACCGAATTTCCGAGAATCGAACACGCACACCGTGATGGACAAAGCAAGAACGGTAAATTACCACACATTCTAGTAAATATGCTATCCTATCAAGATAAAGTAAAAGTTCTTAGAGAACAACAACGAGCTCTGGTAGACTCGCTGATTTACATCGTTGACGACTACACAGCAATATGTGCATGTCTGTGGTAATGTTGCCTGGTTGTAAGTAAAAGTTGTAAGTCAGTTTTAAAACTTTAACATTTACTTTAACTTTGGCACTTTAAAATCCAAGAGGCAATGTTCAGCCTAGCATTGTTTCATTCCCCAAAACTTTAACAAGTATAATTGAGAACCACAAAACATTATCGTCACTGTACATAATTATATATTAAATGTTAGAGGGCGCTGTTCTGTAGCTGCCACTGTCTATTTTTCTCTGCCAGTGCTTGCTTATTTTTATCCGTTTAATCTTTGCTGAGTTTTTGGCATCGTCTTTTTATTTATTGTTGACGTGTTTGGTAAGCTTTCTGTACTTATTTGTGATATATTTTGGTGCTTTATCCGATACGTATTGCTTGTTATTTTGATGTTTTTGATGTGTTTTTTTTCTCCGGTCGAGTTCACTATTTTGTAACGTGTATTCACCATGGCTGTTGCCATTAGTGCCCGTGCTCGTCTGTTGGTGTTTTTACATCTGCTTTTTATCATACATAAAGTCACAACTGGTTCAAATCTTTGCTGATGCTGAGACTGTCAGAAATGAGTATTTTGTGTCTTCGGATCAGTACATGTGTCTGACTAATTTTGTTGTGCCAATCACACCCTGTCCAGGGGCGGATCCAGGATTTTCCAAACGGGGGGGCGTGAAAATTTACCAAGCAGCAAATGGTGAATGAAATTTTCGGCTCCTTCGAGCGCGTAACGCGAAGCCCATGGGCTGGTTCCGGGGCCCGCTTAAATGCTCCGAAACAGTTAGGATTCTAGATGCTCTGTGGTGCGATCTCTAAAAATATCTGACCACTTTTGTTTTAGCAAGATCATTGTTAAAACTTTATTTTCGAGTTGGGAGTCATTGATTTGAATCAGCCATCCTGAGTTATAAAAATCAAAATGCAGGCTACAATTAATACAATATTCAGGGGGGAAAAACTGTTGGGTGAGACAAATGATAGTGCAATTTTTAATAATATAATTAACCAAATAGGGTCTCTTTGTCTATAATAATTGTTCACATACTTGAGGATTAGAATGTGACACAAAATATGTTACTATATACTGATAAGAACAAGTTGTGCTTGTCTTCAGTGACAGCGCAATCGAGCAACAATAACATTAATGTACGAAAATGTGAGGGTAGGCCTAGAGGCCTCCTCCCCCAGCCCTGCATCGGTGTATTATCTGCACAATTGATAATTACTAGCTTGAAAGAAACACAACAGATATTAACCCTCTTTCTTGAATACAAAAACAATCTGTGATTTTCTGAACAGAGTGAGACACCATGATTTATATACGATGATGTCTTCACTAGCCCCATATAGGGCCAATCCACTTCGTTCGTATCCTTGCCAATTGGGCCTTGCACCATTGCAATCCTATTTTTGTGCCCGATGTAATTTTTAATCCGGGTTATAAAATTTACCGATCGAATGCTACTATAGGCCTACTTGTAGAAAGCCCTATAATGCTAAACGTTTTTTTTAGCATCACGGATATGGGGGAAAATTGGATGCCTTTCGAGTCGCGAGAGTGAATTTTTTGATCACGTATTAACAACTTGCGCGAGAACCATACTGGCTAGTTCGGTTCCCTGAACAATTTCACAACATTTATACGATCTAATGGGGACCAGGCTGATTTACATAATGCGCCGAGCATAATATATTTTGCGCAGACGGGCTTAAGATGCGCACCTCATTACACGTATTTCACAAAACCTTGATGGCGCGCTGAGTGAATCAGTCTGGTCCCCATTAAATATCAGCAGTTGATCGTATAACTGTTGTGGATTGTTAAGGGAACCTGACAATGTTTTCGAGCAAGTTAATAATATGTGGGGAAAAAATCACACTCGCGATTCGAAAAGCAAAGAATTTTCCCAAAAGATCTGTGATGTTTTTAAAAAACAACTAAGCATTATAGGGCTTTCTACAAGTACAGTAGCATTCGATCAGTAAGTTTCATAACCCGGATTAAAAATTAAATCGGGCACAAAAATAGGAATGCAATGGTGCTAGAGCCAAGGATACGAAGTGGATTGGCCCTATTCATGGGGCTAGATGTCTTCACTTCGTATTGTAAAAGTCACATTGTATTTAGCGCGCACGCGTGCTGACCTCCAGCCATTCTTTGCACAATGGACACACACAGGTGGCATGGTCGACTCACGCTGCGGTATGATCTTCACGCCCCCCGGACCCCGCGCCAGGCATGTGCAGGTGTTTCGCGCTTATGTTCAGTGTGTGAGAAAAATACGATGTCCACACACACAGATTCACGTGTAATTCCTCATAAGTCAGTGAATTAATAGTGGTCCACAAATGAAACAAAGTGTACGAGGTACGGATTATTAGTAGCTTTTTTATAATAAAAAAAATAGGTAGGGCCTATGTCATTAACTTTGTCTCTCCCTCATTTTTCCCCTTGATGTTTTTTTTATTTATTATTATTATTTTTTTCTCAAGCAAAAGGGGGGGCGTGCGCCCCCACGCCCCCCCCCCCCCCCTGTATCCGCCCCTGACTGTCATGGGGTAACATTACAGCTGTGCCGTACTGGATTCAATTTCTCAAAAGTTCTATTAGTCAAATGGTCCAAACATGGCCAAACTACTCTAGTTATTCCTGGTCATGACCCTCCACAGGATATAACAATATTTATGGATATTTCAGTTAACCCAGGCCCTCGTATTGGATGCACTACATGTAGCAATGACGAGTTGCATTTTATGCATACAGAAAATTCGCATTCTAACATGTCTATAGTAATACAACTATAATGTATTCCCATAGTCAGCTTTTTAACATCCGTAAGACTTTTTATCACTCCATTCAGCCTGGATTGTTTTCGATTCTGAAAGCGAATGGAATTTTTCGGTTCAGGGGTAATAGAGCGGGTCATTGTAACTATAGGTGTAAAATTCATGTTCACATTGGTCACCGGCTTGATTATGTTCATAATGGGTTAGCTTTGGAAAAACATACTCCTGTCCTTAAACACATTGTTGTAAATCCTGCCGATTCCTCTGATGATCTATTTAAACTTTGTTGCTTAAATACCAGATCTCTTAGAAATAAAACAGCTGATTTTGTTTCTTATGCTATTAATAGTAAGCCTGATTTGTTTGCCCTTACAGAGACTTGGTTTACAGATATGGATGTTGCCCACAAGGTTGAAGCAACTCCACCTGGTTTTAGATTGCTAGATCATCCCCGGAAAAACCGTGTGGGGGAGGCACTGCTTTGCTGTTTCGTGATCATTTGAATGTCAAGAAAATTGCTGGAGATGAATTAGATTCATTTGAGTTTTCAGAATGGTCTAGGGATTAATTCGTTTAAATTACGACTTGTAATCATTTACAGGCCACCTTACTCAGTTAGCCACCCTTGTACAGTTAATCGGTTTATCACTGATTTTGCCGATTATTTAGAATCCATTATTTTATCTTCTGAACCAGTTTTAATAACTGGAGATTTTAACATCCATGTTGACATTTCTGACGATCCAAACACTATACGTTTTTTAACACTTCTTGAATCCATGGGTCTCCAGCAACATGTTAAAAGTGACTTAGTCTCTTCTAGGCTGTGCAGGGACACTCCTCAAGATCTTGAGGAGCTTACGAAATGCTATAATACTACACTAGCTGGTATCTTCAACACACATGCCCCATTAAAGTCCAAGATGGTCACTGCTAGGCCCCGTCTACCTTGGTTTAATCAAGAAATCAACTCTGCCTTGAGGATGAGGAGACGTGCAGAAAAGAGGTGGCGACGAACAAACATGGCCTCTGATCTTTTAGAATATAAGCTATTAAGAAATAAGGTAACCTTTCTTCTTTATAAAGCTCGCTGCAATTTCTACAAAGACTTTATCGAAAGTACTAGTTCCGACCAGAGGAAATTATTTAGAGCATCTAAAAAGCTGCTTGGGCATAGTGATGACGTCCTCTTTCCACCTTTTAAAGATAAAATGACTCTTGCTAATGATATGGGTAGCTTTTTTGTAAAGAAAATATCTAATATTCATGCTAAACTTGAAGACTTGGAAGTTTCAACCTCTGTTGACAGAACGTTATCTTTTACATCTGAAACAATGTCCAGTAATATCCCGTTTGATAGTTTCATACCATTAACCGAGTCACAGGTAAAACAGCTTGTTGTCAATTCTTCTAAGGGATCATGCGCTCTGGATCCCATGCCTACTAACCTTGTGGGCGAGTGCCTTGATGCTTTGCTTCCAGTACTTACCAACATTATAAACTCATCATTAGTATCTGGTACATTTCCTACTGACTGGAAAAAAGCTTTAATATGCCCTTTATTTTAAAAAAACAATCTCGATATGAAATTAGAAAACTACCAACCAATCAGTAACTTACAATTTATTTCTAAATTAACTGAGAGGGCCGTTTGTGACCAACTTTATTGTCACATGTCAAAACATTCCATGTTTCCGGTTTTTCAATCATCTTACCGGAAGCATCATAGTACAGAGACGGCTCTTATAAAGGTTAAAAATGATTTACTGATGAGGATGAATTCCCAACATGTTATTCTGCTTATCCTTTTAGACCCGAGTGCAGCGTTCGATACTGTTGATCACGTAATTTTATTGAAACGTCTGCAGTCTAAATTTGGAGTCACTGGCAAGGCCCTCGATTGGTTTTCGTCTTATTTGTCAGATAGAAGTCAACGCGTATCTATTCAAGGTACCTTATCAGAAAAGTTTAATATCAACTGTGGCGTTCCTCAGGGATCCTGCTTAGGACCATTTTTATTCATTGTCTATGCCTCTAAATTGTTTGACATCGTTGAGCATCATCTGCCTGATGATTGTTATGCCGATGACACTCAGCTGTATCTATCTCTTAGACCTGACGATATATCTTGTCAAGCTGCTGTAACTATAATGGAAGATTGCATTAGGGACATCAGGCAATGGATGTTGCATGACCGGCTTCTAATTAATGATGCTAAGAGTGAATTTTTGATCATCGGATCAAAGCAGCAGTTGAAGAAAATTAATATTTCCAATATCATGATAGGTGATGCTAAAGTTTTTCCTACAACATGTGTTCGTAATTTGGGGTCATGGTTTGATTCTGAACTTACAATGAACACCCACATCAATAAAGCTTGCTCTGCAGCCTTTTTTCATCTTCACAACATCAAACGCATTAGTCAATTCCTAACACAAGACTCTCTTTTAAAACTAATTCATGCATTTGTGACCAGTCGTCTTGATTATTGTAATAGCCTTTTGTATGGTCTGCCCACAAGTCACAGATAGCTAAACTACAAAGGGTTCAAAACGCTGCTGCCAGAATTGTTACTAACACACACCGGTTTGAACACATTTCACCTATAATTCGTCAATTACATTGGCTGCCTGTTTCGTACAGGATTAATTTTAAAATCCTTTTGTTGACCTTCAAAGCTCTTCATGGTCTTTCTCCAAAGTACTTACAGGATCTTGTTTCCATCCGGAAAGTATCTTCATATCAACTTAGGTCAGGGAATAATGGTATTTTCTTGACTACATTTGGTGATAGGGCTTTTTCTGTGGCAGCCCCTAAGCTTTGGAATGCGCTACCGTTTCATAAACGTAGCGAACAGAAACTTACCTCTTTTAAATGTAATATAAAAACCCACCTTTTTAAAGCCGCTTTTTAGTGTGTCTTTCTTCTACATGTATGGTCACCTTGCCAGTTAGTTTAGATTTTTAGCATACATGTAGATAGGGTTAGAGGCGTCTGTCTCCTGAAAAGGTCAAAACATTACCGATGCCAGCAGGGATAGGCCTATGTAATAAGTAACTATTAGTTCACTGTTGGCGGGACAGACGTATCCCCATACTTTTGTTTGGGCACTGGCCTGGTGATCAGTCTTTTTTCGTTGTCGTTTTCTTCCATTCTGTGCTTTTTAACACGTGTTCTGCGCCTTTGATCATTTTGTATGTACATGTAAGGGGCGCAATATAAATTTTAAATATTATTATTATTATTATTATACTGATCTCACATTGGGATTTACATTCCAAAACAACTCAACACTTAAAGGTTGAAGCTTCATGCTAATCTTTAACATTCACACTGAATGTGGACGTCCGGTCATGTGAATGATGATAATTGTACACTGACTCAAAGTGATGATGTTCTTACAGAAGCAAGGAATTTTTACTTTATTCTTTTCGAGAGATTGAAGCTGAAACTGATTTAAAGACCATTTTTGTTGATGCAGATAAACATCCCCTTTCTGACAATTGAAGGTCCGCTCTCTGGTGATGAAGAGCATTGAACAGTAGCAAAAATGATAAGTCTTCGGGTTAAGACGGTTTCAGTTATGAGATTTACAAGTTTTACCATGATGACTTATTATGCTTTCTTGTACGTTCCTTGAACTATGCTTATGATTATGGTCAACTTTTTTAGACTCAGAAAAATGCCATTATAACTTCAAATACCGAAAGTAGACAAACCTTCGCCCCATTACTTTTTTGAACACTTCTTATAAAATTGCCTCTGCCTGTATACACTTAGCCAAAAGAATGAAATCTTGTTTTCCCCCACATTATTCAAGATCACTAAAAAGGTTTTATGGCAGTATTGGCGAAAACATCTGTACATATGTACATATGGTTTGCTTGACCTCACTGAGATCAACAATATTTCATTTTATCAATTTTATGATCAAATGCTTTATACTCAGCATACCATATCACATTTCCTGGTCTGTGCGTTCATGCTTGGATTGGATCGGCTGTTGCCGTGCATACGTGATGGATCAGGCTAATGTGCATGTACTGTGGTGTGTTAACGGTTGGACGTGCTGGCCCATTCTGGCAATTGTGATGTGTGAAGCTATTTATACTGGTTTAGGGGGTCCAGATGTTCGGGCCAACAACCAATCAGCATAGCCGTAGCGGCGAAAACGATTTGATTGGTCCTTAAGTTAGAAAGGTCAGCCAATGAGAGCATAATATTGGCAAGTCGCTTGTTAACCTTTTTGGAGGGAAATTTGTCTTGCTTAGCGTCACTTTGTCACAGCTTGTGATTGAAGCCAAACTTTATAATATTTGCTAAGGCAAATTGTCTGATTTTGTACTGTTTGGGTACATCTTTTGTTCTACTTTAACTTACACGTAGGTGGAACTTTGAAGGTTCTTCCCCCAATTTTCTTAATTTGTAGCGGCAGTGACATTATCACTGAGCAGCGATCGTTTTAACGATTACTTTTGCGTCGTCGTTCTCCTGCAGTTTGTAGCTTTTCGTCGAGCATAGTATTTACGTGCACGGCAGGCTTGTCTTTCCCGGCGGCGTCTGGTGTACACGTTGTACGCGGGAGATCTTTGTTGTGCAAAAGTGACTGTTTCATTTCATTTGAGGGGGAGCTACATAGATCGTCTTTTGCACTGTTGCAGTTTACATTAAAATTATAATTCCGTCTTCGTGTGTTGCTTCACTACTTGGTGTGGAGGTAGCGGAATATTCGCCGGACTTCTGAACTGAAGTTATTCGTCAGTTCGGGGCTGTCGTCTTTTGGTGCTTGCTGGAATTCATCCACTTTCATATGAGGCTCATCGTCAGGGTGGGAGACTACGGACTTTGACGGACGGCTTCTCCTTTTTTCCTGTTTGCGTCGTCAGGTTTCCACGAGTTCTTCGGACTCCAGTGTCATTTAACTTTAACTAGGCCCTATACTTTAAAATAACACTAGTTTTGTCGGCCTTCAATTTGTCTACCAGTACTACTACAGTACGAACTATTTCATAATTCTACACGAACATTAATTGAACTTTTCACGTTCGTCGAACTTTAATTTTCGGCATGCCGCGTTCGAAGCGGGCTGTTCGTGCACCCGCACGATTTGCTGAAGGAGGTGGAGTGCCGCCGCCCAAGAGGCAACGAGCAACCGGTGCTGCAACGGCCACCGGTTCTGTAGCACAAGCGGCAGAGTCCGGGGCGACTGCCAACTCGTCACCATCGACATCAGCAGGCCAAGGAAGAGACCGCGGTAATGACGGTCCGGGTGGTGAGTTGTTTGTTAATGGTGATAATAATAATATAAATGCCCAGGGTACAATATTAGCAGGTAGGCCAACAGACAAGCCGGATACTCTGCCTCATGGGTTGACTGTAAGCTTGCCTAGCCAAGCTGGCTTGCCACCGGCGGTTCCAAGTTACAATAAGGGTAAATCACTGGGCCTTGCAATTCCGTCTGCTACCAAGCAAAAAATTTGGGACGGAGAGTATATTGATTTTTCTCAGTTGTTACATGGAAACACTGTTCAACTCTTGGCTACCCAGCAGCAATCAGAGATGGTTTTTGCAATCAATGAAGGGGGTAACATGGTACTCAGGCCAGCTGTGCAGCCTAGAGTAAAAATTGATACTCTGGATAAGTGGGTTTCGGCTTTTCATGTTTTTATGGCCATATATTTGGAAAAACACCCAGCTCGGGCGGGAGAGTTACTGCAATATGCCGAGACAATCCGTTTGGCCGCTGCTCAGTTTCCCGGGCCGAGTTGGAGGGCTTATGATGAGCAATTTAGGCTACGCAAGGCGGCCGATCCTGGCACTAGCTGGGGCGACATGGACATGGAGCTTTGGGTAACGGTAGCCGCATCAGCGTCATTCCGGTCCAGTGCCAGTACTTTTGCGGGTAACATGAACACAACCCAATTTGGCAATGCTAACTATAGCCGCAACAATAACAATGATCGAGGCAGTGGTGTTTGCTATGCATTCAACAGGGTGCGTGGCTGCCAATACAGTCACTGCAGATATGCCCATAAGTGTAGCGTTTGCCTCCGCCCAGGTCATGGCGCTCCTACGTGTCGCTCTGGTGGTAGCCAGGGTAACAGGCAGTCTGCAGCCGCTGCTGCTAGTTTCGCTGGTGACCGCTCGCTCAATGGTAGGCGTGCGTTTGGTAAGCGGGCGCCAATGACGCAAAATGGCGGAAAGCCGAAAGGCCAGCAAGCAAGTTTGCCAGCAGCGGCGACGGGTAAGCCTGCCAATTTTCGTGCCTACAGTACCGCCCACAATATAAGCCCACACGATGCAACGATGATCGTTGCGTGAAACACGAACACGAAACACACGGTCGTTAAATAGCGTGTATTAATCCGTCCGAAACACGATCCCCCGCAGTTAACCTATTAGCCAAGGGATTAACAGTCAATAAACCTATTATCAAAGATAACATTGTTATCCGACTGGGTTTCCAACAGACCCACATCCGCTTGGCACTTTGCAGCTAAATACAAATACAATGTAATACAATGTAGCACCAAAAAGACGTCGACATCCCCCTTTGAAAGTCATGTCCGCTACCACTTGTAAGAAATCATTTACAGGATTCGAACAATAGCTTATAATAGGCCTAGTATTGCCGTTGTGGAACGTTTGCATATCAGAGAACATTTTTTAAATAGGGTTGGAAAGTCACTGACTTCCCGTCTTATTAAAAATATTGCCGTTGTGGAACGTTTGCATATCGGAGAATACTTTCAAACTAATGACAAGAAAGTCTGACTTCCGTCTTATTAATAATATCGCCGATGTGAAACATTTGCGTATCGGAAAATATTTTCAAACTATAAAAGTTCAACAAAGTCTGACTCCCGTCTTAATAATATTTCCGTTGTGGGACGTTTGCATTTCGGAGAATATTCTCAAACTAATTTCAAGTCTGACTTCGATCTTAATAACAATTAATATTGCCGTTGTGGAACGTTTGCAGCTTGGGGAATATTTTCAAATTTAATGTCAAGAAAGTCTAACTTCGATCTTATTTAAAATATTGCCGTTGTGGAACGTAATTTGCATATTGGAGAATACTTATTTTAAAAAGTAAATAAGTATTAAGTCTGATTAATAATGTTGCCGTTGCGGAAGATTTGCAGCTAGGAGAATATTTTTTAGAAGGGATAATAATGTCCGACCCAGGGCCTACATCCTAGTAATAATATTGTCGATATGGATCAATTGAAAAGTCTAGGAGAATTTGTTTGTTGTTAGTGGTCAGAATGTCCGACTTCCATTTCCGTTGTGGAACATTTGCTTTAGTATAATATTTTCAAAAAGGTTAAGAAAGTCTGACTTCCGTCTTATTAAGTCCGAAAGTCAGAAATTAAGTCCGACTTCCAGCTTTATAATGACATTGCTGTTGTTGGATGTTGCATATTGGCGAATATTTTCAAAAAGTGTAAATAAGTCAGACTTCCGTCGGATTAATAATATTGCCGTTGTGGAACATTTACAGCTTGGAGAATATTTTTAAAAGGGATAAGAAAGTCCGACTCGGGGTCTATATCTTATTTATAATTGCCGATATGAAACAATTGCATCTTAATAATATTGCCGTTGTGGGACGTTTGCATCTTGGAGAATATTTTCAAAAAGTGTAAATAAGTCAGACTTCCGTCTGATTAATAATATTGCCGTTGTGGAACATTTACAGCTTGGAGAATGTTTTTAAAAGGGATAAGAAAGTCCGACTCGGGGTCTATATCTTATTATTAATATTGCCGATATGAAACAATTGCATCTTAATAATAATATTGCCGTTGTGGGACGTTTGCATCTTGGAGAATATTTTCAAAGAGTGTAAATAAGTCAGACTTCCGTCTGATTAATAATATTGCCGTTGTGGAACATTTACAGCTTGGAGAATGTTTTCAAAAGGGATAAGAAAGTCCGACTCGGGGTCTATATCTTATTAATAATTGCCGATATGAAACAATTGCATCTTAATAATATTGCCGTTGTGGGACGTTTGCATCTTGGAGAATATTTTCAAAGAGTGTAAATAAGTCAGATTTCCGTCTGATTAATAATATTGCCGTTGTGGAACATTTACAGCTTGGAGAATATTTTTAAAAGGGATAAGAAAGTCCGACTCGGGGTCTATATCTTATTAATAATTGCCGATATGAAACAATTGCATCTTAATAATATTGCCGTTGTGGGACGTTTGCATCTTGGAGAATATTTTCAAAAAGTGTAAATAAGTCGGACTTCCGTCGGATTAATAATATTGCCGTTGTGGATCATTTGCAGCTGGTAGGAGAATATTTTTTTTAAACGATGAGAAAGTCCGACTCGGGGTCTATCTTATTAGTAATATTGCCGATGGAACAATTGCATCTTGGAGAATTTGTTTGTTGTTAGTGGTCAAAATAACCGACTCCCATCTGATGATTAACAAAATTGCCGTTGTGGAACATTTGCTTTAGTAGAATATTTTCAAAAAGGTTACGAAAGTCTGACTTCCGTCTTATTAAAAAATATTGCCGTTGTGGAGCGTTTGCATTTTGTAGAATATTATTTTAATGGTAAGAATGTCCGAACCCCACCTTATTAATAATATTGCCGTTGTGGGACGTTTGCATATTGGAGAATATTTTCAAAAAGGGTCAGAAATTAAGTCCGACTTACAGCTTTATAATGACATTGCTGTTGTTGGATGTTGCATATTGGCGAATATTTTCAAAAAGTGTAAATAAGTCAGACTTCCGTCGGATTAATAATATTGCCGTTGTGGAACATTTACAGCTTGGAGAATATTTTTAAAAGGGATAAGAAAGTCCGACTCGGGATCTATATCTTATTTATAATTGCCGATATGAAACAATTGCATCTTAATAATATTGCCGTTGTGGGACGTTTGCATCTTGGAGAATATTTTCAAAAAGTGTAAATAAGTCAGACTTCCGTCTGATTAATAATATTGCCGTTGTGGAACATTTACAGCTTGGAGAATATTTTTAAAAGGGATAAGAAAGTCCGACTCGGGGTCTATATCTTATTTATAATTGCCGATATGAAACAATTGCATCTTAATAATATTGCCGTTGTGGGACGTTTGCATCTTGGAGAATATTTTCAAAAAGTGTAAATAAGTCAGACTTCCGTCGGATTAATAATATTGCCGTTGTGGATCATTTGCAGCTGGTAGGAGAATATTTTTAAAAAACGATGATAAAGTCCGACTCGGGGTCTATCTTATTAGTAATATTGCCGATGGACATTGCATCTTGGAGAATTTGTTTGTTGTTAGTGGTCAAAATAACCGACTCCCATCAAAATTGCCGTTGTGGAACATTTGCTTTAGTAGAATATTTTCAAAAAGGTTACGAAAGTCCGACTTCCGTCTTATTAAAAATATTGCCGTTGTGGAACGAGAATATTATTTTAATGGTAAGAATATCCGAACCCCATCTTATTAATAATATAGCCGTTGTGTGACGTTGGCATATTAACCATTATTTTCAAAAGGGTCAGAAAATAAGTCCGACTTGCAGCTTAATAATAATATTGCCGTTGTGGTACGTTTGCATTTTGGAGAATATCATTTTAATGGTAAGAATGTCCGTACCCCATCTTATTAATAATATTGCCGTTGTGGGACGTTTGCATATTGGAGAATTTTTTCAAAAAGGGTAAATAAGTCGGACTTCCGTCTGATTAATAATATTGCATTTTTCAAAAAGGGTATAAGAAAGTCCGACTTCCATTTTATTAATAATATTGCCGTTGTCTGATGTTTTGCTATTTATAAAATGACAAATCTAATTTCTCTGTTCCGGGACGGACGGGATTTTTATCTGTGAAGATTTGAAGCTTCTCTAACTTTGTTCTGCTTTATGTGTTGTTGTGTTGTTTTTTCAATTATGCTGTTCTGATGACTCATGGCAATTTAAAATCACAGCGGCATAACTACAGACAAATTGTTGCTGGCAACCAGTGGTGTGGGGAAGTTTGCCATAAAAAACTTCGACGTCTTTTTTAAACAGTCCCACAGACAATGCACGCCAGGATGGGTTTAGTAAGGTGTGGGTCTGCCATTGTTTGGGAGCTTTGAACAAGAGATTACGCAAGAAGAGTCTGCTAAACCACAACGAAGGTGCGGATACAGTGCTGAAGAGCTTGTTGTTGAAGGTTTTTTCTCTAACAGAACTTCTTAAACTTCCAGAAATGAATTTACCTTATTTTGATCCTTGGTAAGAATAATTCAGCTGAAGTTAAAACAAAATTCTGCTTTAAAAAAGGTCAATCGTATTTTTGCTTGAGAGGGCTTCAGTGGTTCACGTTTGGTAATTAAGAGGATCCTTGGCAAGTATTGTCTAGCCTCATTAATATTGTGTATGCCTTTTAAAATATTATTGTGGCCAAAAACATATATGTGGGCCAAATAAAGAAGGTAGTGTGTAATAATGTTTCCTAACTGTGACCCGGGGTTGTTGACTTCTAACTTGAGGTATTTTGTAAGACATAGGCCCTGATAAAAAATATTCCTATTTGCCGAGAGAGGTCTAGGGACAACTCTTTAAAACTGCTTGGACTTTTGGAAATTTACACAGGTGCTGGGGTGTTTTTATTTGGAGGAAGAACTCAACGGGCCTCCGGGAGCAACCCAATGTAAAATTGAGCAGAGAATAACAGTTCAAGAGTCAATGGATAATTTCCCATTAACCGTAGAAAGCTTTGAGACTTCTAAGTATTATTACAATTATTTTTGAATATTTAGCATTTTGCAACTTGTACACGAGCCGACTCGAACGCACACGAACCGACTCGAACGCACACGAACCAACTCGAAAGCACACCAAATTGAACACGAGAACCAACTCGTACAGAAGGTCACCTCGTGCGCTCGCCAACTCGTATTCCATTTGCACAACTGGTGTGCACACAGACTCGTACTCGAACCAACTCGTACGCACGCCAACTCGTACGCTCGCCAACTCGTACGCTCGCCAACTCGAATGCCACTATTTCAGGTCAACTAGTGCACACAATACACAAACCAACTCGACTCGTACATGAACCAACTCGTAGGTACTCCAACTTATACCCACAAAAACCAATCCGTAAAATGTATTTCTATATGTTTTCTTCGTGGGAAACAAATTCCAGAATGTAAGCTTGTGTAGTATTTTCCTCGAGTTCATTTTAAATTTCACATTTCCCGTCAACCCCAGAGATTTTTTGAAAACATATGAACTAGCCCTAATATGAACACAATCCCCCATGTCGAATTAATTTCACGCGGCGAATAAAAAACCGGCAATTTCCCGTAATGTGATTGACATCACCAGTCTAATTCATAATAAACTTTGGGTAACTTTTCCTTTATCATGCCGGCTGTATTTTCTTGGCCAATTAAATTATCCGATTTCTTGTGAATGAGGTCTCCATTGGTCACTCTCTGTGGATCCATCTTCCGTCAATTGGAGTTCGGTGGTGACTGGGACACACAGTGTGACCAGAGATAGGGCAGTTTCGTTAACAAAGTCCATTGAACTGCCTGGCAACAGTGTTGCCATGTAATATAAGCGTGACTGGAGCGTGAACAAAAAATTACTACAGGAGTGTAGTGGCCATGCTGTTGGATACACTACAAGATTGATTTAAAATATTATTTTTCAAGATGACTTCGATTCAGAATGACCAATTAAATACTTCCATTCAAACTCAAAGGAATTTCATGAGTTCTTGCTCATTTTCTTCCGAAAACTGACGGTAAATAAATTATGTTGCTGTACAATTCAGTGACACTTTTTGACTATTGACTTGAAAACCACAAGCAAAATAGTTATTACAAGTTTTATGGGTAGATCGTCCGTGTAAGTTTGTTGTATTCGCAATGTTTTGAATGTGGTGTGAAAATATATTAAGGGTGACAAAAGGAGCCAAATTGACGATTGCGTCATAAGAAATATGTGAGTGGTAGAGTGGGACCGCGAGGTAGTTGTTACTCATTTTCGTAAAAAAATGATTGAATGTTGCGTTTTGGGGCGGCAAATATGGAGATTCCATCATCCAAGTTAAAAGAGAGAGACCAATAAGAAAGAGAGAGGGGAGGTCCAAGTTATAAAAAGATATATAACGAAAAAGAGGGAAGACCAAAACAACTTAGGCCTGGTATGTAATTTCTTATCATGTAAAATTAACTGAAATAATTAAGTCAAGGTGGTATTTGTTCTATTCAAAAAGTTGTGTTAAAAAATATGTTGTTTCCATTACTTTGGCAGTGGGTTATCAGTGCTGGCCATGTTCACTTGCAGGCAAAGAATTATTACAGCAACAACAAATGGCTGAGGGCTGTTCCTTCCTAGCCTCTCCACATCGATGGCGGCGTACAAAGTGAAAACTGTATTACAAGTGTAAGGGATTAAAAGATAAGGCCTAGTCAGCGAACAACAAAGCTGTCAATCATCCTGTCCTGGCATTTGCTTAACATTTCTTTTTTCTTTTTCCCCCTTCTTTTTGGGGGGCTCATACATCAGGTAAGAGAGGGTAGTGACCAAAAACGATTACTTAATTGATAATATAATATGTTGTTTTAATCACTTGATTTGTGTTATGTCACGATTTAAAAAAATTAAGATTTTACCAGTATAGGGTAGGCCTTTACAATATGAAACTACACATAGAACAAGATGCTCGTCAACGCATTTTCTATCTCCATGTACAAACACCACGATTGAAAAGGAATAAGCAGGAATAAAGACTCACTACCTCTTCTTACTACAAATGCCCTTAAATTATATGGATGGCAGATCTTGTCTCCACCCTCCCCCTATGCTCCCATTACGTCGGTAGATAATTGGTAGATAAAAGGAAATGTGCTACACCGGCAATGTTTTTTTTTTTGACACTTCAAAATATGCAAAAGTCCCGAAACGGCAAATTTACTAGCCACTCTTTGAAACAACTCTCGCTCTATCATCACGCGTTTGATAATTTTTGACTAGACTTTCGTTTGGTGAAAAAAAAAACCTTCAACAACAAGCTCTTCAGCGCTGTATTAGCACCTTCGTTGTGGTTTAGCTGACTATTCTTGCGTAATCTCTTGTTCAAAGCTTGCAACAATGGCAGACCTGGCCACACCTTACAAAACCCATCCTGGCGTGCATTGTCTGTGGGGCTGTATAAAAAAAGACGTCGAAAGGTTTTATGGCAAACTTCCCCACACCACTGGTTGCCAGCAACTGTGATTTTAAATTGCCATGAGTCATCAGAACAGCATAATTGAAAAAACAACGCAACAACACATAAAGCAGAACAAAGTAAGAGAAGCTTCAAATCTTCATAGATGAATATCCCGTCCGTCCCGGAACAGAGAAATTAGATTTGTAATTTTATAAATAGCAAAACATCAGACAACGGCAATATTATTGGTAAAATAGAAGTTGGACTTTCTTAAAACCCTTTTAAAAATATGCAAATGTTCCACATCGGCAATTTTATTAATCAGACTTATTTACACTTTTTGAAAAATATTCACCAATATGCCAACGTTCCACAACGGCAATGTTATTATTAAGATAAAAGTTTGACTTAAGTTCCGACACTTTTGAAAATATTCTCCAATATGCAAATGTTCAACAACGGCAATACTATTAATACGATGGGGTTCGGACATTCTTACCATTAAAACAATGTTCCCTAAAGGGCAAACATTCCACAACGGCATTAGTTTTAATAAGACGGAAGTCAGACTTTCTTAACCTTTTTGAAAATATTCTACTAAAGAAAATGTTCCACAACGGCAATTTTGTTAATCAGATGGAAGCCGGTTATTCTGACCAGTAACGACAAACAAGTTCTCCATGATGCAGTTGTTCCATATCGGCAATATTATGATATTAATAAGATGTAGGCCCTGATTCGGACGGAAGTCTGACTTATTTACACTTTTTGAAAATATTCGCCAATACGCAAACTTCCCACAACGGCAATGTTATTATTAAGCTTGAAGTCGGACTTAATTTCTGAACCTTTTTGAAAATATTCGCCAATATGCAAACGTCCCACAACGGCAATATTATTAATAAGATGGGGTTCGGACATTCTTACCATTAAAATGATATTCTCCAAAATGCAAACGTTCCACAACGGCAATATTTTTTAATAAGACGGAAGTCAGACTTTCTTAAGCTTTTTGAAAAAATTCTACTAAAGCAAATGTTCCACTACGGCCATTTTTTTTAATAATCAGATGGAAGTCGGACATTCTGACCACTAAAGCAACAAACAAATTATCCAAGATGCAATTGTTCAGTATCGGCAATATTATTATATTAATAAGATAAATGCACCGAGTCGGACTTTCTGACCCTTTTTAAAAATATTCTCCAAGCTGCAAATGTTCAACAACGGCAATATTATTATTTAGATGCAAGTCGGACTTAATTTCTGACCCTTTTTGAAAATATTCTCCAAGCTGCAAATGTTCAACAACGGCAATATTATTAATCAGACGAAAGTCTGACGTATTTACACTTTTTGAAAATATTCACCAATATGCAAACGTCCCACAACGGCAATGTTATTATTATTAAGATGGAAGTCGGACTTAATTTCTGACTCTTTTTGAAAACATCTCCTAGCTGCAAATGTTCAACAACGGCAATATTATTAATCAGACGAAAGTCTGACGTATTTACACTTTTTGAAAATATTCACCAATATGCAAACGTCCCACAACGGCAATGTTATTAATTATTAAGATGGAAGTCGGACTTAATTTCTGACCCTTTTTGAAAATATTCAAACGTCCCACAACGGCAATATTATTAAGATGGAAGTCGGACTTAATTTCTAACCCTTTTTAAAATAATTCGCCAATATGCAAACGTCTCACAACGGCATGTTATTATTATTAAGATGGAAGTCGGACTTAATTCCCACAGGCTACAATATTTGTATTGATTCGCAAACTATTACCCTTTAGTTACAAAGTATAAGACCATTTAAACATTTCCCCCCATAGTGGGATGCCGGGTTTCAAAAGTGCTGTCAACACTGAATGGCCTGTTGACCGGGTTCTTTATGCGCCCAATTTGAAAGCCAGCAGGTGTCAACACACTTTTCAGGTTTAAAAAAGACTACACAACACCCAAAACCAGGACACAACACCACAGAGACACCGCGCTCGCGGCTTGTCTTTTGAGTGAAGCAAGAGTATTACAAACTAAAACAATTGTATAACAAACTGCAGATGATAAGATAAGAGTAATTGGATCTCAATTGGAGTGTCGATCTGTCTCCCAGGTCAGGCCTGGATAGTGTCTGGGGCTGCTGAAATAAAGGAAAGGATTGTTTAACTGTCGGCTTCGTTAGGGTAGAAAAGATGTTTTATTTAATCATTGGCAACTGGGGGAAAGGTTTCTCATTGAAACTGAAAAGGCGACCGACGGCGTTAAGAGGTTGTTTTTTAAATAGGACGTTCATTTAGTCTGTGTTGCGGTCAGCAAAAGCTAGAGCCGGTTTATATACCCGACAGGCATGGCTACTATTGACGCATTGCAACACTTCGATTTGGGAAGATCGGACGGCATCAGGACTTTGGGAAAAAGCGCAACCGATACAGGTATTTAACACTTGCTCCGTAAAAAAAAAATCCTGGTTACAAAAATAAAACTGATTGCAAACTTCGAATGGGTTTATTCAACACCGAATTCGTTGCTATAACTTGCCTGTATTATATCAATTGTTTCACTCCATGAATGAACTTTGAAAGCAGGCAACAGTGAAATCATTGTTACGTTGGACACGGTAAACAACTCTCTGTGTGCGCTCGTCCGTGAACGCGTTCTTCTTTGGTTTCGTGTTTCGTGTTTCTTGGCATCGTGTTTCGTGAGGCTTAGGAAGCGATATCGGATTACTATAATCCTTTTTAATCCCTTTTAATCCTTTATCGTGTCTTAATCCTCACGATGCAACGATGCACGATAACCGTGTTTCGTGTCGGCTTATATTGTGGGCGGTACTGTACAACGCCAATTAAGCTTTTTGTGTTGCGTGACTGGTTAGAACGTTACCCTGATAAAAAGGCAGTTTCTGTATTACTTGACGGTTTTACTCATGGTTTTCATATTGGTTATTTAGGTCCACGGGTGTGTAGGGATTCAGTTTGTTTACCTTCTGCCGCACAGCACCCGCAAATTGTGCGTGGAAAAATCGCTAAAGAAATAAGTTTAGGCCGTATTGCAGGCCCATTTGCTACCCGTCCTTTGCCTAACCTGCAGTGTTCGCCGATTGGTCTTGTGCCTAAACAAGAGCCAGGTGCATTTAGGCTAATTCATCATTTATCCCACCCCAAAATAGGTGGGTCAATTAACGATTTTATTCCGCGTGATCAATGTATTGTACATTATGCTTCCTTTGACACGGCAGTTGATCTTGTCATGCATGCGGGTAAGGGTGCTTGGCTGGCGAAATCTGACATTAAATCCGCATTCAGACTGCTCCCTGTGCACCCGGAGGATTATGACTTGTTGGGTTTCACTTTTGATGGATTATTTTATTATGACAAATGCTTGCCTATGGGCTGTTCTATTTCCTGTTCCCTTTTTGAAATGTTCAGTACATTTTTAGAATTTCAGGTTAAGCTGATTATCCAATCACAGTTTGTTACTCATTATTTGGATGATTTTTTGTTTATTGGAACCTCCTTTGGGTCCTCTGGGGAGGCACTTTCAGCCTTTACAGATATATGTGAAAAGTTGGGCGTGCCCCTAGCACAGGAAAAGACTGTTGGTCCAGTTCAAGTTATAACTTATTTGGGTTTAGAGATTGACACTGTTTCCCAGCAAGTTAGGGTGCCTTTAGTGAAAATTCGTGCACTCTGCAGCAAAATTCATGCCGCACTGGGTAAGACTAAAATTTCCCTTGTTGAACTGCAATCACTTGTTGGTTCCTTGAACTTTGTTTGCAAGGCAGTGTCTCCTGGTAGGGCCTTTTTGAGAAGACTAATTGCTCTCTCTCGGGGGCTCACTAGGCCTCACCACAGGGTGCGTTTGTCGAAAGGGGCTAAGTTGGATTTGCTTATGTGGTTGGAGTTCTTGGACCACTTCAATGGTGTGTCCCCAATTTCGGCCTGTGCGTGGGACGATTCAGTAGAGCTGTATACGGACGCAGCTGCCTCTGTAGGGTATGGTGCCTTTTTTCAAGGCAAGTGGGTGCAAGGTCGCTGGCCTTCATGCTTAATTCATCAGCAGCCTTCCATTGCATTTCTTGAATTTTTTCCCTTGCTGGTTGCTGTGTTGTGCTGGGGTCCCTTGCTGGCAAATCGGCGGGTCCGATTCCGCTCTGATAATTTTGCAGTGGTTCATATAATCAACAGCCAAACATCGCAGTGCGAGAGGATAATGCATCTTGTGAGATTGTTTGTGCTGCAATGCCTGAAGTACAGTATTGTTTTTAAGGCAGTGCATATCCCTGGGGTTTGTAATGTATTGGCTGATTCTTTATCACGTTTTCAGATGGATCGATTTCGGGCTGCAGCTCCGAATGCCGATTGGGTGATGACACCAATTCCATCTCTTCCAATCCTCTGGTAGTGGGTGAGATATCTAGATTGTTGTCCATTGCTTTTGCCAAGAATTCTTACAAAACTTACTCCACCGGTTGGAATGCTTTCTTGGATTTCATGGGGCAAGGGTCGACGGCTCCCACTATGCCTATTACTTCTGCAATGGTTAGAGCATTTATTGCTTGGCTTTCTCTCAAAGGTTGTGCATCAGCAACTATAGCCACTTATGTAGCTGGGGTAGGGTTTTATCATAAGTTTCACGGTTATTCTGATCCAACAAAGGATTTTTTGGTTTCTAAATTATTGGAGGGTTGTCGTCGGGATCGTCGAGTGAGTGATACTCGGGTTCCAATTACAGTACCAATTCTCATTACTATTTTGGGGGCTTTACCTCATGTTTGTGATTCACGCTTTGAGGAGTTGCTGTTCAAGGCGGCAATGTTGTGTGCATTCTTTGGGTTCATGAGAGTGGGTGAGTTTACTGCCGATTCAGCAAATCATATTCAGGATTCTGTGTTACTGCTTTCAGATATTGTATTTAGTTCAACAGGTTGCGGGTCAGTGCTGGTGTCTTTTCGCACATGTAAGAACAATCAGGCAGGTCGACCTTTGGTAATCAGACTAGTTGGTACAGATGATGAGTCAATTTGTCCTGTTACGGCACTACGTGATTTTATCCAGGTTCGGCCATTGGTCACGGGTCCGTTGTTTTGTCATTTCGGTGGAACACCTTTAACACGTTATCAGTTTAATGCAGTGCTTCAGAGAGCACTAGGTTTTGGTGGACTGGGTGATCTGCGGATTCGGGCCCATTCCTTTCGTATCGGTGCTGCAACAGTTGCTCATAGCTTGGGGGTCCCACTGGAGGAGATTCAGCGTATGGGCCGTTGGCGTTCGGATGCGGCACTTACTTATATTAGACCCGAAGCAGTGTGTACTTTACCTGGTATTACTAGTATGGGGTAAAACATTATTAATTTGGGTTATCTCTCTCGGATTTGTGCAGGTAGCGTGTGGATTGTTGGGGATTCATTGGTTCGTTGGGCCCAGCGCTCACTGGCAGTCGGTGCGGTTCCTGTGCTGTGGCGGGGTAGAGGCGGAGCAAGGTTAAGTGACCTGTCGTCCCTACTTTCATCTATGCCCAAAAATGAGTGAAATTCGGGATCAGTTTCCAACTACTGTTGTTTTTTGGTCAGAAATTTTACCGCGGGTTTTTTATTTTGGGGCTCATTCGCAGAAGGGCATGGAGCAGCAGCGTAAAAAGATTAATCGATGGATGCGCACCTGCTGCCAGCGACATGGGTGCATGATTTTGCGTCATCCACAGTTCAAGTGGATGGAATTGTCTTTGTATAGGTTTGATGGGGTCCATCTATCCGAGGCTGGCAATGCCATGTTTTGTGACAATTTCGCTGACTGCATTAATAATCTTTCAATGGGAACTTGTTAATTTTTTGTTTGAGGTACTGTCACTTTTCTTGGGGCGTGCGTTGCACGTTTGGCAGTTTTTCGCAGAAAATGACAGAAAATAGTAAATGTATTATAATTTCATTTGTAGAAAAAATTGTATCACGTAATTTCTAGTTGTAATGGCCAAGGTTATGTAATTTTTCTTACGATAGTGCCATCCGTGTTTCGGTCGGGCTATCTTACCTGTCCCCCTCGTTTTCCAACTTGGGGAATTTATGATGTGTTACTAGGACTGGGATACACTTCTCTCTTTTTATCACTTATAATTAATGGTAAAGTTAGATTTAGGGTGCCCGGCGGTTCCGCCGGGGCCATTCTTCCCCCTCGTTTTCCAACTTGGGGAATAGCATTTTTATGTAGGACTTTTTAAATACTTCATTGATAGATGCACAGTGTGCATAGGTGAATGGTTCAGGCAAGGTGCGTGACATGTTTTTGAACTGTATTGGGGTCACTAGACCCCCACAATGTTCATGTGTGGATACACCTGAGCGTGGTTGTCCTAGCTCAGCTGTGTTTTATGTTGGTAAGGATGTGGTACCCCCCTTGGTGTGGCCACTTTGGTAAAAGGGCTTGATTGTCCTTGGTGTGGTCACTTTGGTGAGGGCGTGGTAATCCTTTTTGTGGCCACTTTGGTAAAAGGGCTTGGTATAGTCCTTGGTGTGGTCACTTTTGTTGTTGGTGTGGCCACTTTGGTAAGGGCGTGGTAGTCCTTGGTGTGGCCACTGTGTTTATGGTTGTCCATTGTTACATGTATGTTTTGTTTGTCTGTCAGCCGGTTTTGCCCTATGTCTGGTATCCGGCTCCTTGCCATTTTACAAATTGTTGTTTTAAATAGTGTTATTAATTTTGGCATTTAATTGCAGGTATGAATAGCACTTAAATAAATTGCAGTGTCAAGCTGTGGCGGAAAATCACATATTGGCTAAGCTTATTGCATTTTGTTATTGTCTGAGTATAATTCATTTTATCAATTTTATGATCAAATGCTTTATACTCAGCATACCATATCACATTTCCTGGTCTGTGCGTTCATGCTTGGATTGGATCGGCTGTTGCCGTGCATACGTGATGGATCAGGCTAATGTGCATGTACTGTGGTGTGTTAACGGTTGGACGTGCTGGCCCATTCTGGCAATTGTGATGTGTAAAGCTATTTATACTGGTTTAGGGGGTCCAGATGTTCGGGCCAACAACCAATCAGCATAGCCGTAGCGGCGAAAACGATTTGATTGGTCCTTAAGTTAGAAAGGTCAGCCAATGAGAGCATAATATTGGCAAGTCGCTTGTTAACCTTTTTGGAGGGAAATTTGTCTTGCTTAGTGTCACTTTGTCACAGCTTGTGATTGAAGCCAAACTTTATAACCCGCCTCCTCCCCTATTGCTCCACCTTTGAAAGGGCAGTTTTTCGCAGAAAATAGTAAATGTATTATAATTTCATTTGTAGAAAAAATTGTATCACGTAATTTCTAGTTGTAATGGCCAAGGTTATGTAATTTTTCTTACGATAGTGCCATCCGTGTTTCGGTCGGGCTATCTTACCTGTCCCCCTCGTTTTCCAACTTGGGGAATTTATGATGTGTTACTAGGACTGGGATACACTTCTCTCTTTTTATCACTTATAATTAATGGTAAAGTTAGATTTAGGGTGCCCGGCGGTTCCGCCGGGGCCATTCTTCCCCCTCGTTTTCCAACTTGGGGAATAGCATTTTTATGTAGGACTTTTTAAATACTTCATTGATAGATGCACAGTGTGCATAGGTGAATGGTTCAGGCAAGGTGCGTGACATGTTTTTGAACTGTATTGGGGTCACTAGACCCCCACAATGTTCATGTGTGGATACACCTGAGCGTGGTTGTCCTAGCTCAGCTGTGTTTTATGTTGGTAAGGATGTGGTACCCCCCTTGGTGTGGCCACTTTGGTAAAAGGGCTTGATTGTCCTTGGTGTGGTCACTTTGGTGAGGGCGTGGTAATCCTTTTTGTGGCCACTTTGGTAAAAGGGCTTGGTATAGTCCTTGGTGTGGTCACTTTTGTTGTTGGTGTGGCCACTTTGGTAAGGGCGTGGTAGTCCTTGGTGTGGCCACTGTGTTTATGGTTGTCCATTGTTACATGTATGTTTTGTTTGTCTGTCAGCCGGTTTTGCCCTATGTCTGGTATCCGGCTCCTTGCCATTTTACAAATTGTTGTTTTAAATAGTGTTATTAATTTTGGCATTTAATTGCAGGTATGAATAGCACTTAAATAAATTGCAGTGTCAAGCTGTGGCGGAAAATCACATATTGGCTAAGCTTATTGCATTTTGTTATTGTCTGAGTATAAACTAGGTATTTTGCTTTCCATTGATTTCAAAAAAGCTTTTGATTTGAATTCCCATGATTTTATTTACAAGGTTTTGGAAAATTATCATTTTGGAACATCAATCAAAAGATGGATTCATGTTTCTTATAAAGAAGACACTTCTTCAGTTTTGGTTAAAAGATTTCTTTCAGAGTCACTTTCTATTGAGCGTGGTTGTAGACATTACAGACAAGGTGATGGGCTAAGTTCGTAATTTTTTCCTTTTATGCGACAAAGTTTTGTCAATGATGTTATGTAACAATCAGAATGTTCAGGGTATATATTAAGGGATGTGAAATTTCAGATTGCAATTTGCTGATGACACGGTCTTGTTCCTAAATGGTACAGAAAAATCTATGAGCGGTGCATTTGCTACTTTAACTGCTTTGCAAATACATGTATGTCAGGGCATGTACATGTACTTGTTAACATTGATAAGCAATAAGGATAGGGTCAAAAATGGGTTGAGAAACTGTAATGTTGAGTGGATAGGACCCACTGATACATTTAAAGTACTACATGTAGGTACATGTATTATCTTCTCGACAGACCTGGATTCCATGGTTTTGTTCAATTATTAATGTTATTTTACAATTTAATAGATGTTAATTTTTGCATCGGGGATAATGAATATAATTTACTCAAATTCACAAACCATCCACTCAATCTGACATTCAAAAACAACGATTTGGTACAACAACCTGATCATGGTCTTGATTTGACTTATGCATATTTCGTTACTAATATTTATTGTTATTATAACAATATGCGCTTTTACTTACTTACTTACTTAATTATTTTGCTCCTTATTAATTTTCATCCAAATATTATTGACGGAGCCATATGTTTTTTTGTCTGTGGTTTTTCGTTCCTTGTCTCATTGCATGTTATAGTTATTTGTGTACTATTTAAACGTTTGTTTTTTTGGTTTTTTTTTCTCATTTTATATTTGTTTTACTTATACTTACTTAATTATGCCAGTTAAATGTCCATGTTCTTCTTGCAAAAAACCGGTAAAATCAAACCAGAATGGAATACTATGCGATATATGTAATATTTGGATCCACCTAAACTGTACAAACCTGACACATAGAGATTATACTGACCTGACAAATAGTGATGACATTTGGATATGCCCTATGTGTCTAGCTGAAAATTTACCTTTTAATAACTTAGATATTTTGGAATTTCAACATGTCATGAATCTTCACCAAACCCCCACTCGAGATTATATAGATTCATTGATTCTTGATCCCCCCTCATTAGCCGATGAAGATATTCATGATCCAGATAACACCGTTAGAATACTACAAAATTGTGTCTATGCCAGCCCCGAAGAGTTCCTTAATCTCCAACATAGTCATTGTCCATTTGACAACAATCTCAGTTTAATACATCTTAACATAAGAAGCCTCTCAAAAAACTTTGAAAGTTTGCGAACTCTTCTCCAGTCTCTCTCGGAATTTTCCATAATTGCCCTAACAGAGACTTGGCTTAAGGAATCCCACAATCTAACTCAATTTTCACTTCCTGGTTACAATCTCGAAACAGTAAATAGAACTTATACAAGTGGCGGCGGTGTTGCGCTATATATAAAAAATGATTTTAATTACGAAATCAAAAGTGATTTCTGTATTTCTACTACCGCAATGGAATCAATCTTTATTGAAGTTAAAAATGATAATGCTAAAAACATTGTAGCTGGTGCCATTTATAAACCCCCTAAAGCTAATTTTACTGACTTTGCCGATAAATTACAAAATGTTATGAGATATTTATCCTCAAACGAAAAAAAGGGGTTTATCTGTGGAGATCTTAACATAAATCTTTTGAATTCCGAAAACAACAACACTCAAGATTTCTTAGAAACAATGTATTCTCATACCTTTGTTCCTCTTGTAGATAAACCAACAAGAATTACCAAGAACTCAGCAACCTTAATAGATAATATATTTTCGAATATCTTACCAGTACCTAAATCAGTGATATTAATATCTGATTTAAGCGATCATTTGCCAGTATCAACATCAATTCCTATTAAAAACAAAACCTATAGAAAAGCTGTACATTCAGTGCGTAATTACTCTAACGAAGGGGTTGATAGATTAAGTGCCGACTTAAACCAGGCGGACTGGTCTTCAGTCCATGAATCGAACAATGCAAATGACGCATATAGCAATTTTTATCGTATATTAATAGGCTACTACGACAAGAATATCCCCCCCAAAAAATCTCGGGCTAAGAAAATAAAATCAAATGCTCCATGGATAACGGAGTCTCTTCTTAAATCAATTAATGTTAAAAATAAATTGTATCGTAAATTTATTCGCAAACCAAATGAAGAAAATCACTCTAACTATACTAGATATAAAAATATCTTAACTAATGTTT
This sequence comes from Leptasterias polaris, assembly GCA_037783415.1. Lineage (NCBI taxonomy): Eukaryota > Metazoa > Echinodermata > Asteroidea > Forcipulatida > Asteriidae > Leptasterias > Leptasterias polaris. The sequence continues at coordinate 35,025 of JAZGTN010000176.1, read as the reverse complement.
TAAGAAATGCTAAGAAGAAATATTACTCTTCTGAGTTCAATAGAGCAAAGAATAATATCGGCAATACTTGGAAAATCATTAATGCCTTATTAAACAAAACAAACCCATCTCAAAAGTTAACAGCAATTAACGAGAATGGCAAGTTGATTAAAGACGCTACAGCAATGGCCGAACATTTTAATAGCTACTTTGCAAATATTGGGCCAAACCTTGCCCATAAGATTCCCCAGTCTAGCACCTCTTTTTTTGACTACCTCTCTGAACCCAACGAGAACTGTGTGTTTTTTACTCCTACCACTAAATATGAGGTGAAAGATATCATTGACGATCTTCCTAATAAAAAAAGTACTGGTTTAGATGATATCAATGTGACTGTTATAAAAAAATTAATTGATTGCATTATAGACCCATTAACACATATTATCAATATGTCATTATTATCGGGAAGCTTTCCATCTGACCTGAAACTTGCAAAGGTTATTCCTATTTATAAAAGTGGTGAATCTGATCTTGTTAACAACTATAGACCAATATCAATTTTGTCTCAATTCTCAAAAATTCTTGAGAAAATTGTTTATAAACGTACAGTTGCTTTTTTACAACAAAATAATACCTTGTCCAACGCACAATTTGGATTTAGGGCTAAGCATTCAACAACTCATGCAATATTACATCTTTGTAATACCATAACAGAAGGTTTTGAAAATTCCCAGCACACACTTGGTATTTTCCTTGATTTTTCAAAGGCATTCGATACTTTGGACCATGACATACTTCTCAATAAATTAAATCATTATGGCATCAGGGGTACTCCATTAGCCTGGTTTCGAAGTTATCTTAACCAAAGAAAACAACATGTACTGATAAATGGATGTGTTTCCACTTCCAGAACCCCGACTTGTGGAGTCCCCCAAGGTTCAATCCTTGGTCCCCTTCTCTTTCTCCTTTATATAAATGACATTACTAAATCATCGGATATCTTATCATTCATTCTCTTCGCTGATGATTCCAATATATTTTATAGCCATAAAAATAGTCTCATTCTTGTAGATACTGTCAATTCAGAGTTAAACAAAATAAATGACTGGATAAGGGCAAACAAACTCTCCTTAAATCTAAGAAAAACTTCGTGCATGTTATTTAGCAATTCCCTAAAAAAACTGCCGAAAGAAATCTGCATTGATAACTTCAAGATTAACGAAACAAATTCTACCAAGTTTCTAGGTATTTTTATAGATAATAAACTCTCATGGAAAACACACATAGATTACATATGTAAAGTAATTTCCAAAAATATTGGTGTGATTAATCGCCTGAAGCATTTACTTCCGAATGATATTTGTATCATGTTGTACAACAGTTTGATTTTATCCTACATTAACTATGGTATATTAGCGTGGGGTAATGCTTGTAATCAATATGTTTCTCGAATACTACTTCTTCAAAAAAGAGTTATTCGCATTATTTCTCATTCAGACTATCGAGCTCACACTGACCCTCTCTTTAAACATTACGAAATACTAAAAGTGAATGATATTTATCTCTACCAACTAGGCATATTTATGTTTCAATTATCAAAAAATAATGTTCCAAAGTGTTTACAATCGCCCTTCATAAAAAATGAACACCTCCATAGCCACTATACCAGGCAGGTCCATCACTTCCATCTCCAAGCAATTCGTACAAATATTGGGAAGAAATGTATCACATTCGAAGGCCCAAAGCTATGGAATTCGCTTGTTCCTAATTTGAAAAGTCAAGAAAGGTTACCAGCATTTAAAACAGAGTTTAAAACTTTCCTCCTTGATAAATACGCCGATTAAAATTAAATTAATAAGTAAAATTTTTGTATGAATGGCCGTTCTTACCTGCCACTGTAGCTTTGCATTGTTAACTAATCTTCTTGCCATATTTGCCTAATTTTCTTATCTTAACTCGCTTCGTTGCTTTGTTTGTTGAACTTACTTACTGCTCAACATATTAGTTGCTTTACTTTATCTTAATACTGACCATTCCTGCTCTTCTGGTTTGTTTATATTGTTTATATTGTTTATATTGATTTGCTGACTTTATTTTATTTACTTATAATAAAAGTCTGGCTCATATTACTCTTACTTGCATTATTAATTAATTTTGTTAACTTTATAATCTGACTTAATATTTTATACTGAGGAAGCTCACACTCGATAAGCTTTGCTTCTTGTGAGCTCCCCCCCATACTACCTTATTATATTTCAGTGTATTAGTAAATTGTAATTCATTTTGAGTATGGAAATAAAGTGAACTGAACTGAACTGAACTGAACTGGTCAGGAGTAATTGTGTTGCACTATCATCACTGGCTGTCAGCTGAGGTTTTCTTTGTCGGTGATATTTTAGACAATAATGGTAGTTTGGTGCTATCATTAGAGCTTCTAAGGTTGAGCCAAACAACAAAGTTTTTCCCTTCCCTCAACTTCTGTTTAGTTTTCAAGTTATCCTTAGTGATAAAAAGGGTTCTCATGGATTATACAACAATTTTATTCAGTCTAAAAAAGTTGTTAGGAAGTTTGTGGACAACTGGGAAAGGAAACTTGGTTGACATTAGAGCCTACATATGGATGGTTAAAAAATCACCTGGCTGCATCAACGTATTGTTTCAGAAAGCACTGGCTGGACCTATTTGTCTTATCGATTACTTTGTATTAATTTTCAAGTTCTCCTTAGTGATAAAAGGGGTTCTCGTTGGTTATACAACATTTTTATTCAGTCTAAAAAAGTTGTTAGGAAGTTTGTGGACAACTGGGAAAGGAAACTCAACATTAATTATGATTCTACGAAATGGTCTCATGTTTTTAGTGTACCCTAGCTTGTCATATACTGTTGATTCCAAGCTTAAATGGTTCCGGTTCCATTTAACACTGGATTTTAGGTACAAATTCCTTTCTTTTCAAAGTAAAAAAAAAGATTCCTATGAACATGTATGTGGTGTAAGACTGAAGAGGAATCCCTTATTCATCTTTTTTGTAATGTGATTATGTAATCTCTTTCTGGAACTCAACTTTTGATTGGATCAAGAAAAAGACCAAGGCTAGTCTCTTAGAACGACGAGTTGATTTTGTTTGGTATTTTACTTGTAATAAATTCAAATGCCAGTGATCGACAGTGGCTTCCTCCTCGCATGGATACTTGACACTTTTTTTGTTGGCACTGGTTTTCACAATAGTGGTGATCCTCGCCCTCACCAAGGTTATAGAACCGGCTCAAGAGTCATCAGTAATATTGATAGTTTAACAGTTTTTAAATTGTAAATAGTCCCATAGGCCTCAATAGTAAGATGAGCATCAGCCATTTTGGATTTCATTTAACTTAAAATAATATTACGTCACTGCTACCAAATTGCGCCATGGTAGACCCTACTACATTAAGGGGTCTTAATTCTCATAGAATTTAAGTACACAACCGTCTTATTAATATCTTTATCAAACAGGAACCCTGATATCATGAATAGTACTCACAGTTCTGCAGGGCTGAGCTTGGCTTAAACATCTCAAATCTCAACAAATGATTAAAAACACAGCGCTAAATTTAAATTGGCATGCCGAAGCAGTTGCGTTCAGATCCAGGCATTATTTCAAGCCAATCACACTAACTATTTACTCGTACAGCACAAAAACAATCACAAATCACTCAACCCCAATTGTAATGTACACATCCCAGACCATGGCCCTTAAAGTACATGTAATTAATTTGCATAAACACAATAAAACGTAAAGGGAACGATATCAGTTGTTACAGGTGTGAGTTCCTTGGCAAAGAGCTTTACCAGCGAGGTCGGAACAGGATCAAGACTGTAAGTTGTAGCTTTTGATTGTGCAATTAGTCTTACAACCTAGTCTTCTTCAACTAGCAGAAAATGATCAAAGGTTTCCTCCCACTACAATGTTCAGAATATAATGTCCGGGATGTCACAGTTAGAGGTTTGTTGAAGATCAATACTAGCTTTTTAATATTTCCTGAGAAATGACTGGAAAGTCGTTCTGTGAAAGGCATAGCCTAGTTGTTGTCAGATGGAAAGGTCTCTTTTGTCGTAGGATGAAACAGCCGGCAGACTCTTTGGAAGAGTTTACAAGAATCACAACCTTGTAGAGCCAGAGAATGATATTTCACTTCTTCTTTATGCAGAAGGTGATTGTATCTACAACTCTCATCTCTAAACAACTGACAATCAATTTCAGACCTGGATAATTGCCTTTTTCTCTCAAGTCGTCTAAGCACTCTGTTTCATTTTAGGTAAGTTCTCACCAAACCATGGCACATTAGGGTGACATGCGCTAAATCTCGTTGTTTAAAAGGTGATTATCCAACATTTGTGTACATACCCCGTTTTATATTGAAAACAAGTTGATTTGTGTCAGAACTGGATGATGAGCAAAGATCAGGCTCTGGGTAGTCAGAAGATGAGATGAGTGCAGGACTGTGCCATGGGGGTATAGATGAGATTAATGGGGGTAGGGTGGCTAACTAATAATTGGGGACCCATGTAAACAATGTACATGTAGTATGTAGTCAGAATCTTAGCTTACATAAATATTGCAGAATTTGCAGAATTGGATCTCCGTTTTGACAGCTCTTGGTTTGCCAGGGTCAAGCAAACATGTCAATGCTGCATGATCTGATGATAAGTAGTGCTTGGAGGAAACATCATAGACAAATTCCTCTGTTGCACGAGTAGGTCGGTATCATTATCAAGTATATGGCCATGTAAATGAGTGGGCATGCCATACATGTATTATTCAAATGCTGTTTCAGATTAAAAGAGTTGAGCAAGTCTAAGAAAGCCGATGCTTCCCGATCTGGATCATTATACATGGGCATATGAATAAGTAACAGAGAAAAACCAACAGCACAAATGAAGAGCAAATGAAGGTTCGTGGAAGAATTTTTTACCTTTTACAATTATTCTTATTTGGCACTGATGAAAACAAAATGTTGTATGGGCACAACGAACTTCAACATCTTTTTCAAATACAAAAGCAACACAGTACTAATCTTCAATTATTTAATTTGTAAAGGTAGCACTTTAATCATGCATTAACCCTTACATAACAATTGTTTAATCTTAAGTCTTACCATGTCTTGGATATGCTGACAGTGAAGTAATCTCTTTTTGACAGGGATATTGTTCTACATTTTGTGGCAGCGATCCTATTAATAGACAAAAATGATGGCAATTTTAATATTTCCACTGAGGCAAAAGTTGGCAATGAACAATGCAAGTCTCAGGCATACATGTATACAAGCTTCCAGGATCAAGTTGGTCCCAACCAAATTGAGGTTTAGGTGTGTGCAATTCTGTTTCTTCAAATACTTTAGTTTATGATTATCGCTATATTTACATGTGTAGGTGTTCAGACAATCCGCCCAGAACATCTCTTCGTGTTTTTTTAAATATTTTTTATAGATGTTTGGAGCATAGCTCGTAACACCTCTTGTTAGGTATTCGGGCAATTACAGCCGAACACCTCTTGTTTTTTATTGGTTTTTTTGTTTTGTCTTTACTTCCCAAGCTCATATAAACTTGAAACTTCACATATATAGTTAGATAGTCATTAGGAGATGAAACTGCTTTAGTTACGTCACTTGACATTATGACAGGTATTGAAATACATTTTAATCAAAGTTTATTATTTTAAAAAAATCATAACTTCCTAAAGAACACCATGTCGGATTTTTACAATCTATACATCATCGGAAGGGGCATTGAACACTGAACAAATATTATATTGAGTTTGACCCCATTTGACCTGACCTCCGGTTCAAACCGGAAGTTGGATATTTCAAAATTCTATATCAATACTTATCATTTCATCACAATTTTTATATCAGATTGTAGTTCTGTAAGCCTGCTCTAACTTTTGCACAGGGGGCTAGAAATGATACCAATTTGACTTAAATTTCTGGTCTATGAAATTGGACGTTAAAAGCTACACAATTATTGACCATCATGTGTATAATGCAAAAAGCAATGTTTTTTACTGTTCCGCTCTTTTGATCAGACGGTTCAATGATCAGAATGTCCAAGAAGACTGATTTGGCATAAGGCATTGTTGGTCTATTCCGCTCAAAAACGTAATGTTAGCACTTTGTGGGTAAACAAAGATACACTATCTTGTTAGTCTGGTGGTAAAACATCTGCTCTAGCAGTGCAAATGTCAAGGGTTTGAATCCCACCCAAAAGATTTCCCTGGCTTTTTTTTAGGTGTTTGGGCAACAGCCGAACACCTATTGTTATTGCTATGTTTTTTAAAAAGTTATTCGTGCAACAAGCAAACACCAATTTTTTGTAGTTTTTTTTTTAGGTGTTCGGACAACAGCCAAACACCTATTGTTATTGGGGTTTATTAGGTGTTCCGGGATTAAACCCAAACAACTCTTTGTTTTTGTTCGTTTTCAGGTGTGTTTTTTAAGTCTTTATTTTTCTTCTCGATAAGTTTTGTCTGCAAGTAAAAGTATATTTGCAAACCTTATTACTTTGCATGTCGGCAGCAGGTAGTGATAGGCTTTTGAAAAAAAAAACCTGAACTCTGAGCGCAAAACGCAAAGCATGCAAGCTCGAAACCTTGCGAGCACGAATAATAACTTTTATCTTTGGTTTTAAAAGCCCTACTCTTCAATCTCATCTGGGGCGTTATATATGGTTTTATCTTCATTTTTTAATGAATTTGATCTTAAGGTTAAAAAAAATAAAAAAATGGGGGGGGGCAAAAAATAGGATTTTTTTTTTTAGTGCAAAAAACCCTGGATTTCCGGTTAAAAATGGAGAAATCACATCCCTGATGTAGTTATGAATATAACTAGCAGATGCTGAGTAAGTTGTGATGTCATGAGGACGTCATCAGGTGTCGAAATACAGTAAATCACAGTTTAAAATTTCAAAAATTCATAACTCAGTAACTATATAAACAATGGATTTGTACAATCTGTACATCATCAGAGAGGTCTTTTACAACCCAACAAAAAACGCCACACAAAGTGTGACCCCATTTGACCTTACATCCCGTTCAAATCAGAAGTTGAACATTTCATTAGTATTAACCCACATAGGCATGCTGCGGCTGGCTGTTCCGCTCCATTGATCAAAAGGTTCAAGGTCCACGAAGACCATGTATATGTACATGTAGCCCACATTTAACCTGAAACTTACAGTACATGTCACATCCATGGTGGCCCTATATCAAATTAATGGTCATTCATTTACAGCGCTCTGTGAAAAAAAATTGGCTCTGTGACACAATGTCGACTCGAAAATCTAGGACGGTAGTCCAATTATTAGCTCAGTGCATAACCTTCGTTTATCCTTTTGTTGGCTTGGTGGCAAATAGCGACTAAAAGAGGGTATTTTGCTGACCTGTTTTGGTGATGTATGATATTTGATAACTAAGAAAATGCAATCGGAAAAAAAAATCAACATTAATTTGAGTCTGATCATAACCGGTTTTTACGAGAATCCCACTTTTAGATCCTATTGAGTGCTTCAAAGAATAACAATGTGAACAACAAAATAAAGTCAACCTAATGCACACCTTGTTTAAACAATAGGTTCTTATGCCCTTTCATAATCATTACAATTAATGTTGCTTCAGTAATGGGTACCATTAAACACTATATACATGTAGTACTCATCACCTTGATCCCGTGGATGTGCTTGCTCCTACATGTGTAGTTGCTATACTTTATTGTCAGGGGATGAAGAAACGGCATGTAGTCGTGGGAGCGAAGGTGCGAGGGAAATTCCCTGAGTGAGAAATCACCACGTGTTCTGGAAACGTCACGTGCACATGTATAAGAATAAAAATCGAGGCACCAGCTTCAGAGATCGCGCGCAACGTTCGGGGCTGGTCGGCACTAACCAGTTCTAAAAAATCCCGACCGGCTCTCAAGCAATGTTACGACATTGCCGACCGGTATTTTTTGCTACTAAATAAGCTTAAAATAATACTAAGACGTAACTGAAAACTATCAAAAATAAAAGTGTTGTTAAATCTTGGCCTCTACGATCACGATGTTGTAACTAAGTCATTTTTTCAAGTCAAGTCGCAAGTCATCTTTGCTCAAGTCAAATTTTCGCAAGTCAAGTCAAGTCACAAGTCAAATTTTCGCAAGTCAAGTCAAGTCACAAGTCACAAGTCACATAATGTCCCAATAAAAAGCCCACTTCCATGACTAAATACAACAACGGCCTCGAACTTCGAGTTCATAAGGGCACAGCAATAATTGCCGTGCTTTTTCTAGAATTTGAAGGGCATCGCAGCAATTTCGTAAATGTAAAAAGGGCACCACGGCATTTTCGTAGAATGTGGGGGTAATACATGCTATATACATGTAGCAGGTATTACATATGCATTTTGCTAGATTCAGACATTTATGATGCATATTGAAAGGAGAGAATTATACTTTTTGAGTCACGGTGTAACAAAGACACCAGTCTCTCGGTTACGCGTGAAACTGTCGGCTTTTACTTCTTGGCCTACGTTTGAAGGTTTTCATTGAAAATAGCTGAATTACAGTACATGTATACCAATGATGTTTACATATTACCCTTTGAAATTTACATTTTCAATGAAAACCTACTAATTTATGGCAAAACAAGTCACAAGTTTCCCACTATAACAGGAAACTGAGATTCCGGTGTCTCCGTTACAGTGTGATGGATAGTTTTGGATCGTATATGAAAACAAAAATCTGATTCGAGAAATTGAAGATTAAACGTATGAGCTATCCCACCACTTAAACATGCAAAGAATATCGAAAGTACATTATCTTTTGAGATATAACACCATGTCACGCTTTGGCCCCCTTATTTACTGAAAGACCCACATATATAAGAATTAAAATCGAGGCACCAGCTTCAGAGATCGGGGCTGGTCAGCACTAACCAGTTCTAAAAAATCCCGACCGGCTCTTAAGCAATGTTACGACATTGCCGACCAGTATTCTTTGCTACTAAATAAGCTTAAAATAATACTAAGGAATTCTTCTTACGTAACTGAAAACTAACAAAATTAAAAGTGTTGTTAAATCTTGGCCTCGACGATCGCGATTGATCATTTCTTGTTGGTGTCATTTTTATTTCAAGTTGACTGTTTGATGCAGCGATGTTTCCCCTTTCCATGCTACATGTATCAGAAAAAAATATATTCTAGCGTCTGTTTGCTGCCGCATCCTATGAGTAAAGCATTAGACAAACCTAGGAGCCAGACTAAAGTAGAAAGTATAGCTCTACGTTATGCATCGAGTCTGTGTCTAAATGGTTTATGTACATGTACATGTAGTGTATCACGTAGCCAGACTTCCTCCTTTTGATGCATGTGTTTTATTTGTTATCTAACTCACCAAGTTATGAGCACACACATGTCGTTCGTTCACGCGGCGATGCACACATCTCCGAGCAGTGCACAATTCAATAAATTTTTGGAAACGTATAGCTCTACGTTTAGCTCTACGCTCATCTGTGAAAATTAACCGGTTCTTTAATACCTCTGGTCACAACCCTGCATGGAGGTAAAAACCATTAATTAATTAAGTCGGAACTAGTGATAAAAATGTAAGACGTTCTGTTTTCATGGAATATGGATATTAAATTCAGTGATTTTACCTCAGCAGTTTATCAATACAGTCAAGTCTTGTTTGTTTATAATTGCTCACTTCCTCCCTGTGATAAAACCGTCTTTCCGCGTTCGAAAAAACTTCACGAATATCGAAATATCGGCGATATTTACCAGACAACACAATGTATATCGCCATTCAAAATTTACGAAAAGAAAATAGACCCACTTGACTGCAGACCATTCTAATAAATGATTCCAATAACGATCGATGGTGTTAACTTCAGTACATTTTTACTTATGCAACGCAAGACGCACTTTGTGACGATGTACAATGACTGTCGTGCCGCCCGCTAGTCACTGTACATCACCACAGAGGACCGCAAACACGCACGGCCCCTCTGTGTGTGCGGTCACCACTGCGGCTTATACACCGGGCGGCTTATACATTGTACACACTGACGCATAAATCTTGTTTTGACAAATGTGCATTGCGGCTTATACTGTACAGCGGGCGGCTTATATGCCGAAGATTACGGTATACATCATCAGAAAGGACTCCGAAGACTTCACCACTGCTACCAAGTGTGACCTCTGAACCACACAATTGATTCTGAACCACACAATGGATTTTAACAATCTATACATCAGTCGAAAAGTATTTAACAACTTAAGAAACGATACACAATATTTGACCCAATTTGACCTTGACTTCCAGTTCAAACAGGAAGATGAAATTTAATATTTGAAAAAATCGTAACTCCTGAACCACATATTGTTTATTTTCTGTACATCATCAGATAAAACTTTTTTAACTTTATCAACGCTACCAAGTGTGACCTCATTTGACATTGCCTTTCAGTTCAAAACGGAAATTGAAACTTTATGTTTGAAAAAAATCATAACTTCTGAAACACATATTGGATGTTTACAATCCATCCATCATCTAAAAGGTCTTCATAAACTAATCATGCGCTACACAAAATGTGACCCTTTTTGACCTTGACTTTCGGTACAAAACGGAAATTGATGTTTAAATTTTTGAAAAATTCATAACCACGCATTGGATCGATCAAGTATAAATGTTGTTACCTATTAATTCAAACACTCTCCAAGAACACCTTGTTTTTGTAATTAACAAAAACTGAATCTCAAGGGTTTTTAGGTGTTCGTGCAATATGTGCACGAACACCTCTTGATATTGTTCTGGTTTTTTTGTAGGTGTTCGTGCAATTCAGCACGAACACCTCTTGTTTTTGTTCTGTTTTTTGTTTTTTTTCTTCTCCTTCCACGGAACTCTTCTCTGTAACATGACTCAAGATTGAAATTGAATTGAACCTTGAAACTCATCAGATAATTGAACCTCAATACGAAGACGGCACAGTTGTCATTACGTCATGATGACGTCATCAGGTGTTGAGTTACAAGGTTTTTAAAGTTGAAAAATTACCATTTGCTTTTTTGTATCACAACGAATACGAAAGCTATGATGTTCATACTTGGACATCAGATAGATCAAGACTTGGGCAACATTAGAAAAGTTAACACGAAATTCGTATGACCTTTACTTCTGGTCGTACCGGAAGGTCAAAGTTTGTCTTAGTTTTTTTCCTTCAAAAAACAACTTTCGAGCTTATCTACGGAATAACTCAAGATTGAGATTGAATTGAACATTGAAACTCATCAGATAGTTGAACCTCACTATCAAGACAACACATATTATGACGTCATGATGACGTCATCGGGGATCGAATTACAATAAATCAAAGTTTAATATTTGTAAAAATCATAACTCAAGAACCATAATTCGGATTTTAACAATCTACACATCATCGGATAGGTCGTTTAAAGTTTGACAAATGCTTCACAGAACCCGTACAATATTTTAACTTACTTCCGGTTCAAAACGGAAGTTGAAAGTTTCATATTATCTTATCTTATTCATATCTTTAAAACTACTGATCACTTCAGCATAATTTTTGTATCAGATTGTAGAACAGCAATCCCTCTTAAACTTTTGCACAGAGATAACAACATTTTACTTTATACATCTGGTAAAAACCGGAGAATGAAACGCACCTTCCCACTCGTACCCCCCCCCCCCCCACTTTCATTGACAACACATTATGTACACATAACGTTGAAACTGATGCAAGCCACAGTTCACGCGCTGACTGTGTGCTGTCGTCGTCTTCCGTCTATGGTTTGCTCTGGCGGGAAACAGCGCCCTCTTTCGCTGGATATTTTTAGTAAACAGTGCTGATAAATGAAATCGTTTTCGGGCTTATCTACGGAATAACTCAAGATTGAAATTGAATTGAACATTGAAACTCATAAGATAGTTGAACCTCATTATCAAGACGACACAAACTAAATGACGTCATGATGACGTCATCGGGTATCGAATTAAAATAAATCAAAGTTTAATATTTGTAAAAAACATAACTTATGAACTATTTATTTGATTTTTACAATCTACACATCATCAGATAGGTAATTTAAAGTTTGACAAATGCTACACAAAAATTGACCCCATTTGACCTTGACTTCCTGTTCAAACAGGAAGATGACATTTTAAATTTGAAAAAATCATAACTTCTGAACAACACATTGGATTTTTTTAATCTATACATCATCTAAAAGGTCGTCATAAACTAATCACGCGCTACACAAAATGTGACCCTATTTGACCTTGACTTCCGGTCAAAACCGGAAGTTGATGTTTAATTTTTGAAAAATTCTTAACTCCTGAACCAGGCATTGAATTGATAAGGTATGATGTCGTTACCTTTTCATTTAATCACTCTCCACGAACACCTTGTTTTTGTCACATGACAAAAATTGAATCTCTAGTTTTCTTCTTCAGAATCTTCTTCTAGGCAACTCTTCTCTGTCATTAAACTCAAAAAAGAAATTCAGATGAACCTTGAAAATTGCAATATACTTGAACCTGAACATGAGGACGGCGCTTGAACAATTTCATCATGATGACATCATCAGGTGTCGAATTACAAGGTTTTTAAAGTTGAAAAATGACCATTTGCTATTCGCTGTATCTTTCCGAATTTGAAAGCTATGATGTTCATAGTTGGGCATCTGATAGACCAAGACTGGGGCAACATTTGAAAAGTTAACGCCAAAATCGTATGACCTTAACTTCCGGGTCGTTATCCTGGGTTGAAGTTCGCCTTCGTTGTTTTTCCTCCAAAAAAATCAATTTCAGGCTTATCTACGAAATAACTCAAGATTGAGATTGAATTGAACATTGAAACTCATCAGACAGCTGAACCTTAATATCAAGACGACACACACTTGATGATGTCATGATGACGTCATCGGGTATCAAATTACATTAAATCAAAGTTTAATACTTGAAAAAATCATAACTTGTGAACCACAACGTTGATTTTTACAATGTACACATCATCGGATAGGTTGTTAAAAGTTCGACAAACGCTACAAAGAACAGATCCTTTTGACATCGACTTCCAGTTCAAATTGGAACATTACTTGAATTTCCCATAATTTACCAAAATCTCCGAATTCTACTCACTGGTTTAATTCACTGTGAATCTTATCAGCTGTTATCAGTAAAGTAATTGTTTTATAAACATTCACCCTGGAACCCACTTCCCCAAGGCCAGTGATCCTGACCCACAAGCCTACTTGCTGGTGTCAAATAACCGAAATGCTGAAGAGCAGAGAGAAAGTCCTCTTGTTTCTTATTCAATTTCTCGAGATATATTTGGTCGATTTTTATGATTCAAAGTTGCTTTAATGATAACATTTAACTCACTTTCCCCAAACTTCTCATTATAAACAAGAACCTGTGAAATTTCGTCGATGGTTGTGTCTGTAAACTCACAGGCAATGACACCCTAAACCACATGTTTGCACTCATGAACTTTTGATCAGGTAAGAAAGAATCTTGTTGAAAACTGCTCATTCCCAAACCAGTAGGTATGAACCTGAGTTTGTCATCATGTAGGCAAACTCAGATCTGCTTTTAATGTGTGATTCACGTATTGAGTTGAAAATTTCTTAATATCTTATCTTATTCATTTCTTTAAAACTACTATTTCTGGATAATGTTTGTATGGTTGTAGAATGTTAACCTTGCTCAAACTTTTGGACAGACATGACAACATTTTTACTTTTACATCTGGTCGAAAAAGGACAATAAATGACGCACGATAGCATATTAATGTGCAAGCAGCCTTGCCCTGGCCACTCAAACTTTAAATTATTTTTCTCAAGCATATTTTCTTAGAAGTCACCTTGCAAGTGTCAGGCATGTGAGCGGGTCACGGAAAAAAACGCGGAAAACTTTAGCAAGTGAAATCCATGTCCGGATTTTGGGCCACCGCTACAGTCTGAATAACAGGCTTTGTACTGCAGCGTAGACAAAAAATTAACAGAAACATATTAGGCCACAATTCTTACTTGGTAACAAAGTGTTGTTCGTCCTCATTTTCATTTTGTTTTTGTGATATTCCTTAGAAATGTGTTCCACCACAAGCGCGATGCGTCCATCACACACGTGAAAGTCTGTGTGCGCCTAGTCTTGGCTCATGGTGTTGGCTTTTTAATACAATTTTTAGTAAAGCACCCTCTCTTGGTGGAACAGGATGACAACATGGGTTAGTGTAATGGGACATCGCGCTTAAACATGAACAACAACGGCTTTAATCAAAGACTAACGCGGAGCATTTTACCGGGTCTAGCCCCCGACTCACGTGTTGAAATCAAATCGCAATTAAAGTGATTCTTGATGCCAGGTTCCCCTTCTCTGTGTTGTGTTGTGCAGTAGAATTTGCTGCTTGATGATCAAAAAGAAAAAAACGCAGACCGGTCATTCACGGCGGAGACAAGAAAAACACGGAGCCCGCAAGAAAAACGCAGAATGGGAAAATAAAAAACGTTTCCGCGGAAGTCTCACATGCCTGAAGTGTGTTGCCAAGCTTGCCCTGGCCACTCAAACTTTAAATTATGTTTCTCAAGCGTATTTTCTTAAGTCACATTGCAAGTGTATTTCAATTTACACATGTATGTACTTGTACTGTATAGGTAAATGTAGGAAGACATTTCGCATCAATCGGTGTTACAACTTATAGTGCACCCTAGAGGATAATCCATCTAATATTTGGAAAATTCATTACTTCAAAATATGACCCCCATTTCACCTTTACCTCTGGTTCATACTGGAAATTGTTTATTGTTTGACATACAACTCCTGAGCCAGACATTGGATTGATTTAGGTAAAATGTTATCACCAATTCATTTAATCACTCACCACGAACACCTTGTTTTTGTAATTAACAAAAACTGAATCTCTAGTTTTCTTCTCCATCTTCTTCCCTAGAACTCTTCTCTAGAGCATAACTCAATCATGACGTAATGATGACATCATCAGGTGTCGAATTACAAGGTTTTTAAAGTTGAAAAATGACCATTTGCTTTTTCGCTGTATTTCATTGAATTTGAAAGCTATGATGTTCATAGTTGGGCATCTGATAGATCAAGACTGGGGCAACATTTGAAAAGTTAACGCCAAAATCGTTTGACCTTTTCTTCCAGGTCGTTACCCTAGATCAATGTTTGCCTTTGTTTTTTTCCTTCAAAAAACAACTTTCGAGCTTATCTACGGAATAACTCAAGATTAAGATTGAATTGAAAATTGAAACTCATCAGACAGTTGAACCTAAGGATCAAGACGACACAAACTTAATGGCGTCATGGGGCATCGAATTACAATAAATCAAAATTTAAGAATTTGTAAAAATTATAACTCAAGAACCATTTTATTTGATTTTTACAATCTACACATGATCGGATAGAATTTCGAAAATTTGACAAACGCTACACTGAACCTAATAACATTTGACCTAAACTTTCGGTTGAAATCTGAAGTTGAAACTTTCATAATATCTTATCTTATTCATATCTTTTAAACTACTGATCATTTCAGCATAATTTTTGTATCAGGGTGTAGAACATTAATCCTGCTCAAACTTTTGCACAGACATGACAACATTTTGACCTTTACATCTGGTCGATAAAGGACCTTCAAGCGCACCTACCCACTCGTTCAACCCCCCCCCCCCCCACACCCTCACACCCCACACACACACTTTGATTGCCAACGCACTATGTACACATAACGCTGAAACTGATACGCTGGGGTGCACGCGCTGACTGTGTTTACCGTACTGTATTGATCCTTCCTTGAGTAAAGTGGCTGGACAACTTGGAGTTTTCCAAACAGCGCCCTCTTGTGTTGGATAGTTATTCACAAGCGCTGAGTGCAAAGCGGGGAATCGCGACAGTTGAGTGATACTGAACAACGTCTTGCACAAGACTAAATGTAGGAATACGTTGGCATTGATGTTACAAGATATATTGCACACCCATAGACAAGCCATCTATTATTTGAAAAAAACGTAACTCCTGAACCACACATTGGATTTTATCAAGTAATGTTATCAGCTGAACTAACTTTATAAGTTTTTATGAACTAAACACACTCTACACAAAATGAGACCAGTTTAACCTTAGCTTTTGGTTCAAACCGGAAGTTGAAACTTTTTTCTTGAAAAAATCATAACTTCTGAACCACACTAATTTGGATTTTTACAATCTATACATACTAAAGAAATGGTACACAGAATGCTACCCCCATTTGACCATGACTTCCGGTTCAAACAGGAAGATGAAATTAATTAACATTTGAAAAAATCATAACTCCTGAACCACAATTTGGATTTTAAAAATTTATACATAATTTGAAAAGTATGTAACAACTAAAGAAATGCTACACAAATTGTGAACCCATTTGACCTTGACTTCCGGTTCACACCGGAGAATTATGTTTATTGTTTGAAAAACTCATAATCCCTAAGCAGTCATTGAATTTATATAAGGTAAAATGTCCTCAACAATTCATTCAATCACTCACCACGAACACCTTGTTTTTGTAATTAACAAAAACTGAATCTCTAGTTTATATATATTTTTATTTATTAATTTTTGTCTCCCTCCCCCGTAGCATTTGTTTGCCTGTATCAAATTTGAATCAAGTGAAAAAGAAAAAGAAAATCTTCAAAATAAAACTTATTTAGTAGGCCTAACAAGTACATATACTATATAGCTATAGCTATATATAGGCGACCGAGGCTAATGGTAAGGACGTTATTGCGGGCAGCATATTGCCAGGTCACGACCTCTACCCTTTGGTCATCCCTGTCAATGTGGTCTACATTCAGGTACGGTTTGTGGGCACATGCGATCGTTCGTGTACATGTCATGCATGTCAATACTACTGCACGTTGTGCTTTTCAAGTGTGAAACATTTCTTTTTTTGAAATTCTGAATGTTGTAGAAATTGAACATGATTATTATAATACTTTCCGATTGATTTTTCATTTCATAGTTTTCCCTCACATTCATTTCAAATTACAACGTGAAACTTTTATTATTAAATATTTTAATTGCTGTGTTACTTGCTTTTATTTGTAATGGGATGAAATTGTTGGCCCCCCTTTTTTGTAAACCCCTAGTATACCTGTCCAGCACAGACTAGGGCGAGTCTAGGGGTGGGTGGTTGCCTGGAGATAAGTGGTTATTGGGAGATTGGTAGCAGGATATGCAACCAATCATGGCGCATTGAGGAAGGATTGTTCAGAGGTCAGTGACTTTACCCAAGAAAGTGTTTGGTCACTTGGCCACTGGACTCCGACAGAGTAAAGTTGTTAGAATTAACCCTCCAATTTTTTTCAGTCTATGCACTTTGCCTATGTCGGATATCTGCGTTGGATTGCGCCAGCCCAACTTGTCATCACAATATTATCTAGATATACAAGTATGTTCATCCCCTGTCCTGCTCTAGGTGAGTTTGATTTTACTTTTATCTTTCTTGTATTCGGTTCCTAGGCTTAAGAGTTATTCTTGAAGTTTCTGAAGATTGTCAATTTACATTTAATTTTAACAATCACTGCCTACATGTAGTTTCTATTGTGTGAGGATATTGTTTTGGATTTTGATTGTTGAAGTTGTAGAACAAAGTTCCTTTTGAAAGCTCTTATTTTGAATTGATAATTATTGACTTGTTGTTTTCCATTCTCTTTTAACTTTTAAAATGCATGCAAAATGTCCATTACATTTTGTCTCAGTATTATTTTGCTTGATTTATTTAATTTTGCTTTAATGGTCTGCATTATTATTGTATTATGGAAATAGTACAGTACTCTTTTATTTCATTGCTTAAAACTTTATTCAAAGTTAGTGTTTTCTTTGTACAGTTTTTAAGATCTGCTTTATTTAATTTTTGTTGCATGGACCACCCTGGTAGTTTTATGTCTCCTTCAATTTAAAGTACTTGAGACTGAAGGCTACTCTTTAATTTCTTATTGTCTGCACTTTGTCCTTGGTTTGTCCAAGACCACAGAGACCAGAAGTCGAAGAGTTTTATTGATTGATTTGTTTGCTTCCGCCTGTTTATTGATAGAAACAATTTATTTCTTATAGTACTTTTCATTCGTTCATGAGCGTGAGAATAGTTTTGTATTATAAGTTTAATTGATTTTAGTTTTATGCATTTATCTCTTTTGTTTTACTGCAACTAAACTTTTTAGTCAGTAATCCTTTTGATCATAGTTTTGCTCTATGGTTTGATAAATCTTTGATTTTACTTGTTTGTTTTTTGATGCTTTGCATTTACTTTTATTTGAGATTTCTTGAAAGTTTCAAGTAATTTTGTACATAATTGTTGAAGTTGAAGCAATTCTCCTATTTGTCATTGTTTATTCCCAACTTCCTTATTTCATGGTAGCAATGAGTCATTGTTCCATGAAATGTCTTGTATATAGATTAACACTTGCTATGCAACAGTACTCCTTGACTGTCCATCATATTAGCCTTGGGCACTGGTCTGGGCAGAAGGTGTTTCATCTTCACACCCATGGGAGACTGCCCTGAACAGTGTGAGAACATTCCCACAAGTACTTTATTTTTAGGATTAGTTGTTCCTTTCTTGTCAAAGGATTATAGGTTTTAGATTAAGTATTTAATTTTAGTTTATTTCATATTTTTGAATGGCACTTAGGATTAATTTTAGACTTGGCCACTGGAAACCATCCAAGTTTCTTCAGTTTATGCACTTTGCCTCTGTCGGATATCTGCGTTAGATTGCGCCAGCCCAACTTGTCATCACAATATTATCTATATACATGTATGTTCATCCCCTGTCCTGCTCTAGGCGAACCACAAAACAAGAGAGCCAGCAGGACAGCGAAACACCAACTATATAGTCACTTCTTTGTTCCTCGTCGTCATTTTATCTGGTTGCAACGAAAACAGTAATCTTGTTCCCTGATCAAGGACAAGGAACTGTTTTCGCACTGCTTCAAGTCCCCATCATCAACTTCAATCATCTTCAAATTTTCATCAAGTGTTTCGTCTAGTTATTATTCATTTTCGCCGGGTGCGCCATCACGTCCACAACTAAACAGATAGGCCATTCAATCAATTCTTATATTTACATTGGTTAATTGTATTATTTTGTTAAATCATTCTTCTTTTATATTTTATTGTCGAGACCCCCCGGGTTCTTTATTATTCTCCATTTATTATAAACAGTCTCAATTAATATATAAATAATACAGCATGTAAATCGCCTCTCCCTTTATTTGTAGTCGGTGTTACATTCACACATGCATACATACAGGACTAGCGCCCTCTAGAGTCTGATCCCTCACTCGATCATGTACCTTTTATGCAACATGGCTGCCAAGTGTTCACGTGATTAAAACTACCAAAGTTCATGACAGAAGCCGAGTCCCTCTCTCTCTCTCTAGATGCCAGCAGGAGGCATTACATGGTGGCAGCGGTAAACTGAAGACTTATGCGAGTAGCAAAACGAAGTCATCAAGTAAATAAAAGTGTGATTTTCTTTCTGTTTTTGCTCACGAATTATAACGTTGAAAACTGAACTGAGAACTGTTTACTATACTATACTGTATACAACACATTACAATGGCGTTCAGCTCTGCAGTTTCAGCCCCCCAGATGGACTGGGAAGCGCCAGATATTGTGGCAACATTCTCTAGGTTCAAACAAAAGTGTGAACTAATGTTTTCCAGCATACTCAAAACTGCTAATAATGATGAAGAGAGAGCAAGTTATCTCCTATTATGGGTAAGAGAACAAGGCCTAGATAAATACAACAGCTGGACCTTTGAAGAAGAGGAAGACAGAAAAAAGCCAGATAAGCTACTGTCCCGCTTCCAGCAACACTTGGAACCAAGGTCAAATCATCGTATCTACCGATACAAACTGCAAGACATGAGACAAAATGTCGATGAAGCAGCTGATGATTTTGTGACAAAGATGAAAGCCATAGCTGTCAAATGCAAATACAGAGACGGCAAAGAAATGGAAGACCGTCTCGTTGACCAATTGATCTGGGGTTCGTCACACAAAGACATAGGAAGGGACGAGAAACCAACACTGAATGATGCCATCGACGTTGCTCGAAGCCATGAAGCAACTACCAATCAACTCAAGTCCCCACCAGAAACAAGCCGGAACACTAACACAGCCGGCACGACTGAAAAGTCCACAAACACATCACGCACGACCAGATCAAAACAGACAGGCAAAGGACAAAAACAACCTACATGCTACAATTGCGGCCGAGTGCACGAGCTAGTACCAAAGAGCAACTGTCCCGCCTATGGCAGCACATGCCGAAACTGTGGGAAAGACAATCACTGGCAATCAGTATGCAAGTCTGGGAAACCCCCCAAAACGCAAACCTCGCCCCAAATCTCCACGCAGACGAGTGCACTACCTTGACGAGGATGAAATTGTTGATGAATACCTCACCATTGGCACCATAGAAGTCAGTAGTATTGGCTCGTCCGATGACACCAGAGATGAAGTTTATGCAAAGATACGTATAAACCAGAAGGGCAGACAACCAATAATGCTCCGATGCAAAGTAGACACTGGTGCACAGAGCAATCTTTTGCCAGTCCATTTATTCCGCATTATTTTTCCAGAGAAATTGGACAGTAACGGAAATCCAGAGCCCAGCACTCTGGAAAATAGCAAGATGGCACTCACTGCTTATGGCGAATCCAAAATCAAACAGCTGGGCACAGTGAAAATTCCCTGCATGTACAACGACACAAAGCACAACTGCGTTTTCTACGTCACTGATGCAGCAGGCCCAGTAATCATTGGCTTAAAGACATGCCAAGCCCTGAACTTGATAACACTTCACTGTACTTTGGAAAAAAAACCTGCGGTGGAGACCGTCAAAACTGAGCAAAAGAACAATCCTGTCAAACAACAACAGGAAAAGCTCACGAAAGAAACATGTAGTGGTCAACGCGTCCACTTCGCTGACCCATTGGTGACGACAACCGAATCACCAACACCACACCGGTCTCCAAAATACATCCACAGAAATACACCACTACTCGAGAGGCCAAATATTGGGAGCAAAACTGAACTCCTCGAAATGTATCCCGATTGTTTTGATGGCACGGTTGGCTGCTTTGAGAACTTTAAATACCACATCACTCTCGATCCGGAAGCCAGACCGGTTATACACCCACCACGTAGGGTCCCCTTGGAGATCAGAGACAAACTCAAGGGAGAGTTGGATGAGATGGAATCCAAAGCCATTATCATGAAAGTTTCCAAGCCAACAGACTAGGTCAACTCACTTGTGATACGTGAGAAAGTCAATGACCGACTGCGCCTATGTCTAGACCCCAAGGACCTCAACCAGGCCATCAAAAGAGATCACTACCCTGTGCCTACTCTCGAAGAAATCACACCTAAGCTATCTGGTGCTAAAATGTTTAGCAAGCTTGATGCCAGAAACGGCTTATTGGAATGTCGAGTTAGATGAACAATCTACATACCTCACCACATTCAACACCCCTTTTGGTCGATACCGATTCTTGAGAATGCCTTTTGGTCTCAGGATGAGTCAGGATGTATTCCAACAAAAGATAGATGAAACCTATCGTGGATGTAAAGGCACTGTGGGCATCGCCGACGATATTCAAGTATTCGGCAAAAGTGCACGAGATCATGACATACATGTACACCTTCATGAAGCTATGGAACACAACAGACATGCAGGCATCAAGTTGAATGCCGAAAAATGCATCATCAAAACGACTGAATGTAGCTTTTTCGGACTGATATACTCACCCGATGGAGTGAGGCCCAACCCAGATAAAGTGAAGGCAGTTGAAATGATGCAGCCCCCAGGTGACAGAAAACAACTGCGAACCTTCCTAGGGCTGGTGAACTACATAGGACCATTCATCCCCAAATTAGCTGAACACTCCGCATCACTGCGGGAACTCCTTCGTGAGGATGTCGAGTACATTTGGTCTCCATCACACACAAAAGTGTTCAACTCCATCAAAGCTCTGATAGCATCAGACACCACTCTCGCTTACTACGACCAAACACAGCCTGTAATACTGCAAGTTGACGCATCAACCAGAGGACTAGGAGCCACCCTGGTTCAAAAAGGTCGTCCAATAGCATTTGCATCAAAAGCTCTCACACCAGCAGAGACACGATATGCAAACATAGAGATAGAATTACTAGCAGTCCTATACGGATGTAAGAAGTTCCATACTTACCTGTATGGCAGACAATTTCTTGTGGAAAGTGACCACTGTCCACTCCAACTTAATGCAGGCCCCACCATGACTACAACGCATCCTTCTGCGTCTACAGGCTTACGATATTGAAATACGCTACAAGCCTGGTAAAGAGATGGTCGTTGCGGATGCACTCTCAAGACTCTCCCCTGTGGAAAAGCATGAGATACCAGAGATGAAAGTCCGTATACACCATGTCGTGAGTGTGACACCAACAAAGTTGGAGCTGATAAGGCAGGAAACAGCCACAGACATGATCCTCCAGCTGCTGAAACAACAAGTCACAGACGGCTGGCCTGACAGCATCAAGAAAATTCAATGCTCCATCAGACCATACTGGTCAGTCCGAGATGACGTAGCTATAGAAGACGACACAGTCCTGGTTGGCAGTAGAATCGTGATTCCAAATTCTCTGCGACAGAACATATTACAACAGATCCACACGGTCACCAGGGCATTGACAAATGTAAGCTGCGTGCAAAATCTTGTGTCTACTGGCCAGGTATATACAAAGACATTGACAATATGGTGATAACTTGCCATGCATGCCAGAAATACCAACGTTCTCAACAGCGTGAACCAATGATCAGTATGGAAGTCCCACCCCGTCCATGGCACACCCTGGGAGCAGACCTCTTCCACCATGACAAGGTCTGGTACCTGATCATCGCGGATTATTACTCCAAATTTCCATTTATCCGCAAACTTGATAACCTCACCACCAGCACCATCACAAGAGTTTCACGTGTGCTCTTCGCCGAACAAGGCATCCCAGAGATTATTGTATGTGACAATGGCACGCAGTTCACCTCTTCCTAATTCCGAGCCCTAGCACAGCAGTACGGTTTTCGGATCCAGACTTCTTCACCCTACTACCCAAGAGGTCATGGATTCATTGAACGACACATTCAAACAGTGAAGAGAATCCTCACCAAATGTCGAGAGTCAGGAGACGATCCCAACTTAGCCCTCCTAACTCTCCGTGCCACTCCACTCAAGTCAAACCTTGCATCCTCTGCTGAGCTACTGAACAGACGAAAGTTCAAGACAACACTACCTTCAGTACATCACTCCCCACCAGACCGTGATGATGTGCGAGAAAGACTGCAGGCAGACCAGTCTTCACAAACTCAATACTACAACAGACGCTCTACCAGTACCCCAATCCAAGAACTCCTCAACGACCAACCCATCTACATCCAAAATCCGATTAACAAAACCTGGAGCCAAGGTAAAGTTGTGAACAAATCAACTACTCCTCGATCCTACAATGTGGAAACGGAAAGTGGAAGTCAGCTCAGACGAAACAGGATTCATCTGCGACCAGCTCCTCTGAGATCTACCAAACCAAATTCTGATCGCAATTCTCCTTCAAAACCCCAGAGCAGACCACTTTCTAACCGCTCTTCAGGAACACCGACAGTGACACGATCAGGCAGAAGAGTCAACAAGCCAAACAGACTTGATTTGTAACAACATACTATCATGACTTAACAAAACAAATACACAATCAAACAAACAATGAAACAGTCAAACACTAAAGAACAGTTTAATTTGTAAGTTCAATCAACCTGGACTCTTAGAAACAGGACAATGTTTTTCCTGAGGACTGAACTTTTTAAGGAATAACTGGACTAATGAACATTTGATTTAAATGATTTTAGATTAATCATCATTTCCATTGTATTAATCTTTAAAGAAGAGGGGATGTTACATTCACACATGCATACATACAGGACTAGCGCCCTCTAGAGTCTGATCCCTCGCTCATGTACCTTTTATGCAACATGGCTGCCAAGTGTTCACGTGATTAAAACTACCAAAGTTCATGACAGAAGCTGAGTCCCTCTCTCTCTCTCTAGATGCCAGCAGGAGGCATTACAGTCGGGATTAGAATAAACCTCCTTCATTTTTACAGGAAAATACCAGCATATCCTTTGTAAAATTCATTATGTCTCAGTAAAGTGCGCTAGCGGTACTTAAACCTGTTACATATTTAAATAATTTGTGAAACTTATAAATTATTAAATAATATTTTTGCACTTTGTATTTTCTCCAATGAATTCAAGGAGGATACAATTAATTAACTGATTCTGTAACACTTTCCAATTTTCAGTTAACTCATTTTTTATGAAGAAAATCATTAAATGAGCTTTGTAAACTATGACATTCGATCGTTTATTGTTGCAAAAATAGTTCATCAAGATTAATTAAAACTAGACATTAGGTGTTTGTGAACAAACACAAAGCTGTTCCGTGTTGTTTTGCTTCGATTAAGTGCTTCAAAGCTTTTAAGTTGGTCTGATTTCAAGATAGAATACTCTTGACCTTTGACAGGCTCTTTTTCACTTAAGTGTGCCTAAAAACCTAAACCTGGTCTTCATTCTGATACTGAATCGAAAGGAGCTTTTAAACCAGAAATAAAGTTCAACATGGGGTCATGGTAACCCCTGTCTAACATTTAATGCTCAAAGGGTTTATAATTGAAAAGAAATTGAAAAACGGGTGGGTAGTTCTTGAGATATGGTCCCACTTCCAGTTGACCCAGAAGTAAAGGTCAACATAGGGTCATGGTTACCCAAGGCTAATCTCCAATGCCCAAGAAGTCTATAACTGAAACAAGTTTGAAAATCGGTTGTATAGTTCTTGAGATATGGTCCCACTTCCGGTTGCCCCATAGGTAAAGGTCAACATGGGGTCACGGTTAACCAAGGCTAATCTCCAATGCCCAAGGAGTCTATAACTAAAAAAAGTTTGAAAATCGGTTGTGTAGTTCTTGAGATATGGTCCCACTTCCGGTTGACCCATAGGTAAAGGTCAACATGGGGTCACGGTTAACCAAGGCTAATCTCCAATGCCCAAGGAGTCTATAACTAAAAAAAGTTGAAAATCGGTTGTGTAGTTCTTGAGATAGGTCCCACTTCCGGTTGACCCGGAAGTAAAGGTCAACATGGGGTTACGGTTACACAAGGCTAATCTCTAATGCCCAAGCAGTCTATAACTGAAAAAAGTTTGACAATCAGTTGTATACTTTTCGAGATACAGTGGTCTCAAGACTAGCTAATTAAATGTTCACCTCGCTGTAATGGGCTAATTAATTAAGAATTTAAAAAAATAATACATTGAGAGTAAAGTTCATGTTCTAAGCTTCACTTTGATATAGGATCTAACTCTTTCATATTTTTACGCTTTAGGATATTAGGTCACATGCAAGGTTGTGTAAACAGGTTTTTTTACTTGAAATTTTGTTTATGAAACTGCTGTTACACGGGTCAACAACTGTTTCAGAAACGGTATGTTGGACAAAAAATAACTGTGAATGCTCACGATTATAAGTTAGCCTGTGACAGTTACACGGTTAAGTGACAGATCTTACGGTTAAACGTTTACATTTGTACGGTTCGGTTAAACGTTGAAAAATTCACTTTAAAAGTGTCGCGTAATGCTGACCATAATAACTGTGATCACAATGTTTTTAATCACATGCCCAGTTGTGTAAACAAGTTTTTTTACTTGAAATTTTGTTTAGTGAAACTGCTGTTACACGGGTCAACAACTGTTTCAGAAACGGTTACACGTTTACCAAACAAAGTGCGAGCTTATACGTAAGCCTGTGACAGTTACAAGGTTAAGTGACAGATCATCCGGTTAATCGTTTACATTTGTACGGTTCGGATAAACGTTGAAAAGTCTTTTGTTAGTATATTATAGTCCCTAGGAAAAAAAAACGCTTTGAATAGTAACAATTCTATGGCACATCATTTCAGGGCCCAAATTTATGGCCCGCTTAATGCTGAATTCTGTGCTTAGGGGTCACCATTCTCTGCTTAAAGGTATTATACAGGATTGGCAGAGCTGACAAAATAATCACAGACTGTGTTCATGTTTTGTGTAATCAACCACATACATGAAATAACAAACCTGTGAAAATTTGAGCTCAATTGGTCGAGGTCACGAGAAAATAGTGAAAAGAGACCTTATGTGTTTTTCTGTTTTTCAAACATCGATTTTATTATCGCGCGCGATAAAAACTATTGTTTTACTCATTTCTCAGAAACGATAGCATTTTAGGCAGAAATATTTTAAGGAACCCTTTCTACCATTACTAACTTTAAATCATGTAAGTTATGTGTGAATCTGTGAACATTTGTGTTTTTCGATCTTACCAATAGTGTACAGGGCCTTTAACAAGCAAGCACAGAATTTCTGCGCTAGCTGTGTAAGCGTAGAATGCCTAGTAACGTGGACTACGCAAGCACACAAAATGCCATGCTAACCCGGGTAATACGCTTGACATAAGCACAGAATAACCTGCTTCAGTAAGCGCCGATCCTAAGCTTACGGTAAGCAGAGCCATAAAATTGGGCCCTGATGTATTTAGATTGATGGAAAAAAGATTTAAATGTAAATGTTGGTTGTTTCAGAAACTGTTTAGCTTGTTTGCAGTTTTCTATATTAAAAACACTATTGCTGTGTCTTTGTAACGATTAGTATGTTCTTGCTGGGCTAAAGTAGTAAATATGGGGTAAGGGTTTATTGTTAATTTTTGTTCTTCACCCCCAAATCTAGCACTGACCGTTTAGCAAGGTAATTTCTCGTTTGTACACCTTTCCTCAATCAGCTCTTTTTATTGTTTATTGCAACCGCCATCAAGTTTTGTTCCTGAAGTAATTCCTTTGCACAAGAAACTTTAAACATATCGTTTTCCGGCGAACGGGACCCAAGCGCAGACAAGTTTGCCAGGCCAGAAATATAGCCAAGAAAACGGCGCTCTATTCTTTACGTCCACGCTGAAATCTGAATAATTATCTGATTACACGACGCTGCGCTGATAGCAAGACAAATTCTTTTCGATTCTTGTGAATGAACGTAGACTTGTGTCAGTCGGCGACAGGAATGATGACTCTATGTTCTACATAAACGTCAACAACACGGGTCATAAATGGGTTTAGGACTTGAACGGATCTAGGAAACCCAAGAAAGAGCACCGTTAAACTCATATAGATTGAGGGCGCTATACGAGTTTAACGGTGCATTTTTAACTTTTTAAAAAAAGGTAAAAAATTTACTCCTTGTCATTAATAAACACATATCAAATTCTAGTCAGAGTACCCATGGCGTTCAATTTGCCTGAGAATTTGGGGTTTTTTTTCTACTGACAATGTTTTAATAAGTTTTGATGCTTTTGAACTGATTGTCTATAAAACCTTTGTTTTAAGAAACATTTGTGAATCTAGGACGTTAAATTTGAGCTTAATTGAAAAAACTGTGTTTCTAGAAGTCGGATTTGTTTTCACTATCTCCATGTGTTTTGTACACGGGCGAAAATGCGCAATAAATGACGTCATTGTGACGTCGTTCCACATTTTAGGCCGAAAAGCACATCTACAGTACCCAAGAAGTCTAAAACTGAAAAAAGTTTGACGATCGGTCGTCTACTTTTTGAGATAGAGTGGTCTAAAGTTTGGCTAATTAAATATTCACCTCGCTGTAAAGTGGCTAATTAATTAAGAATGTTAACATTTTTTACATTTAGAGTTAAGTTTATGTTCTAAGCTTCAATTTGATATATGATTTAACTCTTTTGTATTTGCGCTATAGGATATTAGGCTTAAAGAAAAAAACGTGTGCAAATGCTATGGGATTTGAGTGGAAACAAAGAATAATAATAAATATAATAAAAATCTCGACGAAAACAATAGCTGTTCCGACCTATGTCGGAACAGCTAATAATAATAATAATAATAATAATAATAATAATAGATGACCTAGATGGCGGAGAGACAAGGAACACTGCGTCAGATCGGCTCTCGATTCTATAGAAGATAAATATTGTTTTCTGCCGTTTGTTTTGCACCAAAAGTTAACTCCTTGTTGGTACTACTTGGTAGACACTGCAGGGTAAGTTTGAAGGCAACTAGTCAACACCTTATTGCTGTTTTTGGTGGAAAAAGATTGGATTGTTTCGTATTTGGAAAACTTTCTTCAACGTAGACCACACAGTGTGCATTGAATCAGTGAACGGACGCGCGCGTCACGTCCGTCCTTTGGAACATCTTGATTACAACCAGTGTTAAGTGGTCTCCGTAGGGGTGGATATTCTATAACGTTGCTGTATGTAATTCTCCCTGAAACTACAAACTTTCTCACAATTTTGTGATGTTTATAATGAGTGCTATGGAGCATCAAGTCAACGGTGAAAGAGTGACAAACTCCCAGAGAGGAAGTCCTTCACCCGATGTGGTTGGTATGCCTGAGCAGGTACCACCAGATCGTATCCAAACTGCTCACAACAGGATTCGTGTTGTAACCAGGAGAAAGTGGAGTAAGAATGATAATAAAATCGCAATGGAATGTTATATTAGGAGTGAGCCTGACAAGAGAGGATACAGAAGGAGGATGATTAGCCTTTGGCAAGATACAGGAATGTTTGAGATTAGCGAGCAGCGTCTTGCAGACCAGATAAGTACTATCAAACGGAACCAGTGGTTAACAAACGTGGAAATTGAGGAAATGAGGAGGATAGTGCAAGCTGATGGTGATAGAACGGATATTGTTAAACACCAAGTACCGGAGGAGTCGGCTGCTGCTAGCTCGCAGAGTGAGGATGAGGTGGATCAGCCTGGGTTGCGAGATGGTCAGAACGATGATGGCATCGACGAAGAGGAGGGCATAGAGTTTACGGAGGAAGAGGTGCAGATTAAGGCAAGGCTTAAAGAGGTGATGGAAGACGCGAAAAGGTCAAACGGGTGGAGTACCCCAGCTTTGCGCTGGGTCCCAAGGAAAAGGCTGACAGAAATGTCAGCCTTGGTAAGTAATGTCCTGGGATCGGTAAGTACGGATAATATATCGGAAACTAACTGTCTTATTTTTGCAGGGGCAGTTGTAGTAGGGGAAATGTTAGGGGTGAAGGAGTCACAATCAAAACAAGACAACAGTACACCATGGTGGAAACGTCGGCTGGAGGGTCAAATTAAAGACTTGCGAAAAGATCTCAGTAGAATAGAACAAATGAACAAGGGTTTATTGAAAGATTCAGACTTGAGGAATACAATCATGACAAACGTAAGGGGGTAAGTGTTGTAATAGAGGAGATTAAGCAAAGAGTTAAGGCTTAGAATGCTGCAAAAGTGAAGAGGTATGACGACAGGGTAAGACAATTTCACCAGAATAGGTTGTTTAACACCAATCAGCGTCAGTTGTTTAAGGAATTGGATGGAAAGGCTGACAGCACGCAGGCAGGCCCAAGACCAACTGAGGCAAAAACTTTCTGGGGTGGAATTTGGGACCAACCAGTACAGCACAACCGACAAGCGGAATGGCTAGCGGATGTGAAAGATGAATTGACAGGGGTACAACAGCAAGAAGGGTTCCAGATTGACGTGGACAAGATAAAGAGACAGGTAAAGAAAGTACCAAATTGGAAAGCCCCGGGTCCGGACCATGTGCATGGGTACTGGTTGAAGAACTTCCGTAGTTTGCATGAGCGAATGGACCTACAATTGCAAGACTGTCTAGTACAGGGTAAGGTCCCATCTTGGATGACTGAGGCAAAAACGGTTTTGATCATGAAGGATGTCAAGAAAGGTAACATTGCCAGTAATTATAGACCAATTACGTGCTTACCTGTCATGTATAAACTCTTGACCAGTATAATTGCAGAAGACCTCTATCGCCATATGGATGACCAGCAGTTGTTTCCGGAGGAGCAGAAAGGCTGCAAGAAGCGGTCCAGAGGTACGAAGGATCAACTTATCATCGATAAGGCTGTACTGAAGGACTGCAGGAGCAGAAAGACTAATTTGGCAATGGCGTGGATCGACTACAAGAAGGCGTATGACATGGTATCGCACACATGGATAATGGAATGTCTGGATATGGTTGGAGTGGCTGATGCAGTAAAATGTCTTCTAGGTGAGAGCATGAAGACGTGGCGGACAAATCTGACAGCCAACAACGAAGGTCTGGGCAAGGTATGGATAAGAAGAGGTATTTTCCAAGGTGACTCTCTGTCTCCGCTGCTGTTTGTCCTTGCACTGATGCCACTGTCGATGATTCTGAGGAAGGTGAGTTCAGGTTACGTACTGAAGAAGGACGGATGTAAGATCAACCATCTGCTTTTTATGGACGATTTGAAGTTGTTTGCAAAGAATGAGGCAGAGATAGATTCCTTGGTGCAGACTGTCAGAATTTTCAGCAATGACATCGGGATGCAGTTCGGTCTGGAGAAATGTGCTTCAATGACCATGAAGAGGGGAAAGAGGGTACATTCCGATGGCATCGCTCTGCCAGATGGTGCACAGATGAGGGCTTTGGGTGAGGAGGAGAGTTATCGGTATCTTGGTGTACTTGAATCAGACCATGTCCTTCATGAGGAGTCAAAGGTAAGGCTGAAGGCAGAATACATCAGACGGGTAAAGAAATGTTTGAAGTCTAAACTGAACGGGGGTAACATGATAAAGGCGATTAACACCTGGGCCGTGTCTTTGATGAGGTACAGTGGGGGTATTATCGAGTGGACTAAACAAGATCTAGATGTCGCTGATAGGAGGACAAGAAAACTCATGACCATGCATGGCATGCTTCATCCGCGGTCAAATGTTAGTAGACTCTATCTTCCGAGGTCAGAGGGCGGAAGGGGATTGCTGAGCGTGGCGGACAGCGTTAACATCGAACGCAGGAGTTTGCAGGGTCATGTCGGGAGGTCCGAGGAGAGGTTGTTGAAAGCTGCGCAAAGATATACGAGGACAGACGAAGTTGGGCCAAAGGAGTACAAAAGGGTAATGAAAGAGGAAAGGCAACAGGATTGGAGGAATAAACCGCTTCATGGCCGATTCTTGAGATGCACTGAAGAAGTGGCGAGCGCCAAGTCCTGGAATTGGTTAAGGAGCGGAGAGCTGAAGAAGGAAACCGAGGGCTTGATTACTGCGGTGCAAGACCATCGCTGAGGACAAATGTAATGAAGGCAAGGATAGAGAAAGCAAACGTCTCTCCTATGTGTAGAATGTGTAATAAGGCTGAGGAGACTCTATTTCATATTGTCAGCGAATGTAGTAAGATGGCCCAGACGGAGTACAAAGGAAGACATGACAAGTTGGCCAAGGTGATCCACTGGGATCTGTGTAAGAAGTATGATGTCCATGTCACTGCGAAATGGTACGACCATGTCCCGGAGACTGATCATGTTATAGAACATAGGCGTCCTGATGTTGTAGTCTTAGATAAGACGACGAAGATGTGTCATCTCATTGACATAGCAGTGCCAGGTGACATAAGGGTAGCTTCGAAGGAGTTAGACAAGATCCAAAAGTACCAAGACCTGGCCAGGGAACTTCGTAAGATTTGGCAGGTGAAAGTGAAAGTAGTCCCTGTGGTGGTTGGAGCACTTGGCACCATTCCGAAAGCACTGGGGAAACATCTAGATGAAATAGGTACAACTGTGAGGGTAGATCTGTTACAGAAGGCAGCACTTTTGGGAACAGCGAGAATCCTGAGAAAGACACTTGAGATCTAAGGCTACGGGACGTAGCCCGACTCAAGGAGTTACCAGCACCAAAAAAAATGTGATCTTTCTTTTGTAGGCTGTGATGAAATGAAATAATAAAAATAATAAAAATCTCGACGAAAACAATAGCTGTTCCGACTGCATCGGAACAGCTAATAACTAGCCATTAGGTGTTTGTGAACAAACACAAAGCTGTTCCATGTATTATTTTTTTGCTTCGATTAAGTGCTTCAAAGCTTTAAAGATGGTCTGATTTCAAGATAGAAGACTCTTGACCTTTGACAGGCCCCTTTTTCACTTAAGTGTGCCTAAAAATCTAAACCTGGTCTTCATTCTGATACTGTATCGAAAGGAGCTTTTAAACCAGAAATAAGGGTCAACTAGGGGTCATGGTAACTCTTGTCTATTATTTAATGCTCAAAGGGTTTATAATTGAAAAGAAATTGAAAATCGGGTGTGTAGTTCTCGAGATATAGTCCCACTTCCGGTTGACCCGGAAGTAAAGGTCAACATGGGGTCAAGGTTACCCAAGGCTAATCTCCAATGCCCAAGGAGGCTATAACTGAAAAGAAATTGAAAATCGGGTGTGTAATTCTTGAGATATGGTCTCACTTCCGGTTCACCCGGAAGTAAAGGTCAACATGGGGTCACCGTTACCAAAGGCTAATCTCCAATGCCCAAGGAGTCTATGACTGAACAAAGTTTTTAAATCGGCTGTGTAATTCTTGAGATATGGTCCCACTTCCGGTTGACCCATAGGTAAAGGTCAACATGGGGTCACAGTTACCCAAGGCTAATCTCCAATGCCCAAGGAGTCTGTAACTGAAAAAACTTTGAAAAACAGTTGTGTAGTTCTTGAGATGGTCCCACTTCCGGTTGACCCGGAAGTAAAGGTCAACATGGGGTCACGGTTGCCCAGGGCTAATCTCCAATGCCCAAGGAGTCTATAACTGAAATAGTTTGACGATCGGTTGTATACATTTCGAGATATAGTGGTCTCAAGATTGGCTAATTAAATATTCACCTCGCTGTAAATGGGCTAATTAATTAAGAATTAAAAAAAAATTACATTGAGAGTTAATTTCATGTACTACTAAGCTTCAATTTAATATAGGATCTAACTCTTTCATATTTTTACGCTTTAGGATATTAGGTCACATGCATGGTTGTGTAAACAGGTTTTTTTACTTGAAATTTTGTTTATGAAACTGCTGTTACACGGGTCACAAACTGTTTCAGAAACGGTATGTTGACAAAAAATAACCGTGAATGCTCAGGCTTATACGTAAGCCTGTGACGATTAAACAGTTAAGTGACAGATCTTACGGTTAAACGTTTACATTTGTACGGTTCGGATAAACGTTGAAAAATTCACTTAAAAAGTGCCGCGTAATGCTGACCATAATAACTGTGATCACGGTTTTCACAGCACAATATCCCATAAAACACACACATATCATTCCAATTTACAGACTCGTAGTCTTTGTTATTTCAATACAACTGTGCGTGCAGCAATATTTGTGAGAAACATTGCACGCTTGGGGGCGTTCCACAACAATTCGATTGCGCATGTTCGTTTTTGCAGGGTGAATGCGCAAAGTCAAATTTCTGCAATGAAGAATGAAGACACAATGTTTTTGATCACATGCCGTGTAAACAGTTTTTTTTTACTTGAAATGTTGTTCATGAAACTGATGTAACACGGGTCACCAACTGTTTCAGAAACGGTTACACATTTACAAAAAAATAACTGTGAATGCGCAGGCTTATACGTAAGCCTGAGACGGTTACACAGTTAAGTGACAGATCTTACGGTTAAACGTTCACATTTGTACGGTTCGGATAAACGTTGAAAAATTCACTTGAAAAGTGCTGCGAAATGCTGACCATAATAATTGCCACACACACCCATATCGTTTCCAATTTACAGGCTTAAGTCTTTGTTATTTCATTACTTTGTGTGCGGCATTAGTTGCAAGAAAAGTTGAACGCTAGAGGGCGATCCACAACAAATCGATTGCACGGTTACACGGTTAACCAAACGATAATCCTGTTAATCGTTCAAATGTTAACGATTGGGATCAGCGTAAACAAATTCACTTGAAAAGTGCTGCGAAAATTGTGACCATTACTTTGCGTGCGGCATTAGTTGAAAAAAACATTGAACGCTAGGGGGCGTTCCACAACAATTCGATTGCGCATGCTCGCTTTTGCAGGGTGATTGCGCAAAGTCAAAGAACTACTATGAAGTATGAAGACACAATGTTTTTAATCACATGCAAGGTTGTGTAAACAAGTTTTTTTACTTGAAATTTTGTTTAGTGAAACTGCTGTTACACGGGTCAACAACTGTTTCAGAAATGGTTACACGTTTACCAAACAAAAAAATTGAGTGTGCGGGCTAATACGTAAGCCTGTGACAGTTACACGGTTAAGTGACAAATCATCCGGTTAATCGTTTACATTTGTACGGTTCGGATAAACGTTGAAAAGTGTTTTGTTAGTATATTATAGTCCCTAGGAAAAAAAACCGCTTTGAATAGTAACAATTCTATGGCACATCATTTCAGGGCCCAAATTTATGGCCCGCTTAATGCTGAATTCTGTGCTTAGGGGTCACCATTCTCTGCTTAACGAGCAAGCACAGAATTTCTGCGCTAGCTGTGTAAGCGTAGAATGCCTAGTAACGTGGACTACGCAAGCACACAAAATGCCTTGCTAACCTGTGTAATACGCTTGACATAAGCACAGAATAACCTGCTTCAGTAAGCGCCGATCCTAAGCTTACGGTAAGCAGAGCCATAAAATTGGGCCCTGATGTATTTAGATTGATGTAAAAAAAAATTGAAATGTTAATGTTGGTTGTTTCAGAAACTGTTTACTTTGTTTGCAGTTTTCTATATTAAAAACACTATTGTTGTGTCTTTGTAACGATTAGTATGTTCTTGCTGGGCTAAAGTAGTAAATATGGGGTAAGGGTCTATTGTTCATTTTTGTTCTTCACCCCCAAATCTAGCACTGACCGTACTTTCTCTTTTGTAATTTCTCTTTTGTACACCTTTCCTCAATCAGCTCTTTTTATTGGTTTATTGCAACCGCCATCAAGTTTTGTAACTGATACATCGCGGTTTCCTGAAGTTTCGCGGTTTCCTTTGCACAAGAAACTTTAAACATATCGTTTTCCAGCGAACGGGACCCAAGCGCAGACAAGTCTGCCAGGCCGGAAACATCGCCAAGAACGCGG